>JAUPFN010000031.1:8627500-9827500 GCA_036924255.1 Apodemia mormo
TTTGTTGTTGTTATAACGGCAACAGAATTACATCATATTCTGTGAAAATTTCTAGTGTCTATCACGGTTCATGAGTTACAGCCAGGTGACAGACGGACGAACATTCATTTATTCATTGAACTTTTTACTTAAAAACGTTAAACAAATGTTATATAAAATATAGTAGATAGAATATATCTTTTAAATTCTAACACTATTTTTTTTTCTTCCTAGGGTACAGATGGCAACCGCTACGCGGTATACGGTCTTGTCGCATATGGTCTGAATTGTGGGAAGAAGGACTCCCCTGGAGTGTACGTCAATATTCCTAACCTCTATGACTGGGTGGATAATCAAATGTCAGTGGAAAAGTTGGACAAACCATTTGTCTTGTAATTTAGATTTTTAAAGCTGCCTTGAATTGTATTTTAAGACTAGTGTTCTAGAACGACTTTCCATATATACATTATACAGTGTGTTAAGAAAACTCTGACCGATCGTCACAGGCATTATTTTTTCGTAATCATCATATTTGTATCATTATTTTATGGATATTGATAGATAGATTTTCAAAATATTTGCTTGAATTAAGGGAAAGTTTCTCTAGTTTAGTGCTATAATGAAGCTTTTTAAAATACGATATATTTTTTATTTTAATAAAAATATATATGTTTTGATGATATCATTGACCTACCTATATACCTCTATCGTATCGGACAGGGTTTCTTTTACAGCCTGTATAGTCTGTTTTTTAGATAAGAGACCTGTTGAAGGAGAGTACTCAGTGTTTAATGCTGAGCCCAAATATCTATATAATACTAGCTGCAGCGTGGAGCCCGCTTTATTATAAAAGTCTTTGGCAAATCCCGCGGGATCACCTAATTTTTCAGGAAAAAAAGTAAACTATGTGCTATTCCAAGTCATCATGTATCTGTGTACCAAACTTCATTTAAATCCGTTCAGTAGTTTTTGCATGATTTACTAACGAACATCCATCCATCGAAACATCTAAACATTCGTATTTATAATGTTAATATAGATATGCCTTTACTTTTTGACCTACCTATCCTCTAAAAGAAATCATAAACATCAAACGTACAAGAGACGAACTAACTACCGATTAAAATGCTTCCATAGACTCGTATGACAGGCACTGTGGCGCAATGAACTACCGTCGCCAAGAGAAATTACCGGGCGCGGGGCTCCGCGCAGTCTTCAGTTTGTCCCAATGCGCAATGACGTCTGGATATGTATTCCCGTATAATACAATAAACTTCCTCGCGTTTTTTTGTGATAGTGTTTGACTAGTAATAAATAATAACAATATCATCTTATCAGTTATGATAAGACCAATGAAGAATATTGGGATTTGGTTATTGTCTATGCGTCATGTAAAAATAATGTACAACGTGCTATTACATACTACAACGAGATGTTACCAAATCGCAAAATTCAGAAGAAAAATAAACAAATTGAGATTAGTACAAAATATTGTTAATAATTATTCAAGTTTAATCATTGTACTCCAGAAATATTGAGGTAAATATTAGCTGTGTCTTATACTTTTAATCGTAGTGATTATTTTTTTTAAAATATGAGATGCTTAAAACATTTATTATTTAGTGCCGACGTATTTTTGCCTGTCCTACGCCAGGAACAAAATATGAAAGGAAATTAATCACACTAGTTTAATACAGGGAGGTATATTACAATAACATTATCTACCTATCCGTGACTCGTGTGACGTGACGACTCACTTATGAGTGACAACAAGTTGCGAGACTATTGACAATGTTTTAATAACCCTTTTCTCGATTATTTAACATTTAATATTTTTTAAATATTTTTATTCGATATACATGTATATTCAAACATGTATACATGCGTGAATTTCCTCGTGTAAAAGAGCACGCTATATACATAGTTGTTAAGCATTTTTACTACGCAATTTATTTCTGTATCATTACTCAAATCACATATACTTTTATTCTTTTTAATTTTTGTTTGCGTAGCTCTTTCTAGTGTCAGCCTTGCCGAGATGACCCATTATATCATCACACGGGTTTAATATTATAAGTTCTTTTATTATACATACATGTATTTGTAAATTTACCTACATATTATTATAATCAATGTTGTTTTAAGATTTTTTGTTTGTAGTTATTTATTGTATTTTTTGTATATTTGTTCCTGTTGTTATTTACTGTATATGTATAGTATTGTGTAATAAATAAAACAGTTCTTATTCTAATTCTTATTGACTGTTTGCTTGGCTCGTCTTCTCTTATGTTTTTAATCTTTATGGATATTGTTATGACTTAGGGACCTTCAAGAAAAGAGTCTACTCATTCTTTTAAAGGCCGGCAACGCAACTACAAGACTCCCTGGTAGTATAATTGTCTATGGGCAGCGGTAATCACTTACCATCCAGTGTGCCTCCTGTCCGTTTGCCCCCTCTTGTACAAAAAAAATCGGGGCACATTGTAAAGGTACTTTAAGCTAGCTTATCAAAATTTTGTCAATCAAGATATGGATTGTAAAGATCACAAGTACAATTTTATAGGTATTTAAGGGCTCACCAAGTTTGGCCCTCAGAATATTGAATTTTCCAGTTTTTAAGTTTATATATTATATCCCTAGTTCGTCGTTTGTTCTTTACTATTCACTATAAACTTCTGTTTGTGCTCTATTTATTTATTAAAGAAATATATATTAAAATAAATTAAATTAGTCAAAGTTTAAACGTAAAGTTGACTGACGCATGCGCAGTGTTAATATTTAGAATACACATATTCAGTTAATTAAAAATGATAAACAAAAAATAAGTAATGTGAAATGAGAACAAACGTTTTTTTTTTACTACCTATACCTAATAAAATATTTTTTTTATCTACCTACACCTAAAACGTTTTTTTATACTACCTATACCTAATATTTTTCCTTCGCCGAATCAAAATTTTCAACGCCTCATAACTTTATGAGTTATCGGATTGAAGATTTTTCGAAGATAGAAAAGATACTTGTCAAAATGAAGCTGTTCTCAAAAATTCTGCTCGTTATTAATCAAAAAAAAGTTTGTTCGTGGAACACGCTCTATAATTTGAAATACGTAATTAATTAACAATTATGTGCAGTTAATTAACAAAAAAGATTTGTATACCAATGGTGACGAAACATATTCTTTTTAAATCTACTACAAGATTTAAAATACGATAGACACATTAGATTAAGTATTTTGTTTTTTGAAAATAAATCTAATTTGTATTTTTATTAGGAATGGGCCGAAATTCGTTTCACATTCGGTTTAACCGAATTTCGGCAGCTTGAACCGAACTTCGGCATTCGGCCGAAATTCGATTTAAATGCCGAATGTTCGGCACTAGAAACTTGCACTTTTTTGACTGAAATCTACACTAATGTTGTAAAGAGGAAAGATTTGTATTTCTATATTTTTATATCTTGTATCAACTAAACTCAAAAACTACCGGACCGATTCGAAAAAATCTCTCACCATTAGAAAGATATTAAATCATCCCCGAGTAACATAGGCTATATTATACTTACCAAAATAATCTGTAAATTGCTTGACCCTGCAGGCCATCCCTGAAACATCCCGCTAAATAAAACAACATAAAAACAAAAATAAAAAACGCTGAGGTTTTTTTTTAGATTTTTGAGTTCGAAGAGATTACAAAGCATGTAAAACGGTTGACCCGGCATCGGCAAGTCATCACTGAAACTTCTCGCTAAATCTTTATCTATATCTACGCATATCACATTTTTTACAGAGTTCAAAAATCTTTAATTTGTTACAAATGTTCGTTACTATATAAAAGTCGTAAATGACAGTAATTTTAAAATTTTTTAAACTCTATATATTTTGAAAATGATGATGAATGAAATTTTTGACCTCTAAAATGTTTTCTAAACGTACGTAACGTAATCTACATGCTGAAAAATGTCGAATCAATATCAATTTTTGATGCAATTTACTTATTTGATGCAGTTTTAAAAAGAGAAAAGCTGATTAGATTTTTAAGTCAGTCGGTATATAAGTCAAATAGTTATTTTAAAATTATTAGGTTTTCTATAAACAACAAAATATTAATATTTAAATAGTTGTAACTTTTGGAACGAACCTGAAGCTAGCAGTTAAAATTAAAGGATAAATATGGCGGCGCACAGGGAGGTAATAAGCAAGCCCCCATATGGAGTTTATAAGATGTTTACGGAAGTAAAGACGCGGGATATTCCATAATTATCACAAAAATTTAGAGACTTGAAAAAACAAATGTGACTTACTCGCTAATACATACAACACTGTTGATTACATTGTACAAAACGCTTGCATTTTTAACTAGCAAATTTTTTCAGAGAAGCGGAAGACGGTAGAGGGTTCTACTTGAGTCGAGTAATGGCCTAAAGCAAGATTTTTAACAGTTCGCGCATCATCCGCAAATTTAATAAATGTCGAAAACTTACTTATTTACGGCGACGCTTGTATTTTTAAGTGGCAAAATTTTTCAGAGAATAGAAAGTTGTTAGAGGCTTCTACTTGAGTTAAGGAGTTGCCTAGAGCAAGACTTTTAACGTTTCGCGGATATTTTGCAAATCTGCTGAAAGTCGAAAATTTACTTATTTACGGCGACGGTTGTATTTTAAAGTAGCAAATTTTTTAAGAGAAGAGGAAGCTGGTAGAGGCTTCTACTAGAGTTTAGGAGGTGCCTGGAGCAAGATTTTAAACGGTTCGCGGATTTTTCGCGTATCTATGAAAAGTCGAAAATTTACGAATTTACGGCAACGCCTGTATTTTAAACTAGCAAAATTTTTCAGAGAAGAGCAAGCGGGTAGTGGCTTCTATTTGAATCAAGAAGTTGCCTAGACCAAGATTTTTGACGTTCGCGAATATTTCGTGAATTTACTAAGAGCCAAATATTATTTATATACGGTGACGCAAAGGTCGAAAATTTACAAAAGCCTGTATTTTTAATTAGCAAAATTTTTCAGAGAAGAGGAACCTGGTATAGGCTTGTACTTGAGTCGAGGAGGTGCCTAGAACAAGATTCGACTCAGTAGATTCGCGTGATATCCGCGATATCACGCGAATCTACTGAGTCGAATATTTACTTGTTTACGGCGACGCTTATATTTTTAACTACCAAAATTTTTCAGAGAAGAGGAAGCTGGTAGAGGCTTCTACTTGAGTTAAGAAGTGCCTGGAGCAATATTTTAAACGGTTCGTGGATTTTTCGCGAATCTATTAAAAGTCGAAAATATACCAATTTACGGCAACGCCTGTATTTTTAACTAGCAAAATTTTTCAGAGAAGAGAAAACGGGTAGAGGCTTCTACTTAAGTCAAGTAGTTGCCTAGACCAAGATTTTTGACGGTTTGCGGATATTTTGCGAATCTACTAAGAGTCGAATATTATTTATATACGGTGACGCTTGTATTTTTAAGTAAAAAAATTTTGAGAGAAGAGGAAGCTGGTAGAGGCTTCTACTTGAGTCAAGGAGTTGCCTAGACCAAGATTTTTGATGGTTCAAGGATAAACCTTAAAAACATCAAAGAAAAATATCGACACGCGGGATTTGAAACTGCGACCATTTCCCTAAAGCCGGGACGCTCTTCCGCTGAGCTAGTGTCGACAGGCTCGAGGCAGCGAAATTCTTCTTTGCTATATATAAGGTTCAAGGATATTTCGCGAATCTACTAAAAGTCGAAAATTTACAAATTTACGGCAACTCCTATTTTTAACAAGCAAAATTTTTGAGAAAAGAGGAAGTTGTTAGAAGTTTCTACTTGAGTTACGGAGTTGCCTAGAGCAAGACTTTTAACAGTTCGCGGATATTTCGCGAATATACTGAAAGTCGAAAATTTACTTATTTACGGCGACGCTTGTATTTTTAACTAGCAAAATTTTTCAGAGAAGAGGAAGCTGGTAGAGGCTTCTACTTGAGTTTAGGAGGTGCCCGGATCCAGATTCGCAGATCGTAAACGGTTCGCAGATTGTTCGCGAATTTATTAAAAGTCGAATATTTACATATTTACGACGACGCCTGTATTTTTAACTGGAAAAATTTTAGAGAATAGGGAGTTGTTAGAGGCTTCCTATTGAGTCAAGGAGTTGCCTGGACCTAGATTTTTGACGGTTCGCGGATATTTCGTGAATCTACTAAGAGTCTAATATTTACTTGTTTACGGCGACGCTTGTATTTTTAACTAGCAAAATTTTTCAAGGAAGAGGAAGTTGCTAGAGGCTTCTATTTGAGTTTAAGAGGTGCCTGGAGCAAGATTTTAAACGGTTCGCGGATTTTTCGCGATTCTATTACGGCAAATAATTTTGCCGTAAGCTTTGATAGATCTGTTAAAAATATTTTCCATAAATGTACAGTACCAATTTTAGACAAACGCACATATAATATTAATAATAATGTATCAATGTATCTTAAAAAAGCAGAACCAAAAGACATATATGACATAATCAGAAAATTAAAAATTAATAAATCTGCAGGATATGATTTAATAAGACCAGTGGACATAAAAAGCATCTCAGAAAACATAGTAACAGTGATAACACACTTCATTAACACTAGCATGACAACTGGGATATATCCTCTAGAATTAAAAACTGGCGTTGTGAGACCGATATATAAAAATGGTAATAAAAAAGATTATGAAAACTATCGTCCAATTACAATATTACCGGTTTTGGATAAAATTATGGAAAAATACGTATGTAATAAAATTCATAACTTCTACAAAAGCCATAATATAATATCCAACGATCAGTATGGATTTCAAGCAAATAAAGGTACTATTCAATTACTCTCTAATTTTACAGACTATGTCAATAAATGTCTTAATTTAAAACATCACGTTATCGTAATATTCATTGATTATAGCAAAGCATTTGATACATTACAGCATAACATACTCATAGAAAAACTTAACAACAGTGGAATTCGAGGGCCACTACTTAACTGGTGTGCAAATTACCTCGATAATAGAACTTTTTGCGTGAAAATAGGTCGCGATTACAGCAGAAACATACCAGTAACACAAGGAACCGCTCAAGGTTCTGTATTAGGTCCACAGCATTACTTAACTTATGTAGATGATATTAGAAATGTCGTTCATAAATGTAAAATATTTCAGTACGCCGATGATACGTGTTTAGTGGCAAATGATAAAAATTTTGATGTCACGCTTGCTAAAATAAAAGAAGATTTCTTATTAATTGAAAAATGGTCACATGATAATGGACTAATACTTAACAGTGTGAAATCAAAAGTGATGCACATACGTTCCAGTTACATATCAACTTCTAAAACCGTGGATATTAAAGCTCACAGTCACAAATGTCTGCATACTATATCAATATCACAACATTGTGAATGTTTAACACTTGAGCAAGTCAATAAATATAAATACCTAGGACTTATAATAGATGAAAGATTTAACTGGAAGTATCACATAGACTATGTATGTGACAAATTAAGAGCCATAATGGCAAAATTCCGTATAATTAAAAACAGTATACCTTATTGCATAAAACTGCAAATGTATAACGCTCTTGCTGGAAGCATTATATCATACGGGCTTAGTAGCTATGGACGAACATTTAAGACTTATATTGATAAAATAGCACAATTGCAACTACGCCTATTAAAAATTATTGTTCCAAGTGTAATCAAACTTAACTATAAAAAAGACCCTCATTATCTATTTAATTATTGCAAAGTTTTACCAGTTATAGATCAGTTAAACATGCTACTGATAAAAGAAAATTATTTTAAATTTATCGAAAAACAAAAAAAAGGATATATAACAACAAGACAAATTGCGTTAAAAAAATTAAATACTACTCGTGCTAATAATTTCTATGGGCAAAGAACAACAGATTATATTGTGCCCAGATTAATTAACACAGAATTAAACAAAGATTGCATTAATAAAATTAACGAAAGAAACCTAAAACGCATATTAACAAACATATTTACGAATAATGTACGTCACAATTCATAGCCTTTCACTAAAAAAAAAAAAAAAACACTTCATACACATACATACGAAGTTATTAGGCTTAATATTATTTTAAAATGTATATGTAATAATATTACACACACATATATAAATTTATTAAAAAAAAAAGTAAAATATATACTTTATTGAATAAAGTAATTTAACGCGTTATCAATAGGAGCAACCTGTATTTAAACCCTACGCAACGCTCGGACCCAAGAAACGTAATGCACGTCACGGAAAATATGTGTAAACAACAAAATACCTATCTACCGTTTTATTTTGTGTGCAGCGTTATAGTACTGAGCAATATTGGTACTGAGTATGTTTAAGCCAAGGAACTTATATACGATATCTGGAATTACTACGAAGCAATATTTGAAAAATAAAATTGTACTTTATCTGGTTAGTAATAAAGTTGACATTTGCTTCTTACTTAACAGAGGGGAAAAACGTTCTGAGCGAGACAACGACATGAGTGGATGTTATCCCTTTCTTGCAATTGCCAGTGTAAATAAAACTTTCGGATGGTAGATTTTTTATATATCCGGTAACCATTAAATCCCTTTTATTCATACACGTTTATAGATACATTAGCATAAAATGTATTGTAATTAACATATTGAGTTCTTAAATGTGCTTATTTTAATTATTACGTAATTATTTATGCAATGTAAAAGCTGTTTTCTCAAATCAGTAGAATTAGTAGTAATTTGTAAACTATGCACGGCCACACTCAGGTGGCCGTACGCTTTGGCGCGCTTTATTTAAAAATATAGCTGATACTTTTTGCTTACTGCTATAAGTTTTTTCTGTTGTAAAATGGTGAAAAATTGTAGCGTTAAGCGCTGTAATAGTGAAGCGAATGCTGGTTGCGGAATTTCATTTTTTGAGTAAGTTTTTTATTGTATTTACAAGTTTCTTAAGTAGGGTAGCAATAATAACACAAAAATTCGGACATGTGAATACAAAGAAATTACAATTCAATCTAACATTTCATAATACGTCCCTAAGGAATGTCATCGTAATCAAATAAGAACCTACTTTAGGTAATTTTGTTATTTAATACTAAAATCATTGTGTTGTAGTAACTAAATACATTACCTACATACTTTTTGGTAGTAACTGTTAACTAGTAGTAGATACTTAACTTCTTGTTCATTATTTTCTTGCAGGTTCCCAAGAAATGAGATTCTTCGACAATGGTGGATTGAAGTTGTTCCATTTAAGAAAAAAAAATCATATTACAGTTTCATTTGCAGCCGTCATTTTAAATCCGAGGATTTAATAATCCATAAGATAAAATCAACACTAAAACCAAATGCTATTCCATCTATATTCCCTGTTGTAAGCTTAATCATTTAGTGTTATTTAAGATATTTTTTAATTAAACATACAAACGTAATATAGGGTCATTGCGTCGGTAACGCGACCGCCTCTAGTATGCGACCACTTGAGGGCCTAGGTTTCTTAATTAAAGATAATAGCATTTTTTCATGAGTAAACAGTGAACAGTAAGCATTAAATATTCAATGAATAATTATGTAACAAGAAAATCATAATTTTAAACCTATCTGCTAAAGCTGAAAATAGTGCCCGAGTTCGGGTGATGACTTAATGGTGTGTTTATGTGTCGCGTGTTGCAATAAAAATACCACACCGGGTGGCGAACAAAGTTACCTTTTGTTACCTTATACTAATGTTACACTCAAACAAGAAGCGTTATTATTTCAATTATAGAACGTTGTTTGTTGGAAAGTTGTAGTGACATCATTTTTTAGCTTATATTTCTTTTTAAATCCAGTGGTCGCAAACTGAAGTATATAAATATCTAATACGCTCGAAAGCGGCCATGTGGTCACATTCGGACACTTAAAGCTATAAAATATTTTGCTTATTATGATCTCAATGATGCTTTCATGATTGTATAATTTAGAATCTGATGTTGTAGAAGCATAAAGATGCATCTCATCAGTTTACGACCACACGTTTTCTTGATAGAATTTTGTTTAATTCACTTGCTAAAATAGGTGATCTCAAACCCACCCTGGTCGAATATTATGATGTTAGTTTGTAACCGCCCTGTTTTAATACGAAAGAAAGTAAACTAAAATAAGTAAATAAATAAAATATTGCTTTCTTTAGATGACAACAGGCCCGCAAGATAAAAAAAAAACAAAATGAAAAATACTGTTTTTTTAGGATTACTTAAAGGAAATTTACTCGGGTGTACTGGGGTGTTTATTAGCGCACAAAACAAAAAAACACAAAATGAAAAATACCAGTTTTTTAGGATTACTTTAAGGAAAATTTACTCCTTGTATAATGAAAAATTTACTCGGGTGTATAATAGAGAGGAAAATGACGTTATCAAATATTGCTTGACTATTATGTAGTTGTCAACCACAACAAATTTAGTAGAGTAATATTCAGAAAATACGGTCACTTTTATTTCTTCGAATCCCACGAGTCACGAGTTCAGCAAATCACTGTTTGTAAATAATGAACTTCAATAGTGCCTATAAAGGATAATTTGAATAAAAATGATATCTATGCGTGGGCGTCCGTATGACTATAAACATGTTATAGGATAATTAGCTCAACATTTAAGTACCTAATTGTTTTACATATTTGGTATTAAAATCAACTACTGAACACTCTCCTTTAGTATGTACGGTTTTTATCAGCCAAATTCAATATAATTTACAGATGTGAAACGAAAAAACTACTTGTTATTAGTCTAGATGATTAGTGTTTAAAATGAATATTTGTTTTTTATATTATAAGATAGCAAACAAGTTGACGGCGCTCCCGATGGAAAGAGAAACCATCGCGTTTAGACATCAAAGATATAAATGGTGCGTTCCCATCCGTGTGGCGGGTTTGCAATGCCACATGCACAAGTCTGCCAGCTACCTTACCCTCCAAACAGGAGCACGACAATGACAACTAGGTGGTAGATTTCTGCATTATCTCGCTCGGGTCTGGTACCACCGCCTTATTTATTCCTGCCGCAATAGCGTAACTGCTTGTCAAAAAGTTTACTTAACTCTTGACAAGAAATAATTTCACTACCATCGTGACTACTAGGTGGTTCCGCAACATCTCGCACTGGTATTTGGCACCAACGCCTTACCTATTTGCGCCGCAATAGAGTCAATGCTTGTCATCGTCGTGATCCGGTTTGGATTGTAAGGTAGCCGGTAAACTTATGCATGTGGCCTTAGACCTCGTCAATACATAACAACGCACCATTAACATCTTTGGTGTTTATAGGTAATGGTTGTCTCTTTCCATCAGGAGACCCATCTGCTTGTTTGCTATCTTATGATATAAAATTGACATTATTGCTACAGGAATAGCTTCTGCGATGGTAGCAAATACCCGGGCGAGACGTTGCGGAACTCTACCACCAAGTAGTCACGATGGTAGTGACACTTATAGCCAATAAGTCACCTTTTACGACCTGCCTGGCAGAACGGCAGTTGGCCTATTCTTCAAAGGAGCATGAGACCAACATGGAGAAAAATGGACCATTTTAGGAAATAGGCATTTTGAAAATGTTGTATATTTTGGGAATTGGACATTTTGAACTTGAACGTTGGAACCGGAACCGAAGTGTTTTATCCAGGACCCTGTCAGTAGACTGGCATTAAGACTTTGCAATATTTCTCACCATATCCTCTAGGTTTTATTGATTCTTCAGTATCGCTGGACTGCTGCACTCGAACAAATTTTAAAGCAATGTAATGTAATTGTCATCTGTCCGTAATTAATGCATACATTTTCTAGAAGAGTATTTTGATCTTTTATCTGTATGTATAATGCTCAATTCGGCAGAAAGATCACACTTGCAAAGATTTTTTTACCACACTTTTTACCCGCGAAACAGCTCAGTATGAAAACAAATTTAGCTATTTATTTCAGTTACATATCAAGTAAAATTATTCCAACTTTTATTATTTTTAATAATCCTATTTTACGCTCTAACACATTAAGATGGGCCGCAGATGGTCAGGGTGCTTCGCAAAAATTCGCCTAGATCACTTTGATACATTGTATATAAACTCTCGTACACTATGCCGGGCCAAAGTGCGGCAGATTTGCAGAGCGGAATTGAGCGCGCACAATTTTCTCCGTGTTTTAAGTACGCATTTACAAAATCAGAAATTATGGGTTAAGAACGATTAAAGGCCACAAAGAACTAGCCTTAACATGCAGTTCGGCAGTTAACTGTACACAAAACTAGTCAATGTGTTGCGGCCCGGCACGTTACTAATATGCTAGCATTTATAGTTGCAATCCGGCCTCCTCCACCTCACTACAGCCTGTCGTAATAATACGATATCATTAGACAAATCACACGAATTGATCTAACCCTAAAGTTAGCAAATTATGGGTGTTAGTCAAAACAACATATTATGAATGTGCATTTTCCTTCGTCAATAAGAGCGATAACAGACATTGTTAACCTACACGACTTTCAAAAATTGATAGCCGTAGGTGCTATCCAGGACTTATCGTAGCTGTCCATATCAGTTCTATTCCGCTTTTTTAGAATGAAATTGTCCTGTTGCACAAATATGTATGGACACCCTAGTAGAAAGAGACACACTCCACTCATGTCGTGGTACTCTTCGGAACGATTTTGAGGTACATGTGGACCTTCCAGGTAGAATATAACTTCCTTGGTTTAAGCTAAGATAATTATTGTAACTGTTAGTAATATATTCTTTAGTGTTAATACCTATTTATATGTGGAGTGTGCAACATCCGCATAAACCTCTAATTATAGGTTTAAGGATGTTTAGCAAATAATTATGATGTATGTTTTTTTTTGAATAAAATAAATAAATAAAATAAAAATAATTTAAAGTCGAAACATTGCCAAATTACGCCAACGCCTGTATTTTTAACTAGCAATTTTTTTCATAGAAGAGGAAGTCGGTAGAGGGTTCTAATTGAGTCGAGTAATGGCCCAAAGCAAGATTTTGAACAGTTAGCGCATCATCCGCAAATTAAATGAATGTCGAACTTACTTTTTTATGGCGACGCTTGTATTTTTCACTGCCAGAGTTTATCAGAGAATAGGAAGTTGTTAGAGGCAGGAGTTGCCTAGAGCAAGACTTTTAACGGTTCGCGGATCTACTGAAAGTCGAAAATTTACTTATTTACAGTGAATTTCATGAGATCGTACGGGCTGTATTTTCAAAGTTAAGGCTCGGGGGTAGCGGAGGGTGGTATTTTTGAAATCAGGAGACAAAACTCTATCGTGCAATGGTGTCAACTCCTAGGCCGTTTTGCTCGACCTATTAGAGTGCAGTTGCACCAGTTTGCAGCATGACGCCTATATCAGCACGTCGGTCCGATGCACATTCAATGTGCATGCAGCCTAGCGGACCGATCGTGGCCTAAGCTCAGCCAGGTTCATAGGTGAGTTGGGATACCTACTGGACGCGGTGTAGCGTCAGCTTATTCTACGTCAATGATACCAAGAAATATTTGATAATAATATTTATTTAAAAAAGTGAATAAAAAGAAGCATTACAATAAGCAATATTATAAACCGCATGGTTTACAGAGGTACAACCAACATCTTGAACAGTCGGGCTACCGATAAGACCGCTCCGCACGTGACTATCCAAAGCCGCATCGAGATCTCGGTAACGCAATTGAGCGAGGTACAGCGATCGTGCTATCTTTGAAGAAAAAAACATGTATTCTACTCAGGCTTAACACCAGCGCCTCGAGCCCATCGGAGAACACGTCGCAACGCACGAAAAGTTGAGCTCGCAACGGATTGTTCAACTTTTCAGAATGCATACCTAAAAGCTTTGACGCGCGCAGCGATAATTTTTGTGCTGAAATTTAGTAAAATTCCCCATGATATCATTGCGGTTTGCAGTTACCCACAAAACCCAATGCTTATCGTTATCCTCAAATTTAACGGGACTTATTTTACCTCATTACCAAATATGTTCAGTCGGCCGGCTAACAGGATAATTACATCGGCATGTACGGAATCGCGTAGCAACTAACTCGAGTAGTTATTATTTAACCCGAGATAAGGTGTTTGAAACAGTCTTGTTTCTATGGTCACAGAATATCATAAAGTTCATGCATCTTACAACATCGATATGTGTCTCGGGTATCGCTGCACATTGCAGCGCGCAGAGAACACATCAGACGTTCGTACTTGCTGACTGCTGGCATGACGACGGATCGTAGCAAGTACTGTTCACGTCACGTTCAACGTCTTGACTTACGTTACGCTCGTATACGTGTATTGCACACGCACACACACGCACGTACGCATACAAGGGAAACGTGCTATAATCTTGACAAACGTCACAAACGCTTTAAGAAAAAGCAAGCAGGTGTCTAGGAGACGTCTAAGAGCGGGTGAGCCTTGCACAGGCACGGTAGATTGTTATGAAGAAGCTGATACACAGCCTTAGGATCGACATTACTACGAGTCAAAGTTTCGCGCGTTAGCTCTGCGCCGTTTATCTTCTTACCTTCCTATGCAACACCTGAGAGTCTTTTGCAGAGAATTATGTCTAGACTTAATCTAGAAGCGTGCCAGGAGGCTAGCGAGCACCGTTTGCGATGAAAAAATTCAATTGCATTTTGAGTCAAATGCATCCTAGTGCATTGGGTTGACATTGCAAACTCCTACTCACACCTGAAGCTGCATCTAGGAATTATGCACCGTACATTCTTGTGATCGCGACTGTATATATCTTGTATGTAGAGGCCTCTTCTTAAGTGTAGGAGGTGCCTTGAGCAAGATGTTTAGAGGTTCGCGAACACTTCGTGAATCTACTATCTACTAAAAGTCGAAAATGTACTTGTTTGCGGTGACGCTAGTATTTTTAACTAGCAATATTTTCGGAGTAGAAGAAGTTGGTAGAGCAAAATTTTTAAGGGTTCGCAGATTTTTCGCAAGCCAATTTAGAGTTGAAAATTAGGGATTTACCACGATGAAGCGCTAGAAGCAAAATTAAGCAAGAGATACTTTTCATGCATTTTTCGCAAGTCGATTTTTAGTAACACCATTTTACGACGATGTTCGTATTTTTAACTCTTAAAATTTTGCTACTTAAAAATACAAGCGTTACTATATGAAAATAATATACGTCTCTTAGTAGATTCACGAAATATCCGTGAAACATCAAAAATCTAGATCTAGGCAATCCCTTAACTCAATTAGAAAGAAGCCTTTAACAACACCTTATTCTCTGAAAAATTTGCTAGTTAAAAATATAGGCGTTGCCGCAAATTCGTAAATTTTCGACTTTTAATAGATTCCTGAAAAATGCGCGAACCGTTTAAAGTCTTGCATTAGGCACCTCCTAAACTCAAGTAGAAGCCTCTACCAGCTTCCTCTTCGAAAAATTTTGCTAGTTAAAAATACAGGTGTTGTCGTAAATTTGTAAATTTTCGACATCTTAATAGATTCGCGAAATATCCGTGAACCGTCAAAAATCGTGGTCTAGGCAACTCCTTGACTCAAGTAGAAGCCACTACCCGCTTCGTCTTCTCTGAAAAATGTTGCTAGTTAAAAATACAGGCGTTGCCGTAAATTTGTAAATTTTCGACTTTTAAGAGATTCGCGAAATATCCGCAAACCCTTAAAAATCTTGCACTAGGTAAGTCCTAAACTTATGTAGATGCCTCCACCAGCCTCGTCTTCTCTGAAAAATTTTGCTAATTAAGATATACAAGTGTCACCGTATATAAAGAATATTCGACTCTAAGTAGTTTCACGAAATATCCGCGAACCGGCAAAAATCTTGATCTAGGCATCTCCTTGACACAAATAGAAGCCTCTACCAGCTTTTTTTTCTCTGAAAATGTTGCTAGTTAAATATACAGGCGTTGCCGTAAATTCGTAAATTTTCGACTTTTAATAGATTCACGAAAAATCCGCGAACCGTTTAAAATTTTGCTTTAGGCACCTCCTTGACTCAAGTAGAAGCCTCTACCAGCTTCCACTTCTCTGAAAAATTTTTCTACTCAAAAATACAAGTATATAAATAATATTCGACTCTTAGTAGATTCGGGAAATATCCGAGAACCATCAAAAATCTAGGTCTAGGCAACTCCTTAACTCGATTAGAAGACTCTTACAACTCCCTATTCTCTGAAAATTTTTGCTAGTTAAAAATACAGGCGTTGCCGTAAAATTGTAAATTTTCGACTCTTAATAGATTCGCGAAATCTCTGTGAACCGATAAAAATCTTTGCTCTAGGCACCTTCTTGACTCAAGTAGAAGCCTCTACCAGCTTCCACTTCTCTGAAAAAATTTGCTAGTTAAAAATAAAAGCGTTTTGTACAATGTAATCAACACTTTTATATGTATTAGCGAGTATGTGAAAATAGTTTTTTTTTTCGATTCTCTAAATGTTTTTGATATTATGGAATATCCCGCGTTTTAATATTTAATTACTTCCGTAAACATAATGTTAACCCCATATGAGGCGTTGCTTATTACGTCCCTGGTAATTTCATCCTTTAATTTTAATTGGTAGCTTCTGGTCCGTACTTTTGGAAACTTGATTCGATTTTGATTCTTGAAACTATATTTCACGTAGTTGTTTTAAGTACCACAATATTGTAGAAGGTCAAACAAGTTTTGGTCAAAAATCTCGAATTTATATAAATAAAACATTCTTTTTTCAAAATTTTTCGTCAACGATAACTCCGAACGGGTAAACCGATTTTGATACAATTTACGATATTTGACACAGATTTTTAGAGAGAAAAATTTTTAAATCAATAGGTGTTCCGGAAAGTTATTTTAAAAATTTTGTGAAGTTTTCTGTAAACAACAAATATTAATATTAAAATAGTTGAAACTTTTGAAAACTTGATTCGATTTCGATTTTTGAAACTAAATTTGACACAGTCTTATAAGCACTAAAATATTGTGGAAGGTAAAAAAATTCTAGTTAAGAAATTACCAAGATGTGTCAAAAAACACTTCTAAAATTTTTCGTTAACGATAACTCTTGAACGGAAAATTAAAAATTTTTGATGCAATAACGCATTGAACGCAGTTTTTGTAGGAATAGAGCTGATTCGATTTTGTAGCTTATCTATACATTTATGTACTTAGATTGTACAAAATTATTTATGTATGTATGTTATTTATGTACAAAGTTATGAGATGTTTACATATACACATACACACACATATACATACAGGCATGCTGACCTCATTGTGAAAATAGTCGGAAAAGATTTCTAGGATCTCAAAACGTGGACATCTGGTGAAAACTCGATTTTCATAAATCGGGGCAAAAAGAGTTCTTAAAAATAAAGATCCGTGCCTAAATTGGAACAATGTAACTCAAATGTATCAAATTTATGCCGTTACGTCATTAATTCACGTGCGTTGCGAAAACTATTAACAATATCCTATATATCCATACTAAAATTATAAATGGGAAAGTGTGTCTGTTTGTTTGTCCGTTTTTCACGGCAAAACAGCGACGAAGTGATGTGATTTTTTAAGTGGAGATAGTTCAGAAGGAATGGAGAGTGACATAGGCAACTTTTTGTCTCTTACTTTACGCGAGCGAAGCCGTGGACAATAGCTAGTATAAAATAATCTAAATTTTAAGTAAATTCGTAAACGTGTCGCTTTCAAGAAAGCGCCTACTAAACCGAAGTTTGGCCGAAATTCGGCCGAATTTTTTATTTTCACCGAATGTTCGGCCGAAGTTCGAATTCTGTTCAAACCACATTCGGCCCATCGGTAATTTTTATATTTTGTTTTCTTTTCTACACTTTACTTCAACACATACTAGCATGGGCGAATGAGAACAATAGAAAATATACCAACTAGAACGCAAACTTTTAACTTCCCACTACGTATGTAGATAAGTTACTGATTTTACCCCGATTTTCGAAAATCGAGTTTTCACCAGATGCCCACGTTTTGAGGTCCTAGGAATCTTTTCCAACTATTTTCACGATGACATCAGTATGTCTGTATGTATGTGTGTGTGTATGTGTGTATGTAAACATCTCATAACTTTTGAATGGCTGGACTGATCGAAACGCGGTTAATTGCATTCGATTGGATTCCGCTCAACTTAGATTTCCTGAAAATTTGAACCGATTCGATCCAGATTTTGAGAAATTTTGAAAAAACACCAAAAAAATTTTGGCGAAACAGTATTTTTTTAATATAACTTCCAGATTTATGTACCGATTGAGTACAAAAACTAATCAGCTCTAATTCCTCAAAAAACTAAATCTAATACATAAATTGCATCAAAATCGGTTTATCCGTTTGGGAATAATCGTTGACGAAAGATTTTGAAAAAAGTGTTTTTTCGAGTTTTTCAACCAATAATTTTTTGGTATCGATATTTTAGTACGAAAAAAACTATGTCAAATCCGTTTCAAAAATCAAAATCGAATCTAATTCCCAAAACTTATAGCTTTTCAAATATTAAAATTACGTTGTTTTTAGCAATCTTACCTGTTTTTTTAATACCTTTTTAATTTATCGCGGAATGGTTCGGGGCAATTTGTTCCGCACCAGTCAGAGATATCGCGTCCGTGAGAGGCGTCTATGTGTGCTATGCTCGAATATTACTTGTATGTAACATTGACTTCTGTTAGTCTCTGAGTATTCTGTGGTCCTATTCTCAGTTGGAATGCATAGTACATGAAGATAACGTCACCCAACCCCGACAAAACCTATTAAAAAATGTTTCACAATATATGTATAGCATATCTATAAGTGTGGGGGTTGAATCACCTTCGCTCGTAGGAGAACATCCGGAATTCTGTATCCCTACACGTGGCCCCTGGGTGGTGCTAATCAGGTGATATGGTGGGAGATACATGTCACGGCTATAAGGACCACCCATCAGCTGGAGTCATGTCACCAAACGTCCGTCTTCCGTCACATTAACGCTGATTTAGCTTTTGTGAAAACGGGTCGAATCAGTTGCGTCTATACAATCTGGACGATCTGATGCACACTGACGTTGATGCATCTGGAGACTAGTCATGGAGGGTAGCGGGATCCAAGGCACGGTGCACCGCTGGCCGACCGCTAATCAGTAGGGGGCCCAAGTAACGTGCTAGCCACATGTGAAAGGCTGCCCCGCCAACTAGCGAAAAATCCCAAAATGCGCCATAGTGCCGGTCGGCGACCGGATGGCCTATGGACGTTCTTGGGGGGGCTCGGGCGTCCCCGCAGTCTCCAGACTAGTCCCCAACAGTGTAACTTCTAAGTGTGTTTCTCGGGTCTGGAAGTATAGCGCCTCGATTCACTGCTGGTTTCATACCTACTTCACTCACTCTCTCAAATGAAAAAGACAAGATACAAGATTAACATTGTACAGCGGCAGCACTCCCTCTCAATGAAAGTGAAAGCAAAGAAGAATTTCGCCACCTCGAGCCTGTTGACACTAGCTCAGTGCAAGAGCGTCCCGGTTTTAGGAAAATGATCGCAGGTTCAAATCCCACGTGTCGATATTTTTCTTTGTTATTTTTAAGGTTCGTAGTTTACTTCGGAACCCTAAAAACATACAGCCTAAATGAAAACCTCTTCCTTTTGAGGAGTTGTAAAACGAAAAAATTAATAAAGCCCCACACGCGGCCACGCGCAATTTAGGGTTCCAAAATCATAATAATGCGGCCTAATCAGAGGGATTTTACAGTTTCATACTATGAATATTTATGCTATTTAACGTCAATGACAAATATATATCCGCACCATAGGTTCACCTTCTATAAAACTTCTCTAGGTACATTTTATAAGTTCGACTATTACAAAACCTTGTAAAGCCACGGCTTAGAAGCCGTGATTCATAAAAATAACAATATTTTTTAAAAACCTATTCAACGATATCCAACACAATGGGGTACGTGAGAAAAAATTAACATCTCCACTTTACATGCAGGGAAGCTACCCTGAAAAAAATATTTTTCAAGATTTTATGTTACCCCTTTGTTGACGTGACTAATATGTACAGTACCCGGCGATAAATATTGCACATCGACCTTTGGAAAGAGACAATCGGCTAATTTCGGCTTCGTAGAGCGTTATCTCTGTCGCACAAAATACAAACAGTCCGGTACCTATTAGGAGCTGTTAAAACAAGTATGATTTGCTTCTTTTGATATTTTTATTCTTTGTATAAAATACACTAATTTTTCTATAAGTGATGGCTTTAGGTTGGGGTAAAATAAAATAAAAAAACATTTTTACATTATGTTTACGTATTTAATTATTTTGGAACATTACAGCTTTAGTGTACATAATAAACACCATTATACCTATTGCTAAAATGAGACATTGCAATAAAAATAATAATAATTCTAATTCTCAATTACTTCCATTTCACTATCTGTGCTCTCAAAGAGGTCAATATCACTGTCACTATCAGCCGTATTTATTACTAATCTATCAGTGTAATTGTCTAAACTGTGTTGAATGCTTCTATATTCATTCTCACATTTGATTGCATGATCGCAAACCTTTTTCCACTCTTCAGCGCCGATCATGTTTACTTTTTCAGTCAATAATGTTTTTACTGTAGTTAAGTTCATACCCACATTTCTAGAGGCTACATAGCCTTTCAGTTGAGACCATATATTTTCAATTGGATTAAAATCCGGATGATATGGTGGCAATCGCAACACAGTGTGCCCATGTTCGGCAAGTATTTTGTCCACAGAAAACTCTGTATACCTCTCCTTGTGCTGACATATAATAGCGTAAATCTGGGTTTTTGTTAATTTTGGATCAACTGGAATTTCATGTCTGTTTAACCAGTTGATCATTTCCCGTTTAATGGTGTTTGAGTTGGGGGGTCTCTCAACATACTTGTTGTGATAGGGTGCGTTGTCGATAACTAGAACAGAATCACTGGGTATATTTGGGATTAATTGGTTAACCAGCCATTTCTCATAGTTATCGTTATTCATTTCATTGTGATAGTCACCTGTAGTGTCCGTGGATTTATACGTTAAAAAAGCACCGGGTACAAAGCCTTTTTCATTTCCCGCATGAACTATTATCAAACGTTGACCTTTTGAAATTGGCTTTTTTACTCCTTTTTTCTTATCGTCACTCCAAGATTTCCCTTTAGTGTGGGATGCATGTATATATGACTCATCCATGTAGACGATATTTTTTCCTGTTTCGCGAAATTTGCGTATTTTATCAAGGTATTCCATTCGTTTGAGACTAACGTCGTGCTTTTCCATTAGAATTTTTCGATTATCTTCCATTTTAGTGAACTGAAATCCCATGTCATGAAGTATTTTTCTCAACGTTTTTTCAGACCCATTGTAATTAATAGCTTCAGATAACTTAGCTTTTAATGATTTTATTGTTGGCAGTTCATTAAATCGTAAGTGAAAATCATACACCATTCTTCGAACAACATCGTAATCAAAATCGTCCATATCCAAACGAAATTGCTTTTTTGGTCTCCCTTTTTTTGGAGTGCTGAACTTAATTTCAGTCGAATGTGTTTCAGTACTGACTTCGTTTAATATATTGTTCGAAGTTCTTCTTGAAATTCCAGTGGCATTTGCAACTCGCTCTTGAATCTTCTTAAAATAACAACTTACATTTTCATCTACTTTTTTTTTAAATCTATCAGCTTCGCTTACAAAGTATTTATAAACATTGTAGATAATTTCACGTGACTGACCTCGTAAAGGTTTCCCTCTTTTTCCGAAAGATGCCATATTACAACTTTAAATTATTTAAATTTGTGGGTGTTATCAACTCTAAATATATATTTTTTTTCGGGACGCGACTGCACTCTATCGTACTTGAACAACGACTGACTAAACGTCACATAGGTAGTGTGGGACAGAGATAACGCTTTACGAAGCCGAAATTATCCGATTGTCTCTTTCCAAAGTTCGATGTGCAATATTTATCGCCGGGTACTGTATATTCATGTCAAATTACAGCTTTCTAGTGATAAGGATCTCTGAGCAATCGTGCGGACGGACGGACGTACATTGAAAAACTATAAAGGCAAAGACCTAAAAAAAATAAGGTACCTAATTTACTTCGGAACGAAATAAAAACGGAAATAAAAACGAAGTTTCTTATTAAAAAAATATTGATTTCAAATTCTATTCGGGGTATAAAGAAAATATTTATACGGACATTTTTTTTATGATTTTTTTTATCGATAAAAATTAAAAAAAAACTACTTTACAAAATGATCTCACACCTTTATTTTATTTACAATGATTTATAAAAATATAACAGGTTTTTACTCATGAAATTGCTGTTTTTCATGAAATAAATGAAGGGTATTTTATTTTCTGTATTTTTTATCCGTCTGCTGTGCAGTGTGAAATCGCGCGTTGTCACGCAAGAGCTACAAGAGCTAGGGCCTAATTCACGTAATCAAGTGGCAAGCGAGTCGAAGCATTTAAGACACTTACATATTTTCGTACATATTATGCCACGTCGTAGCTCGTCTCGACGTTCTATCGTATTTATGTGTGTGAAAGCCCTAAGCGCTTTGACTTAATTACGTGAATTGGGAGGGCTGGAGTTGGAAGTTCTCCGTCATCCGCCGTACTCACCAGACCTTGCGCCTACAGACTTTTACCAGAATTTGGATAACTTCTTGACGGGAAAAAAAATTTAATACCCGAGAGGCAGTACAAAATGCCTTTGAAGAATTTGTTGCCTCCCGTCCACCTCATTTCTTCAAGAGGGGCATCAATAAGCTACCAATGTGTTGACAAAGATACATTGAATGCATGGTTTATTACTTTGATTAATAGAAATAAAAAAAAATAGAAAAAATAATACGCTTCATTTATTTCATGAAAAACGGCAATTTCATAAGTAAAGCCCTATTATAATAACAATAGCAAACTGCAATAATAATGACAGTCATCACGTAGACTACACATTATGCAGGTTGTAAACGTTCAAACATGTTTGTCAAACTTTACTTTTTCTTTGTACGTTTTTATCAAACATTAGCGCACACGTACCAACAAGTTTGTCAAACAAAGCTTCACTTTCACATAACGTTATAATTTCAATATTTTTGCTGTTTCGTGATTAGTTCGCCAACTAGCGATAGAAGACAACGTCATAATATCATATACCATAACCAATCACAACGACGCAAATATATCGAAATTATAACGTTTTAAATCCTTGACTTTCAAAGCAGTTTTCGCCGTGAAGTGACGCTCCGACGCTCAGATGAGTGACAAATAACATGTCTGAGCGGCGGTCGCGCCAAAATGATGAGCTTGTTTGTCAAACATGACTGTACACCTTCAAACACATATGACAAACACGTCGTCAATCAAATCTTTCAAACATACATCCAAACCATGAAGCTGTAATATATCTGGAGGCAGCATTTCTAATACCTACTTGAAACACAATTTTAAATACTGCTGTCATCTTCTGAGGTCTTACCCTCTCTCTCTAACACAGCTGTATAAAAAGAGATGGAGAGACCTCACAGACAGAGATATAACGTAAATATGTGTTTCAAGTGATTAATGCGAGTGCTAGCTCCACCTATACCTACCCAATACTTCATGATCCAAACACGTAGTTTGCTTGACAAACACGTCAAACATGACCGTAGACTATCAAAGAATTTGCCAAACACGTAAAATTTGACAAATTGTTTAAACGTTTACAGCTTGCTTTAGACACTGTAAAGACATCATACATAGACTATACAAAAAATCTTACACTTTTATTAAACGTTACGGATGTTTTTTTCGGGCTAGGGTACCCCCATGAAGTATTAGGTATAGATGGAGCTAGCACCTAATCAATTGAAACATATATTTACGTTATATCTTTGTCTATGAGGTCTCCCCATCTCTTTTTATACAGCTGTGTTAGAAAGAGAGGGTAGGACCTCAGAAGATTTAAAGTTGTGTTTCAAGTAGGTATTAGAAGTGCTGTCTCCAGATATAATACAGCTTCATGGGTACCCCTCCGTAACGCCTATAAGGAACTTCTTTCCAAAAATACCAGCAAATACAAGGAAAAATATAAAAATAATAATCCTTGTCGCTTTCTATCAGACTTTATCATGTACAAAAGTTCAATGCAAATTATTATCTTCGTGTTTAACTGCGGATTTTCTAAAGGTTATTTCGATGATTCGATGATATCACAGGTCAAAGTTGCTGCCGCTATCTGGATACCTTCAGTACCTACTGAGAATTATATTTTAAGACTTTTGCCCGCGTAATAACCCGATTTTATTTTATTTATTTATTTCAATACAATTTAATACATTATCAATAATATTAAAGATACCACATAAACTCTTGCGAGTTTTACCGGGCATCAGAGTCGTCGACACAATAAGTTTAATTACAATAATGAAAAAAAAAAGAAAAAAGTATTATCTTAACATTACAAACAAAAACAATATGTATAACTTATAAATCTAGGTATGTAACAACAAGAGGTAGGTACAATAATATTATTATAATGAAATCGTCGTGACACAGATTGATAAATTTATCTTTTTATAACGTTTGGCATTACGCAGAGATGTAGATTCGCTCTGCATATTTTACATTTATCATGGGGAGTGTTCCAACGAGTTGTTCGGATTAATTCGCTAAATTCCATCATCAGACATCGCGTCAAAATTTATAGTTCCATCCTCACCACCTCGATGTCTGGAAATCCACAACCGTGCGATTTTGTCAGCACTTTTTGCCTCGCACTACTCATTTGTGGAATCAATTACCCGCGAGGGTGTTTCCGAACAGATACGACTTGGGGACTTTCAAGAAACGAGCTTATTCAATCTTAAAAGGCCGGCAACGCAGCTGCAAGACCCCCGGTATTGCAGATGTCAATGGGCGGCGGTGATCACTTACCATCAGGTGCACCACCTGCTCGTTTGCTCCCTCTACTATAAAAAAAAAAAATAAAAACATAACGTGGAGAAAGGGGGCGTCCACAAATTACGTGAGATGTTTAAGGTGGAGAGGGGGTCGAGTCAAATCTCATCTAATCTTACGTTGGAATGAGGGGGGTGGTCTCGCCAAATATCATGCAATTTTATTTCTGATTGAAACAAAAAAAATATACTATTTTGGTCCATTATCCAGATTGTACATGCTTAAGATTTAATCTTAAGCGTAATCGTAATACGATTAAGATCATTCACTAATTCGTTCGAAAGAAAATAATTTCATTCATACTTCAACGTTACTTTTCCCCGTGTTGGTCCCGGGATTCTTTGAAGAAGAAAATTTCAAGAATAATAATGTTAATAAAGGCTGATTTAAGATTGTGATAATAATTATAAGACAAAAGTTGTCATTTTATGTTCTCATTAGTTGTATGTTCATTAATGTCGTTATTATTGCTATTACCCGTTTGCCCAAAAGCCTTACCCGCTTTAGGCACCCCCCCAGGGCAAATCCGGTTTTTCGAACGTTTATGTTTTTTAATAATTTTGTTATAATTAGAAGATATTATTATAATTTTAAGACTGAATTATGAAAGCTCTATAGGTAAATAAGTATAATATTAGAAATAAAAGTTTAAAATATGTTCAAAACCTACTTTTTTTTCACCCTACCTTAGCTTACCCGTTTTGGGCTTATCTCCCCTATAATAATGTAATATTTTATCACTTATACACTTGTACTGTTTCACAATAAAGCTATTATCACTTATTTCCAATCGGTTTCTTTAATTTTTAGTTGTAGTAACTATAAAATAAGTAACTATAAATTGCCCTGATGATGCTTGTGTAAGCGAAACCGGTTGGAAATAAGTGATAATAGCTTTATTGTGAAACAGTATAAGTGTATAAGTGATAAAATATTACATTAAAATGGAGTTTCACCAAGTGCCGACGATAAAAATTGTAGATTATCTCCCCTATATTTGATGGCCACAGGTGGTCGGGCCTTAAGCTCGTTTCGTTTAGCATCGAGTTCTTCATTACGGATTATGATTACGATGCTGAGTGAGTAAAAAAGCTAATATTGATAATAGTGAGTAAAATAATTTAGAACTACATGGAGGTTATGGCTGCAGGCTAAGAGACGGCTTAGAGCGATCTAATCTGCTGTTCTGCCAGGCAGGTTGTAAAATGCGACCGATTGGCTATGCGAGTCACTACCATCGGTGGCTACTAGGTGGTAGAGTTCTGCATTGTCTAGTACCACCGCCTTACCTATTCGTGCCGCAATAGCGTCAGTGCTTGTCGCTGTCGTGTTCCGGTTTGGAGGGTAAGGTAGCCGGTAAACTTATGCATGTGGCATTAGACCTCGCCACAAGATAGCAACACACCATTAACACCTTTGGTGTCTACAGGCTATGATTGACTCTTTCCATCAGAATACCCATCTGCTTGTTTGCTATCTTATGATAATATATAAAAAACATACCCACACACACACATACATACTGACGTCCGCGTCATGTTAAAAATATGCAGAAAAGGTTCCTAGGACATCAAAATGTGGAGATCCGATCAAAACTCGATTTTTGAAAATCGGGACAAACTCAGTAACTTCCTTATCTACATACCTACGTAACGGGAAATTAAAATACACAACCGAACCGACCTCTCCTTTTAGTCGATTGAAAAATATACGCGTTTATTTAAAAAAAAAAAATTTTGTCGGTTGATAAAGAGAGTTAAATTAACAATTACCTAGGTAGGTAATTGTTAATTTTTATAAGTTTTTATTTAATTAATTTTTCGCCGTGTTGGTCCCGGCCTCCTTTGTAGAATAGGCCAACTGCCGTTCTGCCAGGCAGGTCGTAAAAGGCGACCGAATGGCTATCGAGTCACTACCATCGTGGCTACTAGGTGGTAGAGTTCTGCATTGTCTCGCCCGGGTCAGGTACCACCGCCTTGCCTATTCCTGCCGCAGTAGCGTCAGTGCTTGTCGCTGTCGTGTTCCGGTTTGGAGGGTAAGGTAGCCGGTAAACTTATGCATGTGGCATTAGACCTGCCACAAGATAGCAACGCACCATTAACATCTTTGGTGTCTATAGGCGATGGTTGACTCTTTCCATCAGGAGACCCATCTGCTTGTTTGCTATCTTATGATATAAAAAAAAAAAATTATCGCGAAAAATAGTACCTAAGTAATTAAAATAAACCGCTTGTTTAGGTAATTTATTGTTTTGGATAGTAGAAGTATTGTTTTGTTGCATGACAACACAATATAGTGTTATTTTAAATACTTACGTCACGGAAAGTATTAATAACCTAAAAATTACAATCTTAGTAGGAAATTCCAGACATGACTTTGAACATGAACTTAATTAAAGTTGAAACCAATTTGTGACTAAATCTAGTTACATTTTCCTTAAATGAAGTGTGGCCAGGTTAGAGATTTGTTTTTTTGGTAGATTTTTGTTGAACAGATCAGATTGTTACAAGTCCTAAATATTTTCTTTAAAGCTTATACCTTTATCTGTGGTTAAAACTGATTCACTGACGACTAAATAGAAGTCAGTGAACTGATTACATTTTTCTTGAATTCAGTGTAGCCAGGATTAGAGATTTGTTGCTTTTATGGTAGATTTTTTGTTGCAGATATTGATCAAAGCTCAAAATCTTTTTCTGAAGTTGTAACTATGAAACTTGAGCTTTTTTTGATTAATGTATTAAAAAATTTACAAATTAAATTAAATTTATATGAAATCGTCAATTTTAAAAACACTGCTTTGAGTACCTAACAACTTTTTTTCTTTAAAATAGCTGTAATAAATATAATTAAATAAATAAACCACACAATGTACACTTCAGTCTTGTCACTTTCGTATTCATTAAAAATCTCTACACATGCGATCTTTTATGTCTACTCATCTTCAAAAACGTTCATTTATGTAATACAATAAACTTCAATCAAAGTCTGCAGTTCCGAGATAATTTTTTAACAATATGCGAGATACATTGACTAAGCTGAGCTAGCCGTGCTAGTACAAGGGACAGAGAGGAGGCTGTAGCAAACACCGCCCGTATATTCCAGAGCGCTGTACCGACGTATACAAACCTATTTACCGCACAGAATTGAACCGAATGATTCGGCCGAACATTCGGTTCGGTACATTTTGGACCAAATATTTGTATTTGGTTGAACTAGCGAATATACAGAAAAAGTTTCATAAAAATCAAGCCATTTCGGAGGAATTCCATAACAAACGCTGTGACACGAGATTTTTACATAAATAATTTATTTTATAAATATCTACTACATATTTAGTAGGTTATGGTAGATTTTCGTATCTCTTTTTAGAAGATTTATTAAATATAAGCAAGCTTAATTGCTTTCACAGTCAGTTGTAATTTAGACGCGAGTGTGCCAACGCGACTATACATTTTATTTATTCTTTGTGAAGATGAAGTAAGTATTTTTAATCTATGTTATTTGTTCCTTCGCGGTTATTAGAGAGAAATTAGTGATTAAATAAGTTTCAACCATTATCAGTGTTGACTTGTCATGCCAGTTATTCTCAAATATCAATAAATTAATATTAAACAAAGCTTTAAAAACCTGTTTACAAATAACTTTAACATAAGTTTATTTATGACAAGCTTTGTCTCCGACTTCGTCCGCGTGGACTTATATAAGGATTTTAACTTTTGTTTGCACGGGCTTCAAATCCATATCCATATTAATATTATTTAAAACCGATTTTGATGAAAGGCAACGAGTTAGTTGAAGAGCTGGGGTCAAATATAGGCTTTTAAAAAATCAACCCCTAAGGGAATGATAGTTCGTACCCCTAAGGGAATGATACTAATAAACGTGAAACTGATTATTTAAGCTTTCACGACTAAACAAATGAACCGATTTTGATGAAACTTGGCAAGCAGATAGTTAAAGATCTGGGTCCAGATATAGGCCTAAAAATCTGCCTAAATAAAAAAAATTGCCTAAGTAAACGTAGCTTTCTACAAATTCTAGAAGGATGTTATTTACCAAGATGGGCGCGGTATGGTAATTAGTCATTACTTTTGTTTTGTTAAGGGGCCGTCCATTAATCACGTGAGGCTCGAAAGGGGGGAGGGTTATATAAAAAATCACGAAATATCACAATGGGAGAGGGGGGTTGTAGTAATACATCACGTGTATTTATTTGCAAGATGTTATCCAGTTATTGGTGTTGAAGAAAGTCTTGCTAATCCGTGGTCCAAGGACACTGTACATTAAATAATGTTCATGTATTAGTACAAAAAACTTTTTCGCATTTCTTTTTGTTATTCTTACGTCAGCCAAAAGCAACCTGTAACCTTTCTGTCTACTTTTAGACGTTATTATTGTAGTCTCTAATTTTATATAATAAAATTAGATGATATTTTTACCTGTATTTCCTAAATCTTAAAAAAACATTAAGATTCTTTGTAGGTACTAAAAAATACACGTGATATAGGGGGTGGGGGGAGGAGTAGTCTTAAACATCACCGTGTATCACCAAGGGGGAGGGGGGGTTAAAGAATGCAAAAAAAGAAATCACGTGATTAATGGACGGCCCCTAAGGTTCATTTCTAGACCGACTCAGCGAGAGATATATGAGCGCTATAACGCTATAAACTTTGTTATAACGTCTATCGTCTACGACCTAGCACGTTACTCGTTAGATCGCGTAGTTCATAACTTCGTAGGCTATAATGTTATAACTACGGGCTACGCTAGCCGCTAGGTATATAGCATGGCGTTATGTTATAGCGCTGAATGCGAATCTAAATAGCGCGCTATACGTTTAGTATACATAGCGTGCTATAATTTAACGCTTTGCGTTATATTGACCACCATTAATCCGGATAAAATAGTGCTACATATTCATTATAATGGTTTCAAATCACATTCTGAATTATTAAAACTATATACTAAATAAATTTTATGTTTTTTTATTCGTACTTGGTATAAAATACATAGTTGGCGACCGGACCGCAGTCTGCCTGTTGCTGACCGTTAGTATATACGGCCGCTGCTGACGTTCAGCTCGGCAGGTCGTAAAAGGTGACCAATTGGCTATACGAGTCACTAACATCATGGCTACTAGGTGGTAGAGTTCTGCATTGTCTCGCCCGGGTCTGGTACCACCGCCTTACCTATTCCTGCCGCAATAGCGTCAGTGCTTGTCACTGTCGTGTTCCGGTTTGGAGGGTAAGGTAGCCGGTAAACTTATGAATATGGCATAAGACCTCGCCACTGGATAGCAACGCACCATTAACACCTTTGGTGTCTATAGACGATGGTTGACTCTTTCCATCAGGAGACCCATCTGCTTGTTTGCTATCTTATACTATAAAAAAATAAGAAAGTTTGGAAAATCAAAAGTGCACGCAGCAACGTTTTTTATTCTTTAAATTAGGTATTTATTATAAAAAAACAGGCCCGAATGAAGTAATTTTCAGTAGGGATCTATTATGAGTTAATAAATAAATAATAAATAGATAAATATTCACGAGACAAATTACACTTACTGATCTAACTCCAAAGTAAGCAAATTATTTGCTTGTGTTATGGGTGTTAGTCAACGATACCAATACATAGAAATACATATATAAATATTGGAATATATTTAATAAACATCCAAACCCGGAAATACAAACATTTATGCTCATCACACAAATGCTTGTCCCCGTCGGGGATCGAACCCGAGCCCCGTCGATTGCGTAGTCAGGGTCGCTAACCACTCGACTAACGGGGCGGTCAATTATAGGCGGTAGGTATTAATAATAAAAATAAAGTGAATTCATATTTTTTCTTATTCATAGCCAATCAAGCCATTTCGTGTTTACAGACGTAATCAATTTGTGACAAACTCTTCCGAAGACCCTCTAAACTCACATTTTAAATATAACTAAATTGACTGTTATATTTTAAGTTTATAAAGGAGTCCACAGAGTTATAATCATATTATCTGGCCAAATGATACATCTAGTGTTAATTTGAGGACCCAAATTGTGTTATAAACTGACTGCCATCACATTTTTTTTTCAACGAGATAAAAAAATCTCGTTCTTTCTCTTCAAAGGCTTAAAGTTATACAGAATTTGGTTATTAAGGTTTTTCTTTATAATCATACACTTTTTATATCAAATTAATGTATGAATTTTATACTGAGTGTGATTGAAGTTGGTTGAGTCATACATTTTCTTTCAACCAATAATAATGCAATAAGAAATATACGTTAATATCTGCAGCGTGCAGCCCGTTGCATTAGAAAAGTTTTTGGTGAATCCCGCGGGATCACCTTACTTTTCCGGGATAAAAAGTAGTGTATGTGCTATTCCAGGTCATCATCTATCTGTGTGCCAAATTTCATTCAAATCCGTTCAGTAGTTTTTGCGTGATTGAGTAACAAACATCCATTCATCCATCCAAACATCCAAACTTTCGTTTTTATAATATTAATTAATATATATTACCTTATTCCTACCGATATTATAAATGCGAAAGTTTTCTCATACCTATCTTCCAAGCCACTGAACGGATGTATACAGTGTGTGAGGAATGGTCTACCGAAAATGGAAACCATAGGTTTGGAATATGATTCTAAAATGAAAACTACCTTTTGAACGCTTTTCTTATATTCATGTTATTGTTACTTACCTATGTGTACAATAAATTATAAAATAAAATAAATAAATAAAACGGTTGGAAAATTGTGTGAGAAATTTGTGTTTCCGAACGGATACGACTTGGGGGCCGGCAACGCAATTGCAAGACCTCTGGTATTGCGGATATCTATGGGCGGCGGTGATCACTTTCCACTAGGTGCACCTCCTGCTCGTTTGCTCTCTCTTCTATAAAAAAAGATATATAAATTTATCTTTTATCTGCCACAGGTTATTACTATTGTTCTGCATCTTCGGGTATATCTCTGCTGCTGAAAACAAGAATTCAAAAACCTTAAGCGATGTCACAGACTGGTTAAATTCGATGCTGGATAGAGACAATTCAATTTCAAGTGACAACGGGAAAACAGATACCAAATTTGGTACCACAAGTCCACCGACTAAGGAAGAACTGAATTTTGATCCCACTCCCATAGATTCTAATAGTAAGTTATATACATTTATACACTTGTAGACCATCCATGAAATACGTCACATAAATGAATCCCCGCAAATCCTTGTCACAATCAAACTTTAAAACCCCCTCCTCCCTAGAGCGACGTCACATATTTTTGAATAAATCTAAATTATAAATTACTAAATAAAAACCCGGCTTCGCTCGGATGAAATGTAAGACTCAGTATACAATCTTATTCAAATATTATCGCAAATATTGGAAATTAAAAAGTAGCAACACTGTGGTGACGTCTTCTGATAGTTGAACTATTACGTTGTTTTGTTGTTTATTTTATATATTTGCTATTTTAATTGCTACAGTTTTGCTTTTTTTACTCTTTTAATTTCTACTCTATTATTAACGATGAGAAATTAAGTTTCACGATAATCTATGCTCCGTGTTCGATACTATAATAAATGCTCATGCCATCTACACCACTATATTTTGTAACCTTTAAATTGTGCAGGAAAGGGTCACTAGTAATATTATAACACCAATATTTGTTTGCCTTTCCTTCACGCAATATCGCTTTAACAGATTTAGATGAAATTTGGCATTGAGATAGACTATATTAAGTAAACTGAAAATAATAAAAACACCGAATATTTCATACATTTAATTTTATAATGTATAATTTCTTCGAGAATTTGATTGTGATAGTATACCGAAAGTCCAACAAATGACTCGTTTATCTTATTTTTGATAGACAATGTTAGCCTAAGGTTGACCGGAGGTTGCATTAATTTGTTCTTATTTCTTGTATTGTACTACGATAGCGAAAATACTCCTTTCATGTTTCTTTAAAAAATTAAGTTGTTTACAAATTCCTGTTTAATGAAAATAATACAGACGAATCCAAATTATTTGCCATGTTAAGAAATGCCGTTTACTTTCACCAGTTACAGAAAGCGAAATTGTTTTTGTTGCTGCGATAATAATTCTTATATCTGTACGTTTTTTATGATTTGCTTAATCAAAATATCGAAATGACTTTTAAAAGTTTCAATCATGATAGTTTCGATTGCAATATTTGATAAAACATTAACTATCAAAAATATTGTAAACAAGAAGAATCTATTTTTTTTGGAGTCCAATTAACAGCTTCCATTGTTGTAGTCATACATTTTTTCCATTAAATCGACTGAAAATCTGCAAAAATAAAATGTAATTAAAATCATTGGCTGGCAATCAAAAAATATGGCTGATTTGTCTGTCAGAACCGATAGCATTATAATCACGATTTTAACAAAACACACAACAATCTGAATTTTGCGGATATATGTTGTCGACTCAAAATTATTATTTTTTTTACGTTTTATAATTTAGGTAAGGTTTCGATTGAGTCTATCGTAACCCTTGACGAAATTATTAATATAGATTATTTTTTTAATAACACCAAAACGGTTAAAATTCTAGAGACATGTGATTTAAGAGTAAAGTGGAAATGACATTCACTAAGGGTCAAGACGGTATTGTATTTTGACTAAAGATCTATATCTTCCCATCTACACATGAACACTAGTAGTTGGATGTATCTGTCCGACTACAAAACTAGCGGTTTCAACTTTTATGCGTGTCTTGGTCTTTTCCTCCACCATATGATAGGTTGAAAATTTACATCACGTTAAGAAAGTAATACGTAGAAATAGAAAAAATAGATAAATCATTAGAGTTAAAAATATAGGTCTAAATATGATGAGATTCTATATGGAGTCCCACAAGGAAGTATTTTGGGATCATCATTATTTATTCTTGGAAATAACGACTTGCCTAATGTCACAGATCATCGATGTTATCTTTAAGCCGATAATAGGTATATATGTTGTGATAACAAGCAACAGATCGCTAATTCAAACTGAATACAATAATACAATGATACTGGTAGTAGAAAAGCTAAATATCAACAATTTCTTGTTTTCTTTGTTTCATGATTTAAATATTGTTGATATTGAGCAATTTAAAAATTAATTTTGGAATACATATTCATTCATTTTGAAAGCTATTGAACTAGTCCTATTAATTTTACTATCTATACATATAATAAAATCGTAGGAAAGTAAAAACTGTACATTGAATATTTTTTTAAAAGAATACTTGGGGCGTGATTTACAATCGATATCAAAGCCAAAAATATAGTTTTTAGAATTTTTGTCTGTTTGTCTTATTATATGTTATTCTCCACTGCCACATAATTTCCGGTCTACCAGAAAAGAGTGGATGATTTTGACTATTCGACGCGGAACTTGTGTCTTCGCTAATTTGAAGATTAGGCCGTTGTGCCAGACACGGTCAAAGGCCTTCTCCATGTCTAGCAGAACCGCGGCGGCTTGTTCTTTTTTATTCCGAGCTTCTGTCAGGATGTGCAGGACCCTTGTTAGTTGAAGAACCGTGCTGTGTTCAGCTCTGAAACCGAATTGTTCGGGACGTGGGCTAAAATGGCGATCGATGTGGTTTAGAATGAGCTTCTCAAAAACCTTGGATATCGTGGGGAGCAGGGTAATAGGTCTGTAGCTGCTAGGTAGTGTTGTATTTTTACCCTGCTTGGGTAACATGATTACCCGTCCGGTCTTCCAGACTTCAGGAAATTCCCCGGTACGCAGAATGCCATTGTAGAGTCTTGCAATTGCTGCTAAGGTGCAGAAAGGAAGATGTAATAAAGCTTTATTCGTAATAGCATCCGCGCCCGGGACCTTGCGTGGTTTGGTCTTTTGGATTAGGCTGCGAACCATGTTTGGTGTGATGATAATGGAATCGTCGGTTGCCGTTGGTGTTGAAGCCAGGTAGTCTTTGAGAAACTCTTATATCTGCGTATTGAGAGCTAGATCTGCCATCGGGTTCGGGCTGAACTGTTCCTCCAGGTAATCAGCGAAAATTTCAGCACGGTCCTCCGCTCGGTATCTAGGTGTACCGTCTGCATGACGGAGTGGCCGAACTGGTTCTGGTTTCCTTGTGAGCCGGCGGCACAAACGGTAAAGCGAAGACCAGTCTTCCTCTGCTTCTAAGATACGATTTTCCCAGCTTTCGTAGGCGTGACGTTGGAGGTCAGCTTTAACTTCTTCTGTGAGCCTGTTTAATTTAGTTTTCAAGGCTGGGCATCTTGTAGTTTGCCATAAACGTCTGATGCTCCTTTTTTCTCTGATTTTATTACTGATACTAATGGGAAGGTCCGAGGGGATACGTGTAGTTGTTCTGTTTTTAGCGGCTTTCGTAAGGGCTTCTTGGATATTCCAAGTCAGTCTTTCTGCTAGTTGGTTCACCTCTGTCGGGGTGGAGACTGGTTGGCTAATGTTACTTGTTTCAAGGATGGAGGTGAATCTGTGCCAGTCAATGAGTTGGCGAGGAGGTGGTGGAGTTAGCACAGGTGCAACGCCTTTTAGATTTTTAGATGCGGTGACGTTTGTTTTTTTTGTTTTGCGGAAAGTGATAATAAATTAATAAATTATATATATATATATATATATATATATATATATATATATATATATATATATATATATATATATATATATATATATATATATATCTTCACACTAGATCTCTCACGTGATAAGCCGAGAGAACCGAGTTACATACATCACGACGCGATCCTTATAAACATTTATCACTTCTTCCACATTCAATACTCTCATTAAACAAACACGTCGGTTGCGAAAAATCTTAACTTCACCTTTGAACATTACCCGATTAATGTGAACTGGGTTTTCCCTGGTTCCTACATTCTCCCACATTCGCTTTCTAAATGCGAAAAGGAAGTAGATTCATAAAATTTCACTTAAAATATTTTAAAAAAATTAACGTTTTAGGATTTCTTTGTTTGAAATAACGATACTCTTCCTTCTATCTTCCTATTTCCTGACCGCCCCGTTGGTCGAGTGGTTAGAGACCCTGACTACGCAATCAACGAGGCTCGGGTTCGATCCCCGACGGGGACAAGCATTTGTGTGATGAGCATAAATGTTTGTATTTCCGGGTTTGGGTGTTTATTACACATATTCTAGTATTTATATATGTATTTCTATGTATTAGTATCGTTGACTAACACCCATAACACAAGCAAATAATTTGCTTACTTTGGGGTTAGATCAGTAAGTGTAATTTGTCCCGTAAATTATTATTATTATTATTATTATTTCAGCTGTTCTAATATGTTATATTTGTTCTCCGTTGATATTGTTCCGCAGTTACCAGTCAGGTGTTCTATAACAAAATCGTTTGATCTAGAGTTTCTCTTAAATATATCTATTGTTTAAAGGTCTTCATCATGTATAAATTTCTTTAAATAGATATGACCCAAATCCTTTCTCACGTATCCAACGAATACCGTCTCCAAAACTGACTTCTTCTTTTTTCCTATTTACCAGATATAGTTTACTTCGCAAGGAACTAATATTCCTAAAATATCCAGACATATCTTCAGCCTTGCAAATTATATCATGTTATTCTTCTGGTACACTGTTTCGTGTTTTCTGAACATTTATTTTATCCTATTCCTAAAATCTTATTGCAAGTCAAGATATGTGTGACCACGTTCTGGATACTTATCGTCTATTTTCTTGAAGTACCCTTTTAATATCACAAACTGTTCAAACTATACTAAAGTTTGTATTGTATTGTATTGTTCAGCACTTGAATCTGGCCATATCTCCAAGTTATCTATTTTTTGATTGCTAGTGTTGCACTCTGTCTCATAAAACTGCAATAAAGAACTGGCAATCTCACAACTTCCACGATCAGCAATATCTTCAGTCCACGTACAAAAAAAAAAGGTTTTCCTTTGGATTTGGTCACAACGTGAATTCCGACATTATAGAACTAGCTGTTCTATAATGTTGGAATGATAAATACTAGCTGTCCCGTGACTACGTCCACCTGGATAATTTCTAAAATAAAAGTAGCGTAAGTTACTCTTTGGTTTAAATAACATATAGTTTCCGGGCTTAACCCATATAGTTCTCATTCCCGTGTGATTTCCGGGATAAAAATTATCCTATGTCCTTTTTTAGATCTCCAAACTATATTTTTTTATCAACTTTCATTCAAATCGCTTTCACGGTTTAGGCGTGAAGAAGAGACAGATAGAGAGAGTTACTTTCGCATTTATAATGTTAGCATTGATATTTGTCACAAATAAAAAGCTTTTGAAGTAGGGATTTTCGGTAGAAGCATTGTTTGTTTTAAATCTATGGTAATAAATACAACTAAGTTATACTGCTTGGAATTTTCTTTCATAGCCTTAACAGCAGCGTGATAATTTTCATTATATTCTTTTGAGTTCTTATGAGTTCTCCCGCGTCGTAAGCAGCGCAAGTGTCGCTACTACGGTAGTCATTAACATTAACATCTTTGGTGTCTATAGGCGATGGTTAACTCTTTTCATCAGGAGACCCATCTGCTTGTTTGCTATCTTATAATATAAAAAAGTTAAACGATAAATTAAATTCTGTAATATAAATATTGTTATGCGTGCTTTTTTTATCTTGAATATACCTCGCAAATTTTCAGCATTACACATGTCAATATGAACTCGAAATGAATGAATCCATGTCAAAACATTGTTGACAAGTTAAATCGTGGGTGAAGGGGCTATGTACCTACGTACATTACACTTTCTTTCGTGACACGATTTTGATATGTCATTGAATTTCAGTGGTTTGTGCCCTTAACTCGTTGTTCCAAAAATAAATTAAGTTTTGTATGTACATAGACCCTTCATCCATTATTTTTCACGTGGTTAAATTTGAAATCTGAAGGTGTTAAGACTTCCGTAATGACATAACACATTCATCCATTCATGTCTTCAAATGTCTAACAATATTTAATTAAATAGCAGTGAAATAAAAGTATCTTCACGCCCATATCCCCGAAGCGGTAGGCAGAGGTACAACAAGTGCACCCACGATTAGCCGAAGATACTTGGTCCCACATATGTGATAGGTGGCAAGCCTATCGCCAACCGAGCACTTTCCAATCCCAGGCAACTTTGTGTTACTCAGAAAACTGAAAAAAAACGCTATTTTTATGTACCCGACCCGGGAATCGAACCCGGGACCTCATGTGGTCGACGCCAACGCTGGACCACTAGACCACAGAGGTGATTGCAGTGAAAGCAGTGAAATAACGTATAGAAATTTTATTCTATAATAAATTGATAAATTATTTTTTAAATTAAATTAGCATTATGAGGCGTGCTCTTTCGGGTTTTCCAAATTCATTTAAATATTTTTTTTATTTTCAGTAATTAAGAAATGTAAAACGGACAAAGGCGAAGATGGTTTATGTGTGAAGACCTCTAAATGTGAAAATACAGAACAACAGATAGTTGATGCAGCTACCTCATTCACATTGAGGTAAAAATAATCCTATCATAATATAAATGTGAAATGAGAGCCAAGTTCATTATAAGACTATGCCTTTACTTGACGGATAAAAATCGAATATCTTTCTTATTTTTACACAAAAATTTGCTTATAACTTCCAAACTACTACGATTTTGATGATTTTTTCTTTTTATTACAGACAATTTATTGCTTTATAAAATTTAAGTTCAAAATTTTACAAAAACATTATAGTGTGCTATTAAATCAATAAAAACCTTATTATTTAATTCGCGGACAGTGCTCGCGTCAAAAGTCAGTCTCCCGGTAGCGTTCATATGGGGAGGCTGTGTTGCATGTTAGCATGTTACGCTCTCCATATTCGAGTCAAAGAGTAATAGTACAGATAGAACGTTTGGCACAATAGTAAGGTTGTGCCGTTTGGAAATTGAACATTTCGTTTACGCTTGGATGTTTTTTTATAGTAGATAATGAGCTTGGACCGAGAAGGCTGTTTTTTTACAGATGTTGTTCTTATGATATAGACAAGGGATAGGAAGGATTTTTTTTAAATTCATCCCCTAAAATGGTGAAATAGGGGGTGAAAGTTTGTTTGAAACTCTGTCATTTTTGAGTTGTAATGAATGATATGCCGTAATTAAATTATCCTTTAGCTGAAAAAAATTAAATACAAATTTAATATTTTTTTGAATTCTAGCCCGTAGAGAGGTAAAAAGAGGCTTTAATGTTTGTATCAAAAATGAATTGTTTATTTATTGCATTACTATAAAATCTAAATTATTTTAATTTAGTATTTATGATTTTTAATACAATTAAGAAGTACGAATTTTCGGATTTTTTTAGTACTTATGCTCTTCAATCAAAATTGAAGAAACATGCATGTACTGTTCGAAGTTTTATCCATTAAAGGAGTAAAAGTGTGTGTTACAATTTATATGAAAAATCAAACGTTTATGGTGAAAATAACTTGAAATTCGGCACTTATGTTCTTCAACACAATTTAGGAATCATATATTTGGGGATTTTTTTAAATTTCATTCCTTAAAGGTTAAAAAAACATTGATGTTTGTATAAAAAATAGATTGTTTATTGTAGAATATTGTAGAAATTATTTAAAACTTAATATTTATGATTTTTAATACAATTAATGAATACGAATTTAAGGTTTTCAAATGCCATCTCTTCAAAGGATGAAAAGAGTGGTAAAGTTTGTAGAAAAAATAAAATATGTTTAATCAAAATCTCTTCAAATTTATTAGTCATGATCTTTAATTCAGTTAAATAAACGTGCATGTAAGGATGCTGTGAGTTTTATCTCTTAAAGAGGTAAAAGAGGGTATTAAAGGGGCTGAAAGCTAGTATTTTATAAATAGTTTTGTTTGCGAGTAGACGCTGAATAATATTTTGAGACTATTCATGTTTACGCTTTCCTACGTTTACGTTTGAATGTTTTATTAGCTATAGATAGATAAGTATTTTGTCAATATTTTGTATAAATGTACAAAAATAAATAAAAAATAAAACATGTAAACAACGAAGATAATTCAAGCAAGCGAATAAAAAGCAAAACTCTTAAGAAAAAAAATAAAAACTGGTACTATTTGAAGGTAGTAAGGACTTCGCAACTAAAAATAAATAAATAAAATATATTATACATACAAATAGTCTAAATAAACCTACTTATTTAGTAGTTTCCTCTATAAACATTAAATCAAATTATATATCTTCTTTTTTATTACGAGATTTTGAAACAAAAACTAAGAAGCTAGTTAGTTTTAAAATATTATTCAAGAGATTATACATTTTACAAAATGAAATTTTGAAAGGTTTTGTTAAATATTAATTGTTGATTGTATGTATTAAAATAAAGTGCTACACGGGATGTATTGTATATTACAACACTTTCAAAGAAATAGGATACGTAACTGTTATTATTGTGTAAATTGTTATATGATTTTTGTCGATTTTCGGTATATTTTTTTCTTTAGATATTTATCATTTTTCTAAAATGAATGTATATGTAATTGATAAATGAGCGATTACTGGTTATTGGTTTTGAGTTTGACAACATTCAGTCGATTCATGATGATAAAAGTTCATATAGGTGAACAAAAATGTTAAAACGTAGGTATCTGCATTCACTGTAAATACTCTTTGACGTTGGAGCAAGCCAGCGCGCGAAATAATATTTGCGCTGCTCCTGTCAGAAACTCAACATCGTTTGCAGCTGTAATCACCTTAAGCAAAACACGTGTAGACAATCGTCGATTAGTGCGAGTGTAATCAGCGTCTATTCACTTTTACTACGTTGATTACTAATCACTCGCACAAATCAACGGCTGTCTACATGATTTTTTGCTTAATATTAAGCACCTGAATTAAACATTCGCGCGAGCACTAATCAAAGTGTGACTGGGGTGTAACAGACAGACAATTGGTGCGAGTCATAGTGTGCTTTCTGTTTATACTGTATTCATACTGTTGGGTTAATAACATTTCTATTTTTCTGAAATTTAGTTCGTTCGTTAAAATTAGCCAAGTCAAAGTTTGAGCTAAAATTATATCCTAAGTGAAATAAATGCATTTTGTGAATTATTGTCTATTTACACAATTACGTTTATTACTTTATAAGTAGCAAACATTGTGGTAGTCCAAGAAACAAAAACATGTTATATATTTTAGAACGCTGCATGTTCTTGTGACTAAAATTTATATTTACAAAACTTGGCACCCCAATAGATCTCAATTCTTTTGTACTGGTAGTCGATAGACACGCATACTCATATATTGAACTTGGCTCTCGTTTTACATTTATCTTTTGATGAGATATCTTTATTTTTTGCCCTAAAATTACTCTTTTTCTACGTTTGCGCTGTATTGCTTTTTTGTAGTTTGAAATAATTTTTGTGATTTCAAAATATGAGAGTAAGTAAATAATCCATTTGCTAATTTTTATGTTTCTTATATGGATGACAATCATTAAAAATGACCATTGTCTGAAAAATGAAACAAATATGAAGGCATAACAAAAACGAATTTCGTAACAAGATGTAACAAAAATAAAATATTAGGGTCTTTTCTCAACGCTCCTATGTTATAGACATAGTAACGAATATGTTTTGTTAATTAAATACAAGAACACTAAGACATAATATAATATTTTATATTCATTTTATTTATCAAATTAAAAATAAAGTATAAAAGATCGGAAAGCACTATGTTTCCTTTACTAATCTATATTTTACGACTGTAAAATAAATTACAATTTACATTTTATTCGTATCATATTAGACGTTTATCAAATCTAACGTACATAATATATTAATATAATTAAAGTAATTATAGGAACTTTCTATAACAAAAATTACGTTTACCTTAATAATTACAATAGGCTACGTTATTTGGTAGATATTTCTTATCAAAAAAATAGAAACATATATATATATTAGGGATGGGCCGAAATTCGTTTTACATTCGGTATAACCGAATTTCGGCAGCTTGAACCGAACTTCGACATTCGGCCGAAATTCGGTTTAAATGCCGAAAATTCGGCACTAGAAAAAAGTATCTTCTTACACTATTTTGCTTGAAATCTACGTTAATGTTATAAAGAGGGAAGATTTGTATTCTATATTTTTATATATTGCATCATCTAAACTCAAAAACTACTAAACCGTTTTGAAAAAATCTTTCACCATTAGAAAAATATGAAATTATCCCAGAGTAACGGTTGACCCAGCAGGCCATCCCTGAAACATCCCGGTAAATAAAAAAAGATAAAAACAAAAATGAAAAAACTTCAGCATAGATTTTTGAGTTCGAAGAGTTCAAAAAATATGTAAAACGGTTGACCCGGCAGGTCATCCCTGAAACTTCCCGCTAGATTTTTATCTATATCTTAGCATATCACAGATTTTTTCAGAGTTCAAAAATCTTAAATTTGTTACAAATATTCGTTAGTACATAGAAGTCGTTGTAAATGACAGTAATTTCAAAATTTTTGAAATGCTGTATATTTTCAAAACGATGATTGATTTTGGTCTTTCGAATGGCATTCAACGCAATTTTTGACCTCTAAAATTTTTTATAGCTACGTAATCTACAGTCTCAGAAATGTCGAAGCAATACCAAAAAATTTTTTTTCGAATTTTCAATATTACTAAATCCCAAAAAATTCGACCGATTTTGATGCAATTTGTTTATTTGACGCAATTTATAGAAAGAAAAGCAGATTAAGCAGACTTTTAAATCAATCGGTATATTAGTCTGAAAATCATTTTAAAAATGCTAAGTTTGCTGTAAACAACAAAATATTAATATTTGAGAAGCCGTAACTTTTGAAAACTTGATTTAATTTTGATCTTTGAAACTATTTGAAAAAATTTCGAATTTATGTCTAAAAAACATTTCCAAATTTTTTTTTCAACGATAACTTCCGAGCGGATTAACCGATCATGATACAATTTATGAATTAGACGCAGTTTTTTAAGAAAAAGAGCTGATAAAATTTTATACTCAATCGATACATTGATCTGGAAGTTATATTAAAAAAATATGTTTCGTCAATTTTTTTGCGATTTTTTCAAAATTTCTCAAAATATTCTAGTCCGAATTGGATAAAATTTTTGGAAGTCTAAGTTGAGCAGAATCTAATTCAATGCCATTAACCGCGTTTCGATCGGTCAAGCCGTTCAAAAGTTATGAAATGTTTACATACACACATACATACAACCATACACTCTCTCTCATACACACATTCATACATACAGACATACTGACGTCATCACGAAAATAGTCAGAAAATGTTCCATACGTAGCGGGAAGTTAAAAATCTAAAGTTTGATATAGATGAAGATGCATATATTTTAAAACATGATGATTTAGATCTTTTAAATTGCATTCAACGTAATTTTTACCTTTAAATGGTTTTATAAGCTCCAAAAACAGTAGGTTAAAAAATGTCGAAAAAAGGGGAAAATATAAGTAAGTCAGTTGACCCTGCAGGCTATCCTTGAAACTTCCCGCTAAAATTAGGTATTTTAGGCTCAAAGGAACAAAAACTATACCTAAGCATTTTTTTTCAAGGTTCAAAGTTCTGACTTTTGACTTCTGACTTCTGAAAATGACAGCAATTTAATTTTTAAAAAGCTGTATATTTTGAAAACGATGATCGATTTTCATCCTTCAAATGGCATTCAACGAAATTTTTGAGCTCTAAAATGTTTTTGAGCTACATAGTCTATAGGGTAAAATATATCGAAGTTATATCAAAATTTGTTTTCAAAAATTTTCGTTATAATAATATAATATAATATAATATAATATAATATAATATAATATAATATAATATAATATAATATAATATAATATAATATAATATAATATAATATAATATAATATAATATAATATAATATAATATAATATAATATAATATAATATAATATAATATAATATAATAATATAATATTCACGGGACAAATTACACTTACTGATCTAACCCCAAAGTAAGCAAATTATTTGCTTGTGTAATGGGTGTTAGTCAACGATACTAATACATAGAAATACATATATAAATACATGGAATATATTTAATAAACACCCAAACCCGGAAATACAAACATTTATGCTCATCACGCAAATGCTTGTCCCCGTCGGGGATCGAACCCGAGCCCCGTCGATTGCGTAGTCAGGGCCGCTAACCACTCGACCAACGGGGCGATAATCCTAATAAATCGATTTTGACCCAATTGACGGTATTTGATGCAATTTTTAAAGAGAAAAGTTGATTAGATTTTTTAAGTGAATCGGTGTATAACATTAAGAGTTTTTTAAAAAAAGTTAAGTAAGTTTTCTGTAAACAGAAAAATTTTATTATTCAAAAGTTATAATTTTTGAAAACTTGATTCGATTTTGATTCTTGAAACTACATTTGACGTAATTGTTTCAAGTACCACAATATTGTAGAAGGTTTGACCTTCAAACAAGTTTTGGTCAAAAAGTCTCTTATTTTATATAAATAATACACTTTTTTCTAAATTTTCGTCAACGATAACTCGCAAACGGATAAACCGGTTTTGATACAATTTACGATATTTGACGCAGATTTTTAGAAAGAAATGCTGGTTAGATTTTTAAATCAAGCCGTGTATTATCTGGAAAGTTATCTTAAAAATATTTAGAAGTTTTCTGTAAACAACAAAACATTAATATTAAAAAAGTTGTAACTTTTGAAAACTCGATTTAAAACTAAATTTGACGTAGTTTTTTAAGCACTAAACTATTGTGGAAGGTCAAAAAAAATAGTTAGAGAAATTACTAAGTTATGTCAAAAAACACTTTTCTAAAGTTTTTCGTCAACGAAAGCTCTTGAGCGGAAAAACCGATTTTGATGCAATTAATGCACTGAACGCAGTTTTTGTAGAAATAGAGCTGATTAGATTCTGTACCTAATCTATACATTTATGTACTTAGATTATACAAAGTTATTTATTTATGTACGTTATTTATGTACAAAGTTATGAGAAGTTTACAGATAGACATATATACAGACATGCTGACCTCATTGTGAAAATAGTCGGAAAAGATTTCTAGGACCTCAAAACGTGGAGATCTGGTGAAAACTCGATTTTCAAAAATCAGGCAAAATCAGTAACTTCCTTATCTATATACCTACATAGCAGAAAGTTAAAAATAAAAATCCATGCCTAAATTGGAACAATTTAACTCAATGTATCAAAATTTTGCTGTTACGTCATTAATTCACGTGCGTTGCGAAACCTATTAACGATATCCTATATATCTATACTAATATTATAAAATTGTAGAGTTTGTTTATTTGGTTGGTTGTACGCGGTAATCTCGAAAACTGCTGAACCGATTTGAATAATTCTTTTTGCCTTGGATAGCCTGTTTATCGAGGAAGGTTATAGGCTATATAACATCTTGCTACGACTAGTAAGAGCGGAGTAAACAAAATCCGCGCGGACGAAGTCGCGGGCAACAGCTAGTCCATACTAAAATTATAAATGGGAAAGTGTATCTGTTTGTTTCTCCGTCTTTCACGGCAAAACGGAGCGACGAATTGACGTGATTTTTTAAGTGGAGATAGTTGAAGGGTTGGAAAGTGTCATAGGTTACTTTTTTCTCTTACTTTATGCGAGCTTAGCCGCGGACAATATAATAGCTAGTAGTAAATAGTAAAATAGGTAAATAGCTAGTATAAAATAATTAAATTTTAAGCAAATTCGTAAAAAAGTCACGACGTGTCGCTTTTAAGAAAGCTCCCCAAAATTAAACCGAAGTTCGGCCGAAATTCGGCCGAACTTCTTATTTTCACCGAATGTTCGGCCGAAGTTCGAATTCGGTTCAAACCACATTCGGCCCATCACTAATATATATATATATATATATATATATATATATATATATATATATATATATATATATATATATATATATATATACATACATACATACATACATATATATAAATATTCGTTTACCTGTATTGCTAAAATAACTAAAATGATCAACTAAAATTGGAATTTTCGTTCAACGAGAGAGGAACACGCTTTTACCACAGAATACTTAGAGACTAACAGAAGTCAATGTTCCATATAAGTAATATTCGAGCATAGCACACATAGACGCCTCTCACGGACGCGATATCTCGGACTAATGCGGAACAAACTGTACCGAACCATTCCAAGATATCGCGTCCGTGAGAGGTGGCTATGTGTGCGTTGCTCGAATATTACATGTATGTGGATTGACTACTCTGTCTCCAGTATACTGTGCTTTTACATACTTTTATATGCGATGACAAAATGGCCGACACATAATCGCTTCTGACATTTGTTTGGCTTCTCAGGAAGCGAATGTTGCCATCTAATAAATTTAAGCTGTTACCAAAGTTCATTGTTAGACAAATGAATTACAAAAAAGAACAAAATAATGGACTTTCATATAGAGACAAATACTTTTTAAATAGTTTCATACGATATCAATGACAACTCATTTTAAACTATAAACAAGTATTGAAAACTTATTACTAGTTTTTTCGTTCATGTGTATTTTGTAACGCAAGTCGTGACGAGGACAAATTATTTTGTATGGGGAAAATCTAGGTTCGGTGTAAAAATATAAGCACATTTACTAAGCACTGGACTTGTACTATTATATCTTCTGTGGCACTGGTAATAAGGAACATTATGCTGTTAAAATTTAACTACCTGATAGAAAAGCGCGGGAAACATAAAATTTGGCGGACGTCATTTTTGGTTCTGCGACTTTTTAAATTATTATTTAGCGAAACAGAGGATCGATATTAGTTTTATTTGTGTAAATATTTATTTTTATGTAAATATCATTGTAGTTTTACTATCAGTTTAAAGTAGGTAAGTCTCCTTTTCACTTTTTAAAATGAACAAACCCCCTGACGATCCTGGAGGTGGACCTCTCCAGGTAGCGCACTATGTTACTATAGACGATAGTAGTGTCGATACAGATACTTCGCTTTCTTCAACTCAAACTAATAACAGGAAAAGATCTCATGCATCTAATAAAATATGCAAACACTGCAATAAACGGCGCAAAAAGCGCAACAATGAATTGAAATCTACTGACTGTCAGTGCTCTCACTCTGTTTCTGAAATCTCAGAGATAAATAATGCTTCGGGCGCCTCATTTATTACTGGTGATAATAATATAAATGACAATGTTACAATGAAAGATTTGTCAAACCCCCTAACAGATAGTAAGGAATCCCAAAAACCTAAAGATTATATTAACTACCGCACACAGTATGAATGTACAGACCTTGGACCTTACGTTATTCATGTCCAAAGAGTTATTACATCTCCGACTGATAATGTTACTCTACATCCAGTCTCGTTTGGGCGATTCCTTAAAAATAATACTTTCAAAAATATAATTGATGGTAGCCTCAAGAAAATTGGACGCAACCGATTATCTCTATCATTTTCGGACCACAATGACGCAAATCACTTTATTAAAGACCCTAATCTCTCAAATAAAAACTTCAAAGCTTTTATCCCATCATTTAACGTTTCACGAGTAGGCGTAATTAGAGGTGTTCCCTCAGACTGGTCACCTGAGGAAATTGCTAATAATGTTAAGGTTCCCATTGGTTGTGGGAAAATAATAAAGGTTAGAAGAATAAACCGTAAAATAACTATTAATGATAACACTACCTGGAAAGCAACAGAAACAGTTGTCGTAACTTTTGATGGACAGACTTTACCGAAACGTGTCTACGTTTGTTATAATGCCCTCCCAGTAGATTTATACATTTACCCTACTATACAATGCTATAAATGCTGTAGGTACGGTCATACTAAAATAACTTGCAGATCCAACCCAAGATGCTTTAAATGTGGAAAGGATCATTGTGGAGACTCTTGTACCAGCGAGGCTGATTTCAATGTTAATTGTTGTTTATGTAAGGGATCTCACTTTGCCACTAGCAAATCATGCCCAGAACATTTAAGACAAAAAAACGTTAAAATGTTTATGGCTCAAAACTGTGTCTCTTATGCCGAGGCATCAAAAAATTATCCCCCAGTCTCCAAATCATATGCTGATGCCATCTCAACACCTATTAAAACTGCTCTTCATCCACTTTTGAAAAAAACTTAGATTCGCAAGAACACTCCCATAGATCATACAAAAAAACAATATTTCAGAAACCTAAACCCCATACAAAAGTCAGTAAGAGTTATGATTATGATTTCCAAAATTCAGTTATTAATGAATATAACTCCACTAATTCTAGAGAAAATGGTACTTTGTTGACAAAAAATGATAACAATAATCAAGAATCAGCCTCAATAGGCATGATTATATCTTTTATTAAATTTTTATCTCAGTCCGAAGTAATAACACCGTCCAACGCTGCTTTAATGACAGAAAGTTTAATTAATTATTCTAAATTTAATGGTGATCATGGACAGTCAAGCCAAAATTCTTCAATGGAACTCGCAGAGCATCACCAACAAGAAAAGTGAATTAATTCACTTATTAAATAAATATGAGCCATTTTTAGTGGCTCTTTCAGAAACTTGGTTAAGACCAAGTTGTACTTTTAAATTCTCTGGATACACTAGTATCCGAGAAGATAGATCTGATGGTTATGGAGGTGTAGCCATCATGATCAAAAAAGGATATAATTTTTCCATTGTTAATCTTCCTGTACATACTGTAAATATGCCTATTTTAACTGTTAATGTAAATAATATTTGTTTTGTGTCACTTTATATTCCACATCCAAATTTGAATATTTTGACAGAACTTAATAACATATTAGCCATACTACCTAAACCCTTTATTGCGTTAGGTGATTTTAATTCTCATCATCAAGCCTGGGGTTGTTCCTCCAGTAATTATTATGGTGAAGAGCTTTTGAAAGTCATTTAAGAATTAAATTTATGTATTTTAAACAACGGTTCTCCCACTCGTCGCACAAAACCCTCCGAAGGCAAAAGCGCTATAGACCTGTCCATTTGCAGTTCCAATTTAGCACCTTCTTTGACATTGTACACACTCCCATTTACGTTTGGAAGTGATCACTTCCCCATAATAATAAATTTCCCTTCTGCATATCATAAAACTTCACCTAAATTTACATCATATTTCAAATATAATTTGCATAACCCGGATTGGCACAAGTTTAATAATTTGATGGAAGTTGGTGTTAATATTTTGCCTAACATTTCCTCATATAATGACTCTTCTTGTGCAGAAGCCTTTACTCAATTAATTATAAAATCAGCTGAAAACACTTTTCCCATTAAAAAACAATTAACTAAGAAAATAAATACGCCACCTTGGTGGGATAAAGAGTGCTCAGACGCTATTAAGGAAAGGAAAGCTGCTGAAAAATTTTATTGTCAGTATACAACTACAGAAAATTTTAATATTCTCACTAATATTATAAAAACTACTCGTCGATTATTAAAAAAGAAAAAAGCTGAAGGTTGGAAGAAATTCTGCTCTTCCTTATCACCCCAAACAAAACCTTCAAGTGTATGGTTAAACATAAGAAAATTTAGATCTGCATATAAGGTTTCTAATAATAATGAAATGTGTCCATTGTTATAAAATCAGCTGATAGATCATCTTGCTCCACCTACAGTACCAGAATGTATCCTTCCTCTTCCTTCTACTTCTTCTTCAGACAATTTTTCCCCTTTTACGTTATTTGAGCTTAAAGGTATCCTTCAAAATGTTAAAGACTCTACTCCTGGATGGGATAATATTAACTACTCATTTTTAAATAATATGACTGATAAATCTCTATCATACTTATTAAAGGTTATGAACTCCCTTGTTTCTACAGGTAATATACCTCAGACATGGAAGTCACATTCTGCTATCCCTATCCTTAAACCTGATAAAAACCCTTCCGACCCTTTTTCATACAGACCCATTGTGCTTTCATCAGTTATGTTGAAAATTCTAGAGCACCTTGTTAAACTTCGCTTAGAATGGTTTATTGAAAGCAGAAATTTATTAAGTCAAAGTCAGTATGGTTTTAGGAGAGGAAAGAGCACCATAGATAATATTAGCTTACTTATAACTGATATTAGATTAGCTTTTACACATAACAAATCTGTTTTAGCAGCTTTTTTAGATATATCCTCAGCATATGATAATGTAATTCTATCAATTCTGAAAAATAAGCTAATGAAATTAAATATACCATTTTATTTAATTAATGTTATTATGAATATTGTATACAATAGAACTATTAATTTAGCAAATGACTCTAATAATTTAAAAAGACAACAATATAAAGGTCTTCCACAAGGTTCTGTTTTAAGTCCAATCCTTTACAACATATACTCATATGATATAGAAACTGTAGCAACTAGCAATGTAAATGTTCTTCAGTATGCTGATGACCTCCTTTTATACTCAACTGACAAATCTATACAGATGGCTTGTGATAATCTTTCCATGTCTATTCTATCCCTACAGACTTGGCTTAATAATAATGGTCTTGATATCTCTGTTTCTAAAAGTTCCATAGTTTTATTTTCTCGCACAAAATTTCCACCCCCTATAAATATTACTTACAAAAATAGTTCAATTCCTGTTAAATCGAAAACAAAATTCTTAGGTATAATGCTAGATAATAAACTCCAAGGACTAGATCACTGTGAGTATATAGCAGCAAAGTGTGAACGTAATATCAATTTAATGAGATGTGTTTCTGGGGTTTGGTGGGGTGCACACCCATCTACATTAAAACTGATGTATAATGCATTAATAAAAAGTTTATTGGATTATGGAATGTTTTTACTAGAACCATGTAGTAAGATTGGTCTAAAGAAAATTGACTCTGTTCAAACTAAAGCATTACGAATTGTTCTAGGAGCAATGAAATCCAGCCCTGTTTCTGCCTTACAAGTAGAATGTGCTGAACCTCCATTACATTTACGACGTAAATATCTATCTGACAGGTTTTTCCTTCGCACTTTGGAATCACAAAATCACCCTCTGCTTACAAAGCTCTCTAGTCTTAGTGATTTAATGTCAGATAAGTATTGGAAACACAAAACAATCCCAGCCCTTGTATACAGCTATATGAAATATCATAGCCTTAAGCCTTTTACTTTTACATCCCCTATAAATCCCTTATATAAACACAATTATGAATCATTAACTCTGCAGCCTGTTGTAGTAAATTTAGGTATAGATAAACAATCTTTGTATGCCAATCAATATTTTAACAATATTATCAATGAAAAATGGCAAGATTTTCATTTGATTTTTACTGATGCATCCAAAAATAATAGTAATGTTGGAATAGGTGTATACCATAAACAGTACAATATTGGTCAAAAAATCAAATTTTCACCGGAAGCATCTGTATTTACAGGTGAATGTTATGGACTTTATAAAGCTGTAGAATACATACACATTATGAAACTACCCAAGTGTATGATTCTGACTGATTCACTGAGTGCTCTACATTGTTTGCAAAAGTTTCCTTTAAAATCCAAATTTATTCCTCCTATTATTTTAGACTTAAGAAATCTTTTATACAAATGTACTTTTAAATATAATCATATTATTTACTTTGCCTGGGTTCCAAGCCATTGTAATATCACTGGAAATGAGCGAGCTGATCGGTGTGCTAAAGAGGCAGTTCAGTGTGGTGATTTATACCCCTACATTAATTATTGCCATGATCTAGCTGCTCTCCCTAAACTCCATCTTAAGCAGTCATGGCAAAGTGTCTGGGATAGTGGTACATTGGTGAAAGGCAAAACCTATTCCCAATTACAACCATTGATACCTTCTAAACCTTGGTTTTCTGTAGTGAAATTAAATAAGTTGTCAACATCTGTTATCACCAGAATGAGGCTTGATCACACTAATACACCTCTTCAAGCTACACATCAAAGATAGCAATGTTTGTGAGTGTGGCACTGATATTGGAGATCTCAATCATATATTTTTTGCTTGTCCTAAATACAATCATTCATCATTATATAACAATCTATATTCTAATGACATTCCTTTACCTACATCCATTCTAACCCTGTTATTAAACCCTTGTATGTATAATATTCTTTCATTATTCATTCAAGAAAATAATATTAATATTTAAGCGTAGTTAGATACATTTAGTATCTAATACCAAATTAATATTAACCCACTTGTAAATATTATACAAATGACTAAGTATTATCTTTGTAAATATTATATAAATATATTTAAATATTATTGTTGTAAATAATTTATAATTTTAGTATCTATGTTATTTTGATTTGTTCCTGATCCTCTATTTTCCTGTCAATCCAAATTCCAAATTCTAGTTTATTGTCTAAAAAATGTTTCCTCGTTTTACTTGATCATGGCAGTTGCTTAACGCCCATGCCAAAAAAAAATGTCTAAATAGTCATTTTAAAAGATTTCACCCATATGTTTTCTGTTTATTTTTAATTTGGCCAAGTCAGGGCGGTATAACGTGTGTATATTGTATTCTATTAGAAAACTTTTCCATGCCTTGATTTGCCTTGGATCTAGATTGATAAGGTGTATTCGGTCTAAGGATTTAATTCTGGAGAGTGCTACGTAAGACCAACCTTTTCGAGATATTGAGGAATCCATGCCAAGAAAAGCGCTATCTATATAGTTCTTGTGATTGGGTACAGTAGTAATAGCATATGCTAATTAAATAAATATTCTTTTATTTTCATCATTAACCATCATGAATATCAATTTGCCAAGGGTTGATTTTTCTTTTGAGTGTAATGAACACTTGCGCCAGAAGGAGCCACTCTTCCTTAACACTTAAAATTAATTCATGGTTTTACAGTTTTAGTATTTAGGTATATAGATACATGGTTTAAGTTAAATGAAATAGGGTAAATACCATAATTAATGGGAAATTATTACCAGACAACATATCGACGCGTCCCAAGAACAAAATCGTATGGAGAGATCAGACGAAATTGGTTTAAAATAAAATTCGCATTAAATACGCATAAAGCTAAAAGACAATATATTTTTTATAGTTATTGGTCTTTTGTTTTTGGAAATACTCAAGTGAACATCATCTTATCTACAATGTACTCCCACAAACAAACACATTGTAATTTGGTGGTTTGGCAGATACGACTTTGTTCTTGGGACGTGTCGAATTATGTTCACCGGTAATAATTCCCCTATTATATCATTAGTATCACGTCCTAGTCAAGGTGGTAGTTACAAGTACAGTTAATCGTCATTTATTACGACCTGCCTAATGAACGGCAGTTGATCTAATCTTCGAAGGAGCCCGGACTAAATGGGGGTAACGGCCCCCCGCTTTTTAATTTTTAGTCGAATAGCTAGAATTTAGTTACTACATCCATACTAATATTATAAATGCGAAAGTAACTCTGTCTGTCTGTCTGTCTGTCTGTTACGCTTTCACGGCCAAACCACTGAACCGATTTGGATGAAATTTGGTACAAATATAGTTTGAGACCCAAGAAAGGACATAGGATAGTTTTTATCCCGGAAATCCCACGGGAACGGGAACTATGCGGGTTTTTATTTTAGAATTTTTCCACGCGGACGAAGTCGCGGGCACAGCTAGTCTAAGTATAAATGTAGTCGAATAGATATAGTAATTTGATCGAGTCTTATTTGTTCTATTTTTCTAGTTTTTTTTTTGTTTTTGGTGGTCTTGTACCATTGGAAAGTCATGTTTTGTGTAATGAAAATATATGTTTAATATTGCAGAGAGGGCCAACAATGTCATTACTTGACACCATGTTGTCCAATGCAAAATGTGAAAAACGAAACCGTTACGATAAAACCATCAGGAGACAATTCATCCAAAGGATGTGGCTGGAGCAATCCAGGAGCTAACGTGTTTAGGGGAAAGTCCAATGAAGGATATGCTGATTATGGGGAATTCCCGTGGATGGTTGCTCTACTCAAGTAAGTATTTATTTAACCAATAAAAATACAGTTCAAAGAGAATATTGCTTATATTATAATATTACATAGTATATAAGTGTAGTGACATAATATATTCTATACTTTCCATCGTCGTCACTTGGTGAAATTCCATTGTTATTAGACACTTTTACTATTCCACTTGTACATAAATTTCACTTTTACACAATTTTTTAATATATTACTCGACCGGTTTTACTTTTAAAAGCATCTTCAGGATGTAATATACTATAAAGTATGTATATTACATCCTGAAGATGTATATACTTCAGGATGTAATATACTATAAAGTATATTACATCCTGAAGATGCTTTAAAAAGTGAAACCGGTCGAGTAATATATTAAAAAATTGTATAAAAGTGAAATTTATGTACAAGTGGAATAGTAAAAGTATCTAATAGTGACATAATAGTTTCATACATATATAAATATCGTCTCGCCAGATCCCTTACAGGGTAGGCAGAGAGAACCGTGTGCCATAAATCACGATCCTTGCAGGCTTGTCTCGCTTCCTCCACATTCATGACTCTCTTCATACACATACGCCGGTTGCGAAGACTATTGACATCACCTTCGGACAGTACATACATTCTTCTTCCCAGTATCTTCCCAAGTACATACATTCTTCCACATTCTGTTATATATCTTTTTTGTTAACCTTTCATCGACCATTATTTTTACATGTCCAAACCAACCAACCAACCCTTTCTCATCTTTACACCGACGCTTTCTTTGAAGCCTAACCTCTTTCACTTTAACGTTACGAGCTCGATCCGCGACTATTACGCCACATATTTTTCATAGCGATCTTATCTAGACTTTACTGAATATAATAGTTTTATATTCAGAAAATATGGTCACCCCCTAGGCTTACAGATTCAGGAGAAAGAAAGTTCGGGAACGGAGTCAAACTTTTCGCAAATTGCTGCTTGTAAGTAATGCACTTCAATTTCTATGCGCAGGTGACCATACTTCAACATTTTATGTTATTGTTATTGACCATATTTCAATACATTATGAACGCGCCTCTCTAGAAGGTACCCGTTCACTCTTCTGTTGAAGATCCCCAGATTGTACTCGTCCCCGGCGAGTACAATCTGGGGATCTTCAACACAGACTCAGGAAGCATGTTCCAGTCCCTTGCGGTTCGGATGAAGTACGTCGAGTCGAACCGCTTTGTCCGAGCACATGGGACGTCCGCCATATAGTGATGCCTAGAATCAGTTTACATCGACGATTGATGGAAAAATGGGGATGGTGTAATTAAGTCGTGCAATTCCGCAGCGCACTCTTCAAAATGTATCCGATAAAAGACCAATAAACTAGCCACTCTACGGCTATGAGCGAGACTCTGGAATTTTCCGCCTAACAGATCATCGTTGTTTATGAGCCCCTTTCTACGCCTCTCTATCGCCTCAATCGTCTCCAGTTGGTATTAGCCTTTGGTTTTGCTCGACGAAATCTGTAACATAGATATAATTTTGTAGATTTTTTTAATCAAATTGTATAATGAACTTTATGTGCAATTAATAGAAAAATACAAAAACATTTATAGTAATTCTGATATATCTTACCAGTACATTCATATCATCCAAATCCGTTTAGCTGAAGTGCAAAAGCATGACAACCATAATGATAAAGTTACAAGTGAGTAACGATTATATTTTTTTTTCGTCAGCACTTATACTGTTTCATTAATCACCAACAGGTTTTGCTTTTTACGCCTATTCAGGGCTAACGTACTATCTTTATCTATACATATAATAAAATCGTAGAAAAGTCAAAACTGTACATTGAATATTTTTTTTAAATAATACTTGGGGTGTGATCAACAATCGATATCGAAGCCAAAAATATAGTTTTTAGAATTTTTGTCTGTTTGTCTGATTGTCTGATTGTCTGATTGTCTGTTTGTCTGTTTGTCTGTTTGTCTGTTTGTCTGTCTGTCTGTCTGTTTGTCTGTTTGTCTGTCTGTCTGTCTGTCTGTTTGTCTGTTTGTCTGTTTGTCTGTTTGTCTGTTTGTCTGTCTGTTTGTCTGTTTGTCTGTTTGTCTGTTTGTCTGTTTGTCTGTTTGTCTGTTTGTCTGTTTGTCTGTTTGTCTGTTTGTCTGTTTGTCTGTTTGTCTGTTTGTCTGTTTGTCTGTTTGTCTGTTTGTCTGTTTGTCTGTTTGTCTGTTTGTCTGTTTGTCTGTTTGTCTGTTTGTCTGTTTGTCTGTTTGTCTGTTTGTCTGTTTGTCTGTTTGTCTGTTTGTCTGTTTGTCTGTTTGTCTGTTTGTCTGTTTGTCTGTTTGTCTGTTTGTCTGTTTGTCTGTTTGTCTGTTTGTCTGTTTGTCTGTTTGTCTGTTTGTCTGTTTGTCTGTTTGTCTGTTTGTCTGTTTGTCTGTTTGTCTGTTTGTCTGTTTGTCTGTTTGTCTGTTTGTCTGTTTGTCTGTTTGTCTGTTTATCTGTTTGTCTGTTTGTCTGTTTGTCTGTTTGTCTGTTTGTCTGTATGTATGTCCGGGGTAAACTCAAAAAGTACTACATGGATTTACGTCAAATTTCGCATGAATATTACTGATAGGTCGGGTCAACATATAGGCTACATATTATCACGCTATCACCTACCGGGGAGGTGAAATCAGAAATCAGAAGTACTTTATTCAATAAAACTTTTTACAAGTTATTTTGACACGTCAACATTTTTTTTTAAACTACTACCGAATCGGAAACGCGGCCACACAATGAGAAGATCCGGCGGAAGAAACTCAGCGGGCTTGTATTTTTTTATAACAATTTTAGATAAGATATTACATAATGGTTAATTAGTAAGTATCTAATTGTTACATTAATAATAAGGATTGCCGATATGAGGAGCAGTTAATACCATGCTTTCCTGTCATCTTGGTATTCAGATATTTTATAATAACCTTTTTTACACAGTTTTGTTTTAACACATTTTTTGAATTTGTTAACTGGTAAATCTCTAATGGCATCAAGCAGCTTATTGTAGAAGCGTACACTTTGCCCCATAAAAGAGTTGCTTATTCTGTGGAGACGAGACACATGCACAGCAAGATTGTTTTTGTTCCTTGTATTTAGGGAGTGAATATCACTATTCTTTTTAAATAAGCAAATATTTTTACGAACGTACATCAAGATTTCGAATATATACTGAGAAATTACAGTTAAGATATTGATTTCTTTGATTTTTTCTCTCAGGGAGGTCCTTGGCCTAAGATTGTAAATATAGATTGTAGATTGCTGTGCGGAATAAACAAAGTCCGCGCGGACGAAGTCGCAGGCAACAGCTAGTTAAGCAATAAATAAGGTACTAAGGCCTCCCAAGTTATTATTTATTTAACATTAAAATATTATATTATTATTACTCATATATGTAATGTTTTTATTATTATATTAACACACTTTTATGTACTGACTTATACTTTTTATATATAAACACTAAAACATCATAGAGGACTCACTGAAAATCAGTGTTATAGCAAGTATTGCTATAGCGTATGCTGAGATGAGCATCCTTTTGGTATCACATCACTTATAAAAAAGTAGTATAAGTTTACATTTGGTTACTTATTTTAGTTTTTAACTTGTTCCTTTCTTCTTGTAAACTAATAAAAATGTATATTGTATGTTGTCTGCTGTAACAGATTATTTAAAAATGTGGTACCAATAAATACTCTTATCTTATCTTTTCTCATCTCATCTCATCTCATCTCATCTCGTCTTATCTTATCTTAAATAGTGACTAAAATAAAGACTATAAATATTTTGCATAAACAGTGACAGCTTAGTTACAATGTCGTAGTGTAAAAAGTTTTAAGTGTAAAGAGTTAAGAGTATAAGATATTGAACGAGTCAGTGACAATTACCTATAAAATAATGACACGTATAAAGACTTTTAAATATTATAAGGCGTCAACCATCGCCTATAGATACCAAAGGTGTTAATGGTGCGTTGCTATCTTGTGGCGAGGTTTAATGCCACATGCATAAATTTACCGGCTACATTACCCTCCAAACCGGAACGCGACAGTGACAAACACTGACGCTATTGCGGCAGGAATAGGTAAGGCGGTGGTACCAGACCCGGGCGAGACAATGCAGAAATCTACCACCTAGTAGCCACGATGTTAGTGACTCGTATAGCCAATTGGTCGCCTTTTACGACCTGCCTGGCAGAACGCCAGTTGGCCTGTTCTTCAAAGGAGGCCAGAACCGTGTTAGTTCTGGCCTGGGGAATACTAAAAAAAGTCAAATTGATTCGTTCAAACAAAACCAAAAGAAGAAATATTTCGTTTCAGAAAATCCATCCAAAACAATAAGTGGGAGGATCAATTTCTCGGTGGCGGAGCCATGATCAACCCTTCCGTGGTGTTGACGGTAGCTCATAAGGTGGACGAAGTCGAAAAGAAGGATGTGAGTACAAACAACTACTTTTAACAGTATCATAAAATGAAATAAAATACCATGCGTATTTTACCAGCTACATTACTGTCCAAACCAGAACACGACAGTGACAAGCATTGACGCTATTACGGCTTAAATGAGTATAGCGGTGGTACGAAATACGTTGCAGATCTTTACTACGACCACGCTCTTCCCGTCCAATGGCATCATACCCTTGCACGGCTTCACCATTAACACTATTTTACTACCTGTACACTATCCAAAAATTGACCCTATCCAACTGTACTACGTATTCCGTGCATTTTACACACGCTATTGGCATCGTCTGCCCCATTAGATCACGCATCCACAGGGTATAGTGTTGTACCCTGTACGATAACCCTATCCAACTGTACTACATATTCCGTGCATTTTACACACGCTATTGGCATCGTCTGCCCCATTAGATCACGCATCCATAGGGTATAGTGTTGTACCCTGTACGATAACCCTATCCAACTGTACTACATATTCCGTGCATTTTACACACGCTATTTGCATCGTCTGCTCCATTAGATCACGCATCCATAGGGTATAGTGTTGTACCCTGTACGATAACCCTATCCAACTGTACTACATATTCCGTGCATTTTACACACGCTATTGGCATCGTCTGCTCCATTAGTTCACGCATCCATAGGGTATAGTGTTGTACCCTGTACGATAACCCTATCCAACTGTACTACATATTCCGTGCATTTTACACACGCTATTGGCATCGTCTGCCCCATTAGTTCACGCATCCATAGGGTATAGTGTTGTACCCTGTACGATAACCCTATCCAACTGTACTACATATTCCGTGCATTTTACACACGCTATTGGCATCGTCTGCCCCATTAGTTCACGCATTCATAGGGTATTTGTTGTACGAGAGTGATTAATAGGCAAAACCGAAAAGAAACTAAAAGGAATCTCTCAATTACATATCATTAATTCTTATTTTACATATCGGAATCTGCATTATTATTTTACGGATCGCAAGTGAGAGCTCGAGGATGTCTGACCCACAGACACTCTCTACGAGAGAAGAACGCGAACACCACACTTAAAAAAGAAAACAACTACTATGCGTCCAATAGGATTGCGCTTGTTATGTTAGTAATGTTTGTTAGAATTGTTTTTGCAAAATGCGGAGCAATATGTTATCCTGACAGTCCTATTCTCAGTTGGAACGCATAGTACTTAGACCTTAGTACTTACACACGAATACTACTAGCGCCGCATTGAACGCCCATATAAAACTTTCGGCGGCAAATTCAAACCTGCATCCGTAGTACTGCTGGGCCGATTAAATTATAAGGAATTATTTGAAAATTCGATTTATATTTGTATTCTACATGCTGTGGTTTTATTACGTCACATGACATGCTTACACAAACATAAATTGATTTTTCCAATACGTACTTATAAAAAAATTCAATCTGACCAATTTAGAAGTTTAAAAATTTTTATACATTCTTCTTATATAAAATATATAAAACTTTCGCCGGCAAATTCAAATCTGCTTCCGTAGTACTGCTGAGCCGATTAAATTATAAGGAATTATTTGAAAATTCGATTTATATTTGTATTCTACATGCTGTGGTTTTATTACCCCACATGACATGCTTACACAAACATAAATTGATTTTTCCAATACATACTTATAAAAAAATACAAACTGACCAATTTAGAAGTTTAAAAATTTTTATACATTCTTCTTATATAAAATATATAAAACTTTCGCCGGCAAATTCAAATCTGCTTCCGTAGTACTGCTCAGCCGATTAAATTATAAGGAATTATTTGAAAATTCGATTTATATTTGTATTCTACATGCTGTGGTTTTATTACCCCACATGACATGCTTACACAAACATAAATTGATTTTTCCAACACATACTTATAAAAAAATTCAAACTGACCAATTTAGAAGTTTACAATTTTTTATACATTCTTCTTATATAAAATATATAAAACTTTCGGCGGCAAATTCAAACCTGCTTCCGTAGTACTGCTGAGCCGATTAAATTATAAGGAATTATTTGAAAATTCGATTTATATTTGTATTCTACATGCTGTGGTTTTATTACCCCACATGACATGCTTACACAAACATAAATTGATTTTTCCAACACATACTTATAAAAAAATTCAAACTGACCAATTTAGAAGTTTAAATTTTTTTATACATTCTTCTTATATAAAATATATAAAACTTTCGGCGGCAAATTCAAACCTGCTTCCGTAGTACTGCTGAGCCGATTAAATTATAAGGAATTATTTGAAAATTCGATTTATATTTGTATTCTACATGCTGTGGTTTTATTACCCCACATGGCATGCTTACACAAACATAAATTGATTTTTCCAATACATACTTATACAAAAATTGAAACTGACCAATTTAGAAGTTTAAAATTTTTTATACATTCTTCTTAAGCCATGTAACATAAACAATCAGCTATTGATTATATTTTCGTGTTCGTTATTGATTTTATAAATTAGGAATATCTTTATCAATAACATTAATATAATCTTATATATAAAATTCTCGTGTCACAATGTTCGTTCCCGTACTCCTCCGAAACGGCTTGACCGATTTTGATGAAATTTCGTATGCATAATCAGTGGGTCTGAGAATCAGCCAACATCTATTTTTCATCCCCCTAAATGTTAAGGGTTGTCCACCCCTAAAAAAATTTTTTTACTTTATGGACATTTTTTTATTTTTATTTTTTTATGATTCAGCATTAAAAAATACATATAACTCTAAATTTTTACCCTTCTATCACCATTTATATGGCAAAACAACGTTTGCCGGGTCAGCTAGTAAAATAAATAAACATCAAGACTTAAAGATCCATAACCTGTGACTGAAATTCTAAACAGTACTGTTAGGTACATCAGAAGCTCTATCAGATAAAGGGAATATGATGTCCTAATTTTATTAATCATTCGTAAGTTCCTCCAGATTCTGAGTCTGCGGAGAAAGTAAATAAATTAAAAGTAAATAAAGTCACTAAAGTATAAACGAGTCCAATATTTCAAGTAGGCCACTATCTCACAAATCACAAGGAGTCCAATTTTTCATTAAAAACACAACTAAAAATAATACGATTTCGCAATAAAAACACAAAACTGCTAAGAAACCAAAAAAATACAAAACTATTAATGTGTTCATTTTCGTGATAAAAATAACACTATTGCGATGATAATCCTACAAGCAAACAGAAATGATTTGCAAAACAATTCACTTAAAAAATATGAAAAACCAAAATAGTAAAATTCTGATTTTAGCACTTAAATGATTTTTACCAATATTATATGAGACTATGCTCATATGACATTGGTAAAAATTATTTTCGTTATGATTAGAATGTAAAAAAGCATGTTTTTTAAATTTTTCGGTATTCCGTCCCTTACACGCTAAATATATAACATCTTACTGGATTTTACACTTTCAATCGTCGGCACTTGGTGAAATTCCATTATTTTTTAGTTGAAACTAGTTTATCACCCACTTGTACTTTTATTTCACTATTATTTAATAATAGTGAAATAAAAGTACAAGTGAATGATAAACTAGTTTCAACTAAAAAACATCTTACTGCATTTAAGCTTCAAAGGTGTTGTTATAGCATTTTTATTCCTCTCCATTTTCATGTCTGGAAATTTACTACAATGTGACTTGCAAAGCATTTTGTACTTCGCACAGCTACTCTGTATGACTCTTGCCAGCGATGGTTTCGGAACAGATACCACTTGAGGCGATCAAGTAAAGAGCATGCTTGGTACTCAAAGACTAGTGTAACGAGGCACGATAGAAAACGTTCGTGCTAAGATATGTTATCGCACCACATTCTATCACACAGCCATGCACGTGAATTATTAGTATATAAGGTTAAGGAAAATCCCAGTAAAATTACTGTTTAATAAACACATTGATTAACCGATGTGTGACTGTCATTTAATATACGTAATAACTAGCAATATTCTTGATAGACCAGAAAGAGTTTTTTGAAAGATATCAAAAATAATAATCGTCGCTGACCAAATTACATAGGTTGATCTAACTCTAAAGAAATCAAACTATTTAGTGGTGATATGAGTGTTAGTAAACGGTGTTAATACATAGAATTAGTTACATATATACTAAAATATGTTTGTTGAACATTCAAACTTAAACATACAAACAGTTATGCTCATCACACATATGTTTTTTCCCTATCTAGAATTGACTCCTAGCCTCATCAATTACGTGTTCAATTTCGCCAACTACTCGATGAAAAGTATGGACATATAAAATGGAAAAATCCTGGTAATGAATTCTTCTTTCAGATCAAATGCCGGGCAGGAGAATGGGACACCAGAACCGAGAATGAACTGTGGGAACATCAGGAGCGGGATGTGGCAAACATTATTATACACGACGAATACATAAGACGTATGTTTAAAATCTTTTTTCTATATATTTTTTGTACCTACATGTACAGTGCCGAAGGTGAGAGACCTGGAGTCCTGAAATACAGGTTTTTCCTAGTTTAGGCTCCAGTCCACTCTGCACTAACGAAATGAAATTATAAACCATATTTTGTTAGGTATTGATGTATTCAAATTGTAGTGGTGAAAATAAATATATTTTTCATTTTCATTTATATATTTATTGCATTTAATTTATATTGTACACTTTTAAAAATGCGTAAAAACTTATTTAAAACAAAAATAATAATGGACGAGCCTATCTATACATGTAAGAAACGGCTAGAAAAGTAATTTCTGTAAAAAAAATATTTAAAATTTCTAATTATTACGTTTGAAAAATCGACAATAGAAGCGAAACAACTAATTATTAGAATTTTTGTCTGTCTCTTAATATGTCCGTCAATCATACAAAAACTACAGGTCAGAAGTAAAGTATTCATGATGATAAAAAGTCATAATGATAGTTGAGAGTCTGGAGCAAGATATGACCTAGTTTTTATCGTGACTTCAGTTTCCGTAGGAGAAATAAATTGATTTATAACAACTTCTATAGAGGTCTTGATGCAAACTGTAACACTTAGTACATGAGTATTTTATACGCTTAACACTTTTATGAAATTGAAACAACCGCAAAACCGTCCCATTCTACAGTTCTAATAATATTAATAGTACTAGAGAGAAATAGTACGTTGCAGCTGACACAAATAAGAGTAGGAACTGTTACAGAGCGATATTTTGAATGAACGAGCAGGCACAAAACTACCAGCAAGTTTAGAAAGCAATAAAGAAAGAAATAAAAGAACAGATTCTTCATTTGCAAGAATATGAGTACAAGTTAATATAAAAATCAAAATCGAATCAAGTTTTCAAAAGTTACACTTTTTCAAATATTGCAATTATGTTATTTACCACAATGTTGCTTCATATTTTTCAAAAATTAATACTTCATACAAATTTTTGCTCCTTCGAGCTTAAGTAACCTGTATTTAGGGTAAAAATTTAGGGATAGCCTGCAATGTCAATCGGTTTACAGATTTTTTCATTCCTTTCTTACAACTTAGATGATACATACATTCCTGATAATCTTAAATCGTTGCCTATGAAAAAATTTCGCAAAAAAAAATATTTGATCTGCTACTTGACAAAACATACTAAAGTGTAAAATATGATATTTTTTTTGTTTCTGGTTTGTAATTATAAATTGCCCTGATGATGCTTGTGTAAGCGAAACCGGTTGGAAATAAATGATAATAGCTTTATTGTGAAACACTACAAGTGCTTAAGTGATAAAATATTACATTAAAATGAGGTTTCACCAAGTGCCAACGATGAAATGTGTAGAATATGATTTTTTTACTGATAAGATAAAATGTTACTTGAAGAAATCTCTTATTGTTTAATTAATAAAAAAAATTTAAGTATACGTACATTTTTAAATAAATTTTACAAAAAAGTTATTTAATTTGCTATTAGAAAAAACATACTTTAATTTAAATGTTTTTTTTTTGTGGATAAGTTAAAATGTTAAACCAAAAACTTCTTAGTATGTAAATTGAAAATGTATAAATATAAACATTTTGATTGAACAACAAATGGTAATTTGTAAATTATAAGAGAAACAAGACAAGCCCGCTGAGTTTCTTCCCCCGGATCTTCTCAGTGTGAGGCCGCGTTCCGTTTCAGCAGTCATTCTAAAGAAATCGACTCATCAAGAATACATGTAAAGAATATTTATTGAATTGGTTAATAAAATGTGTATATTTGAATGTTAATAAAAACAAATTCAAAAAATTTCAATTTATTACAAGTAATGTAAATTATTATGGTAAAACCATGTTATGGTGGAATAAGCTGGTCTATATCTTTGATTAATTTTAAATATTTGCACACCATATTATGGTGGAATATTCTGGTATCTTTAATTAATTTTAATAACCTGTAAGACCCATATTCTTGCAATAAAATACATTTCATTTCATTTCATTTCGAAGAAATCTCTCCAATTAGAGGTAATCTCGCCAAAATCTATTTATTAAGATAATATATATAATCCCGGCACTTCATTGTAGCTTTGTTATAAATAATTCGAAAATTCTCAGAATTTTCCATTCTCATTTCAATTTCAGAATAAAAGTAAATAAAAACGCGCTCCCATTCAATAACTATGTTATATCCATCACATATATATTATGAACCCATATCAAGTCAATCCATTTGCTATTTTTTTAGTTTTGTTAACAAAAACATATGGAAGCTAAATTTTTATACACCACTCTCGTAAATCTATTTAGAGATGATCTCACCGACATCTTTGTATTTAAAAATAAATTTGCCCAAGTCCTTTATTCAGAGTGCTAAGTGTGAGTTTTTCTTTTCGCATTCGATCGTGAGCGCGTTTCGAGTTTACTAGGAATTTGTATGTGATTTGTGCAGCGCCACCTAGTGGTAAACTGGTTTCTCACGTTTACCACTAGGTAGGCGCTGTACAAATCACATACAAATTCCTAGTAAACTCGAAACGCGCTCACGATCGAATGCGAAAAGAAAAACTCACACTTAGCACTCTGAGATAAACTCGCCAAAAACCTTTAGAGAAAATCATTTAGAGAAGTTGCCCATTTCTCGTTTTCTGTTTATAGTGCATGCCCGAAACGACATCGCTTTGTTGCTATTGAGGAGGCCTTTTGTACTTAGAAATGCTCCACATATGGGCTTAGGATGCATTGGTAAAAGTTTACCACCAGCTGGCACTGTGTGTTATGGAATGGGTTGGGGACAAGACTTCAACAACAATAATGCCTATGCGGTTGTCCTTAAAAAGGTATGTATTTTGGTTATAATTTTAATATTTAAAAGCTGTAATTTTAAACGCGACAACCGATTTTAATCCTACCTAATCGTTCGTTTCGTTCGTTTAAATCGTTTTGTTATTTCTAAGAATGTTATTTTGTGTAACATTTATTACGATTGGTTGAAAAATTTTCGGAATTATACAGGATTACTTTTAAATGCTGGTCAGAATCGGTATGTTCGATTTATGTAATAAAAAAAAAATTAAAATTTCACACATCCCTCGTACTTACGGCATTTTAAGTTCTCGAAATACGTGACGTAAATCGAAACGACGTAAGTCGAGACATATTTTTTCACGTTTACATGTAAAACTCTAGAGTTAAGTTCCACACGGACTCAAAATAAAAAAAAACTGCATTTATAACAAAGGATATACATACTTCATTATCAAAAGATGTACTTATGAAATTGCTAGTTATTTTTGGTATTTGTGTGTTATTAATTTTTGTTGTCCCTGAACTAACTAAACAAAATCAGCGGCATGTGTTGGGTATTCTCCGCTCGCGGACTTCGCACCACGTCGGCCCCACGGACATTGACCGCGCAACAGCAATTTTCCTATGCCGGAAATCGAAACAATTGACGTATGCTTGAGGAATAATATCAAAACATTGTTTGACGCACCGACCACACAGCCTATAGACGGGTAATGTTTGATTTTCCGTATTGAATGCATTCTGGCAACTAGCTGAGGTAAGACGGAGCGGGGTTGCAACGCCGTAATTGGCTAACTCAAGGCCACAGTGAAAGATAGTAATGTACAGAGCATCTGATTGGTCGACACTGATTACCCAATCACTACTCATTGGCGCGTGGACATTTACATCGGAACTATAAGTCAGATGTGTTGACACAAGTCATTCGCCTATTATTAGGTGTCTATGGGCTGTGTGGTCGGTGGTTCGACGCAACTTGAAACGACGTAAATCGAAACGACGTAAGTCGAGGACTGCCTGTATCTGAGTGCTAAGTGTGAGTTTTTCTTTTCGCATTCGATCGTGAGCGCGTTTGGAGTTTGCGCGCGAATTGCGCTTGAATGCGAAAAGAAAAACTCAAACTTAGCACTCTGATACAAAAAACAAAACGCAAAATTCGAACTAAAATATTTTAGTGCCTTTAACCTTCAAGTGATCGGTAAAACTAGAGCGACAGATTACATAACAGTTACTATAGTAATTATAGGTATCTTTTTTTGTAGGAGATAAAAATAAAAATCTATTTTTGTAGGAGATAATTTTGTAGGAAATAATATGTAAAAGAGATAATTTTGTAGGAAATGATATTGTACGAGATAAATCTTTCGCATAATTTTGAGGTTATATGAAAAAAGTGCAAATACAAAAGTAGATCTTCTTGTTACCGATAACTTTGCCATTAAACTTTTTTCCATAGAACTCGTAGTTTTGCTGAAATTCGTGATAAACCGTTTTTTTTCCTTCAAATCCCGAACTCAAAACGCCCGTAATTTATTTTTCCTCTTATTTTGGATTTATTTTCTTTCATTTGCAATGGGTTTCATCGTACTATAATTTTCTTTTGTTTCAAAAACTATTTACTCTAGCCTTAATTCAGTATTCGATTCTGATAGCGATAAGTATAAAATGAAACTTAAATTTTGACCTAATTATCAGACATCCTCAGATAGATATCGAAGTTCATTGTTTACTAAGAGTTATTTCCCGAGTTTGTGAGTAGACTCGCTGGTTGGGACAATATCACTCGCCCAATAACCATATTTTCTAAATTCCACACCAATTGCATTGAGGTTTACTATGAAGTTAAGCAATTCATGTTCTCTTTTTATTAATTTTTTATTGGTTACATATAATATGAACATTACCTAAAGTATTCTTCAATGTGTACAGTTTTTTCCAGTCAACTTTTATAGATTGACTGGTGAGTTACCTTCAATATTTAAGGACGTGATAGTCGGTGATCATATATGATGAGAAAAAATAACATTAAAAATAAATATTAAAATACTACTAAACTTAGTAAACAGAACACCGAGAATTCTATATTTACCTGCGCTATATTTAGACACCGTGCGGACGCACGTGTCGCGTACCGCGCTATCATATCAACACAGAATAGTGGGGGCGGCAGCGGCGTGTCCTTGATGTCAACTAGCGCGGCATGCTTAAGAGAGTATAATATCCACATTTCACTTGTTTTAGAGAAATATTTGTCTAAAATTAAGCCCCTAATTTTATTATTTCATTTGAACGAGAATCGAGTACCGAGTTGCCTTCGATACTCTCCAGAGGTATCGAAGGTAACTCACCAATCAGTCTCTATAGATTCTGCAATGTTTCACTTAGGATATTGATTTCTTTAATATCCTTGAACTACCTGCCTTTTATGTATTAGCAAATATTTTTACGCTATCCTTGATGTCATTAAAAATGATGCCCTTAAGCTAAGCTTGAGGCTTACCCAAGAAACTGTTTAATTTGCTTATGGGCTAATCCAACACTGATGTTGAGCACACTTCACTCCGTCCACAATAGCTATGTTCATATCGTATTTCAACCCACACCAGCGCCATTTTGGTAGCTATGTGAAATTTTATTTTCAGTAAATAGCTGAACACTTATAACTTTCTTTCTATATAAGTTAGTCCTCCTTACCCAAGGAAGTTACATTCTACCCGGAATGTTCACACGCGCTTCAAAATCGTTCCGAAGAGTACCACGACATGGGTGGAGTGTGTCTCTTTCTACTAAATAAAGCGCCAATCGCCATATATAAGTGCGGCCATGCGTAGTTTGCAAATAACTACTAAGTAATTCTACTAATTTGAGAAACAGTTTTTGCATTGCATAAGTTATTACGTAATAATTAAAATAAGCACGTTTTAGAACTTACTGTGTTAATTACAATATATTATTTTATGCTAATGTATTTATCGACGTGTATGAATAAAAGGGATTTAACGATTTCCGAATATATAAAAATCTACCATCAGATAGTTTTGTTTACACTGGCAATTGCAAGAAAGGGACAACATCCACTCTTGTCGTTATCTTGCTCAGAACGTTTTTTCCCTCCGTTAGTAAGAAACAAATGTCAACTTTATGAGTAACGAAATAAAGTTCATTTTTATTTCTCAAATATTGCTTCGTAATAATTCCAGTTATCGTATATAAGTTCCTTGTCCTTACCTCTATACTCCATCTTTAAATTGCTTATTTTTATTACACTTAAATAATAAAAATGAGCAATTTTTATTATTATGAAAACGCTTGTGTAAGCAATCTATTTAATATAAAGTTATTCTCTTACAGATAAAGCTACCATTAGTGGAAGGCAACACTTGTCAGAACAACTTGCGGAATACGAAACTTGGCTCCAAATACTTTTTGCACTCATCACTGATGTGCGCGGGTGGTGAAGCAGGCATAGACACTTGTATGGGTGATGGGGGATCACCACTTGTATGTGCTATTGGGGTGAGTGGATATTTTTATCAACACTTTTCCCCGTGTTGGTCCCGGGCTCCTTTGAAGAATAGGCCAACTGCCGTTCTGCCAGGCAGGTCGTAAAAGGCGACCGATTGGCTATCGAGTCACTACCATCGTGGCTACTAGGTGGTAGAGTTCTGCATTGTCTCGCCCGAGTCAGGTACCACTGCCTTAAAGCACTGACGCTATTCCTGCCGCAATAGCGTCAGTGCTTGTCGCTGTCGTGTTCCGGTTTGGAGGGTAAGGTAGCCGGTAAACTTATGCATGTGGCATTAGACCTCGCCACAAGATAGCAACGCACCATTAACACCTTTGGTGTCTATAGGCGATGGTTGACTCATTCCATCAGGAGACTCATCTGCTTGTTTGCTATCTCATAATATTAAAAAAGATACAATTCAGCCACAGGAATAAATCCCAACACCTCATCGAACACTCTTCATGATAAATACGATAGTAGATAATGATTTGTGTAAATATTGCACTATTAACTTAGGTGTAAATGAAATGAAATGAAATGAAATTTATTTATTGCTCAGTAATTTATACAGTTTTATAGGTTTACATTAGTTATAATACATCCGCGTATTCTACCAAATTGGCATGCAATTTTTTTTAAACAAATATAATTATAAATTAAAACTACTAATTTAATATTACTTCGGCACAAAAATTTAAAGGTAGATGAATGTATAAATATATTTATGTCTCAGGTTAGACAATTTTGGAGTGTATTCAGTGTCGTATATTGGGGTGATTAAAACGGGAAACACTAAATCCGCAGAAGACAAATTTTCGCTATTAGTCAAAAAGAACCCATTCAGGTTCTTGTATTTTTAGGACACCATCCTTGACATTTCTCTCTTAACATTATTTTTTTTATTATAAGATAGCTAACAAACAGATGGATCTCCTGATGGAAAGAGACAACCATTACCTATATACACCTAAGGTGTTAATGGTGCGTTGCTATCTTGTGGCAAGGTCTTATGCCACATGCTTAAGTTTACCGGCTACCTTACCCTCCAAACTGGAACACGGCAGTGACGAGCACTGACGCTATTGCGGCAGGAATAGGTAAGGCGATGGTACCAGACCCGGGTGTGACAATGCAGAACTGTTAGACCTAATAAAACTGGAAGTCAAAATTTCGATGCCATTTATAGGTTAAAGCTGCATTAGCTTTGAAGCAACTTTGGATGCTCAATGGCACATTGCAATATTGCTTTGCTTGCGGTGATCACCTATCAACAAGTAAACCTTCTGCTCGTTTGCTCACTCTGCTACAAAAAATCTATTCTATACATCTGCATAATAATAAACGCTGACAACTTGCTATGTGTCATTGATATGCAGAATGAACAGAATGTGAGATAGTATAACTCCTTGTAAAACACCAAAATCTATAGGCGTGTATTTAAAGTACAATATCTGGTTGACTGAGCTTTGTTTCGGTTTTTCACATACCCATATCTTGGGAACCGAGCTTTTCTTGGACCTAGAGCCGATTCCAAGATTCCAATTATGTATATATATATATATATATATATATATATATATATATATATATATATATATATATATATATACATACATACATACATACAAGAATTGCTCGTTTAAAGGTATTAGATACTATCTTAAACAAGCTTAAGGTTACAAACATCCAAACAGCTTTTTATGATATAAAATTCACAGGAAATTCAAGCAAATTTAATTTACTAAAATCCATGCTAAGCTCGATGTACCAATGTACAGGATGTGATATAGTACAACTCCTTGTGAAACACCAGCATTTATAGGCATGAGTATAAACTATAAAGCACATCTAGCATTACATGTTGGGAAAACGGTAATAGGGATAACCATCAATCTCCCATCCTACAAACCGGTGGACTGTGGTGAACCGAAGCGTCGAGTAAAAATCATTTCACTTTACTTAGTCCATAAGTACATTTTACGTATTATTTTAAGTAAATGTTAAACCGGTTCCCACCGGTTTAACATTTACTTAAAAATGTGACTTGTTTTCAGAACTCCCGAGGAGAAAGACCTAGATACGCAATATATGGTCTGACGGCGTACGGAGTTAGTTGCGGGAAGGCAGATGAGCCAGGCGTCTATGTAAATGTGCCAGAATTCTACGACTGGATAACACAGAAATTAGCAATGGAACAAATAGATACATCTTCTTATGTATATTAAGTTTCGAATTATAGTCTAAGGTCATTTAAGTTAAAATAATTTGGAGTCACCATGAAACCTATTTCCGTCATAATAGTCAGAAATTGTCATTGTTTGGTACCAGATCTTAAAGTTTAAATAACTCGTCAATCTAACATACGTCACAAAGATGGCGGCCGCGCGCATTATTATTTCTCGGTTCTAATACCAATTTTATTGTGCTCTGCAACTTAAAAAAATTAATTCCATTTTTAAATTTTCTAAGCTTTTTGAAAAAAATATTCTTAAGTTATTTATTTTTATATAGTTATTTTATGTTAGAAAATTACAAGCAAGCCTACAATTTTTTCTTTGTTCTTATGATTTTATGAACTTAGATATAGTGGTCATTTATGGGGTCGCCATGAAACTTTTTCTCGTCATAATGAAATAGTCATTATACACAAAATAAAATTCTTAGAAATAAACAGATTATATAAAACATGTACAAAGGGCCAGTATATCTCTGAAAGAGACGTCTACCAGCAGACCCGAGAAGCGAGAATGCACAAATTAATGTAGAGCACAGTGTACAAGTGCGTTATATTTAAAAACTATGATTATAATAAATTAATATATAGGTACATAAAAAAATTTAAAACAAAACAAAAAGAAAGACAAAAGTTAATCTATGCCTTAGTTAAGCTGTTATAAGCTAAGTTATCAATGCCTTTCAAATTAAGAGGAAAGGTAAGCGCTTTCTTAAAGATATAGAGGGATTCACTATTACGGATATTAGAGGGGAGAGTGTTCTAAAGTTTAACAGTGTTAAAAGAGAATGAATAACTGGAAATTTCAGAAGGGAACTTTATAATGCCTCGAAGGTGGGATGATTTTCATAAATTTAAATTTAAAAAATTGTGTGTGTCAGCTCCGACGCAAGACTGGAGTTTACTCTTTAAGTACGATTGTCAAAACAGACGCAATACTAACGCACGATCTAGCTGCACTGCTCACACCAAATTAGAAAGTTGCGCACGATAGGTTGCGCACCAAAAACGTAATGAGGTCATTCGTTCAGTAGATTTTACTCCTCACATTTTTCTCATACCGGGCGCCATATATCAAAAACCGATTCTTAAGGAGTAAACTCCAATTATTTTGTACAATGATCTACAGATCTAAATAACTCAATCATCAACGTCGTTCTTACATCATAAATTCACTTACCTAACTGTGCTATCAATAATATTGGTTTGAGGATCCTATTCACGGCTGACGTCACAATACAATGAAGCGACCGCACATAATTTTGTGGCATTTATATCAGTTTTATGACGGCCTGCAACTCAAGCTCAAAATGTTAGTGCCATCTTCCATTTCATTAAAAGGAAAGTTGTAAGGAGACTTCCACAAATGTGATATATTTAAGGGGGAGAGGGAGTCGAGTCAAATCTCATCTAATCTTACGTTGAAGAGAGGGGGGTCTCGGCAAATATCATGCAAATTTTTCTGATTGAAACAAAAAAATATACTAATTTGGTCCATTATCCAGATTGTACATGCTTAAATTTAATCTTAAGCGTAATCGTAATACGATTAAGATCATTCACATGTGAGATTGGGGTTGGGGGAGGGGGTTGAATAAAATCTCACGACATCTCACCATGGAGGAAGGGAGGTACAGAAAATTTAAAAAACACCTACGTAATTTATGGACACCCCCTAATGACGTCAAAATATAATGTTGAAAGTACAAAGTAAAAGAAATTTCCCTGATATTCGGGAAAACTAATTAATACTGATTGTACAGTCGTTATCTTTTTATATTCTTATTATTTATACTCTTGTGATTATTTACATCAATATTTTGTATCGTTTTCTAATAAAGACTTCATACGATTATTTCAGAATTTTATTTTTTATTCTCTTTATTACAGTACTAGCGGCCTGGTACGTGCTTCGCTACGTATTATGTGAAATATTAAAAAAATTAATTCGAACATCAATTTCACAAAAAATGTGATAAATGAAGAACCGCTCTACCGATGATGTGCAAACTTATATGACGTATATTTTCTGAGGCACCGTTTACATACTTTCTGTTTGTTAAATAAATAAATAAACTTCACATAAACCATCTACTAAATAGTCCGAACAAAGTCTAAGCATTTGGTTTGGATAGGTGAGCCCGTTCTAGAGTTATAAAATTACAACGAAAAGTGGCATTGATTTTTATATTTATAGATGCCCCAAAATGCCTATAAGAAGCCGGGGCGTAGTGGTCATACGCATTGAGTAGCTGATGTAAAAAATGTTTAAAAATTTCTAAATCGAAAAAAATTTTTTTTTTAATATTTAGATTAGATATAGATTTAGATAATTAGATTTTTTATATAGAATTTTACAATAGCGTCGCCATAACTTTGTTAACGCCATTTGTAAAATTAAGGTTGCTAATACTGATAACTTTTAAAAATGTTTTTTTTTTAATGTTGTATTATACAAAAAAAAATTCGACTTAGATTTTTTTTAAATATTTTTACATCAGTTACTCATGCGTATGACCGCTACGCCCCGGCTTCTTATAGGCATTCTAGAGCATACTGTATAGATAGCAAACGAGCAGACGGATGGCTCCAATGATGAAAAGAGATATCACCGATAGAGGTTAAAGATGTTAACAGTGCGTTGCAATTTAATAGTGATGTAATGCGGCATGCAGTTTTTTTTTTTATATATCATAAGATAGCAAACAAGCAGATGGGTCTCCTGATGGAAAGAGTCAACCATTGCCTATAGACACCAAAGATGTTAATGGTGCGTTGCTATCTTGTGGCGAGGTCTAATGCCACATGCATAAGTTTACCGGCTACCTTACCCTCCAAACCGGAACACGACAGCGACAAGTACTGACGCTATTGCGGCAGGAATAGGCAAGGCGGTGGTACCAGACCCGGGCGAGACAATGCAGAACTCTACCACCTAGTAGCCACGATGGTAGTGACTCGATAGCCATTCGGTCGCCTTTTACGACCTGCCTGGCAGAACGGCAGTTGGCCTATTCTACAAAGGAGGCCGGGACCAACACGGCGAAAAAAGTAGTTTATTGGATACTTCAGCATCTTAAGCCCTGGTTTCCTCTGAAGGCTGTGGCGTCATAAAGCGGTCGTATTACAGCGGTGATGACGTCACTAGAACGTTGTCTATGTAAACAAAATGGCGCGGTTTCCTAAAGAACGGTATTGCCACCGTAACGTCAAAAGCGGTGGCCCCATTTGCATGACGGCCATCTTGTCAGTGTCGGATGGTCTGTGAACTTTCCAGCATAATATAATCAATGCGTCGTGCGTGCCTTTTTAGGGTTCCGAAGTGAACTAGGAACCCTTACGGCTCGGCCACAGCTACCCGCGGCGCGACCTGCGACGCGAAATGCGGCGCGGTGAGTCGCGCGACCATCTGGATATGCCACAGCTCGACTTGTTGCGACCGCGGCCGCGTGCCGCTGAGCTGTCACACCTCGATACTAGCTAGTACCAGGGTCGGATTTTGTAATAATATTTTTACTATATTCTTTTGATGCGTAATATGTATATATTATCGTAAAGTTAGAATTGTACGCAAAAATACCATTATTGTTGATACTTACATATATTACCTTTTCATTTATCCCTCCATTCGAGATTTTTGAAGTTTAATTTCTTTAGGCACGTAATATTTCTTTAGGCAGCGAGTGAAATTTTAAGATGCACGCGCATCACCGTAACGCAAAAGTTACAGGTTGAAGTCTTTATTAAGTATTAAGTCCCGAAATCCTTGACTATGCTTTTACAGCCCTTTTATTATTTTAATGTTATTAAATATTTGCATGCAATTAAAATCTATCAGAAATCAGAAGTACTTTGTTCAATAAAACTTTTTACAAGTTATTTTGACACGTCAACATATTTTTTAAAAACTGCTATCGGATCGGAAACGCGGCCACTATTTTTTATATTATTAAAGAAATATAACTTCTCACGCGCGTACATAAGTACATGCATCCATTTTTTAATGTATGGCAACGTAGATATTTTCCGTGCAATTTTTAGTTACTATGATCGTTTATGAGTTAGTGAGCTGTAGAAAGAATTTATTTTTTATTAATATAAGTGAGATAAATGTACGTATATGTAAGATAAATATGTATAGGAACAAATTTTGTTTAACGGAAGCCGACATTAAATTGAGAAAATGCTGTGAAGTGTTTAGATTAAGTTTAAGTTTCGGTGTATATACTAAATTAAGTTTAATATAATCTTAAGTGTAATATTAAAATAATGTGTCAATAACCAATTACTTATATAATCAATAAATCATCTCAAACCGATACTTTTTTATCGTCAGCCCACCATTTTACTTCAGTTCCATAATTTTAAGTGCAAAACGTAAAAGGAGCTGATGATCTTCGAAAGGGGATCCTGCAGCATAAAGTTAAAGGTAATCTTAACCTATAGTTCCTTACTCAATGAGCTTGAGGTGTTTTATTCCAAAGCTCCCGAGGCCTCCAGCTCCGCCATGTAACTATCAAACCATGTGGATCTTCTAGCAATAAAGGCTATATCAGCCCAATTTCAAGTGTTCACTTTCCAGTTCCATCGTTATATTTTAAAAAACATCCAGCATCTAAGTGTTTGCAAAAACAAATCGAAGTAGCCTACACTCATTGGATTTAACTGTTCAAGCTTAGAAAATCACATGGACTTCCTTCCGCTCTATCATCAGATACTGGAAGCTATCCTATTTCACATCCCTTAAAATAAAAAATCAAACGAGTCCAAAATTGTTGCTCCATTTTAATTAAAGGTTTTGATAACCTCCTTCCAGCTTCATCATAAGACCCTGCAAATCATTTAGCACCAGAGTATTTGTCAAAACAGAAAAATTGAGTCCAATCTAAATAGATTTTTCTTGTTTAGTTTATAACTTACCATGGCCACCTTCGAGTTCGATCGTTAAATCCTAAGTAATGATGAGCATCAGATCCTAGAAATCATCCAGCATCAAAATGTTTGTCAGTACAAGACGTTGACCTTATTGTGTTTAGAAGTTTATTATCTAAGCATTTTTCATCTGGATGCGAGAAGTTTCTATATTACTTTTTTCGGCTCCATCTTCAGAGTCTCGTAATAATGAAAAATATCTTATTGCAACGAAACGAACGACTCCAAACTCTACTATCTTAACACGTTCTGTCTGTGAGTTACAATGTCTCCATAGCCCATTTCTCGTCGTTATGAGTACTAATTAAACTTAGTACTTATAGCAACAAAACCAATGATCCAACATTTGGTTACCTCGTCAAAACTCTACATCTGAGAGTTCTAGTCCCTATATCCAGGCTATATCATGATATTACTGGATAGTACCATAATATTGCATTGTCATTGAACTTACAAAAGTTTGCCAAGTTTCAGTACAAATAAATATCAGGAAGTCGATAAATATGGTTTGCAATATTTGGAAAATCTTTTATTTACATACAAATATTGCTAGTTAAATAAAAGCTGATACCTTCGAATAAAGATATTGTCGCATCAGGTCTAGGTTACCATGTCATTGAAATTAATTGAAGTAATAAAATACAAAATTTAGCATCGATAAAGCCTTTACAGGTTGCTAAACTCCTTTCATCAAGTTGAAAAGAGCTGGTGAGTTTTCAACGGCTGCACAGATTTTATTGAATCATAGCTAAGAACCATCTCGCAAAATAAATAAATAATAAATAAATAAATATTCACGGGACAAATTAGAGGGCGTCCACAAATTACGTGAGATGTTTAAGGGGGAGAGGGGGTCGAGTCAAATCTCATCTAATCTTACGTTGGGGAGAGGGGGGGTCTCGGCAAATATCACGCAAGTTTTGAAACAGAAAAAAATATACTATTTTGGTCCATTATCCAGATTGTACATGCTTAAGTTTTAATCTTAAGCATAATCGTAATACGATTAAGATTATTCACTAATTCGTTCGAAAGAAAATAATTTCATTCATACTTCGACGATATACATTACTACTGACTGCCAAACTATCATATTTGTTTTATACCAAATAGTTCAATTTAATCTGAATTTACGGTACATGTAGCCCGTCCTTTGATTTCGCGCCACTATCAGAGGCGTAGACATTCTTTTTTTAGTCGCCGTAATTACGATTTAAGTATTCTATTGTTAAATTGTTATGACATAACTCAGCAATATTGATTACTAGTCTTAACTAGTCGTAAATAAAATCACGAAGCAATTTTTTTTTTCTTTTTATAATAAAAATCCAACGCGTTTACATATTTAAGAAACCCAAATTTTGAAAAGTCTCACGTGAGATTGGGGGATGGGGGAGGGGGTTGAATAAAATCTCACGACATCTCACCGAGGGGGGAGGGAGGGACAGAAAATTAAAAAAACACCTCACGTAATTTATGGACGCCCCCTTACACTTACTGATCTAACCCCAAAGTAAGCAAATTTATTGCTTGTGTTATGGGTGTTAGTCAACGATACTAATACATAGAAATACATATATAAATACGAGAATATATTTAATAAACACCCAAACCCGGAAGTACAAACATTTATGTTCATCACACAGATGCTTGTCCCCGTCGGGGATCGAACCCGAGCCCCGTCGATCGCGTAGTCAGGGTCACTAACCACTCGACCAACGAGGCGGTAAAAAATAGGGCTTTTAAGTAAAAAAAATCGCAACTAAATCGGACTATCTGTCAGGGCGCTACGATGCACGGACAGATACACAGACACGCCTCTGAAACTTATAACAACCCTTGTTTTTGCGTCGGAGGCTAAAAATAGTAGTAAACATTTTAATACAATATAGTATCTATATAACTTCCATTGGTAATATTTTTGTGTTATTCTGATTCCAACCCTGGCATTCTAGTGAATAAAACAAAAGTATTCTTTTGTTTTATTCGCTCATCACACCGCGCGTCACAGTCGCGCGTTTTTCCGCGCCGCAATTCGCGTCGCCGGTAGCTGTGGCATACTTCATACAGTATCCTACATTTGTTTTCGCTCGTCGCGCCGCAATTCGCGTCGCCGGTCACGCCACGCGGACTGTGGCCGGGCGGTTATAGTTTCGCTATGTCCGTCCGTCCGTCCGCACGATAGCTCAGAGATCCTTAGTACTAGAAAGCTGTAATTTGGCACGAATATACATATTAGCACAGAATAACTACAGAAGACAAACTCGTGTATGTACTTGACTTCTTATACCTAAACTAGGCGTTCGCGCTAGAGTTGTCACTGTGGCTTATGCACAAAAAACTGGCACTTGTATCTCACTCCAGCAAAATAAAGTTATAAATTAAAATGTATTACTCTTCTTTACATTTTGCATATAATGTAGTCTTAATAAAGGTAATTTACGGCAAGCACTGGCAAGCGTTGAAAAAAAATTAAAGCATTTTTTATAATTACTCAAAAACTGTAAGAGTTAGTCAATAAAGTTCTCAATAAAATGCGTAGAACTTATAATTTGAAGAATAGGCCAACTGCCGTTCTGCCAAGCAGGTCGTAAAAGGCGACCGATTGGCTATCGAGTCACTACCATCGTGGCTACTAGGTGGTAGGTGGTAGAGTACCAGACCCAGGCGAGACAATGCAGAAGCATTGTCTCGCCTGGGTCTGGTACCACCGCCTTACCTATTCCTGCGGCAATAGCGTCAGTCCTTGTCGCTGTCGTGTTCCGGTTTGGAGGGTAAGGTAGCCGGTGAACTTATGCATGTGGTCTAATGCCACAAGACTTTTCTTCCTCTGGTCAAAATTAACCGAGTTAGAGAGGTTTTTAAGTTTGAGATGAATGATTTTATAAATGACTAGCTGAGCACGCGATTTCGTCCGCCTGGAAAAATTTCGAAAAAAAACAGCCTAAGTTACTTCCTATCACATCAGCTATCTGTCAGTGAAAGTCCCGTCAAAATCGGTCCTGCCGTTCCAGAGATTAGCCAGAACAAACAGATAGACAGACAAAAATTGAAAAAATATTATTTTGGTATATGTACCATGTATACATCCATACGCATTTAGTATTTTAATATTACAAACAGACACTCCAATTTTATTTATTTGTATGTATAGATGTACAAAAGATAGAATTGATTAAAACTGTTTTTTCACGTTTACCACTAGGTGGCGCTGTACAAATCACATACAAATTCCTAGTAAACTCCAAACGCGCTCACGATCGAATGCGAAAAGAAAAACTCAAACTTAGCACTCTGTACCTAGTTATTCTGTGATATTAGTCTCGTCATAGTAGGGTAACTCCCCTACATGTAAAGTTATTTTTTCTCACGTACCCCATTGTGTGGGATATTGTTAGATAGGTTTTTAAAAAATATTATATGTTTGTTAAAACAAATTTTCGATTAAAATTTTAAGCTTTTAAGTGCAAATGTCAAGTGTCCCCTCGTCCTCCCTCCTCCCTCCCTCTCTGCAGGCTAAAAGGTTGGGTTTGAGGGTGGGAAAAAACATGTTAGTAGTAAATATAATGAAATTAAAAGGAAAACTATCATGGCTTAGAAGGCTTTACAAGTTTTTTAAGAGCAATACTCAGCCAACTTATAAAATTTATAAATAAACAAATAAGACCCAGGCGTGTCTATTCTCCGCAAAATGGAGTCCGTTCTATCTATCTCAGTCTTTCCAGGGTGTGTCTGTGCCGATAACTGACCACCTCGAGCTCCTTGGTATCATTTTAACGCCTACTCTCAACTTTGATTCGTACATCGAATCTAAAGCCCAAGTTGCCTGAAAAAGCCTCAGAATACCAAATTCTGGCGAAGGTGAGACAGTATTTCAGCCCGGGACGGTTGCTCAACCTTTATAAAGCCCAAGATATTTCTTGCACAGAATACTGCTCTCACCTCGCCGTGTTGGTCCCGGCCTCCTTTGAAGAATAGGCCAACTGCCGTTTGGCTAGGCAGGTCGTAAAAGGCGACCGATTGGCTATCGAGTCACTACCATCGTGGCTACTAGGTGGTAGAGTTCTGCATTGTCTCGCCCGAGTCAGGTACCACCGCCTTACCTATTCCTGCCGCAATAGCGTCAGTGCTTGTCGCTGTCATGTTCCGGTTTGGAGGGTAAGGTAGCCGGTAAACTTATGCATGTGGTATTAGACCTCGCCACAAGATAGCAATGCACCATTAACATATTTGGTGTCTATAGGCGATGGTTGACTCTTTCCATCAGGAGACTCATCTGCTTGCACCTCTGAGATGGATCCTCCAAATACCAGCTGGAGACACTTCAGGCGATAGAGAGGCGTGCCAAGAGGCTCATAAACGACGATGATCTGGTAGGCAAAAAACTCCAGAGCCTCGCTCATCGAGGGCTAGTTTATCGATTTTCTATCCCACTTTAGTGAGTGCGCTGTGGAATTGCACGACTTATTTCCGCCATTTTATATATATATATATATATATATATATATATATATATATATATATATATATATATATATATATATATATGTATATATATATATATATATATATATATATATATATATAATAAGTATTAGAAGCAGCAAAAACGCAAAGCTACCCATCGAGCTAGCGACAAAAAGGTCCTCTGGAATAGTTTTATAACTTTTAAGTTGTTATTTTCATAAATCAAGGTAGCGATTAACGCAACAATTAAGTTTATTTTTGTCCTGACATCAACAAAGAATTTGTCACCTAAATTTATATCATAAGCCTTAGAGTAATAACGCTTAGAGTGATAATTGCATTCAACGTTTCGTTCATATTTTAAGCCAAAACCGTATCGATGTGTGCATGACCTTCGTCACCCTTCGTGTTATTACTTGCGTTGACACGCACACAAAGACAAATTATTGCGTGAATAATGTTGCAAGCATATAAATATTTTCCCAAAACGGTATTTAAAATAGGTCTACCTTACAAATAGTCTTTCATATTATAACATTAATAGTCATTTAGTATAAACTTGAAACTTATACTTTTATTCGGTTACGTAAAATATTTTAAATGTCGAGAAATATTCTAGATGTTCTCAAGATGATATTCCAAAGCTTACTTCCTTGTATTACCTAATATTTTTTTACCTAACTAAAAAAATATAACCTTTATATTTTTTTAGTTTTTACGCTTTCATTTGTAATTTAAAATATTTTTACCTCATTAAAATAAAGATTGTCTTTCTTTCCAATAGTATTATTAGACATATAAAAAACTTAAAACTTACATTTTTTATCCCGGTGAGGTAAAATGAGTAGAATTACAGGGAAATGTTAAACAATCAAGATATTTTTTTTGTATATATCAGTAATCAAACAGCGGTAACCACCCAGCACCAACCGTAAATAAAAAATATGGCCAATACAATTTTACATTATTGAAGTTATAAAAACATTTATTGAAGTAATTCTTTAAAAAAATTATTGAAATATATCTACTAAAATATAATTGTACAATAATAATATAATATAATATTCCCGGGACTAATTACACTTACTGATCTAATTTTAGACTAGATTATTAGACATATAAAAAACTTAAAACTTACATTTTTTATCCCGGTGAGATAAAATGAGTAGAATTACAAGGAAATGTTAAAGAATCAAGATAATTTTTTTTTGTATATATCAGTAATCAAACAGCGGTAACCACCCAGCACCAACCGTAAATAAAAAACATGGCCAATACAAGATTACATTATTGAAGTTATAAAAACATTTATTGAAGTAATTCTTTAAAAAAACTATTGAAATATATCTACTAAAATATAATTGTACAATAATAATATAATATAATATTCACGGGACAAATTACACTTACTGATCTAATTTTAGACTAGATTATTAGACATATAAAAAACTTAAAACTTACATTTTTTATCCCGGTGAGATAAAATGAGTAGAATTACAAGGAAATGTTAAAGAATCAAGATATTTTTTTGTATATATCAGTAATCAAACAGCGGTAACCACCCAGCACCAACCGTAAATAAAAAATATGGCCAATACAAGATTACATTATTGAAGTTATAAAAACATTTATTGAAGTAATTCTTTAAAAAAACTATTGAAATATATCTACTAAAATATAATTGTACAATAATAATAATATAGTATAATATTCACGGGTCAAATTACACTTACTGATCTAACCCCAAAGTAAGCAAATTATTTGCTTGTGTAATGGGTGTTAGTCAACGATACTAATACATAGAAATATATATATATAAATACTGGAATATATTTAATAAACACCCAAACCCGGAAATACAAACATTTATGCTCATCACGCAAATGCTTATCCCCGTCGGGGATCGAACCCGAGCCCCGTCGATTGCGTAGTCAGGGCCGCTAACCACTCGACCAACGGGGCGGTCAAATGGTATTACAAATTTGTACATTGCTTGGCGAATGCTTGTGTGTCTTTATGTGTATGTCTGTGTGCGTGTATGTGTGTATATGTATGTATTTGGTGAAAGCTAAACTAGCTCGAACGTTAGCAGATGGGCGGGCAAGCAGGAATAATATTTACAAGCACTTTGAGGTAAAAAGTAATAGGATAGATATGCTTATTAATCAAATTATTTATTTAAATCTGTTTAAAAAGTTAAAATGTTTTAAGCTAAACATAATATTTCTAACTACTATATTGAGTCAAGCTACTATTGGCTCTGTGCACTACTTGAGCACCACCTATCGTGCGCAACTGTTTTGGTTCAGATCTTAGAATATAGAAAAACGTAATCCCTATGCATAATCTCCTCTAACATTTTAATTTGAATCGGAAACAATACAGCTCTTTATGGCGACTCTTTGACTTCTACGTGCTATAATATATACATTGAAGTATACGGCACAAATTAATTAAGTCGTGTATGAGCAATATCGTCATTCGCAACATAAATTTCAAGCTATGTAGAATTGAAACTTAATTATCAGCATAAACATATTAGGAGGCCAACATTTGGCGCAGACCGATTTTAGGGCACGTTACCCTACATTATTTCGTCGATAAAACTCGAAAATATCGCCAATAAAACTAATAATAATTATAATAATATACTTTATTGCACACAACACACATCATTTACAGTAGAAAATAACAATGTACGATAAGGAACGGAGTACAAATAGGCGGTCTTATCACCCATCAGTGATCTCTTCCAGACAACCAGTGACTTTAGGAAATATTTACATTACCCCGGGCATTGGTGCTCGTCTTACGAAAAAAAAAAGTGATAAATAAAAATATAAGTGCTAACCAATTTCAGTGCTATATATAAATTATAACTACATACTTGGATACATAAATACATACACATATATATAATATACATACATACATTTATATATACATACATACATACATACATACATACTCATATACATACATATTATGTACTTACTAAAAGGCAAAAACATAAACCAAATATGAGATTAGTGATGACTCGTTACAGGAACAACACGCTCAGCATAAAAAAAACAAAGAAAAATGATGTGGTGTCGCGGGACACCAGGTAGGAACGAATTTCCTTCAGCTAAACGGCACTACTCGCATGTGTACGCGACTGTCGCGTCTGCGCACGTCTCATTTAACGCTTTTATTCCACGCATTTTTCTTACGGTTTTACTATCACATTTTTTTCAGTTCGGTCGCGCAGCAAAATCCCTATCCCTCCAAGCCTGACGTAAGGAACTTCGTTCAATAAAAAATAAATAATAATTAAAAAAATAATAATAATAATAATAATAATAAAAATAATAATAATAATAACGGGATGTAATTGAGTACCTAGGTAATTTTGCTTAAAACAATGTAATTTTAATAATTTGAAAACATTAATCCTTGTTATTGCTTTTCAGGTATTCATAATAGAGAGATAGTGGGAGTTAAGTAGTCGTTTAAAACTAGCTAAATTATGCGCTGTTCGAATGTTAACAGGTAAAGCATTCCATAATCTAATGCTCTGCACAACAAATGACTGTGAGTAAAATTTTGTATAATGAGTAGGAATTTTTAAAATAAGGTTATTAAAAGTGCGAGAAGCTTTACTGGGAGAGGCCAAAAAGTTGAATTGGTTCCTGAGGTAATGAGGAGCAGCCGGGTCAAAGAGGACACGATACAGTAAATGAAGCATGTGAGAATTCCGGCGTAGACGAATTGGGAGCCACTTGAGTTGAAAACGAAATTCAGAGATATGATCATACTTGCGCAAACCAAATATGAATCTTATGCAGAAATTTTGGATTCGCTCAAGTTTATCAAGTTGAGCCTCAGTCAAGTCAGGATAGCAAACGTCGGCATAGTCAAGAAGTGGAAGTAGCAAAGATTGAGCCAACATGATCTTTGTAGGGATTGGAAGAAAATTACGTAACCGCCTTAATGCAGCGGCAGCTGAAAACACTTTGCCACTAATACTATTTATCTGCTGACTCCAAGACAAGTCAATGAATATGCCAAGATTTTTGACGCATTTACTGAACGGAATATCAATACCGTCAATATTAATCTTAGGTATGCTAGCCCAATTAACCCTTGAAATAAAGTTAGGGCTACCGACAAGCATAATCTGGGTTTTAGTGGGATTGAGTATTAATCCATATTGACGAGCCCATCCCGACACGGCAGCAAGTTCTGTATTCATCGACGAAACTGCCGAAGAGAGATCATCGAGCGAAGTTTGAGTATAAATTTGAAGATCATCTGCATAAAGGTGGTAAGGAAAAGACAGTGCGAAGGTGACAGAATTTATATAAATGGAAAATAGCAGTGAAGATAATACACCACCTTGTGGTACTCCAGCAGTAATAGAGCACCAATCAGAGCACTGATCTTCAACGCGTATTTGTTGCCATCGACCTTGCAAGTAACTGCGAAACCAATTAACCACAGTAGGAGAAACATTGATAGACTGTAAAACACTCAGCATAATATCCGTGTCAACGGTGTTAAAAGCATTACTAAAATCAAGTAACGTTAATATAGTAATTTGTTTATTGTCCATACCGGAACGTATATCATCTGTTATTCTAGCTAGTGCTGTAGTCGTGCTAAACGACCTAACGACCTAAACGAAAACCGGATTGGAGAGGATCGAGAATATTATATTTATCAAGAAAACAGCTAAGTTGCTTGTGTACTAGTTTCTCAAGAATTTTGGATAAAAACGGCAAGACAGATATCGGTCGAAAATCACTGAAGCTAACAGGTTTAGACTTTTTAGGTAGAGGTATCAGAATAGCCCTTTTCCAGTTATCTGGAAAATTGGACGTGGACAAGGAATGATTGTAAATGTGTGTGAGGACGGGGAGAATTATATCAAAAATAGGTAAAATCATGTTCCGGCTAATATTATCGCAGCCTACCGAATTTGAAGTGATAGATAAAATAGCTGTTTTAACATCATTATCAGTAAGTTGATTAAATTCGAATGGTTGATAATTAAAGGTGGAAATACCGGAGAGAGATTTTATAGTATTATATTTGGAATTGCTATCTATTGCGCTAGAACGGGAAGAGAAGTGTTTATTAAGTTTTTCAATACTATGATCTTTTAAGGAAGGGTTCTTGTTTAGTTTACCAACACCTAAAGTCTTTAAAAATCTCCAAACTTTATTGGGGTCACCGGTTTCAACTGATTTATGTATATAATATAAAACTACTTGACACTTAGGAAAACACGAAATAATGCTGTACCATGGCATATTATTTCATAAGAAAAATTAAAAAAAAGTGTCTTTTTAGCAGTAACAGTATTTTTCTGGTGATCACTGCGGCACCTAGAATGCTAGTTGGAACAATTTTTTTGCCTTCTAAAAGTCCTCATTATACACAAACCGTTTGTCAAACCAATATTACAAAGGTTTTATAATATTTGTGCCAGTGTAATGGTAAGTCCCAACACTTAAAAAATATTTTTTATGCAAAAGCAAAGTCCAAGCTGTGTAATATCGCACATAAAATAGTAATACACACTTTATTAATTATAATGAAAATAGGTAAAAACAAATACGTGGTAGAATATTTTCCTCTTTGGCTGGCAACATTTTGAATATCGTTCAACTTAGATATTTACGATTTATTTGTTTGGAATTTATACAAAAATATCCGATGCCATGTAGTTCTTATCTGTGAAATGTGATCTTCAAGCCCTAAATACGCTTTTGTGAAGCACGGTGACAACCTTTCACCACACAGTAACTCACATTTTTTGAAATTGCGAGAGCTGTACTCTGTGTAGCACGTGTCACATGTCTGAGCGGCCGGCGAGCGTAAGAAGCCTTTTCAGGCTTCTTTGAAATGGCTTAATATAGCGCGGGTCGACTTGGTTTCTATGCGTTATTATTAGGGATGGGCCGAAATTCGTTTTACATTCGGTTTAACCGAATTTCGGCAGCTTGAACCGAACTTCGACATTCGGCCGAAATTCGGTTTAAATGCCGAACATTCGGCACTAGAAAAAAGTATCTTCTTGCACTATTTTGCTTGAAATCTACGCTAATGTTATAAAGAGGAAAGATTTGTATTCTATATTTTTATATATTGCATAATCTAAACTCAAAAACTACTACACCGATTTGAAAAAATCTTTTACCATTAGAAAGATATGAAATCATCCCCGAGTAACATAGGCTATAACTATACTTTCGTAAATAATCCGTAAAACGGTTGACCCAGCAGGTCATCCCTGAAACTTCCCGCTAGATTTTTATCTATATCTTAGCATATCACAGATTTTTTCAGAGTTCAAAAATCTTAAATTTGTTACAAATATTCGTTAGTACATAGAAGTCGTTGTAAATGACAGTAATTTCAAAATTTTTGAAATGCTATATATTTTAGAAACGATGATTGATTTTGGTCTTTCGAATGGCATTCAATGCAATTTTTGACCTCTAAAATTTTTTTATAGCTACGTAATCTAGTCTCGGAAATGTCGAAGCAATATCAAAAAAAATTTTTTTCGAATTTTCGATATTACTAAATCTCAAAAAAATCGACCGATTTTGATGCAATTTGCTTATTTGACGCAATTTATAGAAAGAAAAGCTGATTAGACTTTTAAGTCAATCGGTATATTAGTCTGAAAGTCATTTTAAAAATGCTAAGTTTGCTGTAAACAACAAAATATTAATATTTCAAAAGCCGTAACTTTTGAAAACTTGATTTAATTTTGATTTTTGAAACTGTATTTGAAAAAAATTCGAATTTATGTCTAAAAACACTTCCAAATTTTTTCGTCAATGATAACTTAACGAGCAGGTTAACCGATCATGATACAATTTATGAATTAGACGCAGTTTTTTAAGAAAAAGAGCTGATAAAATTTTATACTCAATCGATACATCAACTTCAATTAATTAATTAAAAAAAATATGTTTTGGCAATTTTTTTGCGATTTTTTCAAAATTTCTCAAAGTATTCTAGTCCGAATTGGATAAAATTTTTGGAAGTCTAAGTTGAGCAGAATCTAATTCAATGCCATTCACCGCGTTTCGATCGGTCAAGCCGTTTAAAAGTTATGAAATGTTTTCATACACACATACATACAACCATACACTCTCTCTCATACACACACACATACATACAGACATACTGACGTCACGAAACTAGTCAGAAAATGTTCCATACGTAGCGGGAAGTTAAAAATCTAAAGTTTGATATAGATGAAGATGCATATATTTTAAAACATAATGATTTCGATCTTTTTAATTGCATTCAACGTAATTTTTACCTTTAAATGGTTTTATTAGCTCCAAAATCGGTAGGTTAAAAAATGACGAAAAAAGCCGCGGTAGTACGTACTACCGAGAGCCGCGGTAGTACGTACTACCGCGGCTCTCGTTGAGTGTAGTAGTGCTCGTGTCTCCTGAAGATGCTTCGGTTGCGAAGTGAAACGTGCGTTTAGTGCGTCAATTGTGTGCTTTTGTGTTTGGTGCTGTCGTGGTATAAAGTGTGGTGTCAAGTGTGGTGGACGAGGGTGGATAACTGTGACGCTGGTGTCTTCATTATTTTCAGACCTACGGAAGTTTGTTCCATTTCTTACGCCGCTTTTATATGTTTTCCTTTTCAGTAACATCACAAAGATACACTTAAAGTTCGCGGAAAATTGCAAAATAACTAGTTTTCTTCGTCTTACTAAGTTATGTCAAAAAACACTTTTCTAGAGTTTTTCATCAACAATAGCTCTTGAGCGGAAAAACCGATTTTGATGCAATTAATGCACTGAACGCAGTTTTTGTAGGAATAGAGCTGATTAGATTCTGTACCTAATTTATACATTTATGTACTTAGATTATACAAAGTTATTTATTTATGTATGTTATTTATGTACAAAGTTATGAGATGTTTATAGATACACATATATACAGACATGCTGACCTCATTGTGAAAATAGTCGGAAAAGATTTCTAGGACCTCAAAACGTGGAGATCTGGTTAAAATTCGATTTTCAAAAATTGGGGCAAAATCAGTAACTTCCTTATCTATATACCTACATAGCAGAAAGTTAAAAATAAAAATCCATGCCTAAATTGGAACAATGTAACTCAATGTATCAAAATTTTGCTGTTACGTCATTAATTCACGTGCGTTGCGAAACCCATTAACGATATCCTATATATCTATACTAATATTATAAAGTTGTAGGGTTTGTTTGTTTGTTTGGTTGTACGCGGTAATCTCGAAAACTGCTGAACCGATTTGATTAATTCTTTTTGCGTTGGATAGCCTGTTTATCGAGGAAGGTTATAGGCTATATAACATCTTGCTACGACTAGTAAGAGCGGAGTAAACAAAGTCCGCGCGGACGAAGTCGCGGGCAACAGCTAGTCCATACTAAAATTATAAATGGGAAAGGGTATCTGTTTGTTTGTCCGTCTTTCACGGCAAAACGGTGCGACGAATTGACGTGATTTTTTAAGTGGAGATAGTTGAAGGGATGGAGAGTGACATAGGTTACTTTTCTCTTTCTTTACGAGAGTGAAGCCGCGGACAATATAATAGCTAGTAGTAAATAGTAAAATAGGTAAATAGCTAGTATAAAATAATTAAATTTTAAGCAAATTCGTAAAAAAGTCACGACGTGTCGCTTTTAAGAAAGCTCCCCAAAATTAAACCGAATTTCTTATTTTCACCGAATGTTCGGCCGAAGTTCGAATTCGGTTCAAACCACATTCGGCCCATCACTAGTTATTATTCTATGTCATAAGCCTTATTTAAAAGTGACAAATTGATGATAACATGATTCATTTTAGTTTAAAGCCCGTCGTAACATGAACGTGGGTTGCATTTATATTAAAATACATTACAGTTTTATCATTTGTGCCCAGTGACGTCATAATGTGGTAAGTGGGGAAACCCAAATATAAGGAATTGGTGTAATTGTATTTTATTTATTTATGTATAACAAAGACAAAGCCCACAGCTCTTAATCTATTTTAAATTTTACTTACTAGAATTGTTCTAAAAGCCAATTACAGATTTACATTTATAAGTATGTCATATAAGTAACTAGTATTGATGTGCGTGTGAGTGTGTGTATATGGATATGCATGTACTTGAGTGAGTGAGTGAGGTAGGTCGCTCATATATATATATATATATATATATATATATACATATATATATATATATATATATATATATATATATATATATATATATATATACATATATATATATATATATATATATATATATATATATATATATATGTATATATATATATATATATATATGTATATATATATATATATATATATATATATATATATATATATATATATTGACATAACTCATAAGTAAAAAGGTTTTTTTTAAGTTTTCGTTGTCCTGTCGTGACATTTCTAACTCTTCATTCGGATGCGCTGCTAGTAGTAATAATAGTGACACTTTCCTACCTAATATTTGCGATGCAGGTAGAGTTAAGAACGTTCTAGCGAAAAATTTAATTCATATTAATTTTTGTATGAAAGTAAAATCCAACAATTTTCAAAAGTCGTAGAACAAATGTTGTTGTATATGATGTAAGCTACCTAGTCCTGCGAGGTTGCTGGTGTTTTACAGGTAACCCTAGCTTTTGTTTCCGTGGGAATATCGGAAAGGTTTATATACTTAAACCTTCCTCAAGAATCAATCTATCTATTAAAAAAAACCGCATCAAAATCCGTTGCGTAGTTTTAAAGATTTAAGCATACATAGGGACATAGGGACAGACAGAGAAAGCGACTTTGTTTTATACTATGTAGTGAGATACATATATATATATATATATATATATATATATATATATATATATATATATATGTATGTATATATATATACATATGTAATGCATGTATATATATATACATGCATTACATATTGTGATACAGGTTGTGATATATTTAAAAAAAATTACGAAATAAATCCAAACTACTGATAAAAAAGTTCAAAGATTAAAAACTCAAACGATAACCTAACTTATTTATTTAATCGTAATAAATTTAATATCGGATTTTTCCCTGTTTTGGTCCCGGACTCCTTTGAAGAATAAGCCAACTGCCGTTCTGCACGGCATGTCGTAAAAGGCGACCGATTGGCTATACGAGTCACTACCATCGTGACTACTAGGTGGTAGTGTTCTGCATTGTCTCGCCCGAGTCTGGTTACCTATTCCTATTCCTGCCGCAATAACGTCAGTGCTTGCCATTGTCGTGTTCCGGTTTGGAGGGTAAGGTAGCCAGTAAACTTATGCATGTGGCATTAGACCTCGCCACAAGATAGCGACGTACTATTAACAACTTTGGTGTCTTTAGGCGATGGTTGACTCTTTTCATCGGGAGACCCATCTGCTTGTTTGCTATCTTATAATATAAAAAAAATCGGATAAAGTGGTAGGTACTAAAGTTGTTTTTCTCATATCATTTAATAGCCTATAAACCATAACCTATAAACATCAAAGATATTAATGATGCGTTGCTATTTGTGTGGCGAAATGGTAATTACATATGCATAATTCTTTTTGCTAATTTTTCCTCGAAACCTGCACGATAATGCCGATTTGAAAAATAACCCAACTGCCGTTTTTATTGCTCAATAGTCGGTCAGTCGCCTAACGGTATGAAATATTAATATAATATTCCTTCCGATTCCTACCAAGATTATGCTGGCTGATTCGTTACTTCTGTCTATTTTAGATAACGCGGACGCTAGTTTTGTAAATCTCTCCTTAGAACAGATTAATAAACTTGAGCGACTCCAAAATCTATGTATACGATTCATATTTGGTCTGCGCAAATATGATCACATTTCCGAATTTCGCATCATGCTCAAATGGTTACCAATTCATCTTCGTCGGAATACACATATTCTCTCACAGCTTTACTGCATTCTTTATGATCCAAATTCTCCTGTATATTTGAAGGAAAAGGATTCACTTTCCGTATCAACCAAGGCAAATATCTGAGATCGGCTAACAATCGTTCTCTTTTAATGCCAATTCAAAATACTAATTATTACAGCCGTTCATTCACTTCTCAAGCTGAGACACTCTGGAATTCTCTTCCTGAGGATATTAGGAAAGCGCCGAGTCTAAACATTTTCAAGAATATGATTAAACGTCACTTTCTATACACCTAATTGTAATTTATCCATTTTATGTAATGTAAGTAGTTTACGTATTACCAGTAATCTGTTTGCTTATTTTTATTTTTTTGTTATTTTATATTATTGGAATGTTGTCTTTATTTCTTTTAGAAGCAAAAACTATAAATGTACTCGTGGTTAGCACCACTTTTAGAATATATCATTATCCTATCCTTATGGTTGTCTGGAAGAGATCGCTTTTTTAGTGATAAGACCGCCTTTGTGTATCTAATATATATAGAAATAGTCATGTGTGTTGTATATTTTGTCATTTACTTTTGGTGCACAATAAAGAGTTATTGTATTGTATATTTAGACCTATTTACTCGAAGATACACAAAGAAAATATGTACAGAAGTCAATCTACACACAAAGTGCGCTCGAGCAAATCACACATAGACATCTCTCACGGACACGATATCTCGGAATGGTTGGGAATAGTGTAAGCGCGAGTACCACCCACTTGGACACGCGTTAGTGAACTTTTTGTGCAAGAAATTTATAATAACATTAACATATTTTACTTATTATCTTTATTAATAATTTCGTCAAGGGTTACGGTAAACTCAATCGGAACCTTACCTAAATTATAAAGCGTGAAAAAATAATAATTTTGAGTCGACAACATATATGCGCAAAATTCGGATTGTCGAATATTTTGTTAAAATAGTGATTAAAAATTTAACGGTGCTGACAGACAAATCGGCCATATTTCTTTAGAGGTTACAAATATGTGGTAAAGATGGCGTGACCATTTATTAAAATATCGTAGAACGGAGCGCAAATTATCGTGAAACTTATTTTCTCTTCGATCATAAAAGAGTAGAAATAAAAAAATAGCAACACTATAGTGTTGTCTTTATTAAACCAACGTAGGTAATAATTGAAAGAAGACGTCTCTACAGTGTTGCTACTTTTTAATGTCTACTATTTAGTTAGTATATAAGATTGTGTATTATGAGACTTCCGAGCAGAGCCGGGTTTTCATCTAGTCGTTTTATATTTCCGTTCTTCCTGTTTCATTCTCAACAATAAATCATACACCTAGATACGAGCGCCATTTTTTGTGCATAAGCCAAAGTTGATAAGCCTAGTGCGACCGCCGATCGAAGGTATGAAAGGTGAAGTATTTACATGAGTTTGACTTCTGCATTTATTTGTTTTGTGTACATACCTACCAAATACACAAAAAATATATAAAAATCGATTCGTTTCGGAGGAGTGTGGCCACAAAATCCGTGACACAATATTTTTATGTATAGATATAAGTAACGGAATAATAGTTTTTAAAGGTAATAAATAGGGAATAATCAAAAACAAAATATTTATACCTTTTTAACCGATTTCGCTAAAAAGAAAGTTATTTTTTCGAGTGTATGTATTGTATGTGTGTATGTATGTTTATTTAGCACGCGCTATAGCCTAAACCACTTAATGAATTTTAACTTGAGAGTTGTCATTAAGCAACTGCTTCTGTGGTCATCCTCGAGGCCACACCACCACCACCACCAAAACTGTTACCCGGGTGTGGCGCCGCTGGTCCGTACCGCTAAAGGGTCATAGTGATGGAACCAGCAGGCCAGCTTTTTGTCGGGTGACGTCATAATTGTGGAGGTTGATGACGTCACACAAGACATTTGAGAACCGTTGAAATTTGTATATAGTGTGTACAAGATAAATAATTGTGATATCGCGATTCAGAATTTTATTTTTAAATTTCATTTTTTCTATTTTTTATTATTTTTTCTGGCAGCGTTTTGTAGATTGCTTGAACCGCTACAAAGCAGATTCTTTTAATGCTGATTGTAATTGTTTTAAACTTATTGTTCGGCAAAACCAAATTTAAAGTCGTAGAATATCATAAGACGCTAATGTTCGCGGTTAAGCTAAACAGTTTCAAAGAAAAAACGCGGGAACAGTTATAGTAAAATGACGTAAAATGGAACATTGTAATTTTTCTTAATTGAGCTAACTAAATACTTGTGTTCTATTTTTAAATAAACTAGCGGTCGCCGAAATTTTACCATAGACTAAAAATAAAATCTTTTAAGTTTGGCGGCTGACTTTAACCGTAAAGTAAATTATATTTATCTGTGTAAATTGTCGTGTATATCACATAAATGTGGTGTGGGTAACGTTTATTTTTATTTGTACTTCTACAATTTAATGTACTTCTAATGCATTTTATTTTATACTAGCTGACCCGGCAAACGTTGTTCTGCCTTTTTAACTACTCTTTTTTTTCAATATTTTCTCACCTTTTAAACCTTCCCTGGACTTCAACAGTTAATTCAAAATTAGCCAAATTGGTTCAGCTGTTCTCGAGTTTTAGCGAAACTAACGAACGGCAATTGATTTTTATATATATAGATTAAAATATTTTTTTTGCCCTGATGGTGCGACAAAACGTGAAACCGGTTGGTATAAATAAATAAAAATCGAGTAAAACAGTACAAGTAATTTTAATACAATATAAGTCCAAGTTAATATGGAATTTTAGCAAGTGCCGACGATATTCAGTGACCAAAGTGTGCCATATTACCTTAGATGAAGTAGTTTCCTTCCTAAATATGAATTAACCACGGGAAAACCGAGTCATTTCGTCCCGAGTAATGGCGAACATAAGAACAGATGTTTACTTTCTACAGAACAATTGATAAATTATATTGCAATTGGGCATGTTATTATAACAATTAGTTGTTATTTTAGATTTAAGGTACACACTAAAATTATAGAAAAACACAAAATATAAACGCTCAAATCAATTTAATATTTTATAATTAAAGAATTATTTGACATTAAATTTTAACTTAACCTACATTGACAGCGTATTTTAGTAATAGCGTTTTGGCCGCAAGCTGTTTAAGGTGACGTTAACTTTCTTAAATAATTTGAAATTAAAGCACTGACAAAATTTTCTAATTTTGTCTATTATGAAAATTCTAACTTGTTAGACAGAGATAAAGCCATTTTTATTTGTTCAGCGTTGGAATGCATACAATTTTAAAATATAAATATAATTAATCAAAATGGATCCAAAGTTTTTCCTTCGCATATTAACATAAAGATTTTCTTTTTATTAATATAAAACGGCAGTGCGTTCTATTTTTAAACTTCGCATAATATCTCAAAACTTATTGACCTGTACAAGGAACCTATGTTCACAGAATTATCATATAGCCTATGTAAATATTATTGTGGTCAAACATAGGGAAAACCCATTAGATTACATTGTGTCTTCTGCGGTTTGTAACCTCAAAATGACATAATTGATAAATCCCTTATATAAATAGTTGGTAAACATTGTGGAATGTTCTCGGTTCATATTTTTATATTTGGAAACCACAGTTGAGTGCTATTAACATCGTTTTCAATAGATCTTCAAGAGAAGAGTGAACAGGTATCTTCTAGGGAAGCGCGTTCCATCTTAGGCCGCATCCTTAGCTTACGAAATCGTGGTCAAGCGCTTCCCTATCGATACTTAAAAAGTACTAAAGTACGGTACAAAAATCTAACTCGTATACTTTACTTTTAATACCTACGATCGGCGGTCGCATTAGGGTTATCAATTTCAGCTTATGCACAAAAAACTGGTAATGACACTCTTATCTAGGTGTTTGATTTATTGCTGAGAATGTAACAGGAAGAATGGAAATGTAAAATGTGGCGCAGCTGGTCCGTACCGCTGAATAGTGATGGAACCAGTGGGCCAACGTTTTTTTTGTTTTGTTTGCAAACTCTTCGTATGGTACACAGGGGGCTTATATACACTTATAACAACAAATTGTTCAATCTCAATACAGGCAATCTCAATAACTCGCTCAACAGAAGGCTCACAATATCTTTACGTTCTTTAAATTTTATCAATTTACTGACTAAAAGTAAAGAGCCACCAGGTATCATGTTGGTTCTGTTGAACGAGCTACCAACCTGGTAGTTTTTGAAGTTGAACATGAACTGATGGCTCTTTAGCCAATGCTCTGTTATACAAATGATATCAATATAATTACAATTCATGAACAATCAATGTCACTTTTCGTTGTAATTTTACAACTCAAGAACGGGCTCACTTATCCAAACCAAATGTTTAGGATATATTCAGACTTATATATATATATATATATATATATATATATATATATATATATATATATATATATATATATATATATATATATATATATATATATATATATATATATATATATATTATTAAGTACAATATCTGGTTGACCGAGCTTTGTTTCGGTTTTTCACATACCCATATCTTGGGAACCGAGCTTTTCCCTGACCTGGAGCCGATTCCAAGATTCCAATTATATATTATATATATATATATATATATATATATATATATATATATATATATATATATATATATATATATATATATATATATATATATATATATATATATATATATATATATATATATATATATATATATACTTAGATCAGTCAGTGTAATTTGTCCCGTAGAAATTTATTTATATTTATTTATTTATTTTATTTTATTTATTTCTCTATTTAATTTCAGGATCCACGTTTGTATAGCTCTGCTATCTTCTATTGCGCTGTCTTCAGGCCAGAGTATTGATGAAGATACAGCCAGTTGGCTCATCCAACTAGTCTCAAAATGGAACGACACGGTCGAAGATTTAAATTTAACTCCTACTTTTATACCAAGTAGGTTATTTTATTTTCTATCTATCTATATAAAAGGCAAAAGTGACTGTCTGATGTGTCTATCAACACACACGTTAGAAACTTCAAATTCCGCACATGTATATTTCTAAACATCTAATAGGGGATAAAAGTTTATATAAAACTTTTTATTCTCTGGACAAATTTGCATGAAATTTCGTATGAATTACAAAAAAAAATGATTACAAAAAAAATAATGACCTTTTTAAGCGTTTTTAAAAATTCGATTCCTAAGGAGTAAAATAAGGAAAATAAGTAAATATGCGCGAGGGAAGCCGCGGGTAACAGCTAGTCTATATAAATAAAAATGAGTCTCTAAATCTTTTGCTAAGTGCAAAACTTGAGAACGGCTGAACTAATTTGACTAATCGCCGCGCCGCGGCGCCGCTGTGCGTTATTATCGGTTAAAAGAAGATGTATGGCTCAACCAACTTCAATCACACTCAGTATTAAATTCATACACTAATTTGATATAAAAAGTATATGATTATAAAGAGAAACTTTAATTCTTCAAATTCTGAAAAAATTTAAGCCTTTGAAGACAGTTAATTACTCTAAAAAATCTCGTTGAAAAAAAATTTGATGGCCGTCAGTGGATTATTTATGTCTGTAAACACGAAATAAGGTTGCTTGGCTTTATGCATTTACTTTATTTTATTATCAATATTATCTAAACCACTCAGAATAGATCCCTATTGAAAATAGCTTCATTCGGATTTGTTTTTTTTTTATAATAAATAATTTAAAAAAAACTATGCGGCGTACACGTTTGGATTTTCCAAACTTTATTTTTGTTTTGAAATATTTATTGGAATTCGAGGAAGGTTTTTATGGAGAGAAAAATGGAAAAAAATTAAGAAAATAATAATCACTTTTCTTTCGCTATAGAAACTGTTGTTACTGCCAAATATTTGACATTCTAAGGCGGTACGAAGTACCCACGTCGGGTCGGCTGCCGCATTGAAAAATAGGTCAAGTCCTTAAGGCGTTTAGTTGTAATTATTCGAATGAGAGATTAGTTGGCGTGTAATTTTACATTTGTAACTTAGTTTATTTTAGGGTTTCCAATGCCTAGCAGAGTAATTTATTTAAAAGAAAACATAGTAACTATTTTAGGGTTTCCAATGCCTAGCACAGTAATTTATTTAAAAGAAAACATAATAACTATTTTAGGGTTTCCAATGCCTAGCAGAATAATTTATTTAAAATTTAAATGAAAACATAATAACTATTTTAGGGTTTCCAATGCGTCGCAGAGTAATTTGTTTAAATGAAAGCATTATACCTAACATTTTAGGGTTTCCAATGCCTAGCAGAGTAATTTATTTAAAAGAAAACATAGTAACTATTTTAGGGTTTCCAATGCCTAGCAGAGTAATTTATTTAAAAGAAAACATAATAACTATTATAGGGTTTCCAATGCCTAGCAGAATAATTTATTTAAAATTTAAATGAAAACATAGTAACTATTTTAGGGTTTCCAATGCGTCGCAGAGTAATTTATTTAAATGAAAACATAACTATTTTAAGGTTTCCAATGCCTGGCAGAGTAATTTATTTAAATGAAAACATAATAACTATTTTAGGGTTTCCAATGCCTGGCAGAGTAATTTATTTAAATGAAAACATAATAACTATCTTTATTTTTGTGCTTATATTAAAATACTAGTAAGAAGTTTTAGAAATTTGGCCTTTTTGACGTGAATACGTCTTTAAAATTGCCTATATAGGGACAGTTCAAAAAACGGATGATAACAAAATTGGGAGATACAGTATAGCTACCTAATTATCACCAATATCCAAAATCTAATTGTACCATTGGATAGCTAAAGAATCAAAGAATTTGATAAGCTAAACGCGGATTACGATGCTTTCCGGGGAGTGGAGTAGGAGTGCCGCCATTTTTAGTAAATTTTACTGCGTTACATATTTTGAATAATATGGTATATCTTTAGATTTAGAGCAACTATAAAATTCGATTAAGTTTTATTCGAAACCTCTTATAAAGATTTATTGATTGTATAATTTCAAAAAATTGTTTTAAACGCTAATAGTAAATATATATGGCACTTAAGTGAAAAATTTTCGATGGAACCTGTACACTGCTGGCATTAAGGGCCTTTATGACTTCACCGGTCGTGGGGGCGAGCAGAGTGCTCAGCCAAAACTTAAAGATATGGGGTCATACACCCTCCACCCTAAGGGTCCTGTGAGACCGATTCTCAGCTTAGGGGTTGCGTCGTGATTTGTGATAACTGGGTAGCAGCATTGTCCCTGTGTGTAGTGTTTTGTTACACGATATATATTCGTTGACCACAGTTATCAGGTCGTCGGGATCGGTGAGAACGTAGCGGAGCCTACGTAATTTGGTATCAGGATTAGGATCTGGGCTGTAGTCTGCCGCAGTAGGTTAGGGTGTGAGTTGGTGCGATTGAAATATCTTTTGGAAATATCTTGAAATGCTTAGCTAAGCTCGGCAATCCGAGATCTCTATGAAGGTCAATGTATACCATGGTGCACCCGTGACAACTGACAATACGCTAGTATTTGTTCTGTACTACTTACAATGAATGCCTATTTGTACGGGAGAGATGGGCAAACGCTACGCAAGCGTATGAAAGAATAAGCCTTACGCAAATCTTGTAAAGCGTCACCTTGTGTCTAAGTGACACGAGTTCGGGACACCTGCTGTGATGGGACCTATGAGTGGAGAATGAGGCCACTATACGAAATTGAAATCGGCAGTTGTTTGGTTACTCTAGTATGATGAGTACGAGTCTGTCGGGCACTCCCGGCATTGCATTCGGCATAGCTTGTATATTAGGCCATTGCGCCAGATCTTATCGAACGCCTTTGCGACGTCAAAAAATAGAGCCCCGGTGGGAATTTGCAGCCCCGGGGCTGCATTTAAAGAATTTAAAATGTACTATTTGAGTCGGTGCACTTAAAGAGTGCAAGAGGGAGTAAGCCGCTCGGAAACCGAACTGCTTATTTCTTATGAGACCTTTCTGGTGAACAAATGCTTTAAGGCGATATAATGTGATTTTTTCGTAGATTTTGCCTAACGTTTTGATTAGGATAGTGAGACGGTAACTACTGACATTATTTCAAGGTTTTCCCGGCTTGTGTGTTCCTATGACGGTGGCTTCTTTACACTCGTCCGAAAACGCACAACCAGCTAGGAGTGCATTGAAGATGCACACTAGTAGGTATATAAGGGAGGGAGGGAGGTATTTAACTACCTTATTTGTGATTTTATCAGAACTCGAGACTTTTATTGCGTAGGTTTATGATTATTTCACCTACTTCTTCAGTATCGGTCACAATTTGATAGTAGCGCCACCCTACGCTCTACTTCGCTATCCACAAGATAGACATGGTGTAGACCATCTAGGTCCGTAGGCTAGAATGACAAGGAACATTGTGATTGGAAGGACGAATGGAAAATGTTACCATCGCAAGATGTTACGCATGACGCAAACGTATTGACGTAAAATTTGCACGGTAACTAACAAGCAGATGGGTCTCCTGATGGAAAAGTCAACCATCGCCTATATACACCAAAGATGTTAATGGTGCGTTGCCATCTTTTGGCGAGGTCTAAGATCTAAATCTAGGTCTAAATCTTATCCCCTACGTAGTAAGCCAAGTCATTTATGTATATCAGAAACAGAAATGGACCAAGTATGGAGCCCTGCAGGATACCCATGGTTACAACAGCACCAGGGGACCTTTTTCCATTAATATCAACCCTCTGAATTCACATGTATAAGTTTACTGGTTACCTTACAAGCGACAGCGTTAAATACTGACCCTATTGCGGCAGGAATAGGTAAGGCGGTGGTACCAGACTTGGGCAAGACAATGCAGAACTCTACCACCTAGTAGCCACGATGGTAGTGACTCGCATAGCCAATCGGCCGCTTTTTACGACCTGCCTGGCAGAACGACAGTTGGTCTATTCTTCAAAGGAGCCCGGAACCAACACGGGGTAAAATTTATTTTTTAATACAACGATTTTTATTTGTGTCTAATATTTCAGACAGTCGAAAAGATAAAATCGATAAAGTTGACCATCAACCTGTGACTGAAGCTCAAGAAGAAGAACTCGATCTAAGTCCATATAAGATTGGTAAGACTTCTCATAGTCTTTAACATTTAGGTATTACTTGTGTATGTAATTAAGGCGATGGTTTTGTCTCGAATATCTATTATCTATATTTAATCCATACTTCCATACTAATATTATAAATGCGAAAGTCTGTCTGTCTGTTACGCTTTCACGGCTAAACCGCTGGACCGATTTTCATGAAATTTGGTATGGATATAGTTGAAAATCCGGGGTAAAACGTAGGCTAATTTTTTTTCAAAAATCAGTCCCTGGAGGGCTGAAATAGCTGATAAAAGCTATTTGGATGACTTATTAATATACTCGCGGGCGAAGCTGCGCGGGTCAGCTAGTATATTATAAATGCGAAAGTTTGGATGTTTGGATAGATTAGATGTTTGTTATTCAATCACGCCAGAAATACTAATCGGATTTGGATGAAATTTGGCACACACGTAACCCGACTACTGCCAATCCCGGAATAATGAGTTGTTCCCGCGGAATTCACCAAAATTTTTTATAATGCAGCGGACTGCACGCTGCAGCTAATATACTAATATATATATATATATATATATATATATATATATATATATATATATATATATATATATATATATATACATATATATATATATATATACATATATATATATATATATATACATATATATATATACATATACATATACATATTCATATACACATATATATATATACATATATATATACATGTAGGAAGTGGGTCAGATATGATAAATAAAATGCGGATGTGGTAATATAACAACTCTTTATATTTTGTTCAACTTGTATCAAAAAAATAATATAAAATCACTATTAAAGCTTTCCATCACTAATGACTAGTTCTCGTTTAACAATTCCAAGTAACTTAATTATTCCTTATTACAAATAAGTCATAATTTAAGCAATAGATAGTCAATTATAAATTGTACTGCGACTAATTTATAGTGGACAATAATAATTAACTTGTTTGCACAAATTAATTATCCGAGAGTCAAGGATAAGCTACTAGCAAGATACAACAAGTGTACCGAGCCACGCCAGAGCCTAGACTGCCCAATCGGCGGGCGCTCAGAGCCTTTTATACAGGTAGCAAAACAAGTTGAGTAGTAGGGATATCGAACGATGCGCTCGGCGGCTCAGGCGTACACCTGTTGTTTATAATATTCTTGCATTTGATGACGCGGACGCCGTCACGGCCATACTGACATGCACACGTCCTCGTGTGCGCATCTTTATACATTTGAGGACAAGGAACGCCTCGTTCATCCTAACATATCTTTTAGAAAACTAAACGTAATCTTATTTTTTACAACTCTATAATTAGCGTGATTTTTTAGCGAAATGTTACAATAGTGTGCTGGTGCGGTAACCCCTTCAGCAACTACAACTATTAAACCTTTCTCGTCAGTTTTGAAACCGGAGACTGGATTGTACTAAGCTCCCACTCATCAGTTAAAAACCGGAGACTGGAGTGTATTAAGCTCCCTCTCATCAGTTAATAACCGGAGACTGGAGTGCACTAAGCTCCCTCTCATCAGTTAAAACCAGAGACTGGAGTGTACTAAGCTCCCTCTTATCAGTTTAAAACCGGAGACTGGAGTGTGCTAGGCCGGAAATCCCTTTAGCTACAGTGCTAGACCGGAAATCCCTTTAGCTGACAGTGGTAGACCGGAAATCCCTTTGGCTGACGGTGCTAGACCGGAAATCCCTTTAGCTGACAGTGGTAGACCGGAAATCCCTTTGGCTGACGGTGCTAGACCGGAAATCCCTTTAGCTGACAGTGCAAGACCAGAAATTCCTGTAGCTAATGCTAGACCGGGTTGCAATCCCTGTAGCCAAAAGGCTAGACCGGAATGAACCCGTTTAGCTGAGTCATACTCCCTTCAATGACTCTAATCTTCCTACATTTTTTGTCAATCCTACATATTTTGTCACATTACTTTTCCTTTTTTTTATTTTTTTATTTTACATTGACTTCTTTTCATAGTTTTATAAGACTCCCATTTCCTTTAATTATTATTTTTTTTGCTTTTTTGTTTACTTACATTTTTAGTGATATTTTTTTATCATCATTTTACTACATTTTTTTTTAGTTTACTTTATATCGTATTTTTTTGTTGATGATGCAGCCTCATGAACAGTGGCATTAGTTATTACAAGATTAGAGAATTTCCTTCGCAGGTAATTCCAAGATATTGAAAACTCTGACTGTTATAACTATCTACAATATACACTGCAGTTCTAATAATATTGTATGGACCAGTTTCATGAACAAGATCATTATCATCAGTATACGCCGTCACGTCATCCTTGTTATAATTTTCATATACCTTAAGAAACCCTATAGGAATATGGGGAACTTCGCAGAGGCTATCATGAGCTCCTTTATATGTCCTATTAGATCCATTGATATGTCTTAATTCGTACCTATTCTTTTCTAAAATTGCGGTAACTTTTAAGGAGCCCTTATATTTTGAATCAAGTTTCGTTTAGTGTCGTTCTTCATTCCTAACAAAGACAAAGTCACCTACACTAAAAGGTTTAACCTTTCATTACCTCTACTCAACCGTAAAATGTCCGATTGGGCTGATTTTTTGATTCTATTGGATGCACTGGATCTTCAAAGCTTGTAGATACTTTTGCGAGTTTTTGTTAGTTGCCGAATGTCAAACCTAATGCTGCTGAGCACGTGTTAAATATTACCTAACCGCTCTTGCCATGATTTGTCAGAGAATTATACTGCGCTATCATTATTAAACCCTTCAAGATTCGCATCACATATTCGGACCGACTGTTAGCTCTATATGTGCCTGTCGCAAGAAGATGTAAATCTGTATTGTTTTCTTTTTTTTAAATATTAGTTTGAGTTTTAGTTGGTAATAAACTTTAAGATTGCTTATTAATGATCTTCAAAGGGTCAACTAATTCGATTTCAGCTCGACGAATTTAAGCCCGACGGTTTTAATTCAATTGGTTGTCAATTGTTTTTAAAAATATCCACCAAGCGCTCTCTATCTTTATCTACAAAGCCAGTGTTTACCATACTCTCGCTAGCAGATTTTGAAATTGAGCACGATTAAGTGTTTAAGTATTGCTAAGCATTAACCTGTTGTTGCTTAGTTCCTATTCTACCTTGCTCCAAAATTTTGCGACCTAACGAAATTTTTTTATTAAGACTCATTAGGTCAAACGTGAAATATGACCTCCAAATTTAAATTTTGCCTTGTGGTTAAACATTTGATCTGTTGAGTGGAAATTACATTAGGACAAGCGACTACTTGGATTCTTGTTCATAAAACCGTTCTCTTACAAAGGAATCACAAGATATTTGTTAGATATGGCCTTCTGAACCAGAGTCAAATATAAAAAATAATTAATTTTCACTTAGTGTAATACACCATGTGACGCTCTGGAACAGATGTTGACTGGTTTTTTGTTTTCGGAACTTGATGTGGCAACTTCTTTCTTCTTGTAGCGCTTCGAACAAATGGAAGCTATGTGGCTGGGCCGGGGTCACAACATACATAGCAGACCACTGGTGGTCGGCCACTGGACACGCCACCAGAGATAGTGGTAGATGACCTGCTTTCGCTGCAAGCAAAACTTATTTGAGATAAGTTTCCGTTTATCACGACAATCGTTGTCACGATGTTCAATTCTATCACAAAAATTTCAACTTCCTCGAAATGCAGTGGTGCTCTTAAATCGGTTCATATCTACGTCTAAAAGAATATAGTTTGCCAAGACAGCAGTTTGTGAAGTAGGTGACGGCAAGACTCTTAAGTGAGTAAGTAGGTACAATGATTTGATCAACCCCGTCTGATTGTTTCTTTTCTATAATAATTTTACTTAAGGCACACCATCTAGTAAGGTACACCACAAAAATGCTATGAGACAGATGAAGTGTCTTTGGAACGACAGAAGCATCTCATTAAAAACAAATCAGAGGCTGGTTTGTACGCTGGTTTTCTCCATATTTACGTACGACGCAGAGTCATGGACACTAAGATCTGGAGACAGACGTCACATTGATGCATTTGAAATGTGGTGCTGGAGGAAAATGTTACGTATCCCTTGGACAGCATACGGGACCAACGCCTTCATACTAAAACAACTTGGAGTAAAGATCAGACTGTCTGCTACGTGCCTTCAAAGAATTCTATAATACTTCGGCCACATCTCTAGAAAGCAAGGAGACAATCTCGAAAAGCTAATCGTGACCGGAAAAGTAGAAGATAAAAGACCACGTGGTCGTACGCCTATGCGATGGACAGACCAGGTTTGCACCAATCTCATGTCTAAAAAGTTTTATGATTCTCTGCACGCCGCTGAAGATAGAGTCCAATGGCCTGATATTGTGCTATCAAGAACGATCTAATGTGGAGGTTACGACCCTCAGTAATGAAGAATACGAAGCAAGGAGGAGGATACCAGTTAGTCATATCGTCTGCTTCATCAGAATCAAAGTGTATCAATTTAATGGGAGTTACAGAACGTGAATTAATATTTTCTACTATTTTTCAAAGAATAGTTTCCACACCACAAGCGAAAAGAGACATTTTACTGTTCTACATAATTAACCGAAATAGTTTGGTGCTGAAGTGGGAGTGAATCCGATCCCAATTCTGATGTAGGAAGTGGGTCAGATATGATAAATAAAATGCGGATGTGGCAATATAACAACTCTTTATATTTTGTTCAACTTGTATCAAAAAAATAATATAAAATCACTATTAAAGCTTTCCATCACTAATGACTAGTTCTCGTTTAACAATTCCAAGTAACTTAATTATTCCTTATTACAAATAAGTCATAATTTAAGCAATAGATAGTCAATTATAAATTGTACTGCGACTAATTTATAGTTGACAAAAATAATTAACTTGTTTGCACAAATTAATTATCCGAGAGTCAAGGATAAGCTACTAGCAAGATACAACAAGTGCACCGAGCCACGCCAGAGCCTAGACTGCCCTATCGGCGGGCGCTCAGAGCCTTTTATACAGGTAGCAAAACAAGTTGAGTAGTAGGGATATCGAACGATGCGCTCGGCGGCTCAGGCGTACACCTGTTGTTTACAATATTCTTGCATTTGATGACGCGGACGCCGTCATATATATATATATATATATATATATATATATATATATATATATATATATATATATATATATATATATATATATATATATATATATATTTCGTTCGTTAGTCTCGCTAAAACTCAAGAACGGCTGAACTGATTTGGCTAATTTTGAATTAATTGTTGAAGTCCAGGGAAGGTTTAAAAGGTGAGAAAATATAGAAAAAAATAAAAGTAGTTAAAAAGAGTAGTTAAAAAGGAAGAACAACGTTTCCTGGGTCAGTTAGTTATACTATATAATATAAATGCAAAAATCTGTATGTTACGCTTTCACGGCTAAACCGCGAAACCGATTACCGATAGTTTAAATCTCGGGGTCAAAAATGAGCTAATTTTTTGCCAATCTTTTAACCTGTATGCCAAATTTCATTCATATCCGTTCAGTGGTTTTTGCGTGATTGAGTAACAAACATCCAGTCATCCAAACTTACGCATTTATAATATTAATATAGGTTCCTAAAAATAACTTTCCTAAGACTAATTGATTGTGACGAGTTTTTTTTAGAGTTCCTCACCTCATAAGGATAAAACAGAATTTTTACAATATCAATTTAATATCCGTCTGCCCGTCTATCCGTCTGTTCGTCTGTCATGACCCTTTTTATTAAGGCGAGGTATTTTGACGCGCGTGAATTCTATAGAAAATGGGTAGCGCCGTATGTTCTGAAACCGCTGGGAAACGTGTTGATTTTCGAATATATAAATATAGGACATCAGCTGAAAACTAAAATTTAGCACATTCTTTTTTGTATTTACAACTAAATATCCTATACCCTATCCCAACTAAATATAACAAGTCCTAGTACACGCTATTTTCACTTTATGCCCTATACCACAAAATTCATTATGGTATAGCTGTTCCAATACCGGCCAACTATTTCTATACTAATAGGAGTAGCTATCTCTTTCTTTTATTTCTAGATATCTAAAGCGTTCCAACTCTACACGTTTCTAGATTATTCGTAACAATATTTATTATAACAATAATGTAACAGTGATTATTATTTATAACAGTGATTTTTATTTGTGTTTAATGTTTCAGACAAACCGAAAGATAAAATCGATAAGTTTAACCAACAACCTTTTACTGAAGCACAAGAAGAACAACTTGATCTTAGTCCATATAAGACAATCGATGAGTTTAACCAACAACCTTTTACTGAAGCACAAGAAGAACAACTTGATCTTAGTCCATATAAGACAATCGATAAGTTTAACCAACAACCTTTTACTGAAGCACAAGAAGAACAACTTGATCTTAGTCCATATAAGACAATCGATAAGTTTAACCAACAACCTTTTACTGAAGCACAAGAAGAACAACTTGATCTTAGTCCATATAAGACTGGTAAGACTTGTCTTTAACATTTAGATATTATGTATGTAATTGAGGCGATGTTTTTGTCTAGAACATTTGTTGTCTATATTAAATACATGTATACGAATCCCGCGGGATCACTTAATTAATCCGGGACAAAAATTAACCTAAGTGCTATTCCAGGTCATCATCTACCTGTGTGCTAAATTTCATATAAATCCGTTAAGTGGTTTTGGCGTGATTGAGTAACAAACATTCATCTAAACATCAATCCAAACGTCCAAACTTTTGCATTTATAATATTAATCTACATGGGGCACACTAAGAGTTTTGCACTTCTAGCTAATCGGAACTATTTGAATTTCGAATGTTATATTTTTAAAACGTTGCAACCTTTTTAGTAATAAAAAACCAATTGGTGGGAAATTGTTTTTTATCACACATAAAAGTTCTACGTACGCAACGAAAATGGAATTAAATCGAAAAGATTTTAGAGCGATGATTTTTTATGATTTTAAAAGTTCTCTTTCTCCGCAAGACTGTGCTGCTCGTTTTCAAAATGCTTTTGGGACAGAAGCACCTTGTTTGAGCACCGTGAGGCGATGGTTTGCTGAATTTAAGAGAGGCGATGGTTTGCTGAATTTGAGAGAGGTCGAGTTTCTTTACATGACGAATTTCGTAAAGGGCGGCCTTCAACTGCCGTCAACGAAAATAATGTGGCCACTGTTAAGCGGTTAATTGAAAAAAACCCCCGGATTACCTATGAGACAATTCGAGGACTATTGGAGATTGGTATGAGCCAAATTCAGAAAATTGTACACTAAGAATTGAAAGATCGGAAACTTTGTTGTCGTTGGATCCCTCATGAACTGACAGCGGAGCAGAAGCGGGCTCGCGTGGAATGGTGCTCACAGATGCTTCTGAAGTACGACCACGGACATTCTAATGCTGTTTATGACATTGTCACAGGAGACGAAACGAGAATTTATTGTTTTGAATCCGAAAAAAAACAGCAATCTTGTGAATGCGTGTTTGAAAATGAGAACAGGCCAACAAAAGTGAGACAGGCGAGAAACGTTGGTAAAAAAATGATCGCATTTTTTTTCTCAGCTACGGGTCCCATCTGTACAATTCCACTTGAATATCAAAAGAGTGTTAATGCCGAGTGTTATACTACCATTTGTTTACCCAGGGTGTTGGGAAAAGTTTGCGAAAGACGACCCAAAAGCCGTATTCTCCTACACCATGATAACGCTTCTTCACATACCGCTAACAAAACAGTGATTTTTAGGTTCCGAAAAAGTACATCTCGTCACTCATCCTGCGCATAGCACCCTGTAATTTTTGTATTTTCCCCAAAATCAAAGATTTGATGAGAGGTTTTACTTTTACCAACTCTGAAGAGGCAGTGATAGCGTTCAATCAGCACGTAGAAAACATGCCTTCAGATTTGTGGTCCTCCTGTTTTAAAAAATGGTTCGATCGCATGAAAAAAATGTTTAAAATCTAAAAAGTGATTATTTTGAAAAGCAATAAACATAATATTTTGGTTATAACATGTTGTTTATTTAAGTTACGCAAAAGTTATAGTGTGACCTACGTATATCCTACTAATATTATAAATGCGAAAGTTTGGATGTTTGGATAGATGAGATGTTTGTCTGTCAATCACGTCAGAACTACTAATCGGATTTGAATGAAATTCGGCACACAGGTAGAGAATGACCTGGAATAGCAGATAGGCTACATTTTATCCCGGAAAAATTAGGTGATCCCGCGGGATTCACCAAAATGTTTTATAACGCAGCGGGCTGCATACTGCAGCTAATATAATATATATTATAAATAATAAATAAATAAATATTCACGGGACAAATTATATTTACTGATCTATCCCCAAAGTAAGCAAATTATTTGCTTGTGTTATGGGTGTTAATCAACGTCTGCCGTCTGCTGCCCGTCTATCCGTCTGTTCGTCTGTCATGACCCTTTTTATTAAGGCGAGGTATTTCGACGCGCGTGAATTCTATAGAAAATGGGTGGCGCGATATGTTCTAAAACCGCTGGGAAACGTGTTGATTTTCGGATATATAAATATAGGACATCAGCTGAAAACTAAAATTTAGCACATTCTTTTTGTATTTACAACTAAATATCACCATATAAAAATCATGTGGAAGATTAGAAATATTATTAACATATTATATGTTTTAGAGATTTTTTAGCCCGTTTTCGGAATTTTATATGATCGAGTAAAGTACATTCTATCATGTAATGAGTTGGCACATGCTTTAGATAATATCTTCAGGTATATCGTGTAATTTTTGTAAAATTTTTATTTAACAATGAATACAAAAAACGTGATTAAACAAACCAGTTTTTTCCCGTTTGTCGCGATGCCTCGTTTTAAGAACGCGTCGAGGTATCAAGTTGAAATTTATATCAAATACTCTGGTATAATTTATATGTCAACGAGATCAAAAGATACGATCATTTACGTCGCAAATTATGTAAGTGTACTAAATTGTTTGTACAAAGCATGTATTTTTACTGTAAGTGTGTGCACAATAAAGAGTTATTATTCATTCATTCATATTTTGCAATATATTTTATTATCCGTTAAAAAGAAATCAAAACATGTGAAATACTTTCCATTTACTTAAAATTGTGAAATTTAGCAAGAAAAAATTTCTTACAACACATGTAAATGAAAAAACCTTCCTCCAAAAACGGTACATTTTTATTACATCACAAAAACGCAATCAAAAGATATTTAATAAATTCAGGCGTTACTTTGTGGAAATCCATATTCTTAAAAGAAGAAATTATGGCATTTAATTTGTAAAATTTTCGCGAAACCTCATACAGAACTGCTATGATGCAATTGAAATGAAAAGTAGTGTAAGGAATGGGCAAACTTACCCAAGAGGTGAAAATTTGAGAAGATCACAGCGGCACAATAGTTCACTCACTTCCACCACACTTACTTACGCGTCAGAAGGCAAAACAAACACATTATGTACTCAACGCACGTTTCACTTCGCAACCGAAGCATCTTCAGGAGAGTCGAATAGCACTTCACTTTTCTTCTTTTAAGCGATCAAAAGATATGAATATTAAATCTCACATTTTGCAATTTCACAAGGGAATTAAAATCTAATCACGAAATTTTTATGTAGCTGAACCTTCAAGCTATCTACGGAACCCTCGGTATGCGAGTCACACTCGCGCTTGATCGGTTTTTTAAACCGGCATTCATGTACCACCACCGCCTTACCTATTCCTGCCGCAATAGCGTCAGTGCTTGTCACTGTCATGTTCCGGTTTGCAGAGTAAGATAGTCGGTAAAGTTAAGCAAGTGTCATTTCCACTCCACAATCGAATAGAAACGCATTAACATCATTAGTCTATGGGCGATGGTTATCTCTTTCCATCAGGAGAAAGAAGCGCTCGTCTATTATCCCATAACATAAAGTTTGAAACAAATAATACTGTGAATGTGCCAAGAACAAGAGAGAGCGTGAGGCATTAATTGCAAGAAGACAAATTAATATTTTTGACGTAGGTCATATAAAAACCGACATCGGAGTCAGCACTTGATGTGTATAAGTTCGTTAAAAGAAGCCTAGAACAGCGCTGACTCCCACCGTCTCTCAACCTAAGATTTGCTTAATCCGATGGGTCTGACATAATCGCCATCGCGACATAAGTCCCTAATAAAAAAAAATAAAAAAAAATAAGACTGTATATGCCAAGGAAGTTACATTCTACCCGGAATATTTATAGAACACGCGCTTCTAAATCGTTCCGAAGAGTACCACGACATGAGTGGAGAGTGTTCCATTCTATTATATAAAGCGCCAATCGCTATATATAAGTGCGGCCATGCGTTGTTTGCAAATTACTACTAAGTAATTCTACTAATTTGAGAAACAGTTTTTGCATTGCATAAGTAATTACGTAATAATTAAAATAAACACATTTTAAAACTCACTATGCTAATTACAATTAATACATTTGATGCTAATTTATTTATCGACGTGTATGAATAAAAAGGATTTAATGATTACCGAATATATATAAATCTACCATTTAGATAGTTTTATTTACACTGGCAATTGCAAGAAAGGGACAACATCCACTCTTGTCGTTGTTTTGCTCTGAACGTTTTTCCCCTCCGTTAGGTAAGAAACAAATTTCAACTTTATGAGTAACAAATAAAGTACATTTTTATTTTTCAAATATTACTTCGTAGAAATTCCAGTTATCGTATATAAGTTCCTTGGTATATGCACATTATTTGTCCATAGGTTGAACATTTGTCAGGTCTAGTAGCCTCGACTATTATATCGGTATTTCTTTATTTAGATTTTTTTAAAAAGGAAACTTCATTTCTAAATTTCTAAATTTTCTAATTTCACAGTCGTCTAACTTCCCAAATAAGATGTTACATTTTTCATTTTATTTCATTTCGTGTCGTTTTATTTCATTTCCAAAATTCAACACAAGAAAAAGTGTCAAGCAATTATAAGATTTATGATTTCACTTTGTACAAATATTAATAAAAAATATAATTTTAACTTAAAATTAAGAGATTATTACATAAACATAACCGTAAATTTCACCTACAGCAATGATAGTTAATTTATCGGTAATTTTAATTCAATTAGCGTTACTGTTACAAATAGATTTTACTTTTAACACATATTTATTACCATAGGATTAATTTAACTGTGATTTTTAATTTTAACAGTAATCTTTATATTTAACAGTGATTTTTACTTAGTGTCTAATATTTCAGACATACGGAGAGATAAAATCAATAATTTTAATCAACAACCTGTGCCTGAAGCGTCAGAAGAACAAATTGATCTAAGTCCATATAATACCGGTAAGTGATCATCTATAGATACTAAATACGTTAATAGTGCGTTGCTATCCGTGTGGCGAGATGGCAATGCGACATGCATAAGTCTACTACCTTACCCTCCAAACTGAAACACGACAATGACACCACAAATGTTGAAGCGTCAAAATAACTTGTTTTATTGAATAAAGTATTTCTGATTTCTGAGCTACTTTACCCTCCAAACTGGAATATGACAGTGACAAGCACCGACGCTATCGTTGGGAAAATACTTGAAAACTTTTGAGCGATCTCGTTATACTTTTTATTGGAAGCAGAATTAAGTTAGCTATTTTAGTAGGCTTACGATAAAAATAGCTTATTTTCGTGCGTTAGCAATCTTAACTTCTCAAATTCTCATTTTGTGAACAATTTTTTTTAATTTGCTGTCTCTTGCTTCGATCAATAGAAACCATCCATAGGACGTATTTACCTACTTAGAAATAGAAGAATAGATCAATTGCCGTTGTGCCAGGCAGGTTGTAAAAGACAACCGATTGGCTATACGTGTCACTACCAAGGTGACTACTAGGTGGTGGAGTTTCGCAACGCGCGGGTATTTAGTACCACCATCTTACCTATTCCTGCCGCAATAGCGTTAAGCAATCTTTTGTAAAGCCAATTTATTTATTTCGGAATAAATCTTATTACATTAATTTTTATATTTATTACTATCACAAGAATGTTACAAAAATTTAATACTTATTAAAACCGTGATTTTAAATTTTAACAGTAATTATTTCTTATAGCAGTAATTATTATGTGATCATTGAGTCAAAATGGAGTTTTGACGCTCATTTTCGGGATTTAGTTCCTCGCCTGCTAAGGACAACCGTGGCGTTGATAAGACTTATGCCAAATTGTGATGGGCCAGGGAACATGACCCGTCGCCTGTACACTAGCGTCGTACGTTCAATGGCGATGTACGGGGCTCCCGTGTGAACGACACCATCACTGCACGGAACAAGGCGTTACTGCGAAAACCACAACGCGTAATAGCGATGAGGGTGATTCGTGGATACCGCACGGTGTCATTTGATGCTGCAACTTCACTTGCAGGACAACTACCTTGGGACCTTGAAGCAAAAGTAGTTGCTTTCGTATACAGGTGGTATTCGGAGCAGCGTAGAAAAGGAGAGTGGTCGTTACAAGGAGCAATTGAATGTATTAGGAAACATATTTGAGGATTTGCTATAGCCGCATGGAAAATTCGGGTGGAAAAGGCTAACAGTGGGACTTGGACGGTGGAGGCAATAAAATCAAACCTAGACTTGTGGCTACGGAGACAACATGGTTGCCTGACATTTCGGTTAACGCAGGTACTTACCGGACATGGCTGTTTCGGGAAGTACCGGCATCAAGTGGCGAAGCGGGAGCCTGACTCTAGGTGCCACCACTGTGGTTATAGTGTTGATACAGCTCAACATACGCTGGCAAAGAATTTGATAAGCTAAACGCGGATTACGATGCTTTCCGGGGAGTGGAGTAGGAGTGCCGCCATTTTTAGTAAATTTTACTGCGTTACATATTTTGAATAATATGGTATATCTTTAGATTTAGAGCAACTATAAAATTCGATTAAGTTTTATTCGAAACCTCTTGTAAAGATTTATTGATTGTATAATTTCAAAAAATTGTTTTAAACGCTAATAGTAAATATATATGGCACTTAAGTGAAAAATTTTCGATGGAACCTGTACACTGCTGGCCTTAAGGGCCTTTATGACATCACCGGTCGTGGGGGCGAGAGAGAGTGCTCAGCCAAAATTTAAAGATATGGGGTCATACACCCTCCACCCTAAGGGTCCTGTGAGACCGATTCTCAGCTTAGGGGTTGCGTCGTGATTTATGATAACTGGGTTAGCAGCATTGTCCCTGTGTGTAGTGTTTTGTTACACGATATATATTCGTTGACCACAGTTATCAGGTCGTCGGGATCGGTGAGAACGTAGCGGAGCCTACGTAATTTGGTATCAGGATTAGGATCTGGGCTGTAGTCTGCCGCAGTAGGTTAGGGTGTGAGTTGGTGCGATTGAAATATCTTTTGGAAATATCTTGAAATGCTTAGCTAAGCTCGGCAATCCGAGATCTCTATGAAGGTTAATGTATACCATGGTGCACCCGTGACAACTGACAATACGCTAGTATTTGTTCTGTACTACTTGCAACGGATGCATATTTGTACGGGAGAGATGGGCAAACGCTACGCAAGCGTATGAAAGAATAAGCCTTACGCAAATCTTGTAAAGCGTCACCTTGTGTCTAAGTGACACGAGTGCGGGACACCTGCTGTGATGGGACCTATGAGTGGAGAATGAGGCCACTATACGAAATTGAAATCGGCAGTTGTTTGGTTACTCTAGTATGATGAGTACGAGTCTGTCGGGCACTCCCGGCATTGCATTCGGCATAGCTTGTATATTAGGCCATTGCGCCAGATCTTATCGAACGCCTTCGCGACGTCAAAAAATAGAGCCCCGGTGGGAATTTGCAGCCCCGGGGCTGCATTTAAAGAGTTTAAAATGTACTATTTGAGTCGGTGCACTTAAAGAGTGCAAGAGGGAGTAAGCCGCTCGGAAACCGAACTGCTTATTTATTATGAGACCTTTCTGGTGAACAAATGCTTTAAGGCGATATAGTGTGATTTTTTCGTAGATTTTGCCTAACGTTTTGATTAGGATAGTGAGACGGTAACTACTGACATTATTTCAAGGTTTTCCCGGCTTGTGTGTTCCTATGACGGTGGCTTCTTTACACTCGTCCAAAAACGCACAACCAGCTAGGAGTGCATTGAAGATGCACACTAGATGTATATAAGGGAAGGAGGGAGGTATTTAACTACCTTATTTGTGATTTTATCAGAACTCGAGACTTTTTATTGCGTAGGTTTATGATTATTTCACCTACTTCTTCAGTATCGGTCACAATTTGATAGTAGCGCCACCCTACGCTCTACTTCGCTATCCACAAGATAGACATGGTGTAGACCATCTAGGTCCGTGGGCTAGAATGACAAGGAAAATTGTGATTGTAGGACGAATGGAAAATGTTACCATCGCAAGATGTTACGCATGACGCAAACGTATTCACGTAAAAGTTGCACGGTACCAAACAAGCAGATGGGTCTCCTGATGAAAAAAGTCAACCATCGCCTATAGACACCAAAGATGTTAATGGTGCGTTGCCATCTTTTGGCGAGGTCTGAGATCTAAATCTAGGTCTAAATCTTATCCCCTACGTAGTAAGCCAAGTCATTTATGTATATCGGAAACAGAAATGGACCAAGTATGGAGCCCTGCGGGACACCCATGGTTACAACAGCACCAGGGAACCTTTTTCCATTAATATCAACCCTCTGAATTCACATGTATAAGTTTACTGGCTACCTTACAAGCGACAGCGTTAAGTACTGACCCTATTGCGGCAGGAATAGGTAAGGCGGTGGTACCAGATTTGGGCGAGACAATGCAGAACTCTACCACCTAGTAGCCATGAAGGTAGTGACTCGCATAGCCAATCGGCCGCTTTTTACGACCTGCCTGGCAGAACGACAGTTGGTCTATTCTTCAAAGGAGCCCGGAACCAACACGGGGTAAAATTTATTTTTTAACACAACGATTGTTATTTGTGTCTAATATTTCAGACAGTCGAAAAGATAAAATCGATAAAGATAGCCATCAACCTGTGACTGAAGCTCAAGAAGAAGAACTCGATCTAAGTCCATATAAGATTGGTAAGACTTCTCATAGTCTTTAACATTTAGGTATTACTTGTGTATGTAATTAAGGCGATGGTTTTGTCTCGAATATCTATTATCTATATTTAATCCATACTTCCATACTAATATTATAAATGCAAAAGTCTGTCTGTCTGTCTGTCATGCTTTCACGGCTAAACCGCTGGACCGATTTTCATGAAATTTGGCATGGATATAGTTGAAAATCTGGGGTAAAACATAGGCTAATTTTTTTTCAAAAATCAATCCCTGGAAGGCTGAAATAGGGGATAAAAGCTATTTGGATGACTTATTAATATACTCGCGGGCGAAGCTGCGCGGGTCAGCTAGTCATTACATAGTATAAAACAAAGTCGCATTCTTTGTCTGTCCCTATGTCCCTATGTCCCTATGTATGCTTAAATCTTTAAAACTACGCAACGGATTATGATGCGGTTTTTTGTAATACATAGAGTGATTAAAGAGGAAGGTTTATGTTTATAATAATATTCAATATGTTGTAGAGAAATACTGCAATTTTTGAGTTTTCTGATGTCATGTCGTAAATAATTATATTTTTTTCCGCTTACATTGCATACGCAGGCAAAACCCTACGAGATTTATCAAAATAATGTACTAAGTATTTGTACACCTTGAAAAGGTCTACAGAAAACTCCGCGATTGGTCTATCTCTTATGGATAACCCACAATAGCATTTTTTTGTCATTAACTTTTTACGAGAAATAATGGCTTTTTTCGAAGCAATTTTAAGCAATACTGCACTAATCCTTATCTAATTTAATACATTAAATAAATTGTTAATTCAATATAGATCAATATGGCCGTTTACGGCATGTAATTTAAATGAATATTTTCGAAGATACTACAGATTTAAAATGCAGGGGCATAGCGGTTGCAGGGTTACCGGCCGGTTGGCGGCGCGCGCGGTATGTTCTGAACCGCTGGGAAACGTGTTAATTATCTGATAAATAAATATAGGACTTCAGCTGAAAACCAAAATTTAATACATTCTTTTTTTAAACTAAAAATCACCATATAATAATCAAGTGGATGATTAGAAATAGTATTAACAAATTATTTGTTTTAAAGACTTTTTAGCCTGTCTTCGGAATTTTATATAATCAAGTATATTCTATCATGTAATAAGTTAGCAAATTCCTTAGATAATATCTTCAGGTATATCGTATAATTTTTGTTAAATTGTTATTTAACAATCAATGTAAAAAAACATGATTTAGCAAACCAGTTTTTAACTTCCCACTATGTATGTAGATAAGGAAGTTTCTGATTTTTCCCCTATTTTCGAAAATCAAGTTTTCACCAGATATCCACGTTTTGAGGTCCTAGAAATCTTTTCCGACTATTTTCACGATGACGTCAGTATGTCTGTATGTGTGTATGTGTGTGTATGTGTGTATGTAAACATGTCATAACTTTTGAACGGCTAGACCGATCGAAACGCGGTTGACGGCATTCGATTGGATTCTGCTCAACTCATATTTCCTGAAAATTTGAACCGATTCGGTCCATGAGATTTTAAGAAATTTTGAAAAAACACTAAAAAAATTTTGATGAAATAGTATTTTTTTTAGAACTTCCAGATTTATGTACCGATAGAGTATAAAAACTAATTAGCTCTATTCCTCAAAAAACTACGTCTGACACATAAATTGTATCGAAATCGGTTTATCCGTTTGGGAGTAATCGTTGACGAAAAATTTTGAAAAAAGTGTTTTTTCGACATAGCTTCGAAAATTTAAACCAATCATTTTTTGGTGTTCTACGATATTTTAGTACTAAAAAAACTACGTCAAATGCCGTTTCTAAACTTAAAATCGGATCTAATTCTCAAAACTTATAGCTTTTCAAAAATTAAAATTACGTTGTTTTTAGCAAACTTAAATAACTTTTTTTAAATAACTTTCAAGTTAATTTACCGATTGACTTAAAAATATTATCAGCTTTGTTCTTTAAAAACTGCGTCAAATACCGTTAAAGTAATCAAAATCGGTCAATTTGTTTGGGATTTATCAATGAAAAAAATTAAAAATAAAATATTTTTTCACATAGCATCGAAATTTTTCAACCTATCGATTATTTAGCTTAAACAACATTTTAGTTTTAAAAAATTGAGCTGAATGCCATCATCGTTTTCAAATATACAGCTTTTCAAAAATTAATAATATTGCCATTTTTAACAAAATAAATGTTTGAACTGAAATATCTATGCTTATATTTTTTAATCTTTTGAGTTTAAAATACCTTAATTTAGTGATAAGTTTCAGGGACGGCCCGTAGGTAGGGTTGCACCTTTTAAATAAAAAAATAGAGTATATTTTCTTTTTAAGGTTAAATAATAAAGTACAAGATTGAAAAATAAAGTATTATTTATTAGCTGTGCTATTCGTTTACCATGCATATTTTTTGTTGCTTCTAGCAATATCTAACAATGCTTTTCACCAATTAGTTTCGTCCCTTCACTGGATGCACCTTAAAGAAAAAAACTGTAAATGAGAGTTTTATATATATTCAATATTTTCATACAACAAAACAAAAAATCAAGTAAAGTGAAATGATACAAAAAATACGTTTAAGATGATGTTAATAAAAATAGATTAAGTTTTTGTTCCTTTAAGCGGACAATTTTAAGTGAAATGATAAAATAAAGTATTTTCACGTACTTTTTATTGCCTTCAAAAAGTATAAAGTACGTTTATTCAAAATAAAGTACAATACTTTATTATAAAGTACAACCCTACCCGAAGTATCGCAGGGTCAAACCTTCAACGTTACAGGTTTAAATTTGAGCGTTGACTGTTTTTCACATGGCCAACTATATATCGCTCTTTCAAGAGTAACCTCTAAAGAAAACATGTTTGTATTATCTAATAGCAAGAAAGCTCTGAACGTTGTATATAAAGACATTCTGTAATATATTAATTGTAGAAAATAAAAGAAATAGGTAAAAATGTAAAAACTAAAAATGAATTTAGATATTCCAAAGATAGCAGGAAATCTTCATGGTATAGGGAAAGGGGAATTGTTTAACTCCAACTTTAACGCGTGCGGGCCACGGGCAGCAATGAATAAATCAAAACTACTGGATCGATTTTAATCTTTTTTTTCACTGAGTGACATAAGCTATATATTTTATACCCGTGCGAAGCTGGGGCGGGCCGCTAGTATATTATAAATGCGAAAGTTTGGATGTTTGGATAGATTAGATGTTTGTTATTCAATCACGCCAGAAATACTAATCGGATTTGAATGAAATTTGGCACACAGGTAACCTGGAATAGTACATAGACTACTTTCAATCCCGGAATAATGAGTTGTTCCCGCGGGATTCACCAAAATTTTTTATAATGCAGCGGACTGCACGCTGTAGCTAATATACTATATATATATATATATATATATATATATATATATATATATATATATTATATATATATATAATATAATATATATATATATATATATATATATATATATATATATATATATATATATATATATATATATATATATATATATATATATATATATATATATATATATATATATATATATCTTGTGAAATATAGCTCAGCCGCTTCGTGCCCGTGCAGTATTCGAATCAGCCAGCAAGGTATTAGAATAAATCAAATACTGAAAAGTATTTTTTTAAACCTAGCCGTGTCAAAATTTATCTTTCTGTAAAACCAAGCCAATTAATTATTCAACCCTTCATAAAATATATATATATATATATATATATATATATATATGCTGTTCGTTAGTCTCGCTAAAACTCAAGAACGGCTGAACTGATTTGGCTAATTTTGAATTAATTGTTGAAGTCCAGGGAAGGTTTAAAAGATGAGAAAATATAGAAAAAATAAAAGTAGTTAAAAAGAGTAGTTAAAAAGGAAGAACAACGTTTGCCGGGTCAGTTAGTTATACTATATAATGTAAATGCAAAAATCTGTCTGTTACGCTTTCACGGCTAAACCGCGAAACCGATTTTAATGAAATTTGGGTAAGAAATAGTTTAAAACTCGGGGTCAAAAATGAGCTAATTTTTTTGCCAATCTTTTAACCTGTATGCCAAATTTCATTCATATCCGTTCAGTGGTTTTTGCGTGATTGAGTAACAAACATCCAGTCATCCAAACTTACGCATTTATAATATTAATATAGGTTCCTAAAAATAACTTTTCTAAGACTAATTGATTGTGACGAGTTTTTTTTAGAGTTCCGCACCTCATAAGGATAAAACAGAATTCTTATAATATCACTTTAATATCCGTCTGCCCGTCTATCCGTCTGTTCGTCTGTCACGACCCTTTTTATTAAGGCGAGGTATTTCGACGCGCGTGAATTCTATAGAAAATGGGTGGCGCCGTATGTTCTGAAACCGCTGGGAAACGTGTTGATTTTCGTATATATAAATATAGGACATCAGCTGTAAACTAAAATTTAGCACATTCTTTTTTGTATTTACAACTAAATATCCTATACCCTATGCCAACTAAATATAACAAGTCCTAGTACACGCTATTTTCACTTTATGCCCTATATCACAAAGTTCATTATGGTATAGCTGTTCCAATACCGGCCAACTATTTGTTTACTAATAGGAGTAGCTATCTCTTTCTTTTATTTCTAGATATCTCCAGCGTTCCAACTCTACACGTTTCTAGATTATTCGTAACAATATTTATTATAACAATAATGTAACAGTGATTATTATTTATAACAGTGATTTTTATTTGTGTTTAATGTTTCAGACAAACCGAAAGATAAAATCGATAAGTTTAACCAACAACCTTTTACTGAAGCACAAGAAGAACAACTTGATCTTAGTCCATATAAGACTGGTAAGACTTGTCTTTAACATTTAGATATTATGTATGTAATTGAGGCGATGTTTTTGTCTAGAACATTTGTTGTCTATATTAAATACATGTATACGAATCCCGCGGGATCACTTAATTAATCCGGGACAAAAATTAACCTAAGTGCTATTCCAGGTCATCATCTACCTGTGTGCTAAATTTCATATAAATCCGTTAAGTGGTTTTGGCGTGATTGAGTAACAAACATTCATCTAAACATCAATCCAAACGTCCAAACTTTTGCATTTATAATATTAATCTACATGGGGCACACTAAGAGTTTTGCACTTCTAGCTAATCGGAACTATTTGAATTTCGAATGTTATATTTTTAAAACGTTGCAACCTTTTTAGTAATAAAAAACCAATTGGTGGAAAATTGTTTTTATCACACATAAAAGTTCTACGTACGCAACGAAAATGGAATTAAATCGAAAAGATTTTAGAGCGATGATTTTTTATGATTTTAAAAGTTCTCTTTCTCCGCAAGACTGTGCCGCTCGTTTTCAAAATGCTTTTGGGACAGAAGTTTTTTCCGCCGTGTTGGTCCCGGCCTCCTTTGAAGAATAGGCCAACTGCCGTTCTGCCAGGCAGGTCGTAAAAGGCGACCGATTGGCTATCGAGTCACTACCATCGTGGCTACTAGGTGGTAGAGTTCTGCATTGTCTCGCCCGGGTCTGGTACCACCGCCTTACCTATTCCTGCCGCAATAGCGTCAGTGCTTGTCGCTGTCGTGTTCCGGTTTGGAGGGTAAGGTAGCCGGTAAACTTATGCATGTGGCATTAGACCTCGCCACAAGATAGCAACGCACCATTAACATCTTTGGTGTCTATAGGCGATGGTTGACTCTTTCCATCAGGAGACCCATCTGCTTGTTTGCTATCTCATGTTATAAAAAAAAAAAAAAATAAGCACCTTGTTTGAGCACCGTGAGGCGATGGTTTGCTGAATTTAAGAGAGGCGATGGTTTGCTGAATTTGAGAGAGGTCGAGTTTCTTTACATGACGAATTTCGTAAAGGGCGGCCTTCAACTGCCGTCAACGAAAATAATGATGTGGCCACTGTTAAGCGGTTAATTGAAAAAAACCCCCGGATTACCTATGAGACAATTCGAGGACTATTGGAGATTGGTATGAGCCAAATTCAGAAAATTGTACACTAAGAATTGAAAGATCGGAAACTTTGTTGTCGTTGGATCCCTCATGAACTGACAGCGGAGCAGAAGCGGGCTCGCGTGGAATGGTGCTCACAGATGCTTCTGAAGTACGACCACGGACATTCTAATGCTGTTTATGACATTGTCACAGGAGACGAAACGAGAATTTATTGTTTTGAATCCGAAAAAAAACAGCAATCTTGTGAATGCGTGTTTGAAAATGAGAACAGGCCAACAAAAGTGAGACAGGCGAGAAACGTTGGTAAAAAAATGATCGCATTTTTTTTCTCAGCTACGGGTCCCATCTGTACAATTCCACTTGAAGATCAAAAGAGTGTTAATGCCGAGTGTTATACTACCATTTGTTTACCCAGGGTGTTGGGAAAAGTTTGCGAAAGACGACCCAAAAGCCGTATTCTCCTACACCATGATAACGCTTCTTCACATACCGCTAACAAAACAGTTATTTTTAGGTTCCGAAAAAGTACATCTCGTCACTCATCCTGCGCATAGCACCCTGTAATTTTTGTATTTTCCCCAAAATCAAAGATTTGATGAGAGGTTTTACTTTTACCAACTCTGAAGAGGCAGTGATAGCGTTCAATCAGCACGTAGAAAACATGCCTTCAGATTTGTGGTCCTCCTGTTTTAAAAAATGGTTCGATCGCATGAAAAAAATGTTTAAAATCTAAAAAGTGATTATTTTGAAAAGCAATAAACATAATATTTTGGTTATAACATGTTGTTTATTTAAGTTACGCAAAAGTTATAGTGTGACCTACGTATATCCTACTAATATTATAAATGCGAAAGTTTGGATGTTTGGATAGATGAGATGTTTGTCTGTCAATCACGTCAGAACTACTAATCGGATTTGAATGAAATTCGGCACACAGGTAGAGAATGACCTGGAATAGCAGATAGGCTACATTTTATCCCGGAAAAATTAGGTGATCCCGCGGGATTCACCAAAATGTTTTATAACGCAGCGGGCTGCATACTGCAGCTAATATAATATATATTATAAATAATAAATAAATAAATATTCACGGGACAAATTATATTTACTGATCTATCCCCAAAGTAAGCAAATTATTTGCTTGTGTTATGGGTGTTAATCAACGTCTGCCGTCTGCTGCCCGTCTATCCGTCTGTTCGTCTGTCATGACCCTTTTTATTAAGGCGAGGTATTTCGACGCGCGTGAATTCTATAGAAAATGGGTGGCGCGATATGTTCTAAAACCGCTGGGAAACGTGTTGATTTTCGGATATATAAATATAGGACATCAGCTGAAAACTAAAATTTAGCACATTCTTTTTGTATTTACAACTAAATATCACCATATAAAAATCATGTGGAAGATTAGAAATATTATTAACATATTATATGTTTTAGAGATTTTTTAGCCCGTTTTCGGAATTTTATATGATCGAGTAAAGTACATTCTATCATGTAATGAGTTGGCACATGCTTTAGATAATATCTTCAGGTATATCGTGTAATTTTTGTAAAATTTTTATTTAACAATGAATACAAAAAACGTGATTAAACAAACCAGTTTTTTCCCGTTTGTCGCGATGCCTCGTTTTAAGAACGCGTCGAGGTATCAAGTTGAAATTTATATCAAATACTCTGGTATAATTTATATGTCAACGAGATCAAAAGATACGATCATTTACGTCGCAAATTATGTAAGTGTACTAAATTGTTTGTACAAAGCATGTATTTTTACTGTAAGTGTGTGCACAATAAAGAGTTATTATTCATTCATTCATATTTTGCAATATATTTTATTATCCGTTAAAAAGAAATCAAAACATGTGAAATACTTTCCATTTACTTAAAATTGTGAAATTTAGCAAGAAAAAATTTCTTACAACACATGTAAATGAAAAAACCTTCCTCCAAAAACGGTACATTTTTATTACATCACAAAAACGCAATCAAAAGATATTTAATAAATTCAGGCGTTACTTTGTGGAAATCCATATTCTTAAAAGAAGAAATTATGGCATTTAATTTGTAAAATTTTCGCGAAACCTCATACAGAACTGCTATGATGCAATTGAAATGAAAAGTAGTGTAAGGAATGGGCAAACTTACCCAAGAGGTGAAAATTTGAGAAGATCACAGCGGCACAATAGTTCACTCACTTCCACCACACTTACTTACGCGTCAGAAGGCAAAACAAACACATTATGTACTCAACGCACGTTTCACTTCGCAACCGAAGCATCTTCAGGAGAATCGAATAGCACTTCACTTTTCTTCTTTTAAGCGATCAAAAGATATGAATATTAAATCTCACATTTTGCAATTTCACAAGGGAATTAAAATCTAATCACGAAATTTTTATGTAGCTGAACCTTCAAGCTATCTACGGAACCCTCGGTATGCGAGTCACACTCGCGCTTGATCGGTTTTTTAAACCGGCATTCATGTACCACCACCGCCTTACCTATTCCTGCCGCAATAGCGTCAGTGCTTGTCACTGTCATGTTCCGGTTTGCAGAGTAAGATAGTCGGTAAAGTTAAGCAAGTGTCATTTCCACTCCACAATCGAATAGAAACGCATTAACATCATTAGTCTATGGGCGATGGTTATCTCTTTCCATCAGGAGAAAGAAGCGCTCGTCTATTATCCCATAACATAAAGTTTGAAACAAATAATACTGTGAATGTGCCAAGAACAAGAGAGAGCGTGAGGCATTAATTGCAAGAAGACAAATTAATATTTTTGACGTAGGTCATATAAAAACCGACATCGGAGTCAGCACTTGATGTGTATAAGTTCGTTAAAAGAAGCCTAGAACAGCGCTGACTCCCACCGTCTCTCAACCTAAGATTTGCTTAATCCGATGGGTCTGACATAATCGCCATCGCGACATAAGTCCCTAATAAAAAAAAATAAAAAAAAATAAGACTGTATATGCCAAGGAAGTTACATTCTACCCGGAATATTTATAGAACACGCGCTTCTAAATCGTTCCGAAGAGTACCACGACATGAGTGGAGAGTGTTCCATTCTATTATATAAAGCGCCAATCGCTATATATAAGTGCGGCCATGCGTAGTTTGCAAATTACTACTAAGTAATTCTACTAATTTGAGAAACAGTTTTTGCATTGCATAAGTAATTACGTAATAATTAAAATAAACACATTTTAAAACTCACTATGCTAATTACAATTAATACATTTGATGCTAATTTATTTATCGACGTGTATGAATAAAAAGGATTTAATGATTACCGAATATATATAAATCTACCATTTAGATAGTTTTATTTACACTGGCAATTGCAAGAAAGGGACAACATCCACTCTTGTCGTTGTTTTGCTCTGAACGTTTTTCCCCTCCGTTAGGTAAGAAACTAGTATTTAACTACCTTATTTGTGATTTTATCAGAACTCGAGACTTTTTATTGCGTAGGTTTATGATTATTTCACCTACTTCTTCAGTATCGGTCACAATTTGATAGTAGCGCCACCCTACGCTCTACTTCGCTATCCACAAGATAGACATGGTGTAGACCATCTAGGTCCGTGGGCTAGAATGACAAGGAAAATTGTGATTGGAAGGACGAATGGAAAATGTTACCATCGCAAGATGTTACGCATGACGCAAACGTATTCACGTAAAAGTTGCACGGTACCAAACAAGCAGATGGGTCTCCTGATGAAAAAAGTCAACCATCGCCTATAGACACCAAAGATGTTAATGGTGCGTTGCCATCTTTTGGCGAGGTCTGAGATCTAAATCTAGGTCTAAATCTTATCCCCTACGTAGTAAGCCAAGTCATTTATGTATATCGGAAACAGAAATGGACCAAGTATGGAGCCCTGCGGGACACCCATGGTTACAACAGCACCAGGGAACCTTTTTCCATTAATATCAATTCTCTGAATTCACATGTATAAGTTTACTGGCTACCTTACAAGCGACAGCGTTAAGTACTGACCCTATTGCGGCAGGAATAGGTAAGGCGGTGGTACCAGATTTGGGCGAGACAATGCAGAACTCTACCACCTAGTAGCCATGAAGGTAGTGACTCGCATAGCCAATCGGCCGCTTTTTACGACCTGCCTGGCAGAACGACAGTTGGTCTATTCTTCAAAGGAGCCCGGAACCAACACGGGGTAAAATTTATTTTTTAACACAACGATTGTTATTTGTGTCTAATATTTCAGACAGTCGAAAAGATAAAATCGATAAAGATAACCATCAACCTGTGACTGAAGCTCAAGAAGAAGAACTCGATCTAAGTCCATATAAGATTGGTAAGACTTCTCATAGTCTTTAACATTTAGGTATTACTTGTGTATGTAATTAAGGCGATGGTTTTGTCTCGAATATCTATTATCTATATTTAATCCATACTTCCATACTAATATTATAAATGCGAAAGTCTGTCTGTCTGTCTGTTATGCTTTCACGGCTAAACCGCTGGACCGATTTTCATGAAATTTGGCATGGATATAGTTGAAAATCTGGGGTAAAACATAGGCTAATTTTTTTTCAAAAATCAATCCCTGGAAGGCTGAAATAGGGGATAAAAGCTATTTGGATGACTTATTAATATACTCGCGGGCGAAGCTGCGCGGGTCAGCTAGTCATTACATAGTATAAAACAAAGTCGCATTCTTTGTGTGTCCCTATGTCCCTATGTCCCTATGTATGCTTAAATCTTTAAAACTACGCAACGGATTATGATGCGGTTTTTTGTAATACATAGAGTGATTAAAGAGGAAGGTTTATGTTTATAATAATATTCAATATGTTGTAGAGAAATACTGCAATTTTTGAGTTTTCTGATGTCATGTCGTAAATAATTATATTTTTTTCCGTTTACATTGCATACGCAGGCAAAACCCTACGAGATTTATCAAAATAATGTACTAAGTATTTGTACACCTTGAAAAGGTCTACAGAAAACTCCGCGATTGGTCTATCTCTTATGGATAACCCACAATAGCATTTTTTTGTCATTAACTTTTTACGAGAAATAATGGCTTTTTTCGAAGCAATTTTAAGCAATACTGCACTAATCCTTATCTAATTTAATACATTAAATAAATTGTTAATTCAATATAGATCAATATGGCCGTTTACGGCATGTAATTTAAATGAATATTTTTGAAGATACTACAGATTTAAAATGCAGGGGCATAGCGGTTGCAGGGTTACCGGCCGGTTGGGGGCGCGCGCGGTATGTTCTGAACCGCTGGGAAACGTGTTAATTATCTGATAAATAAATATAGGACTTCAGCTGAAAACCAAAATTTAATACATTCTTTTTTTAAACTAAAAATCACCATATAATAATCAAGTGGATGATTAGAAATAGTATTAACAAATTATTTGTTTTGAAGACTTTTAGCCTGTCTTCGGAATTTTATATAATCAAGTATATTCTATCATGTAATAAGTTAGCAAATTCCTTAGATAATATCTTCAGGTATATCGTATAATTTTTGTTAAATTGTTATTTAACAATCAATGTAAAAAAACATGATTTAGCAAACCAGTTTTTAACTTCCCACTATGTATGTAGATAAGGAAGTTACTGATTTTTCCCCTATTTTCGAAAATCAAGTTTTCACCAGATATCCACGTTTTGAGGTCCTAGAAATATTTTCCGACTATTTTCACGATGACGTCAGTATGTCTGTATGTGTGTATGTGTGTGTATGTGTGTATGTAAACATGTCATAACTTTTGAACGGCTAGACCGATCGAAACGCGGTTGACGGCATTCGATTGGATTCTGCTCAACTCATATTTCCTGAAAATTTGAACCGATTCGGTCCATGAGATTTTAAGAAATTTTGAAAAAACACTAAAAAAATTTTGATGAAATAGTATTTTTTAATAGAACTTCCAGATTTATGTACCGATAGAGTATAAAAACTAATTAGCTCTATTCCTCAAAAAACTACGTCTGACACATAAATTGTATCGAAATCGGTTTATCCGTTTGGGAGTAATCGTTGACGAAAAATTTTGAAAAAAGTGTTTTTTCGACATAGCTTCGAAAATTTAAACCAATCATTTTTTGGTGTTCTACGATAGTTTAGTACTAAAAAAACTACGTCAAATGCCGTTTCTAAACTTAAAATCGGATCTAATTCTCAAAACTTATAGCTTTTCAAAAATTAAAATTACGTTGTTTTTAGCAAACTTAAATAACTTTTTTTAAATAACTTTCAAGTTAATTTACCGATTGACTTAAAAATATTATCAGCTTTGTTCTTTAAAAACTGCGTCAAATACCGTTAAAGTAATCAAAATCGGTCAATTCGTTTGGGATTTATCAATGAAGAAAATTAAAAATAAAATATTTTTTGACATAGCATCGAAATTTTTCAACCTATCGATTATTTAGCTTAAACAACATTTTAGTTTTAAAAAATTGAGCTGAATGCCATCATCGTTTTCAAATATACAGCTTTTCAAAAATTAATAATATTGCCATTTTTAACAAAATAAATGTTTGAACTGAAATATCTATGCTTATATTTTTTAATCTTTTGAGTTTAAAATACCTTAATTTAGTGATAAGTTTCAGGGACGGCCCGTAGGTAGGGTTGCACCTTTTAAATAAAAAAATAGAGTATATTTTCTTTTTAAGGTTAAATAATAAAGTACAAGATTGAAAAATAAAGTATTATTTATTAGCTGTGCTATTCGTTTACCATGCATATTTTTTGTTGCTTCTAGCAATATCTAACAATGCTTTTCACCAATTAGTTTCGTCCCTTCACTGGATGCACCTTAAAGAAAAAAACTGTAAATGAGAGTTTTATATATATTCAATATTTTCATACAACAAAACAAAAAATCAAGTAAAGTGAAATGATACAAAAAATACGTTTAAGATGATGTTAATAAAAATAGATTAAGTTTTTGTTCCTTTAAGCGGACAATTTTAAGTGAAATGATAAAATAAAGTATTTTCACGTACTTTTTATTGCCTTCAAAAAGTATAAAGTACGTTTATTCAAAATAAAGTACAATACTTTATTATAAAGTACAACCCTACCCGAAGTATCGCAGGGTCAAACCTTCAACGTTACAGGTTTAAATTTGAGCGTTGACTGTTTTTCACATGGCCAACTATATATCGCTCTTTCAAGAGTAACCTCTAAAGAAAACATGTTTGTATTATCTAATAGCAAGAAAGCTGTGAACGTTGTATATAAAGACATTCTGTAATATATTAATTGTAGAAAATAAAAGAAATAGGTAAAAATGTAAAAACTAAAAATGAATTTAGATATTCCAAAGATAGCAGGAAGTCTTCATGGTATAGGGAAAGGGGAATTGTTTAACTTGAACTTTAACGCGTGCGGGCCACGGGCAGCAATGAATAAATCAAAACTACTGGATCGATTTTAATCTTTTTTTCACTGAGTGACATAAGCTATATATTTTATACCCGTGCGAAGCTGGGGCGGGCCGCTAGTATATTATAAATGCGAAAGTTTGGATGTTTGGATAGATTAGATGTTTGTTATTCAATCACGCCAGAAATACTAATCGGATTTGAATGAAATTTGGCACACAGGTAACCTGGAATAGTACATAGACTACTTTCAATCCCGGAATAATGAGTTGTTCCCGCGGGATTCACCAAAATTTTTTATAATGCAGCGGACTGCACGCTGCACGCTATATATATATATATATATATATATATATATATATATATATATATATATATATATATATATATATATATATATATATATATATATATATATATATATATATCTTGTGAAATATAGCTCAGCCGCTTCGTGCCCGTGCAGTATTCGAATCAGCCAGCAAGGTATTAGAATAAATCAAATACTGAAAAGTTTTTTTTTAAACCTAGCCGTGTCAAAATTTATCTTTCTGTAAAACCAAGCCAATTAATTATTCAACCCTTCATAAAATATATATATATATATATATATATATATATATATATATATATATATATATATATATATATATATATATATATATATATATATATATATATCTTGTGAAATATAGCTCAGCCGCTTCGTGCCCGTGCAGTATTCGAATCAGCCAGCAAGGTATTAGAATAAATCAAATACTGAAAAGTTTTTTTTTAAACCTAGCCGTGTCAAAATTTATCTTTCTGTAAAACCAAGCCAATTAATTATTCAACCCTTCATAAAATATATATATATATATATATATATATATATATATATATATATATATATATATATATATGCTGTTCGTTAGTCTCGCTAAAACTCAAGAACGGCTGAACTGATTTGGCTAATTTTGAATTAATTGTTGAAGTCCAGGGAAGGTTTAAAAGATGAGAAAATATAGAAAAAATAAAAGTAGTTAAAAAGAGTAGTTAAAAAGGAAGAACAACGTTTGCCGGGTCAGTCAGTTATACTATATAATGTAAATGCAAAAATCTGTCTGTTACGCTTTCACGGCTAAACCGCGAAACCGATTTTAATGAAATTTGGGTAAGAAATAGTTTAAAACTCGGGGTCAAAAATGAGCTAATTTTTTTGCCAATCTTTTAACCTGTATGCCAAATTTCATTCATATCCGTTCAGTGGTTTTTGCGTGATTGAGTAACAAACATCCAGTCATCCAAACTTACGCATTTATAATATTAATATAGGTTCCTAAAAATAACTTTTCTAAGACTAATTGATTGTGACGAGTTTTTTTTTAGAGTTCCGCACCTCATAAGGATAAAACAGAATTCTTATAATATCACTTTAATATCCGTCTGCCCGTCTATCCATCTGTTCGTCTGTCACGACCCTTTTTATTAAGGCGAGGTATTTCGACGCGCGTGAATTCTATAGAAAATGGGTGGCGCCGTATGTTCTGAAACCGCTGGGAAACGTGTTGATTTTCGTATATATAAATATAGGACATCAGCTGTAAACTAAAATTTAGCACATTCTTTTTTGTATTTACAACTAAATATCCTATACCCTATGCCAACTAAATATAACAAGTCCTAGTACACGCTATTTTCACTTTATGCCCTATATCACAAAGTTCATTATGGTATAGCTGTTCCAATACCGGCCAACTATTTGTTTACTAATAGGAGTAGCTATCTCTTTCTTTTATTTCTAGATATCTCCAGCGTTCCAACTCTACACGTTTCTAGATTATTCGTAACAATATTTATTATAACAATAATGTAACAGTGATTATTATTTATAACAGTGATTTTTATTTGTGTTTAATGTTTCAGACAAACCGAAAGATAAAATCGATAAGTTTGACCAACAACCTTTTACTGAAGCACAAGAAGAACAACTTGATCTTAGTCCATATAAGACAATCGATAAGTTTAACCAACAACCTTTTACTGAAGCACAAGAAGAACAACTTGATCTTAGTCCATATAAGACAATCGATAAGTTTAACCAACAACCTTTTACTGAAGCACAAGAAGAACAACTTGATCTTAGTCCATATAAGACAATCGATAAGTTTAACCAACAACCTTTTACTGAAGCACAAGAAGAACAACTTGATCTTAGTCCATATAAGACTGGTAAGACTTGTCTTTAACATTTAGATATTATGTATGTAATTGAGGCGATGTTTTTGTCTAGAACATTTGTTGTCTATATTAAATACATGTATACGAATCCCGCGGGATCACTTAATTAATCCGGGACAAAAATTAACCTAAGTGCTATTCCAGGTCATCATCTACCTGTGTGCTAAATTTCATATAAATCCGTTAAGTGGTTTTGGCGTGATTGAGTAACAAACATTCATCTAAACATCAATCCAAACGTCCAAACTTTTGCATTTATAATATTAATCTACATGGGGCACACTAAGAGTTTTGCACTTCTAGCTAATCGGAACTATTTGAATTTCGAATGTTATATTTTTAAAACGTTGCAACCTTTTTAGTAATAAAAAACCAATTGGTGGGAAATTGTTTTTTATCACACATAAAAGTTCTACGTACGCAACGAAAATGGAATTAAATCGAAAAGATTTTAAAGCGATGATTTTTTATGATTTTATAAGTTCTCTTTCTCGGCAAGACTGTGCCGCTCGTTTTCAAAATGCTTTTGGGACAGAAGCACCTTGTTTGAGCACCGTGAGGCGATGGTTTGCTGAATTTAAGAGAGGCGATGGTTTGCTGAATTTGAGAGAGGTGGAGTTTCTTTACATGACGAATTTCGTAAAGGGCGGCCTTCAACTGCCGTCAACGAAAATAATGTGGCCACTGTTAAGCGGTTAATTGAAAAAAACCCCCGGATTACCTATGAGACAATTCGAGGACTATTGGAGATTGGTATGAGCCAAATTCAGAAAATTGTACACTAAGAATTGAAAGATCGGAAACTTTGTTGTCGTTGGATCCCTCATGAACTGACAGCGGAGCAGAAGCGGGCTCGCGTGGAATGGTGCTCACAGATGCTTCTGAACTACGACCACGGACGTTCTAATGCTGTTTATGACATTGTCACAGGAGACGAAACGAGAATTTGTTGTTTTGAATCCGAAAAAATAACAGCAATCTTGTGAATGCGTGTTTGAAAATGAGAACAGGCCAACAAAAGTGAGACAGGCGAGAAACGTTGGTAAAAAAATGATCGCATTTTTTTTTCTCAGCTACGGGTCCCATCTGTACAATTCCACTTGAAGATCAAAAGAGTGTTAATGCCGAGTGTTATACTACCATTTGTTTACCCAGGGTGTTGGGAAAAGTTTGCGAAAGACGACCCAAAAGCCGTATTCTCCTACACCATGATAACGCTTCTTCACATACCGCTAACAAAACAGTTATTTTTAGGTTCCGAAAAAGTACATCTCGTCACTCATCCTGCGATGAGTGACGAGAATGGTTGAATGGTTCGATCGCATGAAAAAAATGTTTAAAATCTAAAAAGTGATTATTTTGAAAAGCAATAAACATAATATTTTGGTTATAACATGTTGTTTATTTAAGTTACGCAAAAGTTATAGTGTGACCTACGTATATCCTACTAATATTATAAATGCGAAAGTTTGGATGTTTAGATAGATGAGATGTTTGTCTGTCAATCACGTCAGAACTACTAATCGGATTTGAATGAAATTCGGCACACAGGTAGAGAATGACCTGGAATAGCAGATAGGCTACATTTTATCCCGGAAAAATTAGGTGATCCCGCGGGATTCACCAAAATGTTTTATAACGCAGCGGGCTGCATACTGCAGCTAATATAATATATATTATAAATAATAAATAAATAAATATTCACGGGACAAATTATATTTACTGATCTATCCCCAAAGTAAGCAAATTATTTGCTTGTGTTATGGGTGTTAGTCAACGTCTGCCGTCTGCTGCCCGTCTATCCGTCTGTTCGTCTGTCATGACCCTTTTTATTAAGGCGAGGTATTTCGACACGCGTGAATTCTATAGAAAATGGGTGGCGCGATATGTTCTAAAACCGCTGGGAAACGTGTTGATTTTCGAATATATAAATATAGGACATCAGCTGAAAACTAAAATTTAGCACATTCTTTTTGTATTTACAACTAAATATCACCATATAAAAATAATGTGGAAAATTAGAAATATTATTAACATATTATTTGTTTTAGAGATTTTTTAGCCCGTTTTCGGAATTTTATATGATCGAGTAAAGTACATTATCATGTAATGAGTTAGCACATGCTTTAGATAATATCTTCAGGTATATCGTGTAATTTTTGTAAAATTGTTATTTAACAATGAATACAAAAAACGTGATTAAACAAACCAGTTTTTTCCCGATTTTTATTACATCACAAAAACGCAATCAAAAGATATTTAATAAATTCAGGCGTTACTTTGTGGAAATCCATATTCTTAAAAGAAGAAATTATGGCATTTAATTTGTAAAATTTTCGCGAAACCTCATACAGAACTGCTATGATGCAATTGAAATGAAAAGTAGTGTAAGGAATGGGCAAACTTACCCAAGAGGTGAAAATTTGAGAAGATCACAGCGGCACAATAGTTCACTCACTTCCACCACACTTACTTACGCGTCAGAAGGCAAAACAAACAAATTATGTACTCAACGCACGTTTCACTTCGCAACCGAAGCATCTTCAGGAGAGTCGAATAGCACTTCACTTTTCTTCTTTTAAGCGATCAAAAGATATGGATATTAAATCTCACATTTTGCAATTTCACAAGGGAATTAAAATCTAATCACGAAATTTTTATGTAGCTGAACCTTCAAGCTATCTACGGAACCCTCGGTATGCGAGTCACACTCGCGCTTGATCGGTTTTTTAAACCGGCATTCATGTACCACCACCGCCTTACCTATTCCTGCCGCAATAGCGTCAGTGCTTGTCACTGTCATGTTCCGGTTTGCAGAGTAAGATAGTCGGTAAAGTTAAGCAAGTGTCATTTCCACTCCACAATCGAATAGAAACGCATTAACATCATTAGTCTATGGGCGATGGTTATCTCTTTCCATCAGGAGAAAGAAGCGCTCGTCTATTAGCCCATAACATAAAGTTTGAAACAAATAATACTGTGAATGTGCCAAGAACAAGAGAGAGCGTGAGGCATTAATTGCAAGAAGACAAATTAATATTTTTGACGTAGGTCATATAAAAACCGACATCGGAGTCAGCACTTGATGTGTATAAGTTCGTTAAAAGAAGCCTAGAACAGCGCTGACTCCCACCGTCTCTCAACCTAAGATTTGCTTAATCCGATGGGTCTGACATAATCGCCATCGCGACATAAGTCCCTAATAAAAAAAAATAAAAAAAAATAAGACTGTATATGCCAAGGAAGTTACATTCTACCCGGAATATTTATAGAACACGCGCTTCTAAATCGTTCCGAAGAGTACCACGACATGAGTGGAGAGTGTTCCATTCTATTATATAAAGCGCCAATCGCTATATATAAGTGCGGCCATGCGTTGTTTGCAAATTACTACTAAGTAATTCTACTAATTTGAGAAACAGTTTTTGCATTGCATAAGTAATTACGTAATAATTAAAATAAACACATTTTAAAACTCACTATGCTAATTACAATTAATACATTTGATGCTAATTTATTTATCGACGTGTATGAATAAAAAGGATTTAATGATTACCGAATATATATAAATCTACCATTTAGATAGTTTTATTTACACTGGCAATTGCAAGAAAGGGACAACATCCACTCTTGTCGTTGTTTTGCTCTGAACGTTTTTCCCCTCCGTTAGGTAAGAAACAAATTTCAACTTTATGAGTAACAAATAAAGTACATTTTTATTTTTCAAATATTACTTCGTAGAAATTCCAGTTATCGTATATAAGTTCCTTGGTATATGCACATTATTTGTCCATAGGTTGAACATTTGTCAGGTCTAGTAGCCTCGACTATTATATCGGTATTTCTTTATTTAGATTTTTTTAAAAAGGAAACTTCATTTCTAAATTTCTAAATTTTCTAATTTCACAGTCGTCTAACTTCCCAAATAAGATGTTACATTTTTCATTTTATTTCATTTCGTGTCGTTTTATTTCATTTCCAAAATTCAACACAAGAAAAAGTGTCAAGCAATTATAAGATTTATGATTTCACTTTGTACAAATATTAATAAAAAATATAATTTTAACTTAAAATTAAGAGATTATTACATAAACATAACCGTAAATTTCACCTACAGCAATGATAGTTAATTTATCGGTAATTTTAATTCAATTAGCGTTACTGTTACAAATAGATTTTACTTTTAACACATATTTATTACCATAGGATTAATTTAACTGTGATTTTTTATTTTAACAGTAATCTTTATATTTAACAGTGATTTTTACTTAGTGTCTAATATTTCAGACATACGGAGAGATAAAATTAATAATTTTAATCAACAACCTGTGCCTGAAGCGTCAGAAGAACAAATTGATCTAAGTCCATCTAATACCGGTAAGTGATCATCGTTAGATACTAAATACGTTAATAGTGCGTTGCTATCCGTGTGGCGAGATGACAATGCGACATGCATAAGTCTACTACTACTACCTTACCCTCCAAACTGAAACACGACAATGACACCACAAATGTTGAAGCGTCAAAATAACTTGTTTTATTGAATAAAGTATTTCTGATTTCTGAGCTACTTTACCCTCCAAACTGGAATATGACAGTGACAAGCACCGACGCTATCGTTGGGAAAATACTTGAAAACTTTTGAGCGATCTCGTTATACTTTTTATTGGAAGCAGAATTAAGTTAGCTATTTTAGTAGGCTTACGATAAAAATAGCTTATTTTCGTGCGTTAGCAATCTTAACCCAATTCTCAAATTCTCATTTTGTGAACAATTTTTTTAATTTGCCGTCTCTTGCTTCGATCAATAGAAACCATCCATAGGACGTATTTACCTACTTAGAAATAGAAGAATAGATCAATTGCCGTTCTGCCAGGCAGGTTGTAAAAGACAACCGATTGGCTATACGTGTCACTACCAAGGTGACTACTAGGTGGTGGAGTTTCGCAACGCGCGGGTATTTAGTACCACCATCTTACCTATTCCTGCCGCAATAGCGTTAAGCAATCTTTTGTAAAGCCAATTTATTTATTTCGGAATAAATCTTATTACATTAATTTTTATATTTATTACTATCACAAGAATGTTACAAAAATTTAATACTTATTAAAACCGTGATTTTAAATTTTAACAGTAATTATTTCTTATAGCAGTAATTATTATGTGATCATTGAGTCAAAATGGAGTTTTGACGCTCTTTTTCGGGATTTAGTTCTCGCCTGCTAAGGACAACCGTGGCGTTGATAAGACTTATGCCAAATTGTGATGGGCCAGGGAACATGAGCCGTCGCCTGTACACTAGCGTCGTACGTTCAATGGCGATGTACGGGGCTCCCGTGTGGGACGACACCATTACTGCACGGAACAAGGCGTTACTGCGAAAACCACAACGCGTAATAGCGATGAGGGTGATTCGTGGATTACCGCATGGTGTCATTTGATGCTGCAACTTCACTTGCAGGACAACTACCTTGGGACCTTAAAGCAAAAGTGGTTGCTTTCGTATACAGGTGGTGTTCGGAGCAGCGTAGAAGAGGAAAGTGGCTGTTACAAAGAGCAATTGAATGTATTGTTACGTACTCGGGTTCGTGATTGTAGGAAAACACCACTTATATTAAATCCGTGTATATACACAACACAACACAACGTAATACTAAAATACACTCTACTTGCTAGTCACTCACTATACTATCACTGGACTTAGAACACTACACAATAAAACACTTCTCACTTCGCACTTGGTCACTTGATGTATCGCTTTCGATCGCTTGATAAAAACTGCCTTGTGTTTGTCAACATCTCTGTATTTATAGGCAGGGAAAGTCCTAGCTGGATCCAGAAAAATCTAAATGTATCGGGAAACAATGAATCACTTCTTATCGTAAACATGTTATGAGTCATAAATCCTAGTACACGCTACTTTCAACCTTATGCCATATCCTACAAAGTCCATTATGGCATAGCCCCGGTCAACTATTTGTTTGTCAATAGGAGTAGCTATCTCTTTCTTTTATTTCTAGATAATTAGCGCGCGCGCGCTCCAATTCTACACGCTTCTAGATTATTCGTAACAGTATTATGAAACATATTTGAGGATTTGTTATAGCCGCATGAAAAATTCGAGTGAAACAGGCTAACAGTGGGACTTGGACGGTGGAGGCAATAAAACCAAACCTAGACTTGTGGCTACGGGGACAACATGGTTGCCTGACATTTCGGTTAACGCAGGTACTTACCGGACATGGCTGTTTCGGGAAGTACCGGCATCAAGTGGCGAAGCGAAGGGAGCCTGACTCTAGGTGCCACCACTGTGGTTATAGTGTTGATACAGCTCAACATACGCTGGCAGAGTGTCCAGCTTGGACAGAAGAGCGACGACAGGTTCTTGCTAGCGTAGTCGAGAATGATTTGTCGTTCCCAACTGTGTTGAGTAAGATGTGTGAGTGTGACGAGAAATGGAACGCTGTTGTCTCTTTTTGTGAAAAACTTATGTCGCTGGAAGAGACAGCAGCGAGGCAGCGAGAGGAATTTCCTGGGGCTCTTCATATTCGGCGTAGGAGAGCTGGAAGGAGAAGGAGGGCAGAAATTTCCCTACTGCATCCTCCATAAGGTATTCTGCGGGCGTTGAGCTGGGTCACTCATCACCCATTGCACGCAGGATCCAGGGATTGTGTGATGCACCGATGTGTTCCGGTACATCGCTAGGTGTAAATCCACTTTGCGAAGAAATATATAGAGGACGACTTGCAAGGGCTACTGCCATGGGGGCTGTGGTAGAATGGTACCCCAGATCCCACGGCCCACTGTTGAAGGCAGAGAATTGAACACCAAGGGGTTTTAGTTGGTAGGTCTTCTGAGGCAGTCCAAGATAACCCTCTCGTAGCCCACCCCACCGAGAGGGTACCCATAAAGAGTTTCCCCATGTAAAAAAAGTAATTTTTATGTTATTAATCATTACTTTTATATTGCAGGTATTTGGAAAGTTAAAATCAATAAATTCAACCATCAACCTGTGACTGAAGCGCAAGAAGAACAAATTGATCTAAGTCCATCTAATACTGGTAATATATTCCTTAAATAAAATCTACCTAATCCTGCCGCAATAGCGTTTAAAAAAATTTAATACTTTTTAAAACTTGTTTAAATTTTAAAAGTAATTATTTCCTATAACAATATTTTTATGTTATTATTCATTACTTTTAAAAATGACGTTCACTTTAAATACTGTAACTATTAGCATTGTATTAGTTTACCTGTGATTTTTACTTATAACAATGATTTTAACTTTAACAGTGTTTTTTACTTAGTGTCTAATATTTCAGGCATTTGGAAAGATAAAATCGATAAATTTAACCCTCAACCTGAGACTGAAGAGCAAGAAGAGGAACTTGATCTAAGTCCAACTAAAACCGGTAATATATTCCTTAAATAAAATTTACCTATACCTGCCGCAATAGCGTTAAGCAATCTTTTGTAAGGCCAATTTATTTCGGACAAATACTAACAAGAAATATCACAAGAACCTTAAAAAATAAATACTTATTAAAACCATGATTATAAATTTTGACAGTGATAATTTCTTATAACAGTAATTTTTATGTTATTAATCATTAGGTTTTAAAAAGACTCACTTTTAACACTGTAAATTTTAGCATAGCATTAGTTTAACTGTGACTTTTACTTATAATAATTATTTTAAGTTTAACAGTGATTTTTACCTAATGTCTAATATTTCAGGCATTTGGAAAGATAAATTCGATAAATTGAACCAACAACCTGTGACTGAAGCACAAGAAGAACAAATTGATCTAAGTCCATCTAATATTGGTAATATATTCCTTAAAAAAATTTACTTATTCTTGTCGCAGAAGCGCTTCTACAGCCGATAACACCACAAAGGGTCCCAAGTTATACAGTTTCTTGCGTTATATATAGGCTGCACTATAGCTATACAAGTTGTTATAGGCTGTACAAGGGCTGTTATTCGGTGTATAAAGATACTATAACACTAACGACACTCTCTTGTAACTCTCTTGTAGCCCTAAATGTTCATAATAGGTGTTTGAAAATAATATAAAGTAACAATCTTGTTTGATATTGTACCCAATTAGCACGGTAATATTATCTACCAGTATTTCGACTCGGCCCTGTCCTTGAAATAAATACGTACAGCCGGCTGCGCCGAGGCCGTACTGTACGTAAAATGCGATATGGCTGCCGCCCGAAAAAAGACTCACTTTTAACACTGTAAGCAGTAACTCTAGTAGCATTAGTTTAACTGTGATTATAAGCATTGCATTAATTTCACTGTGATTTTAACTTATAATAATGATTTTAAGTTAATAGCGATTTTTACCTAATGTCTAATATTTCAGGCATTTGGAAAAATAAAATCGATAAATTGAACCAACAATCTGTGACTGAAGCACAAGAAGAACAAATTGATCTAAGTCCATCTAATATTGGTAATATATCCACTAAATAAAATTTACCTATTCCCGCCGCAATAGCGTTAAGCAATATTTTATAAAGCCAATTTATTTATTTTGGACAAATCTTAACAAGGAATATCACAAGAATCTCAAAACTATTTAATACTTATAAAAACCGTTCTTTTAAATTTTAAAAGTAATTATTTCCTATAATAATATTTTTATCTTATTATTCACTAGCTGTACCCGCGACTTCGTTCGCGTTTGGCCATCCTTGCAAAGTAATTATTAATTAATTAGTAATTGACTACAGTATTTCTCTCTCTCTCTCTCTCTCTCTCTTATAAATGTAAAAAAGAGACTTTTTTTAATCCCAAATAAATCGTTTATTTTTATCCAATTTCCAGTATTTGGCACAGTTTTTTAGAGGGAAACTCTAATTCGATTTTTATATCAATCGGTATATAAACCTGAAAGTTATTTAAACAATAAGTAGTAAGTTTACTTTATACCGACCGATTGATATAAAAATCGAAAGTCTAATTCAATTTTTATATCAATCGGTATATAAACCTGAAAGTTATTTAAACAATATGTAGTAAGTTTACTGTAAACAACGTAATTTTATTGTTTGAAAAGCTGTAACTTTTGAAAATTTGATTCGATTTTGATTTTTGAAATGGCATTCAATGTAGTTTTTAGTAAGTACTAAAATATTGCAGAAGATTAAAAATGATTAGTTAAAAAATTTCGAAATTATGCCAAAATTTTTCGTCAACTATAAACTCCCGAACGGATAAATAAATTTTGATGCAATTTATGCATTGGTCGCAGTTGGATGTAAAGCTGATTAAATTTTGTACTCTATCGGTACATTAATCTGGAAATTGTATTAAAAATATTGTTTCGCCAAAAACTTATGTGAGGTTTTTTCAAAATTTCTCACAATCTCCTAGACTGAAGTCTAAATTGAGTGGAATCCAATCGAATACTATCAACCGCGTTTGGATCGGTCAAGCCGTTCAAAGTTATGAGATGTTTACACATACAAATTCACATACACATACACATACGCATACGCATACGCATACGCATACGCATACGCATACGCATACGCATACGCATACTCCTACGCCTACGCCTACGCCTACGCCTACGCCTACGCATACGCATACGCCTACGCATACGCATACGCATACGCATACGCATACGCCTACGCATACGCCTACGCCTACGCCTACGCCTACGCCTACGCATACGCATACGCATACGCATACGCATACGCATACGCATACGCATACGCATACGCATACGCCTACGCCTACGCCTACGCCTACGCCTACGCATACGCATACGCATACGCATACGCATACGCATACGCATACGCATACGCATACGCATACGCCTACGCATACGCATACGCATAAGCATACGCATACGCATACGCATACGCATACGCATACGCATACGCATACGCATACGCATACGCATACGCATACGCATACGCATACGCATACGCATACGCATACGCATACGCATACGCATACGCATACGCATACGCATACGCATACGCATACTCATACGCATACGCATACGCATACGCCTACGCCTACGCATACGCATACGCATACGCATACACACACATACGCATATGCACACACACACACACGTCATCATGAAAGTAGTCGAAAATGGTTCGTAGGTCCTCAAAACGTGGAGATATGGTAAACACTCGATTTTTGTAAATCGGGGTAAAATCAGTAACTTACTTATCTAGACACGTAGCGGGAAGTTAAAAATATATACCTAGTTAGAAAGATGAAAAGTTATTTATTCAGTTTTATTTTTTTGAATCACTTTTATTTAAGGCACTTTTGTAGCGGGATGTTTAAAAATAAATTAATTAACATATGGCTTTGTAGTTTGTTATTAACAAAAACCAAAATAACTTTTGACTAAGAAGCTTATCTTTGTTCATTGAAAACGATTTGCAGTAAAAAAATCTTGTTGCACTTTTCATAAATTTATTATTATTTTTAAATCTCTAAAAGATTGAATGTAAATTTGTATCATTTTCAATAAGCAAGATGAGCAGTCAAGGGTTTTTTTAATTAATAACAAACTACTCTGTCTCGTGGTCTTGGGATAGCCTATTCGGCTCCCGATATGTGGTCCCGGATTCGATCCCTGGATCGGGCAAACGTGTTATTGAGATATTTTCAAGGATTTTCTCGAAAATCTAAAATCTCAGTAGCAACTCGGAGACTGGCGGACCACTCCCGTGCCTCGGATGAGCACGTAAAACTTTCGGTCCCAGTTATCGCTAAAAATAGTCGATAATCGTTATCGTGTCGGTATATGCGGCGATGAGGTTTACCATTTATATCACCAACCGACAAACCGGTGAGTCGCGGTGAAACGGAAAGTCTATAGACGTTCGATCTACTCTGCCTACCCCGCAAGGGAACCGGGAGTGATGATACTTCAATAAAAAAACAACAAAGTCACGTATTTTTTTTTCACATTTTTGATTTTCGATTCTCACAAATAAAGGAAAGTTAAGTAACCTTTTATTGAATTTGTTTTGATGAAGTTATCTTGGCTAAAGTTTTTTCTGTAAGATGTTGATCTTATCCAGGACTTAAGTTATAAGTACATGTTCGTATATTCTACTGAACAATTTTTTAAAAAGTATTTTGGAGTCTGAGTACACTAAGTAGTTTAGGCACTCCAACATCTACACTTCGCAGAAGTTTCATTCATTTTCTAAGAATTTTGAAATATTCACCGTGTTGTTTAGTGGTCCGGTGTTTTTTCAAAGAATTTTGAAATATTCACCGTGTTGTTTAGTGGTCCGGTGTCGTCGTTGACCATATGAGGTCCCGGGTTCGCTTCCCGGGTCGGGAAAAACAAAACGTGTTTTTAACTTTTCTAATAAAACAACGTTGCCCGGGATTGAAAAGGGCCCGGTTGGCAATTGGCTTGCCACCTATCACATTGTGTGAGATGGTATATACGGCTAATCGTGGGTACACTTCTTGTACCTCTGCCTACGTATTCCGGGTATGGACGGTTAGATACTTTTTTTACCCTTTTTTACGTTAGGCAATGTAAAAACAAAATAGTGAATTTTCCCAATAGCCTATCCTTACGTAAAATTTTATAAAGAACAAATGCATATTTTGAGATATTGGCAAAAAACTGAAAAATGACCTGTTTTATTTTCAAATATATTATAATTATTCTTTATATAAATAAATAAAATGTTTAGGTTTACATTTTACACATATTTTAATCATTTTTAGGCTAGTAAAATTGCATTTATAACATTTTAATAAAACAGTATATATTTAAACTGATCTCTCGGGTTATATCCATTATACAAACACATTGAAATGAAACACTAACTTATAATGAGCCGTGCGTCCAAAGGTTTTGTATACAATCCGGGTGTCACGTTCAATTGGACTTACCACCCGGAAACCGTTGAAACTTGTGATGTCTGTAACTTCTAAATTATAAAACTGATGACTTTGAAATTTTTAAGGGATAATCTTTATAGTACTTACTTTTGAACAAAAAAATAATAAGTGATTTCGGACTGCAGGTTAATGAATTAAAGCTAAATATATGTTTTTATTTTCATCCCCTATTCTACGGGAACGGTATTGAATTTTGGGATAAAAAGTATCCTATAACCTTCTTCGGAGTATGAATTTTAACCATGCTAAATTTCATTTGAATCCGTTTAGTAGATTCGGCGTGATGCGCGGCCTTGATATAGACAGACAGACAGACAAACAGACAGACAAAAATTAAAAAAAATACATTTTTCGCTTCAGTGTCGATTAAAGAGAATCTTCCAAAAAAAATTTTCAAAATATCTTCAATGTACAGAATTCGACCTCTTACAGTTTTATTATATGTATATATATATATAGATTACTTTTAAAAATGACGTTCACTTTAAATACTGTAACTATTAGCATTGTATTAGTTTATCTGTGATTTTTACTTATAACAATGATTTTACTTTAACAGTGTTTTTTACTTAGTGTCTAATATTTCAGGCATTTGGAAAGATAAAATCGATAAATTTAACCCTCAACCTGTGACTGAAGAGCAAGAAGAGGAACTTGATCTAAGTCCAACTAAAACCGGTAATATAGTCCTTAAATAAAATTTACCTATACCTGCCGCAATAGCGTTAAGCAATCTTTTGTAAGGCCAATTTATTTATTTCGGACAAATACTACCAAGAAATATCACAAGAACCTTAAAAAATCAATACTTATTAAAACCAGGATTATAAATTTTAACAGTGATAATTTCTTATAACAGTAATTTTTATGTTATTAATCGTTAGGTTTAAAACAAACTCACTTTTAACACTGTAAATTTTAGCATAGCATTAGTTTAACTGTGACTTTTACTTATAATAATTATTTTAAGTTTAACAGTGATTTTTACCTAATGTCTAATATTTCAGGCATTTGGAAAGATAAATTCGATAAATTGAACCAACAACCTGTGACTGAAGCACAAGAAGAACAAATTGATCTAAGTCCATCTAATATTGGTAATACATTCCTTAAAAAATTTACTTATTCTTGTCGCAGAAGCACTTCTACAGCCGATAACACCACAAAGGGTCCCAAGTTATACAGTTTCTTGCGTTATATAGGCTGCACAATAGCTATACAAGTTGTTATAGGCTGTACAAGGGCTGTTATTCGGTGTATAAAGATACTATAACACTAACGACACTCTCTTGTAACTCTCTTGTAGCCCTTAATGTTCATAATAGGTGTTTGAAAATAATATAAAGTAACAATCTTGTTTGATATTGTACCCAATTAGCACGGTAATATTATCTACCAGTATTTCGACTCGGCCCTGTCCTTGAAATAAATACGTACAGCCGGCTGCGCCGGGGCCGTACTGTACGTAAAATGCGATATGGCTGCCGCCCGAAAAAAGACTCACTTTTAACACTGTAAGCAGTAAAACTAGTAGCATTACTTTAACTGTGATTATAAGCATTGCATTAATTTCACTGTGATTTTTACTTATAATAATGATTTTAAGTGTAATAGCGATTTTTACCTAATGTCTAATATTCATTCAATGTAGTTTTTAGTAAGTACTAAAATATTGCAGAAGATTAAAAATGATTAGTTAAAAAAATTCGAAATTATGCCAAAATTTTTCGTCAACTATAAACTCCCGAACGGATAAATAAATTTTGATGCAATTTATGCATTGGTCGCAGTTGGATGTAAAGCTGATTAAATTTTGTACTCTATCGGTACATTAATCTGGAAATTGTATTAAAAATATTGTTTCGCCAAAAACTTATGTGAGGTTTTTCAAAATTTCTCACAATCGCCTAGACTGAAGTCTAAATTGAGTGGAATCCAATCGAATACTATCAACCGCGTTTGGATCGGTCAAGCCGTTCAAAGTTATGAGATGTTTACATACACACATACACATACACATACGCATACGCATACACATACGCATAAGCATACGCATACGCATACGCATACGCATACGCATACGCATACGCATACGCATACGCATACGCATACGCATACGCATACGCATACGCATACGCATACGCATACGCATACGCATACGCATACGCATACGCATACGCATACGCATACGCATACGCATACGCATACGCATACGCATACGCATACGCATACGCATACGCATACGCATACGCATACGCATACGCATACGCATACGCATACGCATACGCATACGCCTACGCCTACGCCTACGCATACGCATACGCATACGCATACGCATACGCATACGCATACGCCTACGCCTACGCATACGCATACGCATACGCATACGCATACGCATACGCATACGCATACGGCTACGCCTACGCATACGCATACGCATACGCATACGCATACACACACATACGCATATGCACACACACACACACACACGTCATCATGAAAGTAGTCGAAAATGGTTCGTAGGGCCTCAAAACGTGGAGATATGGTGAACACTCGATTTTTGTAAATCGGGGTAAAATCAGTAACTTACTTATCTAGACACGTAGCGGGAAGTTAAAAATATATACCTAGTTAGAAAGATGAAAAGTTATTTATTCAGTTTTATTTTTTTGAATCATTTTTATTTAAGGCACTTTTTGTAGCGGGATGTTTAAAAATAAATTAATTAACACATGGCTTTGTAGTTTGTTATTAACAAAAACCAAAATAACTTTTGACTAAGAAGCTTATCTTTGTTCATTGAAAACGATTTGCAGTAAAAAAATCTTGTTGCACTTTTCATAAATTTATTATTATTTTTAAATCTCTAAAAGATTTAATGTAAATTTGTATCATTTTCAATAAGCAAGATGAGCAGTCAAGGGTTTTTTTAATTAATAACAAACTACTCTGTCTCGTGGTCTTGGGATAGCCTATTCGGCTCCCGATATGTGGTCCCGGGTTCGATCCCCGGATCGGGCAAACGTGTTATTGAGATATTTTCAAGGATTTTCTCGAAAATCTAAAATCTCAGTAGCAACTCGGAGACTGGCGGACCACTCCCGTGCCTCGGATGAGCACGTAAAACTTTCGGTCCCAGTTATCGCTAAAAATAGTCGATAATCGTTATCGTGTCGGTATATGCGGCGATGAGGATTACCATTTATATCACCAACCTACAAACCGGTGAGTCGCGGTGAAACGGAAAGTCTATAGACGTTCGATCTACTCTGCCTACCCCGCAAGGGAACCGGGAGTGATGATACTTCAATAAAAAAACAACAAAGTCACGTATTTTTTTTTCACATTTTTGATTTTCGATTCTCACAAATAAAGGAAAGTTAAGTAACCTTTTATTGAATTTGTTTTGATGAAGTTATCTTGGCTAAAGTTTTTTCTGTAAGATGTTGATCTTATCCAGGACTGAAGTTATAAGTACATGTTCGTATATTCTACTGAACAATTTTTTAAAAAGTATTTTGGAGTCTGAGTACACTAAGTAGTTTAGGCACTCCAACATCTACACTTCGCAGAAGTTTCATTCATTTTCTAAGAATTTTGAAATATTCACCGTGTTGTTTAGTGGTCCGGTGTCTTTTCAAAGAATTTTGAAATATTCACCGTGTTGTTTAGTGGTCCGGTGTCATCGTTGACCATATGAGGTCCCGGGTTCGCTTCCCGGGTCGGGAAAAACAAAACGTGTTTTTAACTTTTCTAATAAAACAACGTTGCCCGGGATTGAAAAGGGCCCGGTTGGCAATTGGCTTGCCACCTATCACATTTTGTGAGATGGTATATACGGCTTATCGTGGGTACACTTCTTGTACCTCTGCCTACGTATTCCGGGTATGGACGGTTAGATACTTTTTTTACCCTTTTTTACGTTAGGCAATGTAAAAACAAAATAGTGAATTTTCCCAATAACCTATCCTTACGTAAAATTTTATAAAGAACAAATGCATATTTTTGAGATATTGGCAAAAAACTGAAAAATGACCTGTTTTATTTTCAAATATATTATAATTATTCTTATATAAATAAATAAAATGTTTAGGTTTACATTTTACACATATTTTACTCATTTTTAGGCTAGTAAAATTGCATTTATAACATTTTAATAAAACAGTATATATTTAAACTGATCTCTCGGGTTATATCCATTATACAAACACATTGAAATGAAACACTAACTTATAATGAGCCGTGCGTCCAAAGGTTTTGTATACAATCCGGGTGTCACGTTCAACTGGACTTACCACCCGGAAATCGTTGAAACTTGTGATGTCTGTAACTTCTAAATTATAAAACTGATGACTTTGAAATTTTTAAGGGATAATCTTTATAGTACTTACTTTTGAACAAAAAAATAATAAATGATTTCGGACTGCAGGTTAATGAATTAAAGCTAAATATATGTTTTTATTTTCATCCCCTATTCTACGGGAACGGTATTGAATTTTGGGATAAAAAGTATCCTATAACCTTCTTCGGAGTATGAACTTTAACCATGCTAAATTTCATTTGAATCCGTTTAGTAGATTCGGCGTGATGCACGGCCTTGATACAGACAGACAGACAGACAGACAGACAAAAATTAAAAAAAAATACATTTTTCGCTTCAGTGTCGATTAAAGAGAATCTTCCAAAAAAAATTTTCAAAATATCTTCAATGTACAGAATTCGACCTCTTACAGTTTTATTATATGTATATATATATATATAAATAACTTTTAAAAATGACGTTCACTTTAAATACTGTAACTATTAGCATTGTATTAGTTTATCTGTGATTTTTACTTATAACAATGATTTTACTTTAACAGTGTTTTTTACTTAGTGTCTAATATTTCAGGCATTTGGAAAGATAAAATCGATAAATTTAACCCTCAACCTGTGACTGAAGAGCAAGAAGAGGAACTTGATCTAAGTCCAACTAAAACCGGTAATATATTCCTTAAATAAAATTTACCTATACCTGCCGCAATAGCGTTAAGCAATCTTTTGTAAGGCCAATTTATTTATTTCGGACAAATACTACCAAGAAATATCACAAGAACCTTAAAAAATCAATACTTATTAAAACCAGGATTATAAATTTTAACAGTGATAATTTCTTATAACAGTAATTTTTGTGTTATTAATCGTTAGGTTTAAAAAAAACTCACTTTTAACACTGTAAATTTTAGCATAGCATTAGTTTAACTGTGGCTTTTACTTCTAATAATGATTTTAAGTTTAACAGTGATTTTTACCTAATGTCTAATATTTCAGGCATTTGGAAAGATAAAATCGATAAATTGAACCAACAACCTGTGACTGAAGCACAAGAAGAACAAATTGATCTAAGTCCATCTAATACTGGTAATATATTCCTTAAAAAAATTTACTTATTCTTGTCGCAGAAGCGCTTCTACAGCCGATAACACCACAAAGGGTCCCAAGTTATACAGTTTATTGCGTTATATAGGCTGCACTATAGCTATACAACTTGTTATAGGCTGTACAAGGACTGTTATTCGGTGTATAAAGATACTATAACACTAACGATACTCTCTTGTAACTAACTCTCTTGTACCGCTAAATGTTCTTAATAGGTGTTTGAAAATAATAAAAATAACAATCTTGTTTGATATTATACCCAATTAGCACGGTAATGTTATCTACCAGTATTTTGACTCGGCCCTGTCCTTGAAATAAATACGTACAGCCGGCCGCACCGGGGCCGTGCTGTACGTAAAATGCGATAGGGCTGCCGCCCGAAAAAAGACTCACTTTTAACACTGTAAGTAGTAACTCTAGTAGCATTAGTTTAACTGTGATTATTAGCATTGCATTAATTTCACTGTGATTTTTACTTATAATAATGATTTTAAGTGTAATAGCGATTTTTACCTAATGTCTAATATTTCAGGCATTTGGAAAGATAAAATCGATAAATTGAACCAACAACCTGTGACTGAAGCACAAGAAGAACAAATTGATTTAAGTCCATCTGATACTGGTAATATATTCCTTAAATAAAATTTACCTATTCTTGTCACGATCTTTCACGATCTTTTATAAGGCCAAATTATTTATTTTGGACAAATCTTAACAAGGAATATCACAAGAATCTTACAAAAATTTAATACTTACTAAAACCATGATTTTAAATTTTAACTGTGATACTTATACAGTTTTCCTGTGGCTCCGGAACTAAGCATCAAATCTTCACCAAATTAAAACAGTGCCAGGTGATAACTATCCCCTTTAAAACAAAAAAAAAATTTAATCGGTCCAGGCGTCTTCCAGTAATCGTTGAACATACATAAAGCATATTTTGACAAATTGTTACGGGCCGGCCCCAGCTACCCGCGGCGTGAACTGCGACGCGGATTGCGGCGCAGCGGCTCGCGTGATGTTCTGAGTGCTAAGTGTGAGTTTTTCTTTTCGCATTCGATCGTGAGTGCGTTTGGAGTTTACTAGGAATTTGTATGTGATTTGTACAACGCCACCTAGTGGTAAACGTGAGAAACCAGTTTACCACTAGGTGGCGCTGTACAAATCACATACAAATTCCTAGTAAACTCGAAACACGCTCACGATCGAATGCGAAAAGAAAAACTCACACTTGGCACTCAGTGTATGCCACAGTTTGATAAGTCGCAATCGAGGCGGCGTCGGTGGTGGACGTATTTAGATTTTTTTTTATTACGATTTCGCCGGTCGGGCCGCTCTGAGCTGTGGCCACCTTGATACTAACTAGCACATTTGTTTTATTCGCTCATCACATATACTTCATACAGTTTCCTATATTTGTTTTCGTCGCTCGTCACTCGCCGCGCCGCAATTCGCGTCGCATGTCGCACCATGCGTAGTTGTTGCCAAGCTATAAGTATCTTCAGGAAGTCGTTTGAAAAACAGCAAGTACTAAAAAATTAATTTACATACCAAATTGAAATTTCAGACGAAATTCGTACCTGTCTTCACAATAACGGTAGCAGCGGTTACTGTGTTAAATACTACCAGTGCGATCCAGAAAGCCAGCTCATCATCACAGATGGTGCTGGCATAATCGATGTAAGGTGAGATTTGAGAATTTCCAGAGTATGTGACATATCGCCACCTCTCACCACGCAAAACTTATTAGAAATACGGGAAGAACTGATTGACATGCGAATCAAATAACATTTTATTCGACGTAGATAGTGCACATAGGTACACTTTTCGATGTCATTTTTGATCAAAAATATAAGTATATATTTTTGTATAAAGTCCTTCGAGCCGGATCAATGATACTGGATGTATATAAAAGTGTACTGTATTATAATAGGTAACTGGACCAATTTACTTACAAAATTTAAAAAATAACATAAATTATCAACCGTCAGCAATGAATACAAAAAGGCGAGTGTACGTGTCACTTCTCGGGGCTCTTGGACGCCCTCTCCTCTGACACCCTCCTCTGGCGCCCTCCTGCGCAGCTAACGCTGCCCGTAAGACTCGTACGGCGAATTAATTATATGAACAAACCAGCCGGCCACTTTTTCCAATCCCGAGCAACGTTGTTTTTGTCAGAATATTGAAAAACGCATTTTTGAATTGCCGACCTCTGAAAGAACACATTTTTGAACAGTCCGACTCCGGACCTCGTGTGGTCAATTCCAACACCGGATCACTAGACCACATAGGCGAGGATTTTCTGCTAGCCTGAAGATATTTAGATCAGATCACATCAGCCTCTGTGGTCTAGTGGTCCAGCTTTGGCGTTGACCACATGAGGTCCCGGGTTCGATTCCCGGGTCGGGCACATTAAAAAGTGTTTTTTCAGTTTTCTGAAAAAACACAAAGTTGCCCGGGATTGGAAAGTGCCTGGTTGGCGATAGGCTTGCCACCTATCACATTTGTGGGACCAAGTATCTTCGGCTAATCGTGGGTGCATTTGTTGTACCTCTGCCTACCCTTTCGGGGATATGGGCGTGAAGATACTTAGATCACATCAGCCAAATAAGATACATTGTACATAATATGTGCTGTACATATTTGATATTAAGTCAGTCTTTTGTTCAATATTCTTTATATTTTGTGTGACAAAATATAAATAAACTAAAAATAAATAAATACATAGTATAAAACTATCACCCAAAGGGGAACAACCCTTATATCATAAGATAGCAAACAAGCAGATGGGTCTCCAATGGAAAGAGTCAACCATCGTCTATAGATACCAAAGATGTTAATGGTGCGTTACTATCTTGTGGCGAGGTCTAATGCCATATGCATAATTTTACCGGCTACTGTACCCTCCAAACCGGAACACGACAGTGTCTAGCACTAATGCTATTGCGGCAGGAGTTGGTAAGGCAGTGGTACTAGACCCGGACGAGACAATGTAGAACTCTACTACCTAGTAGCCACGATGTTAGTGACTCGCATAGCCAATCGGTCGCCTTTTACGACCTGTCCGGCTGAACGGCAGTTGGTCGACTCTTCAAAGGAGCCAGGGACCAACACGGAGGCAATCATGTTGTTTATAATTTAATGAAATAAATAAATAAATCAATTTGTGTAATTCGCCCAACGATATTATTTTTAGGGAGAAACCGTCGTGTTCAAAAAATAATTGGGAAGTATGCTGTTTGTACTCCGGCATCACAGATATATCTGTTGCTTCCAAATTGTTTCCATCACCAACACAGCATGTATCCACAGCCACCTTTCCAGACTTACCACCTGCAGACAAGATTAATGCTGCTAGTAAGTAAACTTTACGAGGTATTTCTCACAGAAGATTTATTGAGTGCTACTAGTGGAATAACGCCACTAGTAGCACTCTATAAATCTTCTATGAGAAATTATTATATAATAGCTATTAGCCTCTCGATTCACGTATTAAAACCTTAATCGAATCGAAATGCTCAGGTTGCTTAGACAAAGTTTCATCGCTTCGTAGCGAAACGATATCTAAATTCTTCATCGTCTCTGAGATAACTGAAACGATTTCCTAACCAATGTGACACTTTGTCGCGATTGTTGTGTCGAATCGTTTTTTCGTTAAGAAAAATAAATAAAGCCAATGACTGTCAATCAAAACCTAGACAATGAAATTATGTGTTAAACAAATCGTTACTTGATGATTTCGTTTGATACGATTTTTTTGTGTTTAGCACTCACCCGGTTCTGGGAAAAACTTGAAAAACTTTAAAAACAACAAAGAAAAATACCGACACGCAGGGATTGAACCTGTGACCGACTCCCTAAAGCCGGGACGCTCTACCACTGAGCTAATGTCGACAGGCTCAACGTGGCAAAATTCTTCTTTGCTATATGATCGATTACGTCGATTGTACTGATCGCTAGGTATACATACGTATAACTAGTGAAATGAGTTCATCGTTACAGACGAAATTCACATTTATAATTTTGATCAGTATATCGTATTTCTAATTATTTTTGTTTTTGTAATTTGTTCGTATTTGTAATTATTTCGTTTGATATCGTCTACCAACTTGCGCTTACGATGACAATTGAGCACGTGATTTAGCGCGGTTTATGTCAATCCAGTACATTTTATTCTTTTCTAACTATCGTTTTTATATTTTTCCTTTGTATTAGACTACGTCCGTACAGACAGACGGCTTGCTTAGCGCCTATTGCCTCGCACCTCGGGACAAAAAGTCAACACGTTTATTTACTTAGCTAAGTCGCTAAGCAATTAGCTGGGCCGCCAAGCACGCAATGCGAGCGGTCGCGAATATTCTATAATGAACGTTCGTTTTACTAAGCTACTCAATATGTATTTCGTTAGGGTCTAGTCACTAAGCAAGCTGTCTGAGCGGACGTAGTTTAAGCCTTTTTTTTATACTGTAAGATAGCAAACAAGCATATGGGTCTCCTGATGGAAAGAGTCAACCATCGCCTATAGACACCAAAGGTGTTAATGGTGCGTTGCTATCTCGTGGCGAGGTCTAATGCCACATGCATAAATCTACCGGCTACCTTACCCTCCAAACCGGAACACGACAGTGACAAGCACTGGCGCTATTACGGCAGGAATAGGTAAGGCGGTGGTACCAGACCCGGGCGAGACAATACGGAACTCTACCACCTAGTGGTCACGATGTTAGTGACTTGCATAGCCAATTAGTCGCCTTTTATGACTTGCCTGGCAGAGCGGCAATTGGTCTTTTCTTCAAAGGAGCCGGGAACCAACACGGGAAAATATGGGGAAATATGGGGCAAGCGACTCCTTTGAGACTAATTTATATCACTACATAGTATAAAATAAAGTCGCTTTCTCTGTCTGTCCCTATGTATGCTTAAATCTTTAAATCTGTGCAACGGATTTTGATGCGATTTTTTTTTAAACAGATAGACTAATTCTTGAGAAAGGTTTTAGAATATAAACCTTTCCGATATTCCCACGGGAACAGAAGCTACACGGGTGAAACCGCGGGCAGGTCGCTAGTATTTTATAAAAAAACCTTACTAAATAATGTAATAATCTTAACATAATTTTCCATTCCCATTATTAGCATTAATTTAACAGTGATTATTTTTAACAGTGATTTTTATTTGTCTAATGTTTCAGGCAGTCAAAAAGATAAAATCGATAAAGTTAACCAACAACCTGTGACTGAAGCACAAGAAGAACAACTTGATCTAAGTCCATCTAATACTGGTAAGTCTTGTCTTTAACATTTAGATATGTAATTGAGACGATGCTTCAGTTTTTCATATCTGTAATCTATATGTATTAATATTATAAACTAGCTGAGCCCGCGACTTCGTCCGCGTGGAAAAATTTCGAAAAAAAAGTAACCTAAGTTACTACCGGTCACATCAGCTATCTGCCAGTGAAAGTCCCGTCAAAATCGGTCTAGCCGTTCCAGAGATTAGCCGGAACAAGCAAACAGACAGACAAAAATTATAAAAGATGTTATTTTGGTATATGTACTGTGTATACATCAATATGCGTTTAGTAAAAAACAAACACTCCAATTTTATTTATTTGTATAGATGCGAAAGTTTCGACGTTTAGATGGATGTTTGTTACTCAATCACACAAAAACTACTGAACAGATTTAAATGAAATTTGGCACACATGTAGATGATGACCTGGAATAGCTGTGCATCTTGGGTTTTTTATATCAATGTTTTACAGTTATTACAAGTGGCGCGTGTGTCACATCGGTAAATGCATTCAAAGGAACAATTCTGCAACTTTTACAATACAAAAAATATTAGAAAGCATAATGTAAAAAAAAATATATACCGATCGAATTGAGAACCTCCTCCTTTTTTTGAAGTCGGTTAATAATAAGTAGTTAAGTTATTCTATTTATATAATAACTAGTTGCAACGTGCAGCATTATAAAAATTTTTGGTGAATCTCACGGGGTCACCTATTTTTTCCGGGATAAAAGTAACCTATGTGGTATTCCAGGTCATAAACTATCTGTGTGCCAAATTTCTTTTAAACTCGTTCAGTAATTTTTGCGTGATTTAGTAACAAACGTCTAACCAAATTTCAAAACTTTCGCACTTCTTAATATAGATTTTAGTTTGATCGTCTACTAACTATGAACGATAAAATTATGCATTAATGCGTGATAATTATTAAAAAAGTATTACAATAAACATTGATATAAAAATCCAAAATACACAATCAGTGTCTAAAAAACGTCCTCCAAAAATGAGCGCAAAATTTAAAATTGTGCACTCATTTCAAATAGAATCGCGTCGGCCGCGATACTGTCAATTTTATTACTTTTTCTACATAGCTTTGTAAAAACAACTATAAATCTTGCGCTTAAGGATGAATATGCAAAAACACATGTTTTTGTCATATCTATAACTACTTATGTAAAATTAGGGACACTTTTGATTGTCAGTTTTGTTCGAGACTGTGCATCTTGGGTTTTTATATCAATGACAATAAATGAAAAATAAGCTACTTAGGTACATTAAAAATTTAGATTAGGAATCTAAAATATCGAAATGCGCATGGTTTGAATGTCCTGTCTCATCACATATCTTTCTGGTAGATTCACATTGGCTCCTTGCAGTGATCGGCCAGTGCGCTCTTGCATTACCCCAAAGTATTTCTCTATACCGCAGTTTAATACAATTTTTTTAACACTAACACTTTCTTTCAGAGCTAACCTCTCTGTATTAATAATTTCTTATTTACCAGATATCTTGCGAAAGTCAATTCCTCAACCAGCGGAGCATCCAAGACAATGTGGCTGGAGCAACAGAACCTTTTACAGTTCCCTGTCAGATCAAATGATTGATTACAGCAAATACGCCAAATTTAGGGAGTTCCCGTGGATGGTTGTCATTTTAAAGTAAGAATATATTTTATGAAGGGTTGAATAATTAATTGGCTTGGTTTTACAGAAAGATAAATTTTGACACGGCTAGGTTTAAAAAAATACTTTTCAGTATTTGATTTATTCTAATACCTTGCTGGCTGATTCGAATACTGCACGGGCACGAAGCGGCTAAGCTATATTTCACAAGATATATATATATATATATATATATATATATATATATATATATATATATATATATATGTGTAGAAAAAAAACTAACAATTTTTTATGAACATGCAATTTTATTTTTTTATTTATTTATTTATACTTTATTGTACACTTACATACGTAAAATTGTACAAAAGGCGGACTTAATGCTTGTTGCATTCTCTCCCAGTCAACCTTTAATTGTAAAGTATTAGAATAAAATAAATTATATACAATTAAGGTGAAAAATTCGTCAAAATCAATCAAAATTTTTTTCTCATATAAGTGTACTAGATACAGCGTTTATAAAAGTTATCGTCCATCTACTAACATGAATAGGCAGAAGCTATCTCCTTGTTTATTTGTTTGTTTCCTGTTCTATGATAAAAAACGTGGCGTGTGTACTTATGTACGTACATAAGAAGTTATACTTCTTTTGCGTAAGTAATATGATAAAAATCTTTCCAAAAATGTTATCCTTTGCGTTATCCTATATTTGTAGATAAAACAACACTAATATTAGAATAAAAGGTATTTATTATATTTAAAGAAAGCTTTACTATAACGCATCATCTAGTTAAATATATTTTATTTAAATATCATAAAAGAATTATTTGTACATAATTAAAAAAATAGACAAACTTTTTTGAAAAACTAAAATATTGTTGAGCTAATTTCATGGTGTCGGGTTTTTATGACAATGTACGCGCGCTCGTAAAAAAATGTATACTCATCATTTTCCCTTAACGCGTCAAATAAAGTATAACTTCAAAAACGTATATCTATTTTTACAGAAATCAAGATATAGCGACATCATGGTCTTTAAACACCTACATAGGAGGAGGAGCTATAATTCATCCATCAGTGGTCATCACAGCAGCACATACAATCGATAAACTTGGTAACATTAATGTAAGTTATCGATATTTCACTGGTAGAAATTGCATGCTAGGCATGGAAATAATTGCTAATTTAATTCATTTTCATTCGATAAAATGAAACAAAAAATGACAATGATTTCACATATGAAATTTCACTGACAACTATTTTCGCTCATAAAATTTTCCGAACCGTAAGCTACTTAAAAATGAAGTATAAGTTATATACATTGAAAATTTGTCCTCCTATATAAATTGAAAATTTTCATTGACATTTCACAGACCAAATGAAGGGAAATAGCAAATGCAATATATGTAAATCAACGACCTCTATGTATTACATTAGTACATTTATCTCTTTGATGAAAATAGATTTCATATGAAATTTCACATGCTACTTGTGAAATGTTCTATGTCTACTAGTGTAGTAGTGTGTATTTACACAACGAAAGTAACCAGTTTCTAAGAAGCGTGTTAATGAGCATTACCTGTCATTGTCATAGTTTGTTTCTCTCCTATTTATTTTATTACTGTGTTATCTTCTTTTTACTATAGTCATCAATGTGCGTTTTAGCCTTTTCTTATCTATGTGTAATCTTATCCTTGTAATGTATAAATATTTAGAATTTCAATGTAATTTATATATTTGTATTTGTTTTTGTGCTTGTGCACGATGCCTTCCACTTTCCTTTCCCAGCTTCACTTTCTGTGTTAGCTGGAAGAAATCTGTCGTTAGGGATAAGTTCACCTTTTGTGCATTATTTTAAGTATCGTTTATTTTTTTGTCGTTATATAAGTGTACGATAAAGTATTAAATAAATAAAAAATAAAAATAAACTACGTACAGTAATATGGCATGATCTAGTTGCTTGTGTCGCGACTCGCGGGTGCTTTAGGGCATTCTACCTACACGATCAGATTCAACCACCAACAGAAGTCATCTTGGTTGGGTCTACAGACTGGTTTCCTTTCTACACGATCGTGTAGTTGTCTCAACTTGTCAGTAGGTACATACTGGGAATAGAGCTGAGAATATAGTCAACATTTCGAAATATGGCACCTAATCTTTAAAAACATAAAAAATGGATTATAATTAACTCTTTTTGTTGTTTTAAGTGTATATAAACAAATAAAACAAAGTAATTGCAGCTGGTTTTTTTTCTCTCTAAAACAAAACACCTCGATTAAGAGCTTCAACTATTTTGGTGGTGTTTGAACAGTTAATTATTGAACAAGGCATTTTATTTAATAAATCTGACACCATGATCATGACTGACATACGCGGAAAATGGTTGGGAGCTAACTGAACTGCGCTCCAATTAAATAGGTTCTCAGTCCTTGTTTTCGACACGCGAGGTACATATGTCGCAATCAATTTGTATTTTTCGACGTTATACAAATGGCGTCGTCATTTTATATACGTAAACGTACAATACAATTGCCGAAGGTAAATTGTTGATGACAAAAATTGCATTAATGTTAACTATGAACGCTAACGAATCGCTGACGGTTGACGCAGCCCAGTTTCAGATGTGGGATCTAAAGCCAACCTAACAAACCTACCTCTATTTATGTAAGAATCCGGACTAGAAGAACTAGAAGCTTGTTCTTAATAAACTACCTATTTACATAACAAGTAATTTAAACAATATTCGGCGGCAATTTATTAACGGTGGCGATAGTTGTCATGTATATTATATAATGACGTCATTTTACATTCGGAGTCAGTCAATTTCTAAAATGTATTAATCGTTTTTATTTGACGCCATGTGTATATGAACGTATCATAGAGTTTTCTTGCGACACTAATTACATTGTGACCTTTGATCTCGATATATTTCTTTATAAGTAGTAATATGATATAAAAATAAATTACGTTTTAGATCAAGTGCCGTGGTGGTGAATACAATACACAAAATACTGATGAGATATATCCATACCAAGAGCGAGACGTTGTAAAAATTAAGTATCATCCAACGCTAGTGGCTGGTAAGTTTCAAATCATAGAACAAATAAATGCTATCGACAAATAGTTCACACCACTAATATTACGAATGCGCATAAAAAATTACCACAAGACCGTGCTGGGTTTTTTTTATTATTATCGAAGGTACCTAGAAGGTACCTATTCACTCTTCTCTTGAAGATCCCCAGATTATACTCGTCTGGGAACGCAGACTCAGGAAGCATGTTCCAGTCCTTTGCGGTTCGAATGAAGAATCACACTTTTATTTTTCAAAATATTGTATTATTGTTACGTTTGCATCGCTGAGGTTCAAAAAGTGCATGTTCCATACTCATTTTGAATAAAAATTATTGATTGATTGATTAACACTTTTGCTATAGTCTTGTATATTAGATAAAAACAGACAGATGAAAGAGAAAGAGAGAGGGAGGTGCTTTGTTTACCGCCCGCCACGAAAACCGGGGGTGGAGGAGGGCCGGCGCAGCGTAACGAAGCGAAAATTCGCGCGCGCGAAGTTTCAGGCCACGGGAACTTGCGTCCTCAGCCGCGACTAATATAGTCCGAGAGCAAGATGTCTTTTTCAACTTTATCTCGATATTGCTTGGAGGGGAGTAGTTTTGTACTTCAACACGTACTATTTGGAAGTGTATATGTAGTACATGATTTAAATAAGAATCGGGGTATAGTATAGACGTTGAATTTCACAAGAAGTATGAGAAATACGTAATAAAAATAATAATAATAAAAAAAAAATACATATGGGTTAGCTGGAAGAAATCTCAGTAAGATAAGCTCGCCTTTTGTTTTAATATACTTCATTTTATTGTTTACCGTAAGTGTTTTGTGTACAATAAAGTGTTTAATAAATAAATAAATAAAAATACTATATCAGTACAAATTTTTGGAATGAGTGTCGAAACTCGAAACCTTTTGATTTATAGTGTTGCTGCTTGATAGTTCATTATCGATGGGGCTTCATTACCTCAGTAAATACAGTACTATCAATAAACAGCAATACAATCGATAGCATCGATAATATTCATGATTAAAAAAATAAACTATCAAAAGTGTGGGGACACATTTGGAATTTGCTGACGCAGACGCAACAGTCGTCCGCGCGCCCTCACGCGATATATACCAGTCTATGTAACTTGTAATTTATGTGTGTGTCATAATACATAATATTTTATTTACCCCCTAAAAAAGTATCGATAATAGCGATAGTATTGCTATTTAATATTGCATTAATCACAATTACTATCCATAGTATCGATACTATCAAAACTATCGATAGTCAACTTTATTATAATACTGACCGACGCTATCGATTGTACAAACAATCGATAGTATCGAATATATCGATGTTCAATGCAATATTGTCTAACAATACTATTGATAGAATCGATACTTTGCTTATCTCCAATGATTGATACTATCGACACAATCGATAGTTTATTTACTTGCAGCATTTAATACTATCGATACTATCGACGTTATGGCGTTTCTAGATTAAAACTATCGATTTTTTTGCGTCACTACTTATATTCTTATGAATATTCAATGTTGTGGGAAGAAAGAAAAATTGTATCTATGGACTTTGTTTATAGTTATGATGTAGTGACCAAACTAACGCCCGTATTCATAAATAACCCTTACCTAAGTAACGTAATATTTAATAACACTATGCGAAGTACACTAATTTGCTATGCAATTCACATGACAAGCCATCTGTTTCATAAGCAACACTTAAGTATTACTTGCCTGTGAGATATCATAGTCGAATACACAGCCGTGATTGGTCGGCTTAATGCAGCTTATTTCAAACTATACGTTTAACCAATGTCAATTGTCAACAGATCAAATTATCAGAACATTTTAAGCACAATCCTAACCTACATTTCTTTTGCGTGTTTCTGTTTAATAATTAATATATTTAAATAATTTTCAATTTATTTTTGTTTAATAATTAATATAGTATTATCAACATGGCTACGTTTTGGAATATAAATATATCTGGTAGATATTTTGGAAGGGAAAAAAGATTTTGGGAATCACGAATAACTTATTTTGTTTTAACTATTCTTTGTTCGTGTAATCTACCTTTATATAATTATCGAATACTTCAGTTCCGCAATCAATTACAAACATAAATTTCAACTTCAATTATATTAACACTAATCATCGCGTCGCTCTGGACAATACAAACTAATTTATAAGACAACATCTGGACACTATGCGTTCTGTAAAATAGCCCGACGGTTAACTTTACTGTGCGTAGATTTGAAAGGACGCATAGTGGCGACCGGCACTTAAGTATTGTTTATGAATCGCTTTAAACGATCCTATGCGCTCGCTGACACTATGCAATCTCATAGTATCGTTTGTGATTTTAGTACAAATTACTGGCCTAGTAAGTATTTGTAAATTAAAGTTAAAATGTTCATAGTGTATTTTCTCAGCAACTACAACTAAACCGTTCAGCCCCCTTAGAAAAGTGGCTCTTTAACTATTCAAATATTACGCTTTGGCGATATTTAGGCCAAATTGGTAGCCAAGTGGATCATGGCTTGTTCAACGTTTGTTCCATACGAACTTTACGAAGTATATCGAATATTGTCTCTGAATTGACGGTAAACGTCACTTTGAAGTATTATTTTCACTGAGTTTATAAGTTTTATTTATATGAAAAGTGCATTAAAAGCAAAAAAGACTTGCCCCCTAGATGTGGCATCAACGCTAGTACAATAGAAAGAGAAATTTATGGATTTGTCATATTCTGTTGACACGAGCATAAACGAATTTGTAATTGGTAGCCAAGTGTCATTCGTGAAACGAAACGTTATATTGCATCGATCATTTTTGTCAATTTTCGTACAAAACCGTAGCCAAGTGGCACTTTTGACAAGCAAAATAGTAGCGAATTATGCGATAGTCAGCGAACGCTAGAACCCTGCAGATTACGCTTAAAATGGCGGTTGATCACTATTATTCAATCAGCTGTTCTAAAGCGTGGATAACATCTGTGAGAATTTTTGATAATTTTAAAGTAAAATTAACGCAAATTAAGGCTTTTGGTGGCACATTATTAATGGTGCTTTGATATCCTTGTGGCGCGGGCGGGATATTAATGCCACATGCATACATTTACCGGCTACCTTACCCTCCAAATCGGAACACGACATAACAAGCACTGTTGCTATTGCTGCAGGAATAGGCGGGCCAGTGGTATTAGACCCGGGCGAGACAATGCAGAACCCTACCACCTAGAAGCCACAATGCTAGTGACTCGTTTACCCAATTGTTCGCTTCTAATGCACTGCCTAGACACATTGTAACTTGTAAGTAGTGATAGGTTTGCAAAATGCTGACAATGTCTTAATGATGATAAATATAATATTTCGTCTATAAATATTTTACAGACACTATAAGTTTAAGTTATAAACACTATAATTAGCGTTATTACTCTAAGATTATTAACAATACAACCCTTGTATTTTGTAAATTTAATGAAACAAAGAAAGATTTAGTGTAGCAATAGATTTCGATCAATTTTACATTTCTGTAAATATGTATGCCAAAAAATACGTAAAAAAGAAGTTTTGTATATTCAGTTTTGCATATTTTTGTTCATTTTTAATAATAAATTTATCACCAGCTTTCATAAATCTGAAACATAAGTTTTAAAATGTGACTATCGATAACATTTTGGACAATTCTAAGTTTACTTGTAGGTAATGTAAAGAGGATTTACTTAAAATATGTTAACACATTGAGATTTGATAGCAAGGAACATAAATACATAAATCTTGGAGACAGTATTTAATTTTATAACTCTTTAAATTGGTAGTCCGTAGTACTACTAGAGTTCAATTGACATGTTAGCTATATAGAAACTTACGGATGACAGTAATCGAGAAGAAAAGATAGTATATTTTATCTTATTCGCACTTACGCGGTACATACAATCAAAATTGAATCAGATATAGCGACTCTGTTCTTATTTTTTATATCCATCCATGTATATTATTCATCTGAGATCAATGACGTGTATACCAATTATACACGTCATTGTCCGAGATTGATTCACGTTGTGAAAACAACACTTCAAACTGACATCGCCGTCAATTCACAGACAATATTCGATAGAACTCAATAGAATGAACGTTAAACAAGCTATGATCCACTTGGCTACGAATTTGGTCTAAATGACGCCAATGCGTTATATTAGAATGAACAGAGAGCTCGGTTGGCGGTCAGTGCGTGCGCAGGACTTAAAAAAATTTGGATGGAAAATTTCAACCCTATATAACACCCCTTTTTTGTTGTACCATTGCATGGAGGGGGTAAGGGACACCAACTTTTGTCAAGGTCACTTTGCTCTGAGTTCATTCCCCGTAGAGTTAGGGGAAGAAAACCGAAATCCATTACAAAGGCGACTGCGACTTAAAAAAAAGAAAATGTATTGAAATCCCCCTAGTTAGGTTAGGACTCTTAAATTATGGCAATTTGCGTTCATTTTACTTTAAAATTATCAAAAATTCTAACAGATATTATCCACGATTTAGAACAGCTGATTGAATAATAGTGATCATCCGCCATTTTTAGCGTAATTTACAGGGTTCTAGCGTTCGCTGATCATCGGATCACAATTTTGCTTGTCAAAAGTGCCACTTGGCTAAGGTTTTGTATGAAAATGATCAAAAATGATCGATGCAATATAACGTTTCGTTTCAGGAATGACACTTGGCTACCAATTACAAATTCGTTTACGCTCGTATCAACAGCTTATGTCAAATCCATACATTTTGTTTTCTACTCTCCTAGCGTTAATGCCACTTGTCTTGGAGGGCTGGTTCCTAGACTATACGCTAAGGCCGCCACCATGCTCTGTGATGATTCATACATTTGACTAACTCGCTCGCCGCGTCCCGCACCGCGCGCTCGATTCGCTCGTCAAAAATCGTCCGTCGCCCCGCCGGTTCTGCGCCGCGTCGCATGCTTACTACTTCCCCATATATTTGTTTCAGACGCTAAATCGCAAGCGCGATCTTCGTGCGGGAGAGTATAAGTGATGTGTGGTCGTGCGCGTTATGATACAATTTTATTAAAACGAAGAAAACAAGTTATTTTGCAATTTTCCGCGAAATTCGCGGAAAATTGCAAAATAACTAGTTTTCTTCGTTTGAACAATGAATTTCCGCAAAGTAACACCTGAATCTATAAAATACAATTTTATTACTTTACTTTTTACTTTACAATTGAGTAAATAAACAACAGTACATTTAACTTATATAGTAGTATTTAAAAAAACACAAAGGTGTATATTGTGCAATACTACACATTAATTAATACTATTTTACTATTATTAATACCTATTAATAACATTAATACCTACTTCTGCATTGAGTTTGTTATTTATTATTTATTTTTTATTTGAATACAAAATAATACAATAGTTTTAAAGATACCACATAAACTCATACAAGTTGTACCGGACATCAGAGTCGTTAATTTATTAGAATTGTATTTAATAAAATAAAACATAGTATAGGTATTAATGATACAAACATTACTATTTTCCCCCTGTTGGTCCGGGCTCATTTGAAGAATAGACCAACTAAGAAGTTAACGATTGCCTAGACATGTTATTATCATCGTGACTACTAGGCGGTAGAGTTCCGCAACGTATTGCCCTGCTTTTTGGTACCACCACCTTATCTATTCCTATTTTGATGCAACTTGAGGAATTTAACGCAGAATTGCGTTAAAGTCCGGAAGTTGCATTAAAATCGAATTTGTAATAGATTTTGTAATCTAACGGTACATTAATTTGGAAGTTATTATAAAAAACATTTTTTTCTGACATAAATTTTGAGGTTATTTTAAAAATTTCACAAAATCTCCTTAGTTTATAATATAAATGTCCTTAGAAATACTATCTTAGCTAAATTAGTTCAGATTTTTAGTAAGTGTGGCGGCGGAAACGAATCGAATCCCATCAACTAACGTTTCGATCGGTCAAGCCGTTCATAAGTTTTAAGATGTTTACAGACACATACATAGCTACACAGACATACTGAAGTCATCGTGAGAATAGTCGGAAAAGGTTAAGGTTTATTATATATGTAATAAGAATAACAGTGATGTATGTAAGAAAGTACAATCAATTCTTAGCAACTGCACTTATCAGTAACACTAGCCGGCCAGGTGTAGCGCACAGGATTTATGCACTTGTTATTGAGATAATGACGTCATTATAAGCAGAAATGGACAAATATAAATAAGGATAGTATAAATAGATGGGGATAAGATGTTTTCGAGTTATTGCACTTCTATCGCTTCTTGAGGGCTTTACTCTGCCCAAAAAATACTGTAGGTACGTGTAAAAGTGTAAGTTTTTTATTTGGCCAAACTGCTTTTCGGTTATACAATATAATTTTCCTAATTACAGCGGCAGCACACAACGATGTGGCTTTATTATTTCTGGAGAAACCATTTGATATCAACCCTACAACTGCCCCTCATATAGGTGTTGCGTGCTTGGGAAATTCTTTACCTAATCCCGGAACTATCTGCTTCAGCATGGGATGGGGAAAAGAGACAGAAGACATAAATAAATATCCTGTAATATTGAAAAAGGTAATTCTTACTCACTCAATTAATTGTAATTTTGTGAAGGGAAAACGTTCTACCTCTGTTTAAGACAAATTTTAGATGAAGGAAACTACTGCTAGATATGAAATAACCAAGGGAAAACCGTGTCATTTTGTCTCTAACAATGGCGGACTTAAGAACAGCTGTTTACTACCTACATAACAATTGATAAATTATATTGCAATTGAGCATGTTATTTTAACAATTAGTTTTTATTTTAGATTTAAGGTACACACTAAAATTATAGAAAATTACAAATAAACGCTCAAATCAATTTAATATTTTATAATCAAAGAGTTATCTGACATTAAATTTTAACTTACCTACATTGACAGCGTATTTTAGTAATGGCGTTTTGGCCGCAGGTGACGTTAATTTTCTTAAATGATTTGAAATTAGAGCACTGACAAAATTTTTGTAGCTTTTTCTATTATGAAATTTTTAACTTGTAAAACAGAGATAAAACCATTTTTATTTGTTCAGCGTTGGAATGCATGTAATTTTATAAATTTTGATTGTTTATGGAAATTAATGCCAAATCCTTATCTTTCTCTTGTCACAGAGACAAATGCGCGAACTGTGGAGCATGAAATTTGATACAGTTATAGTTTACAATTTACATTTTTTTTATATCATAAGATAGCAAACAAGCAGATGGGTCTCCTGATAGAAAGAGTCAACCATCGCTTATGGACACCACAGGTGTTAATGGTGCGTTGCTATCTTGTGGCGAGGTCTAATGCCACATGCATAAATTTACCGGCTACCTTACCCTCCAAACCGGAACACGACAGTGACAAGCACTAACGCTATTGCGGCAGGAATAGGTAAGGCGGTGGTACCAGACCCGGACGAGACAATGTAGAACTCTACCACCTAGTAGCCACGATGGTAGTGACTCGTATAGCCAATCGGTCGCCTTTTACGACTTGCCTGGCAGAACGGCAGTTGGCCTTTTCTTCAAAGGAGCCCAGGACTTCAGAAATCTAAGTTAAATTGACAGAATTCTGAGCTAAGGTTTTGTGAGGACACTTTATAGATACTTAATAGAACAAAAAAATAAATCAACATTAAACTATTCTTTAATACAAAAACAGGGAGAATTTTTATTTGATACTTATAATGAAAATTATGATATAAGTATATAAACTTGTTGCTGTTTTAATGCAAATATAATTAAAGTTTTATACAATGATAACACTTAAATATGATGATAAAAGTCAATCAAATTTAAAGTCTCAATATTTTCTATATGATTGTTCCTAGCGATATATTTTATTTAATTAATTTAAAAACGTAGAAAATTATTCTAGTTTATCTAATATTCGTCACTCCGAAAGACACGCAAGGGATATACAAAACCAAAATCGCCTGTGTTCTTTACCGGCTACCTTACTCTCGAAATCGGAACACGACAATAACAAACACTGATGCTATTTTGGCGGGAATATGTAATGCGGCGGTACCTGATCCGGTCGAGATAATGCAGAACACTATCATCAGAGTGCTAAGTGTGAGTTTTTCTTTTCGCATTCAATCGTGAGCGCGTTTGGAGTTTACTAGGAATTTGTATGTGATTTGTACAGCGCCACCTAGTGGTAAACTTGTTTCTCACGTTTCACGTCTCAAACTCCAAACGCGCTCACGATCGAATGCGAAAAGAAAAACTCACACTTAGCACTCAGTAGCCACAATAACAGTGACTCGTATAGCCAATCGGTCGCCTTTCACGACCTGCTTGGCAGAACGGCAGTTGGCCTGTTCTTCAAAGGAGCCCGGGACCAACACGAGAGAACTTTGACTTGATGCTGCAGGATCACCATAAGAAGATTATCAGCTCTTTACATATTTTACTGTGTAAATAATTCACATAATGTGCCCCTGTGTTTGTTCGGACTCCTTTGATAACGCATCTGACGTTCTGCCAGGCTGTTCGTAAGAGGTGAACGTTTGACTATACGAGTCATTACCATCGTGGCTGCTAGGTGGTAGAGTTCTGCATTGTCTCGCTCGAGTCTGGTACCGCCGCCTTATCTAATCTTACTCCAAAAGCGTCAGCGCTTGCCACTGTCGTGTTCCGGTTTGGAGGGTAAGATAGCTGGTAATAATAATAATAATAATTCTTTATTTGCATGAAATAGGGGTTACAAAAAATCTTAATTAGCTAAAAAATTACATTCCTTCCTACTTCACCATTAATTGGCATGCAAATTTTCGTTTCTTTGTTATTTAATGTGTACATTTATTAAAAAAAATCAAAAATCAAAATCAAAATATCTTTATTTCCATATCCATCCATATCATCCATATTAACAGTAGGCAATAAAAAGCAACTTCAAGAAATTTTACATTTTAAATTTTACATTTCCAAATATATAAAATATAATTATTGAATAAATTCATGCATGTGTCACTAAGAGAATAGCAGCGCACCATTAACATCTTCGATGTCTATAGGCGATGGTTCTCTCTTTCCATCAGGAGAGCCATCAGCTTGTTTGCTATTTTATAATATAAAGAAGAAGCAGGACGGTGGTCTAATAATAAGGGAATGTGTCAGGTACTTTAAATGTTTCATAAAGTTATTCTAATTCCAGGTGAAGCTGCGTCTAGTAGATCATGACCAGTGTGAGACAATATGGCGTCATACGCTTGGATTTCGTTTCCAATTACATCCTTCCCTGACTTGTGCTGGAGGGACAGAAAACTCTGATACCTGTACAGGCGATGAGGGGTCACCGTTAGTTTGTCCTGTTGAGGTAAGATACACTTATGTTTTTATTAAGGACAGTTCCCGCGACTTCGTTCACGTGGAAAAAATTCCAAAATAAAAACCCGCATAGTTCCCGCTCCCGTGGGATTTCCGGGATAAGAACTATCCTATGTCCTTTCTTGGGTCTCAAGCTATATTTGTACCAAATTTTATCCAAATCGGTTCAGTGGTTTGGCCGTGAAAGCGTAACAGACAGACAGACAGACACACAGACAGAGTTAATTTCGCATTTATAATATTAGTATAGATAATAAACTAGCAAATGGCTCTTCTTACCGAAAGAAACAACCAACTTCTATAGACACGTTAAATGCAGACGTTACTTTGCGGAAATCCATAATTCAAAGAGGAAATTGTGGTATTTAATTTGCAAAATTTTCGCGAAACGTTGTATGGAACTGCTGTGATGCAACTAAAACGAAAGGTAGTGTAAGGAATGAGGCAAACTTGGCCTGAAAATTAGAAGAACCCACAGCGGCACAATAGTCCACCCACTTCCACGACACTTTCTTCCACGTCAGAAGCAAAGGCAGTAACACACAAATTATGTACTCAATGCACGTTTGACTTCGTAATCAAAACATTTTCAGGATATTAGACACTTTTATTATTGCACTTGTACATAAATTTCACTTTTACACGTATTTTTTAACCTCTCGAAACTTTGACACGCAAGAGCGAATTAAAGCGCCAGCCCCCCAAGACAAGTGGCATCAACGCTAGGAGAATAGAAAAGGAAATGTATGGATTTGACATAAGCTGTTGATACGAGCGTAAACGAATGTGTAATTGGTAGCCAAGTGTCCTTCGTGAAACGAAACGTTATATTGCATCGATCATTTTTGATAATTTTCATACAAAACCTTAGCCAAGTGGCACTTTTGACAAGCAATATTGTGATTCGATGATCAGCGAACGCTAGAACCCTGTAAATTACGCTAAAAATGGCGGATGATCACTATTATTCAATCAGCTGTTCTAAATCGTGGATATTATCTATTAGAATTTTTGATAATTTTAAAGTAAAATGAACGCAAATTGCCATAATTTAAGAGTCCTAACCTAACTAAGGGGATTTCAATACATTTTTTTTTCTAAGCCGCAGACGCCTTTGTAATGGATTTCGGTTTCCATCCCCTAACTCCACGGGGAATGAACTCAGAGTAAAGTGACCTTAACAAAAGTTGGTGTCCCTTACCCCCTTCACGCAATAGTGCAATAAAAAGGGGTGTTTGTTATATAGGGTTAAAATTTTCCATCAAAATTTTTCTAAATCCTGCGCACGCTCTGACCGCCAACCGAGCTCTCTGTCCATTCTAATTTGACGCTTGGCGTCATTTAGACCAAATTGGTAGCCAAGTGGATCATGGCTTGTTTATTTTTTATTTATTTTTTATAGAAGAGGGGGCAAACGAGCATGAGGTGCACCTGATGGTAAGTGATCACCGCCGCCCATGGACATCTGCAATACCAGAGGACTTGCAGTTGCGTTGCCGGCCTTTTAAGAATGAGTAAGCTCTTTTCTTGAAGGTCCCTATGTCGTATCCGTTCGGAAATACCCCTGCCGGTAATTGATTCCACAACAGAGTAGTGCGAGGCAAAAAGTGTCGGGAGAAACGCACAGTTGTGGATTTCCAGACATCGAGATGGTGAGGATGGAACTTTGAATTTTGACGCGATGTCCGATAGTGGAATTCGGCGGCAGGAATTATTCCAAACAACTCGTCGGAGCACTCCCCATGATAAAGACGATAGAAGACGCAGAGTGAACCTACATCTCTGCGTAATGCCAAAGAGTCGAGCTGTTCCGAAATAGCCTGCTCGTCAACGATTCGAACCGCTCTACGCTGTATGCGATCAAGAGGAAGAAGCTGGTATTGGGGAGCTCCGGCCCAGAGATGAGAACAGTACTCCATGTGAGGCCGAATCTGTGCCTTATAAAGTTGAAGGCGATGGGCCGGCAAAAAGTACTGTCTCGCTCTGCTGAGCACACCGAGCTTTTTAGAGGCTAATTTAGCCTTGCTTTCCAAATGACCGCGAAACTGAACGTAATTCGATATGTCGACTCCCAGGATTCCGACACTAGCTGAGGCTGTCAGGAGAGTATCCTCAAATCGAGGTGATACGACAAAGGGCGTCTTTTTTGCGGTGAACACGCAAAGCTGTGTCTTCTTGGGGTTAAAAGTGACCAGGTTTTGACGACCCCATTCAGAGACATCGGTAAGTCGATTCTCGACTTCAGACACAAGCTTGTTTCGGCACTCTTCGACGTGTTCCCGAGAAATACCGCTTCGGCCGGAGTATGTAGCATCACCAGTACTGTCATCCGCATAGCAATGTATGTTGCGAATTCGCATCATGTCATTGATATGCAGAAGAAACAGAGTCGGTGATAGCACGCAGCCTTGGGGAACACCAGCATTGACAGATTTAAGGTCGGAGCACGCACCGTCGACAACGACCTTGATGCTCCGATCAGCCAAAAAACTGGTGATCCACTTGCATAATTTCTCGGGAAGCCCATAGGAAGGCAGCTTCGCGAGAAGCGCTTTGTGCCATACCCGATCAAAGGCCTTCGCTATGTCCAAACTAACTGCCAACGCCTCCCCCTTGGACTCAACTGCTTCCGCCCACCGATGAGTTAGGTATACTAGAAGGTCACCAGCTGAACGGCCGCGACGGAAACCGTACTGACGGTCGCTAATCAGCTGGTGCTCTTCTAAATACTTGAGGAGCTGAGAGTTGATGATCGTCTCCATAATTTTGGAGAACAAGGAGGTTATGGCTATGGGCCGATAGTTAGACGGATTAGAGCGATCTCCTTTTTTAGGGATGGGATGAACCAAAGCTGTCTTCCATGAATTCGGTACCACGCCGAGTGAGTAGGAGAGCCGGAATAGGCGTGTTAATACTGGCGCCAACTCTGGAGCACACACTTTTAGCACGATCGGAGGGATGCTATCAGGCCCACTCGACTTGTGGATGTCCAAGGAAAGTAGTGCTTTACGCACAGATGACTGCCGAAATTGTAGTTCTGGCATGGAACTATCACACTGCGGGATGGTAGGCGGTGCGTTCCCTTGGTCATTCAGAGTCGAGTTGGCCGCAAAGAAGGAGCCCAGGAGATCGGCCTTCTCCTTTGCGGTATGGGCCAGAGAGTCATCGTCTCCGTGCAAGGATGGAAGAGAGGGCTGTGAGAAATTCCCTAAGACAGCCTTGGCGAGAGACCAGAACGCACGAGTGCCCGAAGGAAGGCGAACTAATTTCTCACCAATTCTACCAATGTGTTCCGATTTTGCCTTGGCGATAGCTCTTTTGAAGTACCTCGAGGCGGAATTGTACTTCTTACGTAATATGCTGGTTTTTTCATCACAAGATGCGGACGCAGCAGCCCAAGCCCGGTAACACTCCTGCTTTCGGCGTGAAGCCGTTTCACAAGAGCGACCAAACCAAGGCTGAGACTTACCACCAATTGGTACCGCAGAATATGGAATGAAAAGTTCCATGCCCTGCAGCACCACATCGGCAATAGAGTCAGCGACTACACTCGGATCATCCAGCGGGAAGCACAACCGCCCCCATGGGTAGGACGCAAAAAAAGACCGCATCCCGTCCCAATCTGCTGACCTATAGTGCCAAACGCGACGACAGCCTGCTAAAGGAGGCCGTGATAGGCGCGAAACCGGCACTTTACTCCGGATCAGGCAGTGGTCTGACGAACCAAGTGGGACGTCCACAGTTACCTGGTAATGGTCCGGATGAGAGGTCAGCAGAAGGTCCAACAGTGAAGGCGTATGGTCATCCACATCGGGAACTCGCGTGGGTGGTTGTTTAACGTTCATTCTATTGAGGTCTATCGAATATTGTCTGTGAATTGACGGCGATGTCAGTTTGAAGTGTTATTTTTACAGCGTGAATCAATCTCGGCTGAATAATATACATGGATGGAATATATAAATAATATAAATAATAAGAACACAGTCGCTATATCTGATTCAATTTTGACTGTATGTACCGCGTAAGTGCGAATAAGATAAAATATACTATCTTTTCTTCTCGATTACTGTCATGCCGTAAGTTTCTATATAGCTAACATATCAATTGAACTCTGTCAGTACTACCAATTTAAAGAGTTATAAAATTAAATACTGTCACCAAGATTTATGTATTTATCTTCGTTGCTATCAAATTTGATTGTGTTAACATATTTTAAGTAAATCCTCTTTACATTACAAGTGAACGTAGAATTGTACAAAATGTTATCGATAGTCAAAACTTATGTTTCAGATTTATGAAAGCTGATGATAAATCCTGCAGCAATAGCAACAGTGCTTGTTACTGTCGTGTTCCGGTTTGGAGGGTAAGGTAGCCGGTAAATGTATGCATGTGGCATTAATACCCCGCACGCGCCACAAGGATATCAAAGCACCATTAATAATATGCCACCAAAAGCCTTCAAATTTGCGTTCATTTTACTTTAAAATTATCAAAAATTCTCACAGATTTTATCCACGCTTTAGAACAGCTGATTGAATAATAGTGATCAACCGCCATTTTAAGCGTAATCTACAGGGTTCCAGCGTTCGCTGATTATCGGATAATTCGCTACTATTTTGCTTGTCAAAAGTGCCACTTGGCTACGGTTTTGTACGAGAATTGTCAAAAATGATCGATGCAATATAACGTTTCGTTTCACGAATGACACTTGGCTACCAATTACAAATCCGTTTACGCTCGTGTCAACAGCTTATGACAGATCCATACATTTCTCTTTCTATTGTACTAGCGTTGATGCCACGCCTTGGAGAGTAAGTCTTTTTTGCTTTTAATGCACTTTTCATATAAATAAAACTTATAATCTCGGTGAAAATAATACTTCAAACTGACGTTTACCGTCAATTCAGAGACAATATTCGATATACTTCGTAAAGTTCGTATGGAACAAACGTTGAACAAGCCATGATCTACTTGGCTACCAATTTGGCCTAAATATCGCCAAAGCGTTATATTTGAATAGTTATTGAGCGTTTGCCACTTGTCTAGGGGGGCAGGTCTCATCACTCGCCTTTTGGCGGGAATGGTGACTCGGTCGACTCGTTGGAAAAAAATCTTTTTTTCCTACAACTAAACCATATTTTATTATTCTGTAAAAGACTGTGTATCAATTGATATATTTTCTGTCTATTAAGGATCAAAATAAAGTAATCGACAAAGTAGTTTTTATATTTACAAACAAATATTACAAAAATCACGTGAAAAATAATGAATTTCTAAATGACTTTATTTTTGGCTATTACGATATATTTCTTACGACGAATTGTCCAAATAGAATAATTAAACGGCCTTTCTAATAAAAACAATACTTACATGAGAGAAATGCACCGTAAAACAACACAAAATTCAGTTTTATACCACTAATAAATCGATAACACACACGCGGTCCGGTCGAACGAACAAAAGTGGCTGAAGTATAATAAACGACAAGAGCAGATGTCAGTTTACGAATTTGACATGACAGATATTTTATCATAGAATAAACATCAAAGACGTTTTCATACAACATTAGTCTTTATAATTAGAAATTTAAAGTTTAAATTCAAAAATTCAAAAAATCAAGCGGCGTAAAATTTTGCCTTCAGAGTGACAGTACACGTAATTGTCATACATAATGTCTAATATTTGCCTCTACGAGAGTCGAGTGGTTAATATATTACTCGACTGGTTTCTTTTTTAAAGCATCTTCAGGAAAGTATAGAATATATTTTCAGAAGAGTTGAATAGCATTTTATGAAGGTTGAAGTATTAAATTTCATGCTTCATTCTTCATAGAGTGAAATACTATTCAGTTGCATCACAGCAGTTCCATATAAGATGTTCACATATTTAATTCGTCGCACGACTAGACATGGACGTTTCAAACCATAAACAGTTTCAAAAACTATTTATCGGCGCAATACCGAAAACTATTTATTGAGGTTTACAGAAACTGTTTATCGAGCAAAACTGTCTATTGGCGCGACGCGCGCCGCACGCGACGCATGTAGTCTTGGTGGGGTACACAGACCACTTAGAGATCACAGACCACTTAGAGATGGTGGGCTAGTACTCTAATTGGTCTGTGTTGGTGGACGAGGTCAAACGTATATATCGATAATGAGAAATACCGAATAACCGACCGAAGTAACACGAAAGCGACAGTATTAAACGCGCTACTCATAGACTAATATTGTAAGTATGGCGCTACTAAAGCGCGCCAGCCAGGATTTAACAATTGACACCTATTTCTTTAACATTAAATGCAATAATTATTGGTAAAATGAAATTGGGTCACTTAGTCTGGTCAAGGTCATGCACTTGCTTCTATCAGCATTTATTTTTCGTTCTTATAGACGTTTAGAAATAAATTGTCTTATAATAATATAGTGTAAATATATTATGTGTACAACTTATAATTACTACAATACATAGGTAAGTATATTCGAAATACGTAATATTTAACGTAAAATAATTTCATCACAAAATTTCAACTTGATCAGTCGATATAAAGGGCTCAAAACGGTATTGCACAGAAATGAGGCAGGTATCAGAACAGCTATTCGCTATACAAAGCCGCTATTCTGTAATCAATAGTTTTCAAAATAAATAGTTTCAGCAACCGCTATCGCGTGGCGATAAATAGTTTCGTTTTGATACGGCAAAATCGCGAAACGACCCACCTGTACCTACGCACGAGAGTTGCGGGCGGCGTTGGGTGCGCGGGAGGATGCCGGAGGATGGTGTCAGCGGATCATTTACCAGTTAACATATTAAATTTCATACTAAATTTTTTAACAATTAACAACTGTTATTTATATCAGCAAATACTGTTAAAATTTTATGCATCACTAACATTACCTTTTTTTTGCTCGCTATCTTGATTTATGATAATACTAACTGTTAAACGTTATAAAACTACTCCAGGGGACCTTTTTTTGGGTCGCTAACTCGACAACTTTGCGTTTTTGCTGCTTCTAATACTTATTATATATAGGCTACTCCCGATATAAACTGATACAACATAAATAAATAACTGTTAAATATTAATTAATTTTATCAACATACCAGTTAATCTAATTTAACAATAATTTCCATGCCTAAAGCGGAGACGGCGTCGTGAGTGCCGCGAGGCGACTCCCGCACCACTCGCTTTTCTGTATTCATCGCTGACGGTTGATAATTTCTGTTATTTTGTAAATTCTGTTAGCAAATTATACTAGTTACCTATTATAATACAGTCGACCTTTTATTTTAATCCCATAGGACCCTTATCATAAGGTTTCGAGGAAATTTTGCAAATACCACATTTTTTTTCTATAGACAGCTTATTGGTACAGGCTCCTTTAAAGAATTGACTTATATTATACGGTAAATGGTCAGGTATGGCTGTGGTACTAGACTACCCGGCCGAGACTTTACAGAACTCTGGATAACTTGTTTTACGCATTTCTAACTCCAAAAACTGGTACCTACTTGACTGGCGGTATTAATTTATGAGATGAGATCGCTGTAAAAATATGTGGCGTAACACTCGCGGACCGGATTCGTAATGTTGGAATGAGAGAAGTTAGGCTTGAAAAAGATGTCAGTGTAAAGATGAGACTATTGGTTCGGACACGTACAAAGAATATTAAATGAAAGGTTAACAAAACAGATATACAATGCGAATGTGGAAGGATGTGGGTACCGGGGAAGACCAAGACTGACGTGATCAGATCTATCGAGTACTGTCCGAAGGTGGTGTCAAGGGTCTTCGCAACCGACGTGTTTGCATGAAGAGAGTAATTAATGTGTAGGAAGCGAAACAAGCCTGCAAGGATCGTAATGTATTGCACTCAGTTCTCTTTGCCTACTCCGCAAGGGATCTGGCGTGAAGATATGTTTGTGTGTATTCAGTATTAATCCTTAATAAATTAAATACGTTTAGACATGTGTAACACTGTACTGCGCCGCGCAATCGACAACATTTCATTTTTTTAACACCCTTATATTTTTAACTGAAACTAGATTAAAAATAGGATACCCGTATTTTTTTATTTTCCAAAATTCATACATTTTAATATTTATTTTAACTTATAGCGCATATATTCCTAAGTACACGCATCCATTTTTTATTTATTTCAGGGTTCTAATGGTGACCGATTTGCTGTATACGGATTAGTGGCATATGGCTTGGGATGTGGCTTAGAAGGCATCCCTGGCGTATACGTCAACGTACCACATATCTATAAATGGGTCAATGAAGAAATGACTTTGGAGAAGCTTGAAAAAGTGTACATTTTGTAAAAGAAACTGTGATAATTAGATTTGAGTGATGATTTCGGACATTTCGGTTATATTTCATTTACTCTAAATTTAAATACATTGTAAGAAATATAAAAATAATGAAATTAAAATAGTTAAGATCACGGGGTGGAGTGTTAGTACATTTTTGGACCTTTTACAAAACTTAATGGTGGCTCCACCTGAGCCACATACACCAAACTTCGTACGAAACTAATCTCAAGTCGAAATTGAAATGTCTACTATCCTCTACCATCATCATTACTATCACATGTCAAACACAAAATCGATTTGAATCGATACACCGTATCGATATGAGTCACAATTCGATGTATGTAACGTTTGTTATCGACACAAAACAATATTTTTTATGAAGTCAAATATAAGAGGTATATTTCTGGAATAAAAAGATTTCAATGCTATTTCGATATTGAATAATAATATTAAATCAATATTTTCATTCACCGGCATTTTGACTACACTTTATGACTATAAACAATATTTTTGAGATGCGTTGCAAGTTAATACAATTGCAGATATCTGAAGGTGTAGATCCTGTCAAATAAAGTAAGCGTTCAGAGATCACTGAAGTCACAATCACTGACATGTAACGTGGGGCTAATTTGTTTTATTTTATTTTGACCTTTACGATGTAATTAGACAATGAACTTAGCATAAAATTATCAAACAATTTTTTGTGACTGTTGAATTTCATCACGTTTTTATTTTATTTTAGAATGTCAGTGTTAATTTTTTATACATTTACTGAACAACACACTCAAAAACTATTAGCTTTTAAACTGCTGTAAAGATATTTGTTAAATTCATTAAACAATTATAGTATCTCGTATTAATTATATTTACTTGTGCAAAAGAATTCGAACTTTGATTACTCCAACGTATATTTATGGCCTTTTTAAATGGATCATCAAATTGGTGGGATGGTTTTGCATCCACTGAGGCCTCTCCCTATATAGAATATTTAATGCCACTTATATGAATATTTGATATCATATTGGTGGCATTTATATTTTATAAACAAAAAACAATTAAATCAGACACTACGTGTAGCTGACAAACACAACTATAATGCAATGTATAACGGAAACGAAACTAATTTATGATAATTATTACTAATGAAACTAATATTATGTAATCTATGATCATTAATTATACTTGTATATAAAATCAACAACAAAAATATGCTACATACGATATAACAAAATGTTGATATATCGTATAATTCGCATAGAATTGTATCGATACAATACGATATCGTTTCATGTCGCCCATCTCTAACGAAAACTTAAGTCTTAAATTCTATTCTTAAATATGGCTGCCAGATTGTTTACATAGTTTTGTTTTAGTTTTATTTTGATTTATTTGCATTGTTTTCGTGAAATTTACGTCAAATTAATAACTATCTTCTGCGTCTACAAGTTCTGCAAAAGAGTTATAACTATTTTGGTTGTTTCTGTGTCTTTTAAACGTTGAATTATTAAGAATTCTGTGTTTAGTAGTGTCGAATCAGTTTCCAGTGTTTAAACCTCATAATTTTGCTACAATTTAGTTTGTAATTTGACAAAATAAATCTATTCTACGACGTAAAGTTTTTTGTTTTATTTACATAATATGTCAGAGCAGAGATCAGCTAGTAAAAAGTTTAAAAATATTTATGCCAAGAGGGTTCTGTAACATAGTTTATGCTTGCTTGTCCTTTTAACAATGTTGATTGTTGAAGTTTCCGGTCTATAAAGCATAATATTATATACATGGGGCACACTAAAAGTTTTGCACTTCTAGCTAATCGGAACTATTTGAATTTCGAAAACGATTGGCGGAAAATGAGTGAGTTCTAAGATGTGCTTATTTTAGTTATTACGTAATTACTTATGCAATGCAAAACTGTTTCTCAAATTAGTATAATTACTTAGTAGTAATTTGCAAACTACGCATGGCCACACTTATATATGGCGATTGGCGCATTATTTAGTAGAAAGAGACATACTTCACCCATGCCGTGGTACTCTTCGGATCGATTTTGAAGCGCGTGTGAACATCCCGGGTAGAATATAACTTCCTTGGTCGTTGTCACAGACTTATAAGAGGAAAGACAAAGAAATATGTATTTGGAGTTCAGACGAATGAGAACGAGATAGAGATATTGCTTATTACTGTCTATGTGTTCGTGTAATTTGTGTTAGGTCTGCTTCTCTTATAAGTCTGTGGTCGTTGTATTCTTCGGAACGATTTTGGAGCCCATGAGCATTCCAGATAGTACCTATGTAGCTTCCATGGTCACCACAGATTCAACTGACACCGGTCAGAAGTCACCACGACAACAATATTCAAACTTCAAAGTAGGGATGCACGATTTTGCTCTTTGAATCGATTTTTTGGATCGTAATTGATCGTAGGCCTCTGAATCGACTGTTAGATCGGATCGTATGCTCGATCTCATAAAATTCGATTCAAAAATCGAACACATAATTGCAATAATCTTAACAAACAAAACACTTCTTTTTACATAAAGAATCAACTTTAATGAAAAATAAAAATGATGAATAAAAAAATAGTGAAAAAGATATTGGTCAGACGATTGGTTTTTAAAATATAAAATAAAACAATCTTTAAATTATAAATGCTAATCCTCCACGGCCAAACTTTTTAAAAATAATAATTTGGAAATTCTTGTCGGCAGCAGTCTATTGCGACTTTCATCTAATATTAAATTAGCGAGATAGATAGAGAAGCCGTTCTGATGGCGTAGAGGTAGCCACAATCGCTACATATCTTGATACTTAGTACGACACAAACAAACGACCAAAGCAAAATAAAATCAACGAGTACTTTTTAAAACTACCTGCAATATGTTTTCATTATTTTTGCCTATCAACTTGCTTCGCTTCGTAACATAAACATTGTGGACTAATGATATAAATAAAGTGTCGGCATTCATTTGTAATCGATCTTTCTTAATTAAGAATGTTCTTATCAAAATTATAACAAATGAATACTTTCAAATACATTGTCTTGTCTATGAATACGTTTCACGTTTAGTGGTCTCGAACCTACCGATTTTTCGGTATTTCTACCGATATGGACTCTGTTCTATCGAAATATAACGATTTTTCTACGATTTCACAGTATACATGGAAATTCTCCCGATTTTACACTTTTAAGTTGGTAACCCTTTTCATTTATGTTTAATGTTACGGTGAAGCCCTCAATAGTATGGACCTAGTGCAGAATGTAGTTCATATATTTTGGGGAATACCCTTGACACCCTTGTGTCCTACAATTCGATGTTATAAGGGGCTTCCCGCTCGGGAATTTACCTGTCTAATATATATAAACAGTAATTCGGTTTTATTTTTTTAATTTTTCATTAATTTTGTTAACTTTGAAGAGTGAGTACCTAACCGAAAGTCCCTACAAAATCAGATAATTAAGTTAAAATGTCGTCTGACGAGGAGCCAAGCACAAGCGCGAGTGTAAGAAGAAAAAAATATCTACAATATTATAGAAAAGAATGGGAAGAAGAATTTCCAGGTTGGCTGCAAGATAGTCGTAAAGGCGAAAGCTATGCCTATTGTAAGAATTAAAATAAAGATATCAACATCACATCAGGAAAAGACGCTATAAAGGAACATAGTTCTTCATAAGCACACTCAGTATCATCAAAAAATATAAAATCACAACCGAAGATATCATCATTTACTGTGACCAAAACTCAAAAATCTTATATACTGGTTAAGCAAGGTAATTTTTTTAGTTATTTAATTTACTATTTATATTGTTATATTATTTTGTTTTCTACATATCGGTTTATAGAAGCAGTGGATTTTTTTTTTATAGAAGAGGGGGCAAACGAGCAGGAGGTGCACCTGATGGTAAGTGATCACCCCCGCCCATGGACATCCACAATACCAGAGGTCTTGCAGTTGCGTTGCCGGCCTTTTAAGAATGAGTAAGCTCTTTTCTTGAAGGCCCCCAAGTCGTAACCGTTTGGAAACACCCCTGCCGGTAATTGGTTCCACAACAAAGTAGTGCGCGGCAAAAAGTGTCGAGAGAAACGCACAGTTGTGGATTTCCAGACATCGAGATGGTGAGGATGGAATCTCAAATTTTGACGCGATGTCCGATGACGGAATTCGGCGGCAGGAATTAATCCAAATAACTCGTCGGAACACTCTCCATGAAAGATACGATAGAAGACACAGAGTGAGCCAACATCTCTGCGCAATGCCAAAGAGTCGAGCCGTTTCGAAATGGCCAGTTCGTCAACGATTCGAACCGCTCTACGCTGAATGCGATCAAGAGGAAGGAGCTGGTACTGAGGAGCTCCGGCCCAGAGATGAGAACAGTACTCCATGTGGGGCCGAATTTGAGCCTTATAAAGTTGAAGGCGATGGGCCGGCAAGAAGTACTGCCTCGCTCTGCTGAGCACACCGAGCTTTTTGGAAGCTAGTTTAGCTTTACCTTCCAAATGACCACGAAACTGAACGTAATTCGATATGTCGACTCCCAGAATCCCGATACTAGCTGAGGCTGTCAGGAGAGTATCCCCAAATCGAGGTGACACGACAAAGAGCGTCTTTTTAGCGGAAAACACGCAAAGCTGTGTCTTTTTGGGGTTAAAAGTGACCAGGTTTTGACGACCCCATTCCGAGACATCGGTTAGTCGATTCTCAACTTCGGACACAAGCTTGTTTCGGCTCTCTTCAACGTGTTCCCGAGAAATACCGCTTCGGCCGGAGTATGTAGCATCACCAGTACTGTCATCTGCATAGCAATGTATGTTGCGAATTCGCATCATGTCATTGATATGCAGAAGGAACAGTGTCAGTGACAGCACGCAGCCTTGTGGAACACCAGCATTGATAGATTTAAGGTCAGAGCACGCACCGTCAACTACGACCTTGATGCTCCGATCAGCCAAAAAACTGGTGATCCACTTGCATAATTTCTCGGGAAGCCCATAGGAAGGCAGCTTCGCCAGAAGCGCTTTGTGCCATACCCTATCAAAGGCCTTCGCTATGTCCAAACTTACTGCCAATGCCTCCCCCTTGGACTCAACTGCTTCCGCCCACCGATGTGTTAGGTATACAAGAAGATCACCAGCCGAGCGGCCGCGACGGAAACCGTACTGGCGGTCGCTAATCAGCTGGTGCTCTTCTAAATACTTGAGGAGCTGCGAGTTGATGATTGTCTCCATAATTTTGGAGAACAAGGAGGTTATGGCTATCGGCCGATAGTTAGACGGATTAGAGCGATCTCCTTTTTTAGGGATGGGATGCACTAAAGCTGTCTTCCATGAAATCGGTACTACGCCGAGTGAGTAGGAGAGCCGAAATAGGCGTGTTAGTACCGGCGCCAGCTCTGGAGCACATGATTTAAGTACAATCGGAGGGATGCCATCCGGTCCACTCGACTTATGGACGTCCAAGAAAAAAATTGCTTTACGTACGGAAGACTGCAAGAATTTTAATTCAGTCATAGAACTATAGCACTGCGGGATGGTAGGCGGTGCATTTCCTTGGTCGTCCAGAGTCGAGTTGGCCGCAAAGAACGAGCCCAAAAGATCGGCCTTCTCCCTTGCGGTATGGGCCAGAGAGTCACCATCTCCGTGTAAGGGTGGAAGAGAGGGCTGTGAGAAATTCCCCAAGACAGCCTTGGCGAGAGACCAGAACGCACGAGTTCCCGAAGGAAGGCGAACTAATTTCTCACCAATTCTGCCAATGTGTTCAGATTTTGCCTTGACAATAGCTCTTTTGAAGAACTATTGCCAAGGCAAAATGGTACGGAGCGGAATTGTACTCCTTACGTAACGCGCTGGTTTTTTCATCACGAGATGTCGACGCTGCAGCCCAAGCCCCGTAGCATTCCTGCTTTCGGCGTGAAGCCGTTTTGCAGGAGCGACCAAACCAAGGCTGAGACTTACCACCAACTGGTACCGCAGAAAATGGAATGAAAAGTTCCATGCCCTGCAGCACCACATCAGCGATAGAGTCAGCGATGACACTCGGATCATCCAGCGAGAAGCACATCCGCCCCCATGGGTAGGACGCAAAAAAAGACCGCATCCCGTCCCAATCTGCTGTCCTATAGTGCCAAACGCGACGACAGCCTGCAAAAGGAGGCCGCGATAGGTGCGTAACCGGCACTTTACTCCGGATCAGGCAGTGGTCTGACGTACCAAGAGGGACATCCACAGATACCTGATAATTGTCCGGATGGGAGGTCAGCAGAAGGTCCAGCAGTGAAGGCGTATAATCGTCCACATCGGGAATTCGCGTAGGCGTGGTTACCAATTGTGTTAGACCATATGCCAAGGCAAAATCGTGAACAGACCTCCCCGCATGATCGGTAGTGCGTGAACATAGCCATTCGGCGTGGTGGGCATTAAAATCGCCTAAGATCACGATCTCAGCGGAGGGGGTCTGTTGCAACACGGAATCTACAGCCGTTTGAAGGTGCTCAACGAGCCTGTCGACTTCAGCATTTCCGCTATGGGACCTGTAGAGGCACGCATAGATGCGGGGATGGTCGTCGCAGTCTACACGCAGCCAGAGGATGGATAGGTCCCTATAGCCTTCAATGCTGCTGAGACGTCGAGAGCAGATATCCTCTCTGACATAAGCACAAACTCCCGCCCGGGGTACAAATGAATGCTCGAATTTGTACCCCGGGTAGGAGAGATATGAGGTATCAGCCGGAGAAGATATCTGCGTCTCAGTTAAAAAGAACAGAGCTGGCTTAGCCGTCTCAAGGTGGTAGTGGACGGCATTTAGGTTTGAGTGAAGACCCCTAATATTAGTATAATCCACGTGGAGTGTGGTAGAGGGTGCCTTTCGATGTCTGTTCGATTTGCCCCGAGCAGCGAAGTTTGAGAGCGCAATTGTGCCCCCCCCAGAGTACGCAGGGCAGCCTGGGCATCCATGATTAGGCTGATTACAAACCCCTGAACATGGATGTCCAGAGGGGGATTCTCCACCGCTTACGCTAGTGGTACCCCCCTGGGGTAAACTACTACCTTTAAATTGCGCTTCCATAGTGTTAGGGGGAGGGGGGAAAGGGCCTCCGGGAACCTCACAGACCAAACGAAACGCAACAGCAAAGCTGTTATTTTACGTTGGTTTTAAGTGAGGTAGTGGTATCGCCCCGGTCGTGCCGACCCATTCAGCTAAGCATGGCACTACCACTTTTTTTTGATTGACTGCACCGGTGGAATAATTGCAAATAAGAATATTATCCCTCCGGCGGGCGATGGGGTCGTCACTTCCCGACGCCGACAAAGTGGATATAATTATACCCTAATCGCTACTACACATACTAGATATACCTACGTAATTTTAAATCTTTATTTTTAATTTCAGGTGAAATAAGATTAGCCTCATGTTGCTGAACACAATCTACCATTCACTATTATGGAGCACCTACCGCAGTTGATGCAAGCCGTTTGTCCTGATTCAAAAATAGCAAAAGAAATAAAATGCTCTTCAACCAAAACTCATGACATAATTGATCATATTATAGGTAAAGAAAGTTTCAATAATTTATGTAAAGATCTAGCGCAAACTAAGTTTTCGCTTATTATTGACGAGTCCACTGATCTTAGTACGACCAAACACTTGTGCTTAGTTGTGAGATATGCGAAAATGAATCGTATTAAAGATTGTTTTGTTAGCTCTTATTCCATTATAAGAAGCTAATGCAGCAACCTTATTTGAACACATTGTAAATTTTTTTAGAAGCAATAACATTCCATATAAAGATAATCTAATAGGTTTTGCATCTGACGGGGCAAACGTAATGATGGAACGTAATAATTCTGTTGTAACATTGCTGCAAAATGAAATTCTTAACATTTTTATACTTAAATGCGCCTGCCATTCGTTTCACCTTTGCGCGTCATATGCTTGTACCAAATTGCCAGGTTTTATAGAGGATCTTGTAAGAGACATTTACAACTACTTTTCTTCTAGCCCAAAAAGAGTGGCAGAGTTTAAAAACTTTCAAATGTTTTGCGACTTAAAAGTACATAAAATACTTCACCCCTTTCAAATACGCAGGTTATCAGTACATGCAGCAGTGAAGAGAATATTGGAACAGCTCTCTGCTCTTAAACTATTTTTATAGACCAAATATCTAACAATGATCATCTTTTAGCTGCAGAACATATATTACAGAAGCTCCAAGATCCTACTACGATATTATTTTTGGAATTTTTAGATTTTGTATTACCATTATTTACCGATTTAAATAAAGAAATGCAAGCAGAACACCCGAAAATTCATAATTTATATGAAAAAATAACTGGAACATTAAAAACTATTTTTGATTGTTTTTTAAAAAGAGAATATTTAACTAGTACTCCAATCGAAAATGTTGATTTTAAGAATCCCAGAAAGTTTATGGATATTGATGACGTATACTATGGTGCTGCTGCGTCTAATACACTACTAAGTAGTTCAGAAAATCTAAACTCAGACCAAGTAAATTTGTTTAAATGCAGATGCCTAGATTTTTATATCGAAGCTTGTAAGCAAATAAACATTGAAAGTTTCCATTGAAAAATAACCCAATAAAAGGTTTAGACATAATTGATCCAAAAAATGTTAAAATTGCCAAAACTGCTTCGATAGTTCCTGTGAGTAGGCTCTTTCCCAATATTGTTCACAGCAACGATTTCCAGGAAATTGATACAGAGTGGCGCATTTTAAGAAATTGTGAACAAATCAAAACATTTCCTGATGATGTAGAACTATTTTGGGATGAAGTAAGTTTACTAAAGCGTGGCGATGAAACTCAAATGTTTCCATTGTTGTCTAATTTCATCTTTAATATTTTATCACTTCCCCATTCATCCGCTAACGTTGAACGCATATTTTCACATATTAATCTTTTAAAAACAAAGCAGCGAAATAGGCTGTCTACTGAATTAATCACTAGTCTATTACATTCAAAACGACTCTTTAATACAGCTAATTGTTAAGATTTTGAAATTAATTCGAAGATGACCGCGGCTATAGCCAAAGAATATTGGTATAAAAATAATTATGATTGTAACAAATTAGTCTGTAAGTTTATTTTAAAAAAATAAACGAATTTTATTGAATATTGTATTTTTTTGTCAAATACCGATTTTGGGTACAAATATACCGATTTTAGCTGGCAATTCTACCGATCTCGCTCTATGACGTTCGAGACCACTGTTCACGTTACATATGAATCGGATCGAATGAAGATCGTATTAAAATGAATCGATTCAAAAATCGCTAGATCGTATTCTTTTGAATCGATCTTCATAAAAATCTAATCGTAACGTGCATCCCTAGACCCTACTTCAAAGTCAAAGAGGAAAAAGCTTTTATTTTAAATTCAAAGTAAAAAGAAATTGAAATCACAGAACAATATAACCTAACACCCTAACAGTAAAATGCAGTTAAATAAGTGTATATTTATTTACAAGTGTGTTAAATACAATATTATTTTAATACCCGAAAATTATAAATTAAGTGATGATAATTGATAAGCCAAATAAAACATAATCTGTGAATAAAATGGATTGCCCGCAATCAAACATATGATGCTAAATTGTGAACACACAGCCAATTTAAATCAACAAAAATAAATAGATAATTAACATTGTGTAGAAACTTAACACAAATGTGTTAAATCACGACATCATAGGATTTATTGTAGATGCTGTATGACATTAACTTAATAATATTTACCTACGTCTTTGTCTACGAGGAAATTTATTAACTATAGTCTTCTCTGGCATCACTTGAGAACTAGGAGGATCAGTTTTCGTAGCATCCAGTTGAACAGAAAACGGCGAGATGAGCTTGCTTGAGTTCAGAGATCATTTCTATCTTGCAATGAGTTTTATTCGGAAGCTAAATAATAATTTTAGCATCGGTAGACTAACAATTTCTAATACCGAAATGTTTACATGCCTCCATGAAAAGCTGGTGTTTAAATTTTGTCATTTAAACACCAGAGTCTTTTGAGGATGTTTTATTCTCCCAAATCGGGATTACATTAGAAACGGGCCGCACGAATTTAGGGCTGAGGGGTGAAGGGGTGGTGTATACACCCCCCCCCAGTACCCCCCCACGGAAATGCTTACAAAAAAAGTTAAAGCTCAAATATTAACCTAAGCTCAAAATGTATGAAAGTTCTTAAAAACACTTAAAATATCAATCTTAAATTATTTGGCACTACCTTTTATGACTTGTAGAAGCCTCTTTTGTTATAAGTTATTGCTGTAATTAAAAAGTCACAAAAATATCCTGATCCCCCCTAGAATGGGGGAATTTCACAAACCATATTATGTCCAATCTAAGCCAGCACTTTTATTGTTTTCCCAAGGTGATAGCTGCGATTACATTTTTTTAGTGTATCCGTTACTAAAATGCGGCAGCTTGCTTATGCAAGATACTTTAGTTAATAAAAGCCTATGATGCATTTTACTGCACTTTATTATATAAGCATTTTGTTGGTCTTCTTGTTGTTGGTTGTAAGTGCTTACTGGGAGGAATACTTAGATAAAAACCTTTATTCTCCTTTTTGTCAATTCTATGCTATAGAGTTGCAAATTTTAAATTATCGGTATATTATTTATTTGCTGCTTTTCTTATACATTATTTTCCTTCCAACACCTCAGATATCGCAGAAGCTGTAGAAACATCATTGATAGAAGTTCTCTCAGCTTTGCGTTTAAATGTTTGAACCTTTTTTCTATAAAGAAATATGAATATGGTGAGTCTTATATAAACACTAGCTGTTGCCAACGACTTCATCCGCGCGGACTTTGTTTACTCCGCACAGCTCCACCCCCATAGGTGATAGAGTGATTAATATGTAGCCTATATGTTGACCCGACCTATTAGTAATATTCATCCAGAATTTGAAGTAAATCCATGCAGTACTTTTTGAGTTTATCCCGGATATACATACAGATAAACAGGCAATAATTCTAAAAACTATATTTTTGGCTTCGATATCGACTGTAGATCACGCCCCAAGTATTCTTTTAAAAAAATATTCAATGTTTAGTTTTGACTTTCCTACGATTTTATTATATGTACAGATTCATTTAACAAAATATTGGGGCATGTTGATACGAATCATTGTGACCTTACAGAACTTGCATCAAACCAAATATTTTAATACATATATCACATTTAACACTAAATGTATTACAAGAATCACATTGGAAAGAAAACTATGAACATTTTGTTGCTAACATCAGTAACAGGTATACAGGTGTCAAGCGCTAGTCATCGAGTGAATGTTGCTCCGTGCTAGTGTGCGTGTAGGGTGTATGACTACCTTCCTATATGTGACGGATGGCTCTTCAAAGTGTTTTGTTTTTAATGTATACTGGCTGTATCTACGTGTCCCATGTATCAATATACCCCATCCATATCCCGCTATGTAACACTATTTTTGTATAGTCACCCTAGGATATCTTTATTTATTTATTTAATACTTTATTGTACACAGAAAACAATACAAAAAAAGACAATATTAACGTAACATAAATACAATGGGCGAGCTTATCTCTACTTAAAGAGATTTCTTCCAGCCAACCCGCTAAATGAGAATAAAATAATGAATAAAGAAATGAGTAGACCTAGTGTACAAAAAATAACTAATATTATAAACTATGAAACTAAATTAACATATACTAGTAATAATGAATTTTAAAAAAAACATGTAGAGAAAAAAATACATACAATTTAAGGAAAACTTATCTTTGTTAAAAATGCATAACTTTAACACAATTTGTGCTTTAACAAATTGGGTTTATTGATAAGTACTTGCTCTTCTCTATTACATAAATATCTAAATTTACAAGTTGTATCTAAAATCTGATGAGGGATGACTTTGCTAAAGTAGTATCAGAACATAAACAATCAAAGGCTCACGAGTGATCCAGTAGAATGTGAATTGTACTTTGTAGGAAACAGGCAATATAATAATATCATCTGTCAGCCGTAACAAAGCTGTTTCCATTCCATACTTTGCATTACATCTTTGAAACGCGTATTGATACTTGGTGTTAACATTTTGATGTTGATAATTATCTACTTGTTTCTGGATCATTCGATCAATTACCCTTGATATTAATAGTAAAAAAGTAAAAAGTTTTGTTTTTTGGTATTTTCTTTGTTGAAAAGATTTTGATATAATGGACTGATCCAGTTGCATTTGTTTTAATATTATTGATAATCTTTGTAACCTCTTCTTCCATCCTAGTCTTAAGACTGAATCATTTTGCGAATATAGGGAGGTGTAGAGGATATGTAAATAAAACAATGGCTTACATCTAACTGTCTGTATTGTGATTAATGATTTATCATATAGAATACATTCAGCACATCAACACAACACCCTGGTAGGATACAATCCACATTTTTTGATAAACTTTTTACCATCTCAATTCTTTTTTTGTTTTGTGTTTTTTTTTTGGACAGATGTTTTAATTCAAAATTGGCTTTTCGAATTCTGTAATTTCACAATTTGGCTTTTCCTTGTTGCTATATATATTTTTTATCCTCTTGTATGTTATTTGTCAATTTATCTTTTTTTTAATTCTGTATTCCGTTCAGCAAGAAGAGAGACAGAAGATAGCATGTTGTGGTTAGAGTTTTGAATTTTTGGTAAAATTTTCTTTAATACTTGTTCCTGATTAAATAGTATAAGTTTTATGTGTTCTTTCAAGTGCAACAGGGAAGCGTTCTTGGTCCAATCCTCTACTTAATTTTTACCTCAGACTTGCCTACGACGGAAGGAGTTGTCATCGGCACTTTTGCAGACGACACTGCTGCCCTAACTGTTCATGATGAACCAGTACAAGAAACCATGCTTCAACGATCATTAGACAACATAACGGAATGGCTAACCATCTGGCGTATTTTTAATCTGCTAACGAAACAAAATCGATACAAGTTACCTTTACTTTGCGACGCGGAACATGTCCCCCTGTGGCCCCTAACGGAGTACAGATACCACAATCAAATGAAACCAAATACCTTGGACTTTATTTGGACCGCCGTCTTACCTGGAAAAAACACATATTTACAAAACGTAAAACGCTATGCATCCAATTAAGAAAAATGTTTTGGCTGCTCGGCAAAAAATCTCAATGTCACTGGGAAACAAACTGCTACTGTACAAAAGTATTCTGAGACCAATCTGGACTTACGGAATGATTTATGTGATTGTCATCAAGGAAGTTGTTAACAGTGTATTAACATTTTTCTATCCGGAGATTTTTCCCAAGTTTTATAATATACGGTCATTTTATTCTGATTTAATTTTATCTGGTAATTCGTTACCTCTGCACATAATTTGTTAGACTTTTTTTCGGTACTTCCCGGAGGCTGTTAATCAGAGGATCAGACGTTAAAATCAACATATTGAGCAAGTCTCTATTCGTGGCAAGACGAGAGCACTTTCTGGTATTGTGCTCTCTAAACCTCCGACAGTCTTTGTTTCTCGCTTCTTGGGCTTTTTCTGAAAGCTGCCCTATTGGTATGAGTGCCTTCTTTATCACCTCTGTACTGTGAATAAGCAATTTATGTACAGTAGCAGGTATGTAGTACCACAAGCAGAGACTTAGATAAAGTCTTCTTGTTTTGGGACAAAGCTTTTTGAATTCCACAAGATTTATCTCGAAGCCAGAAGACAATGTCCTCAACAATACATAAAAGTGTTTGATGATTGTAACATCAAATCCTGTGATCTGAGCGCTCTGTTCGGGGTTCCCGAAAAAACGTCGAGCTGTGTTTCCATCATTTGAGGAACCACATCTAATTTGCTTTGGCTTGTCCACAATTAATCCCATTTCATGCTTGAATCGTTGTTTAATTTCCTCTGATCGTTGTTTTACACTTGCTTTTTCTTCTAGACCTAGCTTGCCATTTCTTAATATCTAACTTATAACTAATGTGTAAAAAGCACTCAAACAAACGAATCTAAGCATGTAATATTGACAAACCAAAGCCAAAATTATCCTGATTGCTGTCAAAATGCACTCCTTCATCATTCATCATTCTGGGAGTAGCCCCACAAACATAGCATTTCTGCGATGAATGTGTGTCTGTCAAAGCGTTGCACACTTTTCCATCAGTCATAGTCAGCAGAAGCTTGTGCTTAACAGAAATTTCAGATCCACCAAAATCACAAGATGTAGTCTCCAAGTTATTTATTTGTTCCAAAACCTTATTTGTCTCGATTTTTGTCAGTTCCGTAGTTTTTTTGGCAAAAACAAATTTAATTGGACGACAAAACATCGTCGATGATGGACGAGGATTTTGCCAGATAATGTTGTTACCTCCGTCGATTAACCTTAGAGGAACGAACGAATAAACAAAAAGGAACTTATCAGTGTCTTCGCTGATCTCAAATCTCTGTTTGTAAGCACTATGACCTATGTAACTTCCGTCACATCCGCATTTACTTATAAGAGTAAACGATGAATTGGGTATTAGATTGGGGAGCACACTTGTGACATCTGCTCTCTGATCTTCCACTAATCGTTCTGCTGTTTTATTCAAATTAGTTTGTAGCTCAATTTCTGCTCGAGATTGTGTCACAACAATGTGCTCCTCGGAAGGATAACACGCTTTTTTTATTTAACAATACAATCATATTGTTACGTTCTTCGGGTTCTTAATTTGCAAGAAAACGCCACTTATATTAAAACCGTGTATTTACAAAACAAATACACAAAACAACACAATGTAATATATAAATACTCTGATTAACACTAGTAACTCACTGTAGGACAGTTAACCGACTACACAATAAAACACTTCTTTTATTCACTGTATTACACACTGATCACTCCGCTTTACACTGGTCGCTCGTAGTATCGCTTTCGATCACTGTATAAAACTGCCTTCTATTTGTCAACACATCTCTATTTATACCCAGGGTACAGTTCTACCTGGATCCAGAAAAATCTAAATTTATCGCATAAACAATAACATTTATATTTATATTTAAGTCCATTGTGTTATTCAATTTATTCTTTTTTAAAGTGAAAGATGGACAAATAGCTTATGTGAAACTTTTTAATTTTATCACCAACGTTTCGTCTACTTTGTTGACTACTTCAGGCCTCAAAATTTGGACGTTTTACATAGTTTGTCAATTTTAACTGTATTGAAACATACAATGCACAGTTCTTCTCGCATCCTTTTTTTATAGAAACAACGGTTACTGTATATTGATGTTATATTGTTTATTGTATTTTACATATTTGATATATTAATCACACAGTCAGATGTTTATTAAAATTTTAACCAATCTATTCTTCATGCGACAATAGCACATGTGAAACAATTTACGTAAATTGTTTCACACGTGAAAATATCCTGCATGTTTTATCGATTTAAGATTTAGTTCCAAAGTAAAACAATTGCATTCCAGCTCTAGTCTGGTGTTATTGTTTTAGTCTTTCTGGCCAGAATATACTTTGATTTTTACAAAAAAAAACCATTCCCTATGTCGTTGGCATTTAAATTACAATCGAAGTTTCATACAATATCATCTTAACAAGATATATTATTTAAATCGTAACTTTATTTGGTAGTTTCGAATAAATCACAAATATTCGCTATCGACGTTTTCCGGCAATAGCATCTTGTTAGTAGACGTATTCCATCGATCGTAATTCATTTGGTAGTATCGAATAAACCGCAAATGTTTGCTCTCGGTTTTAACGTATATATGTCCACTGAAATATCTGGTTTGAACATGGAATTCGTTTTGATAGACCAAATCGACAAGAATTAAAACTGGTAAGGTCAAGTGGGGTAAGTGAAACATATTTTACTTGTATCTTTATGTAAATGTGTATAACACAGTGACATGACTCTTAGTTACAGGAGCAATTAGTGCAAAGTATTCTCCTTTAATCAGTCCGTTATAGTATCATGATATTTAATACTTTAGTCTTACCAAAATGAAAAAAACAAAAAACATTTTTAGATTATAATATTGTTTCACTTGCACCTGAAAAGGGGTAAGTAAAACAGTTGCCAAAAGTATAATTAATAATATATCTATGTGCTTCTTAATCCCTCTAAAACAACAATTCAAGGGTTATTTTTCAAATATGCGTCTTTTTTTAGCGACATAAAGCTTAGTTATAAAAATAACCTAAAAAAATATAATTTGGGGTAATTGAAACATAGCTGTCATGGTCAGATGTCATAAACATTTTATAACAATTTCTACCCGATTTAAAAACAAAGTTACAGTGAAATGAAAACTAAAATATAAATCAATTTCTTTAATTCAGCAATAAAATCAATCTAACTTAATATGGCATATTGAAAGAAAAATGAGTATGAGTATGTAAATGTTTTTGCACTGATTCCATGCAAACGAAAACTTAAAAACATTCTTAAACAAAGATTTTTTTCTTTTTTTAAAAGCTTTTAAATTTTAGTACTGTCATGCTTATTATGATGGTGTTTTTATTTCATCAATATGTCTACGACGCCGTATATAATGTACATGCGTACTTACCTCTATTGTTTAACGGCAACCATGCGATCCCTCAGACTAGTTTGTTCATATTTTTAACTTTTTTGTATACTGCTACGTTATCAATTACTTACGTAAGTTTATCTCTATTTACTACACGGAATTATATTATTTGTTGTGATTTTCTACCTATGCATATTTAATGTAAAAAAATCTATTTTGTTTTAGTTCAAAGAAGTTTACATTTACTAGTTCATTTAAATTATAAACACACTACACTATATAAATATACATCACTCAAAACCTTCTTAATACCGTGAAGGTATAAAAACTACTAAATAATATTGTTACGTACTCGGGTTCGTACTTGTAGGAAAACACCACTTATATTAAATCCGTGTATTTACACAACACAACACAACGTAATACTAAAATACACTTTACACCCTAGTCACTCGCTATACTATCACTGAACTTAGAACACTACACAATAAAACACTTCTCGCTTCGCACTCGGTCACTTGATGTATCGCTCTCGATCGCTTGATAAAAACTGACTTGTGTTTGTCAACAGCTCTGTATTTATAGGCAGGGGAAAGTCCTAGCTGGATCCAGAAAAATCTAAATGTATCGGGAAACAATGAATCACTTCTTATCGTAAACATGTTATGAGTCATAAATCCTAGTACACGCTACTTTCAACCTTATGCCATATCCCACAAAGTCCATTATGGCATAGCCCAGGTCAACTATTTGTTTGTCAATAGGAGTAGCTATCTCTTTCTTTTATTTCTAGATAATTACCGCGCGCGCGCTCCAACTCCACACGCTTCTAGATTATTCGTAACAATATATTTAAAAAAGCTCATATTTCAGCAGATGTTTTATGACACCACAAAATACTTCATCTATTGTTAATAAAGAACTGTTAATATTGCTCCGAAATCGTTTGCTGAAACGATTAGTTGAATTTTTAAATGTCTTTGGGAGTTGCACATGTTTTACCAGAGTATCTGATACTTTTGGACAATGGGTACTTTCTACTAAATGGTTACTTTCATAATCATATTATCGAATAGGCAGTCTAATGTTACTATTCCTACCATTAATCACACACATTTTTACATGTAAAAATGTTCACGATTCCCGATAAAGGGAAATTGAAACATACGTTTCTCTTTCCCCAGTTGCACCTGTTTCACTTGCCCCATTTAACAGTTTTTAAAGTTAAGTTTTTAACCAACCAAAACTAATTTTCCCTAAGTTTTATCTAAATACAATCAATGTGCTGAATATAAGCACTTTTAATGCAGTACTTACCATTACAAACATATAACTTATTCACTACTATGCGATCCAAAAATGCGCCCTATCAAAGCCGTATATCGTGATTTGATAGTTGTCAGATTTATATTTTTAATATTGGCTTAGAAAATGATAGTAGCGAAATCTGTGTTAGACCACTAAACGCATATTGCCATATCTGCTTTATCGACTGGGCGCAATTATAGATAGAGAAAATAGTTTGTTAGTTATGAGTGGGTGTTTCAGTTACCCCTTCATTTTATTTACCCCACTTGACCTTAATATATATTTTTCTACGAGAAAAGAAGCGTAAAAACACGCGGAAGCACAACTTTGGCGAATTAACATGACACTTGGTTTTAAAATGAAACCAAATTATTATTTTTTTTCTTATTATGGAGGACCATCACTATCCTATAATTTTGTTCCTGACATAATATCGCTTTCATTGTTATCTTCTTCACTTTAACTTTTTAAAATGATTCCTTGTACTTTAAGAGTAATAATAATTATTCTCTTGCATTGATTTCTTAAAGTCTATTTTTCCCAATATTCTTTTTGGAGTGTCTCAACAAGATTTACTTCTTTTTCCAATTTGCAGCAGTTATGGTAAAGATACCAAAGAGTGCAAGTTTTCAAAGATTATTTATTTCAAAAATCAGCTTTTGAGTTAGTCTCCAATTTTACTTATAATTAAGTTTAGGTTTTTTTAAGAACACATTTTTATTCTTAACATTAAAAAAATGTTCATTGGTCCCGTGCTCTTGCGGTACAGTGAAGAAGACGCTAAGAAACTCCATGCTCCCGGGCTAATTTAGTGGCTTGTAAACTTAAATGTGACGAACGACTGTCTAAAATCAAAAGAGCCGGAACGACCTTTGACGGCCTGGCCATTTTGATGAAATGGTTGACCTAGATTACAAATAAATCTGAGTTCATATAACCAGAATCGGACACTAGTTGTAGAGAGTCCTCTGGAGAGTCCATCAATGCAGCAAACAACAGTTTCTGTTTGTACTCGTTTTGAGGACACTATTTTTCCAACGATTGTTTACCTTTTTGAGTATAAACTTTAGGTAGTCCGAAGACCAGTCTCACCCAAGTTAAATATTTGTCTGCCGACAAATTTAAAATTTGTAAGGAATTGTTTTAAATTTAAAAGAGCATTCTTCTCTGTTATTAGCAATTCTTCCGAGCTCTTTCTTCGTTAGATCATAGAAACATCTATCCAAGCAGCGGTAGTGTTCTGCCAAGCTGTTATCTAAATCAGGTGAAAATACCTTTGAAATCCTACCAAAAGAGAGAGGAATAGGGCCTGCATTTGGTTTTCTACTTATAGACGATCCTGGGATGTTCAGTAACTCTGCAAACGATCTTTGACTTTGTACCCTTTCTCTTGCATCTTTTAATATTTTCTCCGTGAAAATTAATAAATAAATTAATTACGATGACATAGAATAGATTTGCAAAATAAAATAAAAAATGTTAATTTGCTTCATACAAGCTAAGAGTCCACAAGCGTACTCTGGGTGCTTACTCTTACGGATCTAGTATCGGCCACGGGCTGTGATAGGTAAAAGAATTTGACATAAATCACACATAATCTAACTTACTAGCAAAATATACTTAGTGTTATTCAAATTATCTTCATTAACTCTAATATTATAAAGAGTCTTATTAAAGGAAGATATTACGGAATTAGTTACTAATATATTTTCTTTTACTAATGATGCTAATTTCTTGTCATTATTCTGCAAAGCCGTTATAGCTTCATCGTATTTAATACTGCCGTATTGTCGCCGATCACATGAAATTGATGATTTATATATCTATAATTTGCTATCTGCAAGTCAATTATAGGTTTTAACTATGGTACAAAAGATTATTTAAGAGAATTTGATATCTTGGTCTAGACTAAACAATGACTAAGGACTCACAGTACGATCAGCAAAGCGTAGGCGGTTGTTAGGAACTGCTGGCTGCAACATTGCGACGAGATAAGGCCCGTTGAGGCTTAGGCTTGGAGGCTTAGTTTGAGGCGTAAAAGTATAACAAACAAACACACTATCGCATTCAAAAGCAAAATTTATCTGGAAACGACGACGATTTTTAAAAATGATTCAGTAGACTAATATTCTGCTACTGCCAATTTCGTTGTTGCATATCATCAGTGTATTAAAAGCTATGAATGTAATAATGATAATATACATTTCACTTCTTTGTTTCAGATAGAAAGATTGGCTGCCACTGTCGAAATCGTTTATTTGCAAATTAATGCTTACTTTTTTAATTGCAACAAACTTGATTATATTCTTGGGATTGAGATTTCTGTAACAAAAACAGTGATGAAAATTTTAAAATCTGTTTGAATTTCGTAAATTTATGGATTTTTATAATATTTTATCCATTAAAATGCATCACTATATTGCACCAAAGGAGATAAATTTATCAAATCTGTTTGACTTCGTATCTTATTTTACCATAATATCTTCGTATCACTTCATTTGTGTAGATGAGTGAAGATTCTTCCACATGCTGTTTGCCAGGTCCAGTAATGTTTATTGCACTCCTATCTCTACCACATTTTTTGCTATCGAGATCAGGCCACCATTTTTTGCAATCTCCATAAGTTGACGAAAAATGAACAGGGTTGTCTTTTAAGAGGCAGTTTACCTTTAGACCGACTTTTGACGAGAAATCAAAATTTTCTAACTCCTAATTTTTCATATTATAAGATACTTTTATTTAATTAAATGGTACCATTAGACAGTTTCATCTTTTAAATATTCCTTCAATGAAACTGATTTTTTAATCATCACTTGTATTTCTTATAATAAATATTCTCCGAAATTAAATTTCGATAATTACGCAAAGAAGCTATTTTTATGTATTGCTACTGCTAGAATCAACAAACTTAATTAAAAAATACTAAATAACCAGAAACATCCAACAATTGTGCCTGAATGATCTATATCTATATCTAATTAATTAAGCAAATATGTCTATTTCAACGAAAATTAACGGAACATTAATTGGGTTTTTTGTTATCAAAAATGACATTTTCCTATAGAAATTGGCATAGAATAAAACTATATTCTATTTTTATGCAAAAAAAATCACTTAAATAATATTTATTTATTTTTCATTTCAAAAAGGAATAAAAGAGAATACAATAAAATACGCTACATCCTTGTGCTAAAATTAGTACCGCGTAGTAATAATTAAAATATTAAAAGTATCAATACTATTTTCATTTTACCAGCACTAGGTGCACTATATGGACGATGACGTCCAGCTCTCGCATCGATTAGAAAATATCTAAATTTCAGTTAGGGCGATTTTGTGAAATGCCTCTTAAGTAACATAAAAAAGAAAACAATATATTAAATATTTTATAATTCATAAAATATTTAGTTTAAAATTTAGACTTTAATCGTGCGACGAGCTAAATCGAATTGCTCTTCGGCATCGTATGAAGAAATATTTTTATTTTGCTCGAGATCTGTGCCAATACTTAGTAGCCTCTCATCATAGTCTTCATATCTCCATCGAGACTTTCTTTCATCAACAAAAATATCATTAAAATGATTATTAACATAAAAATTATGTACATTTTTTCACAAATCTACCGATAAAATTTAATCTCTTAATCATCATCAATAATATCACAAATAAATTATTAAATTGATAACTATTAGTTATTTGGAAAACTATATAATAATATAGTTGATGTATAGGGCAAGGATCAGCCGACGGACAAAACAATGCCACTAGCCCTCTTATCGCAAATCACGACCCCACCCTAAGCCGAGGTTCGGTCTCGCAGGAGACACCCTTAGGGCGGAGGGCGTACAGCCCTACACCTATAAATTCTGGCTGAGCACTCTGCTCGCCTCCGCGACCGGTGAAGCTGTGACGGCCCATAAGGCCAGTAGTAATTGAGACATTCCGAAAAAAAAAACATTGCGAACGCTCAAAATCTTTTATTGACAGTGAAAAATACTTATTAATAGCAATATCGATACGGGTTGAAATGAATCGGGATAGCATACAAAGAAACGTTTTCGACATATCAGGGAAGGTTTGAGGTATTTCTATCAAGATGTAACAAAAAGAATCCATCTTAAATATGCGGTTCCTCACAACGTCCCTGACTGATTTGGCTATTTGTACTTTATCTGTCTTACAAATGACATACCATCTACATGACATACCGACATTGGTACTAGCGTATGTGGAAATTATTGTTATTTCTTTATAACGACTTTGTTATTTAAATATAACCCCAACATTCAAACAATAAGCAAAGAGATTTTCTTTGCATTCTTAGTTCAACAACTTTATTTCAAAGAGTTAATTTCTTATTTTTTTGGAGCTTCAGTGAAGTTAGGCTTTCCATTTTAATAAGTTTTTCAGTTTTTTTCCATTTACAGCAAATGTACTAATAAACTGCATTTTCAAATTTTTCAAATAAAAAATCATTTACATTCTAAGAAACAGCCTTTTACGTTTGCTATATTATATATGTTATCATTAAATTTGGATCAACCAAATTTAATAATAACATATATAAAAATTAACAAAATCGTCACGTTGCTTTGCATCAATTTTGGTTCGATTAGGTTGCAAAACTGTTGCTACGTGTTGCAAATATCTCAGTCAGTAGTAATGCAGCTCTGAGGCTGTGGCTCTTTGTCCAGCATTAATATGTGCCTATAAAATTGGTTAAATCTGATCCCTGCTGAGACATTTAGCGGCGTCGGCATTGATTGATTGTCTACTTCAAAGCAAAGTCAATCAATATCTGCGAAAATGGCTTATCATTCATAAACTTCGAAATCTACTTTGAAATATTCATCAAGCCTAAGACGTAAAGATGTGTAATATTCACATTATTCAAATTGTCTTAAGTATTTACCATGACATCGAACATAATTTGATTGTTTAACGTTACAAAATAAATTAATCATTCTAGTAAGTACGTTCTTGAATATTTCCTAACTTGTATTTTTCTTGATAAGATATTTTAGTAATTAAGAAAAGAATTAAACTGTTTAGCTTTGTTCACCTTGCTTTGTTTTGACTACGAATTTTTCATACGAAATAAGCTTGATAGTACTTAATTTGATAGAAATTCCGCTGTCGACGTTGAATTGGATTTTTATTTTCTGATATTGCAAGAGGTCATCGAAATATTGTTCTTTCAGAAAATTTATCAAAATGTAACATTATAAGTCCTAAAGCCATCAACGGATGAAATTACAACGATTAAAATGTTTTCATTCGATTATTCCGTTCACAGATCCTGAAGCTCTGAATCATCCTATTATTTATCCCGCTCTTAATCATCACACTGCTTATTTAACTTTTAATCCTCATACGAGTATGTGATAATCCACAGTAATTTATTAAATCTTCAATCGTTCGAAAATGCATTCAACCGTTATAACGTCTAATGCGTTATAATGTTTTACTAACGTCTATTGGAGAATTAGATGTTGATGGAACTGAACTAGATGTTCTGGGAAGATCTGGTATTGATGTACAATCACTGACACCTGAATAACGACATTAAATGATAAATACCACAAAACCACTTTAGCTTTGTTTATAATATCCATTTGGATTATGAATTTGCGTTACTAACAATGTCATTGTATTTTAAATTAAATTTTACACAGATTCAAAACATCCCAACAGTATTTATCACTATCTTACGCTTCACTCAAATCGTCAGATTTTCTAAATTTTAGCTCGAAAATAACCCAAAATTCCTTAATCTGATGCGCTTCAGCGTTTACATGTCAGTGCATTATTTTGATTTATTTGAGTGATATTACGCTAGTTTTTAGCAGGAATGATATGCGTGATTTTTTGGATAAATAAGCTTTTCAGGAGATGCCCGCAGGAGTTAAATGCGGAAACTTCAAAAGTCTATGGTAATATCCATATGGCAAAACAAACAGCTCATAATATTTCTGGTGTCTGTAGGCGACGGTTCTCTCATACCATTAGTTGAAATATTTTCTTGTTTTTTATTCTGTGGTGTAAAAAATGTGTTATTTTATTTTAGAGGCCCGAACTAACACAATGGAAAGCCACCGTTTACAATTCCATTAATTTTACGCTTATTTCAATTTAATGTCTACGTGATTATTATTCTCAGTTATCAGAATCATAAGTGACTGAAAACGAAATGAACTCTTATTTAATAGTTATTTTATGTGTCCTTTGTTTTTACCATTGTAAGTTTAATTACAATTACATTCTTGACTAAAAAAATTGTATATTTATATACAACGTGTTACAGAAATAATGCATATAACAAAACATATGTTACGTAAAAAAAGAAAACAAGAAAATATTTAGGGTAAACCTGGCAATCGTGCCCCACGATTCGAAGAATTGAAATAACAAACGGTATTTATAAAGAACATGTTTATCTATATATTTATATGTGTAGGAAAAACTGTATCGGTACCTCTTTTTAAAAAAATCCTTTATTTACCACCGCACTTGTTACAAATCTCTGAAAATATTGCGTACTATTGATAACCACCAAGAATACAATATACAAACTGAATCCAGTCACATTTCCCTTTCGTATGGTAGTAAGACTCGAGACATTCTATAAAGGTGTTAACGTTTTCACTGGAACATTCTTCACTAGATTTCATGAGCTGTAATGCTCTGTAATGTAAAGCCCTACTTCACTTTCCGATGAGGAAAACACTTCTGAAACATTCTTCTTATATTTTGATGGTGCTGTGGTCAACTTTTGCAACTTTTCTGTTTTTCTTCAAACAGTTTACAAGTTGCTTAATGACTTTCTGATGTGAAAATCTTAACATTTTGTTTTTTAGAGTAACTGGGCTGTAACTCTTCTTCAATTTCCAATGAGGAAAACACTTCTAAAACATTCTTCTTATATTTTGATGGTGCTGTGGTCAACTTCTGCCTTTTTTTCTTCAAACAGTTTACAAGTTGCTTAATGGCTTTCTGATGTGAAAATCTTAACATTTTGTTTTTTAGAGTCACTGGGCTGTAACTCTTCTTCAATTTCCAATGAGGAAGACACTTCTAAAACATTCTTCTTATATTTTGATGGTGCTGTGGTCAACTTCTGCCTTTTTTTCTTCAAACAGTTTACAAGTTGCTTAATGGCTTTCTGATGTGAAAATCTTAACATTTTGTTTTTTAGAGTCACTGGGCTGTAACTCTTCTTCAATTTCCAATGAGGAAGACACTTCTAAAACATTCTTCTTATATTTTGATGGTGCTGTGGTCAACTTCTGCCTTTTTTTCTTCAAACAGTTTACAAGTTGCTAAATGACTTTCTGATGTGAAAATCTTAACATTTTGTTTTTTTAGAGTCACTGGGCTGTAACTCTTCTTCAATTTCCAATGAATAAAACACTTCTAAAACATTCTTCTTATATTTTGATGGTGCTGTGGTCAACTTTAGCAACTTCTTTTTTTCTTCAAACAGTTTACAAGTTGCTTAATGACTTTCTGATGTGAAAATCTTAACATTTTGTTTTTTTAGTCACTGGGTTATAACTCTTCTTCAATTTCCAATGAGGAAAACACTTCTAAAACATTCTTCTTATATTTTGATGGTGCTGTGGTCAACTTCTGCCTTTTTTTTCTTCAAATAGTTTACGAGTTGCTAAATGACTTTCTGATGACAAAATCTTAACATTTTGTTTATTTAGAGTCGCTGAGTTGTAACTCTTCATCACTTTAAAATGAGAAAAACGCTTCTGAAACATTTTTCTTATCTTGTAATGGTGCTGTTTCAACTTCTGCAACTTCTTTTTACTTCAAACAGTTTACGAGTTGCTAAATGACTTTCTGATGTGAAAATCATAACATTTTGTTTTTTTAGTCACTGGGCTGTAACTCTTCTTCAATTTCCAATGAGGAAAACACTTCTAAAACATTCTTCTTATATTTTGATGGTGCTGTGGTCAACTTCTGCCTTTTTTTCTTCAAACAGTTTACAAGTTGCTAAATGACTTTCTGATGTGAAAATCTTAACATTTTGTTTTTTAGTCACTGGGCTATAACTCTTCGTCAATTTCCAATGAGGAAAACACTTCGAAAACATTCTTCTTATATTTTGATGGTGCTGTGGTCATCTTCTGCCATTTTTTCTTCAAATAGTTTACGAGTTGCTAAATGACTTTCTGATGACAAAATCTTAAGCTGAGTTGTAACTCTTCATCACTTTTAAATGAGAAAAACGCTTCTGAAACATTTTTCTTATCTTGTAATGGTGCTGTTTCAACTTCTGCAACTTCTTTTTACTTCAAACAGTTTACGAGTTGCTTAATGGCTTTCTCATGTGAAAATCTTAACATTTTGTTTTTTTTAGAGTCGCTGGGCTGTAATCCTTCTTCAATTTCCAATGAGGAAAACACTTCTAAAACATTCTTCTTATATTTTGATGGTGCTGTGTGTCATCTTCTGCGTTTTTTTCTTCAAAAAGTTTACAAGTTTCTAAATAACTTTCTGGTGACAAAAGGGCCTCAGCAAACTCTCATACACCACAATATTTGACCAGCATCTTTAAATGAAAAATATCTAATAAAATACAGCATCTATTTCTGAGCATTAATAAACAAAGGCTTTCTTCTTTGATTCCCAGAACTTAGAGAATTTTATTTTAAATATCTTAGAGGTTGCCTTGTGTGACGGTAGTAAGTAATATGACAATTTAAGTACTTATTTCCAAAAAAGGGTATCTGTGAATAATATTGACAAAAATATTGCAGCTTACCAACAAAACCTGCGTGGGTTTTACATTCACTACGATTGAAATTGTACATAAATACAAAAAGTTGCAGAAATTAAGTAAATTAGGTAACAATTTTAAACGATGTCTACGCCCCGTGTCCACATAATACTTTATAATATTATTATCTATACGAGTGTCTTAACTCTTACCGTCGTACGATATAAATCAGTGTTGTCAGCATGGATTTTTTAAAATACTAAAGTCAGTCTAATTTATTTATTTAGAAAATTCAGGAGATGTTAAAAATATATATCATTTTAGTCTCCTTAACATCACTGTTCATTGTTTATACAAAAGTAAACACCAGCGGGATAAAGTACGAATGTTCTGTGTCTAATGCCAATTTTACCCTTTATTTTAACAAATATTTTAAACTAGCTGTTGCTCGCGACTTCGTCCGCGCGGACTTCGTTTACTCCGCACAGCTCCTCTCCCGTAGGTGATAGCGTGATAATATGTAGCCTATATGTTGACCCGACCTGTTAGTAATATTCATGCAAAATTTGAAGTAAATCCATGCAGTACTTTTCGAGTTTACCCCGGACATACATACAGACAAACAGATAAACAGACAAACAGACAAAAATTCTAAAAACTATATTTTTGGCTTCGATATCGTTTGTAGATCACGCCCCAAGTATTCTTTTAAAAAATATTCAATGTACAGTTTTGACTTTCTTACGATTTTATTATATGTATAGATGTAACTATTTTAGATATACTTTACTTAATATTCCTAGTACATTTTTAAAAAGCATACTCCTATTAAAATAATTTTATTTAGAAAAATCAATACCTAGAATACAAAAATATTCTACTAATCTTAGCGAAAATATAGAATGGCAACATTTAGTTTACTGCATAAAACAGAATATTGTTTGATTGTAGTCAGTTTACTTCCCTTTAAAATTAATATTTTAATCTGGGAAACAAAGCTATTGTTTTTAATTTCAAAATGTGAAACATTGTGAAATGTGTAAAATAATTGCATAAATATAATTGATATTTGAAGACGACACAGAAAACAAAGATACATTTTGCCGACCTTCTTTTAACATTTTGTTTATTTAGAGTCACTGAGCAGTAAACTCTTCATCACTTTCCAATGAGAAAAACGCTTCTGAGTTCTGAAACATTTTTCTTATCTTGGAATGGTGCTGTTTCAACTTCTACGACTTCTTTTTTCTTCGGAGGGTAAGGTGGCCAGTAAACTTATGCATATGGCATTGCTATCTCGCCATATGGATATCGACCCACTATTACCATCTTCGGTGTCTATATGCGATAGTTATCTTTTTCTATTAGTAGAGCCATCTGCTTGTTTGCTATCTTGTAGTAAAAAAAAACAAAGATGGCGTGTGTTAGGTGCGAATATTCTTAATACGTATTAACAAATGTACACTTTACACTTAGAATATATGTGTGTATATATATATATATATATATATATATATATATATATATATATATATATATATATGTGTGTGTGTGTGTGTGTGTTTTGTATGTACTTATTATGATTTTAATTAATATTTATTTATATGTATTTATATATAAACCGTGTATTTACAACACAAGTATACAAAACATCACAATTATATACGTAAATATATACACATACTAGTCACACTCATTAAACTTAACCGACCACGCTGAACGAAAACACTTCTCTTCATACTGGTCGCCCGTACTGTTCCGTCCCGGTATGCTTCCGACCGCCGTATAAAACTGCGCTCTATTTGTCGACACATCCCTATTTATACACAGGGTAAAGTTCCACAACAATCGCGAATGTTCTGAAATCATCTCGTAAACAATGCTAATCGTAAACATGTTATTATTTTAATGTAAACAAGTCCTAGTACATTCTATTTTCACGCTTATGCCCTAAGCGGTAAGGTCAATTATAGCATAACTATTCGGATAACGGTTGGCTATTTGTTTATCAATAGAAGTAGCTATCTCTTTCTTTTATTTCTAGATGTGTCCAGCGCTTCAACACTTCACGTTTCTAGATTATTCGCAACGTTATGTTATATGTTGTGCATATATTTTGATATATTTATTTACTCTATTGTATTTTAATACATTGTATAATTTATGCAGTTTATTTTGGTATTATTTTGGTAGCGCCATATGCCCAGGTGTAAATATTAAGAAAGTATCTCTTTTGCCCAAAGGTTGTCTGACAGAGATCGCCTCTGTGGTCTAGTGGTCCAGCGTTGGCGTTGACCACATGAGGTCCCGGGTCGGGCACATAAAAAAAGCTTTTTCAGTTTTCTGAGAAACACAAAATTGCCCGGGATTGGAAAGTGCCCGGTTAGCGATAGGCTTGCCACCTATCATATTTGTGGGACCAAGTATCTTCGGCTAATCGTGGGTGCACTTGTTGTACTGCCTATTTCTTTCGGGGATATAGGCGTGAAGATACTTTTTTTGTCTGGCAGAGATCGATTCGTAACGATAAGACCGACTTTGTGTACCAATGTACCTACTTAGTATAATAAAATATTTATTATTCTTGTATTTATTGATGCACAATAGAGTGTATTCATTCATTCATTCATTTAGGGGGAGTAACAATGAGTGCAAAAATTGTTAAGAGGACACTGGTTTCAAGAGATGACGAACTCGAGATGTCAAGAAGATCATTTACCGTATCGATAAAAACCCTAAGAGCTCTAAGATCAAACGATCGAGCTAAGGGTAAACCTAAAGTCAACTTCAAGCATTTTCCTTCTATCTACAACAGTTAAAAAATAGTTTTTTAAATAAATGTTTTTATGCACTATCATTTTTTTATATCATAAGATAGCAAACAAGCAGACGGGTCTCCTGATGGAAAGAGTCAACCATCGCCTATAGACACAAAGGTGTTAATGGTGCGTTGCTATCTTGTGGCGAGGTCTAATGTCACATGTATAAATTTACCGGCTACCTTACCCTCCAAACCGGAACACGACAGCGACAAGCACTGACGTTATTACGGCAGGAATAGGCAAGGCGGTGGTACCAGACCCGGGCGAGACAATGCAGGACTCTACCACCTAGTAGCCACGATGGTAGTGACTCGCATAGATTATCGGTCGCCTTTGACGACCTGCCTGGCAGAACGGCAGTTGGTCTAATCTTCAAAGGATCCCGGAACCAACACGGGGAAGAATTATTAAGTTGAAGTTTTAGTTTAATAATAATAAATTCCATTCCAAAGTTTATTCGTAGTTTTATTGCTTCTAGAGTTTCGTACCCAAAGGGTACAAACGTAAGCCTATTACTAATACTCCATCCGTCTGTCTGTCACCAGGCTATATCTCATAATCTGTGATAGACAGTAGAAATGAATGCAAAATCCGAGATGGATGGGTAAGTAAAATGGCATGGACCCACCTGTCGTTCCCGCCACTGTAACTTCTGTAAACCAGAATCAACAGCGGCAACCGTCCTGATAACCACGGAGTTGCGAGGTCGGGTGCCCTGGGGGAAAAGTTAAGCTGTCTTGGGACCCGCATCGAATTTAGAAGTGTATAGGAGGAGTAGAAAAATACATCCAGTTTCTACTCCCTTTACAGCAGGAGATAGCGTAAAGATAAAGCAAAAAACTGCTAAGAAATGAGACATTTACAATCAGGTTAAGCCTCATTGCTATTGCACCACGGTAATTTAGGTATTTGAGGTGCTACGAAATTGGCCTACTTAATTCTGCTTCCAGTACGTATGACAAAATCGCTTGAAGGCACGGAAATTCCTACGTGTTGCTATAAGGTCGGAATCTACTATTCCGACCTTTATAGTAGATTCCGACCTTGTAGCAAGTCGGATGGGGGATTCGGAAAAAAGTCGGATGGGGGAGTAGTCTAAAACCTTAGCACATATCACCAGGGGGAAGGGGGTGCTAAAAAGTTGCAAAAAAAATATAAATCACGTCATCAATGTGTCACCCTGCCAAGCAAAGAGATACTTAAAGTATGCGGGAACAGACGAATCGTGTTATATTGAAAATAATATGCATAACTATATAATGGAAAACCATTGATATAAATTATATCAATGTGGAAACTTCTAAAGTTGGGAACCCTGCTCTCACCTCAAAAATAACGCGTAATCATTAAATAGGCCAACAATGCAAGCAATTAAAGCTTTAAATATTTTTTTGTCATTAATTGGTTTGTTAGTTCTTTATTGGCTGTTAGATTTAAGTTAGGAGCACGCATTGACGTGTGGTACCATGGAATTTGTATTCAAATTATTTGTGGTATGTTAAAAAAAACTTAATATATTATAGCTCCGTAGTAGTCCAACTGCCTCGTGGTCTAAGGGTTAGCCTATTCTGCTTAGATCGAGATCGGGTTCCCGAGTCAGGCAAAAGTGTTATTGAGTTTTTTCTCGAAAACCCAAAATCTCAGTAGCAGCTCGGAGTCTGGCTCATGATGCCAAGACCCCTTCAGCGATTCACACTGATGAACGTGATGACATCGTTTCCGTTTATTTTTGTTTCATTCATTGGATCAACAAACAGTAACATTATTACATATTATTTTCAATACTCAATACTCAATCATTTATTGCATTATATGTTACAAACAATTTTAGGTATTACAATAATAATTAGTAGATAGTGAACATATACACCCTATTAGGGTATTGCAATGTAGGACTGGACCGATCCATTTCATGAAAGATTTATGTGATTGTCATTAAGGAAGTCGTTAACAGTGTAGTAACATTTTTCTATCAGGAGATTTTTCACAAGTTTTATAAATATACGGTCATTCTGATTTAATTTTATCTGGTAAATTGTTATATATTTGTACACACATTATATTTGGTCCTGAACTATGCATTCTTAATTTTGATTGTAGCAATTCTGAATTATAGTTAAATCTACTTTCGAAGCGTCGTGGAATATCCATTTGATTTTTAAAAAATTTAGGATATTTTCTTATAACATTATCGTTGGTATATATTTACTTATAGTGATATTAACACCGTTGACCACCAATTAATTTAAAATGTTGAGCAGTTGTGTGGTTATAAATAAAGAATGAGCAACACATTTTTCAACATTTTGTTTTTTATGGTCAGTAGCCATGGCAAATTTCACGCATCACTGATTATATCATTCGTTATAAAATAATTCGTGTGTCACACTAGTTATATGCATCGAAACTGTCCGTTATAAATAACGCGAGCGTGATTTAATTTCACGCGGGCAAAGCTACTACTTATGCTTATAATTCGCAGAAATCCATCGTGCGAAAGAGACAAAGCAACATATTTGAGCAACATCGTGCTTCAAGCTAAAAGAGAGAATATGTTTCACTTTTTTATCACTTATAAATAGTAATCACTGCGCGGCACTGCGATATAACATACGGAATAAAATGCACCCACTGTGATAATTAATTATCGTCACTAATAAAATATAACGATCGTGATTTATCACCCGTGATATAACAGTGACAAAAAACAAATAACTTCACGGTGTGATAGTAAAATAAAAGTAGCTATAATTCTCATTGCTAATGGTCAGGTGCTGGTTGACGTAGATATGATGTGGTGGGCCTGGTATAGACAACCGTTCAGTACTAATTCCCTTCCGTATACGATAAGCAGCAATAAAATTGTCCCTTAGCATTCGTGACGGAAGCTGACGATTAGCGATGGGCGTTTTTGTTATTTTTCAACATCGATGCACATCGTTGTTACGCTAATGTCATCCGTTAGCAACATCGTTGTTTCCGACACCGGTGTGAGACATCTAACTTGTGTACTGGCCGGGGAAAATCAAACATGTTTAATGTTTATAGTTTGGCGTTTTTATAAACGTAGCGCACAACACAGCAAGCTATTTGGATTCTTATACACTTACAGCAATACGTCTCTGGAACCGCCTCCCAAAGCATATTCAACAAGCTTCCTCAGTAAATATATTTAAATCTAGGATATATGATTATATGTTAAAGATTCAAAATAACTCTTAATTAACTTTTAGTTATGCAATTGTAAGTATTTATTATCACTATTATATTACTATTTTATATTTTATAGTATTCTATTTTATTCGTATTATTATGTTTTATGATTATTTATGTACATTTTATATGAATAGTTATGAGATTATTATATTTATTATATAAAAATTGATATAATATATTAATATTTGTATGTTTATTGGTCTGCCCGTAGGTTTAGATAAATGTAATTATTCTCTTTGTTTAGTGTAAAATTATTTGCAATTGTTCCGTAAGACTTTTCTTGTGCACTACCCGTTACTACAATGTTTCTACAAGCGCAAGGTTAACTGGTAGAAAATGTCTTTAGACGTTAAGTTCGCCTGTTGTATATTTTGTGCAATAAAGAGTTTAAATAAATAAATAAATAACATTATCATACCTACTTCAATGTAAAAACATATATGAGAATTAATAAGAGTTAATGTAAATAAATAGACAAAACATTGAAATATAAAGTTTTTTTTTTATTCGACCGCTCCGTTAGTCGAGTGTTTAGCAAACCAAATTACGAATCGAAGGGGCTCGGGTTTGATTCCCGACGGGGACAAACATTTGTGTGATGAACATAAATGTTTGTATTTCTGGATTTGGGTGTTTATTATGTATGTTACAGTGTTCGTATATTTATTTCTATGTATTGGTATTAGTACCCATAACACAAGCAAATAATTTGCTTATTTTGTGGTTAAATCAATTCGTGTAATTTGTCCACTGAAAATTATAAAAATAAAATAATAATTATAAATTTTTATTTATTTAGTTAGCTAAAAATTTGCGTTCGCATTTAAAAAGATAATTCTCTATTCCACGAAATTAATTCAAACACTCAATTTAGTTGGTATCGTTGCTCGCATCCATCGTTTATACACTGTTGGATTTATATTTGATTCGCAAGTGTCGGCCATTAATGGGCATCGCCGCGCCGCGTTATTATTGACATCGGTCGTTGTCGGATACGATCGGCGTTATTCGATATCTGTCATCGCGTTGAATGGTATTACTCCCATCCGTTGTTGAACATTTCGGCATCGGATGCCGCCAACAATGACTCACATCGTTGGTTTTATTAAAAGCGGCCACCTCTACTGACGATAATATTTTTTGCTCGACTGACCTTTTGACAAGCATGTGGTACACGATGTACGGCCATTATATCCGAATTTTGTAGGTTAAGATTAATTAGAATTCCTAGGTTAATAATATTTAAAAGATCACCTCTCTTTTCGAGTGTGTTTGCAATTTCCAAGTTATTTAATCTAGCGTGTTATTCCATGGCCGCTAATTTATTTTCAAAGGCAACTTCCGGCTCCGTAACCTTTAAATTATTAATTTTCTCTTCTATTTTAACAATACGAGAATCCATCAAGTCCTGCCGCTGGTCTGCAACATTCTAGCGCTCTTTGGAGGATTTTAATAACAGATCTCTACAAGTCTACCTTGGACCTCCATAAGTGTGTCCCTTAATGTAGTTTTTTCTGCAGCAATAGGGAATACGCATGAAAAATAAAATGACCTGATTTTTTTTCCTCAGCTTTTAAGGTCCTAGTATTACACTCAATTCGTTATTTTCTAATTTAATGTGTATTTAATTATTTAAAACATAAATCAAAAAGTGAAAAATTTACGAGCGAAATTCAAATTTGTAAAATGTCCCACCATTGGTAGAAATGAAACGTGACGTCATAGGGCATGTCCTGTCAGTCAGTGTTGGAGAGAAAAATTGGTTGTATTGCTATTCTAGCTTAGTTTTCTAATATTTTAATGTCAAGAAATACTAAACGTCATCAACTGCAATGACAGACAACAGTTTTGTGAAAGCACAGTCGGACAATCTTCCAAAAATAGATGCATTCATAATGACCACATATTTTGCGTCAAACCCGGATTTAACATCTGCTGAGGTTAAGGGAGTAAAAGCTGCAAGGTAATAAGGTAAGGTTAACTTAAACAGCTTTACTTCTGAAGTTTGATCTCTTATTTATTTGCACACACTTGTCACTAAGTAAGATTTCTGTATTAGTAGAGACTTCAACATGGAATGTACTGGGCTCTATTACAGAGACATCCATAAGAGAGGTACTAAGCCTCACTAGATAATTTTCGCAGCCTTCACTATAGGAAGTACTTGGTCCGGCATCACAATAACTTGTTTGTGAAGTTTCACTTTCTAAAACATTTTCACTGTTGACTTCAAGTTCGGAGAGAGCGTTGTTTATAACATAAAATATTCTTTTTTCTTAACAGCATACATTCTCGCCTGTGGTGATGGAACATTTTGTTTTTGGCATTGAAATTTATGAGGCATAACTCCTTTATTTAAGAGTGATTTAACTTTTTCACCTTGTTCCTTCATGAGCTTGTATTTAATATAATTTACTGTATCTTCCTTGATCTGAAATAAACCCAACACTTGGTGAAGCATCTTGGGATACCTAAGTAGAAATAATAAATAACTTTACATATAGGTATACATAGAAAATAGTTTTTTTTAAGTCTATGCAGAGTTTAGATGAAGAATCTTCTAAGATGTTATGATATACATAAATAAGGTTATGAACTTATAGAAAGTTCTGTAACCTAGGGATTTCTACAAAACTACACGATGTTATTTGTCCAAATATAATATACTTACATTAAAATGATCTTCACAACAATGTTGACGCGATATTGGAGATACATTATCCCTTTACATAACCTTACACCATTGTTTACGTATGTTTGAATCTCTTGGAACAGCAAAAAAACTTTATCTGCTGTACTTTTTATAGTGTTCGGACACATTGGTACCATGCAATATCTATAAAATGGCTTTTTTTCTTCTTCCATGATTATTACGCGATATTTAAACTAAAACACCTTGTTAACTATCAAATTAACTCTCAATGCAAACAATAAACTGACAGGACGTGCCCTATGACGTCACGCCTCAAGCGCGCGAGAAATAGGAGCGTTTGAACTTGTCAAATTAAACCAATATTTTTAAGATTTTATTAAAAATAATTACTATTACAGCTATGTTTATTTTTTTTCTATATCAAAATGAAGTGAATATTGAATAAAAAAATTGCCTGCATATTCCCTATTGTTGCAATGGCCGCCGTTATACTTTTTAAAGAATCTGTTATGCTACTCATTTCGGAAGACATTGATACCTTGATCGTAAGTTCTTCAAACCCCTCCAACCAATTTCCGATATTTATGTCTCTTTGTCCCGATTGCTTTCGTTTTCTCGTGTTTACAATATTTAATTGTTTTTCACCAGCAGAAGTTAAATCTGAGTTTGAGCGGAATTGTTCGAGTGGCGTACGCGGTAACTACATAACTTCGTTTTTCACACAGGTTAGACACAGCAATATCCTTTTGTCCTGCTTCCGCGGGGGTGAAGGTCGCGTTTCCCTCACACGAAACGACTGACACGCGGTGCCAAAGGGTGAAATATTTAAAATTGTTTTTTACACGATCAGTCTAGGTCACTGATTCCCAAAGTGGTCCAGGTGTACCCCCAGAGGTCCACGGAAGATTCAACGGGGGTCAAGTTACGTCTACGCAAATTTCCATAGTTAGATTTAATCTTCATATTTTTTCTTAAGTTTTGGGAGTATGGTAGAAATATAGATTCAGGGGGGAAATGTTAAAACTATATCACAATTGACACAAAGTCACCCGACATCTTAATGCCATTTTGACGTTAACATTCGTTTTAGTGTTGCCATGTTAAAAGTTTGCAAAAAATACTACTTTCGTCAAGTCAGACTTTAGTCTTTTCTTGTCTTCTACAAATACTGTAATACCGCCCAGCAGTAAGGCAGTTTATTCTCCAAAAATCGGTCAGAATAATCTATACATATAATAAAATTGTAGGAAAGTCAAAACTGTACATTGAATATTTTTTTAAAAGAATGCGTGATCTACAATCGATATCGAAGCCAAAAATATAGTTTTTAGAATTTTTGTCTGTTTGTCTGTATGTATGTCCGGGGTAAACTCAAAAAGTACTGAATGAATTAACTTCAAATTTTGCATGAACATTACTAATAGGTCGGGTCAACATATAGGCTACATATTATCACGCTATCACCTACGAGGGAGGAACTGTGCGGAGTAAATGAAGGCCGCGCGGACGAAGTCGTGGGCAACAGCTAGTATTTAATATCATTGCTACTTTTAACCATTTCTTATTCTTGCTTCCCAGGTTTTTATATGGATTCATTTAGCAAGAGGCAACAATATGGATTTGTCACCATTGCAAATAGTAAGTACCAATCGAGGATATTTCAATTTTTATTGAACCCCGACATATAAACGAGAGGTGAGGAGGTATATATAGTTTTTCGCTTTGAAAATGAAAGTAGGTGATTTTTGGTCAAAATTCCAATAGGTTTGTGTCCACTAAGAATGAGTTGGATATATTGTAGATTTTAATAATTAATTATAATATGGAGATGACAAAAACTAAAATAAATAATTTTAAATATATTTATTTCAGTTTTTGTAAAAGTTACTATACTATTTATAGGATTTTATAAAAGATACTATACTATTAATAGGATATAATTTCGGCAAAAATAGACATTAAATCAAGTGACAGTGAAGGCAAATCTGAAAACGTTACGTCACACCGTGGTAAAACGTCATCTTGATGTTGTCATTTTCATAAAAAACACAGAGCATGCAATGTAGATATTACCACGGCGTGATGTCATTAGAATGCCATTACAGTAGAGTATTTTCGCGCAAGTTATAATTTCCATTTTAAAGCGTGAGTTTTTTAATTATAAATGTAAAATATTTTAAAAAAATGGTCTTATGTACCTACCTAATAAGGTAAATTATTAAACAATGTTTCAAATTTATTTAACTACCCTATTGTTACGTTTTGTTTATTTTTTTATTGTCTTTAATTTCAGCTTGCTCGCCTGTCATTTCCAACCGTTGAAACCGTAAGTACTGTATACAGAGAAAGTGAACGTTAAGATATAAGGTAAGCTTCCCCCGTGATCTGTGTTCCTTTGAAGAATAGACCAACCGCCAGGCAAGTCGTAAAAGGCGACTGATTGGCGGTATATGTCATTACCATCGTGACTACTAGGTGGAAGAGTTCCGCAACGTCTCACCTGGGTATTTGGTACCACCATCCTTCCTATTCCTGCCGCAATAGCGTCAGTGCTTGTCACTGTCGTACTCCGATTTAGAGGGTAAGGTAGCCGAGAAACTTATGCATGTGGCATTAGACCTCGCCACAAGATAGGGCCGCACCATTAACATTTTTGGTGTCTATAGGCGATTGGTATCTCTATGCTTGTTATTGTCATATTTTGGTTTGGAAGGTAAGGTAGCCAGTAAACTTATGCATGTGGCATTAGATCTTGCCACAAGATAGCAACGCAACATTAACATCTTTGATGTATATAGGCGATGGTTGACTCTTTCCATCAAGAGACCTATCTGCTTGTTTGCTATCTTATGATATAAAAAACTTTGAGTTGCTCGTCCCGGGAATCGAACCTGGACCTCATGGAGTCATCGCGCCGACCGCCAGACCTCAGGGCCGACCATAAATAGAACGTTATAAATGATAAAAAAGTAAATAAACGTTTTGATTTTCAGAAACCATACAATCTTCCACCCACAAAAGAGTTTGACCCAAAGAAAAGCTATGCGGATATTAAATTTGAAAGATTGACTGAATACACCCAGTATATGAATGCAAGAATCAAAGAACCACACAATCCTGTAAGTATTTAAACTCCACAAACTTCAAAAGAAAAATCGGCTCTCATACATATACAACGAAAACCGAAAGTATATTCCAGTCAAATTCAATGACGAATACATGTAAACAAACCATGTTAGGGTCACCACAACTCAATTTATAATTTTTTTAGAACTCGTCTTTCTGGCCAGATTAGCGCACGTTAATAAGGATTGAAATGATATTTTTACTACCATTTATCACTCGAAAAACTCACAACAGTTTACCATTTTTGTAAAAAAACGAAAAATAAAAATCATGTTTGATTATTTTAATTAGACAACCCTATGAACCTTAAAAATTCAGGTCTCCTAAACATTTTCACGTTTTCCGGCTAACCTTCCAAATGGAGTAGTCAATTACTTTCTTTCATGTTGCTTATACCAAAATACATTTGAAATCGGTCGAGTAATGATTTAATTTTAGTCCACTTTAAAGAAAAACATATTGTGATATGACTAACACGAAAATAAGAAAAATAATTTTCAAACATTCATAAGCAAGATAATTCAATTGCTTTATACGAATTAAATTGTCTAAATTTAGTACACTTTAACTTAATATAGTATCTCCATTTTTGTTAAATATTACATGCTTCGTAGAAAAAGGTTTTTCATACATGCCTGTCAGAGGTTGCTAGGCAACGCTTTCATATTACACATTCGTCATTTAATTTGGCTAGAGTATAGATTGTTCAGAATCAGCGGTAGAATCGATTGCATTAATTTTTAAATTATTGTTACAAGCTTGTCGTTCTTTAATGTGTAATACCAAAGTATCTTCACGCCCATATCCCCAAAGATGTAGGCAGAGGTACAACAAGTGCACCCACGATTAGCCGAAGATACTTGGTCCCACAAATGTGATAGGTGGCAAGCCTATCGCCAACCGGGCACTTTCCAATCCCGGGCAACTTTTGTGTTGCTCAGAAAACTGAAAAAACACTTTTCTTATGTGCCCGACCCAGGAATCTAACCCGGCACCTCATGTGGTCAACGTCAACGCTGGACCACTAAACCACAGAAGCGACAACCACCAAATACCACTTATATCAAAATCTTATTTACGACATAAGTATGATAAACCACAATACAACACGTATATGCGCACTGACTACACTATCAACAAAACATATATTCATATTTCACGCTAACGTTCGCTCAAACCAAAGGTTCCCAAACTTTTTTCTCATAGACCCCTTTCAAAACGTTGCTGGTTCTGGTGAACCCCCTGAATCTAAACTTCTACCATACTTTCAAAATTTAAGAAAAACGTAAACCCCCGTCGAGTCTCTCATGGACCTCTGGAGGTCCACCTGGACCACTTAGGGAATCAATGGCTTAAACCAACCGACTAAACCAAATCACTAAGCTGTTACACTAACCGTATGCATACATAAGCTTCGAAAGTGTTCTCTAGGCCGCTACCATAATCTATTCATTGATTGATTGATTGACTGAGTGATTCATTGAGTCAGGTACATAAAAAAAACAAATATTAGTCATGCTAATTTCAACCTTATGCCTTACCCGAGAAGGTCAATCATGGCATGGTTGTTTACGTGACAAATACGGCACGTCAACGCGTTCAACAAGTAAACGGCACGTTTAAGCGTAGCTCCTGTTTAAAATCCTTAATCCTAAGACAGTTCGTGATAAGTGATAATTTAAACGTGAAATAAGCAAAACAATATTAAAATGTGTGACTGTTTATCAATATATCAACTATTATCCAGTTAATTAAGTGAAATTTTGCATTACGTGTTTATTTAATCTACGTATTCAAACAAAGGTTCAACAAACTGTTTGCAACGGGTGACTGACCGTTACAATTACAAGTGTTTACAAAAATCTACCGCCTTTGCAATAAAAATAATAAAATTATATACAAAATTAATATAATCAAGATGAGTAGCCACTGCTACGGCTGTAATAAGATAATAAAATCATCAGAAAAGATCACGTGTACTGAAAAATCTTGTGCTCGCACCTACCATTACATATGTGTGAACTTAACTCCTCAAACCCATAAAGGCCAGACAACCTGGAGGTGTCCCGTCTGCGTATCTAAATCGCCAAAGGGAAATAACAGCAATATTCCTATCAGTCCACACGACATAACTAAAGTACCATCAGACCAGGAATATGTAAATACCAAAAAAAGGGGAACGGGAGATAGTAAGTACTCCGAATCCGACACTGTGTCAGAAATACGAAACGAGTTGATCAACTTTATAAAACTAGAAATGCCGATCATAGTAAAGGAGGTCCTAGCAGATAATCTCATACCCATCAAGAAAGAAATCGAGTGTCTGGAGGCATCTATTCAATTCCTAAGTAATAAAAATGATGAGACGGGAAGAACACTGTCTTCTGTGCAATCGGAACTAAAATCTATACACCAAGAAAATGCTAGGCTCCGAACGCAATTAGATGAAATAGGTAAGAGACTGAAGCGCGTGGAGGACGATTCCTCTAAACAACAGCAGTGGTCTAGGCAGCAGAATTTAGAGATCGTTGGCCTGCCGGAAGATGCTAATGAAGATCTACCTACAACAATTAAAAAAATAGCAGAACTACTTGGAACTCAACTTGAATGTGATGACATCGAATTCGCGCACCGCGTACAGCCTCGTCAGCGTTCTACTGTAGCCTCGGGCCGGCCGCGGGCAGTCATTGTAAGATTTCGTCGACGCAGTACCAAAGATACCATAATAGCTGCAGCCAGAAAGCGTCGTGGAATCTCAACAAAAGATTTGGGTATTGTATGTGATCCGAATATTATATACATCAACGAACACCTTACCTTACATAATAAACACTTGTTAAAATCCTGTAAAGAGAAGGCCAAGGAGTTGGGCATCATGTACATATGGTCAAAAAACTGTCGGATTTACGCCAGAAAACATGCCCTTTCATCGCCGTTAATTATACACTCCCTGGACGATCTACTAAAACTAGTTTAAATAAAATTATATTATATAAGACTTACTATATTTGTTATGTTCATACGCAATATACTAAATTGAAAGTTATTGTATTTTTGGGGATACGGTCACGTCATTGTACTCGAATAAATAAAATAAAATATAGTCATATACAACTATTACATACAATTAAATTAAATTTATTTTTGCCAGCACATAGTTTACATACACATACAATAATTTTGATACACTTACACTCATCGCCTCACACTTTATATAAAACAAACAACATTTACACTGATAACACACATGAATCTACTTACTTCTATATACTCGTACATAAAAAAGTCATAAAACTACAGACCTATGTATTTGTTTTTAGCATGCAACTTATGAAATCTATTCAAATATACTATTCTCCTATCATAACCACACATCATCTGGTTTATTTACGTAATAAGTCGATTATAATATATTATATACATAAAAAATACAATACGGATATAAAGTGCTCATTTTTAACTATATGTGTAAAATATATTTATAATAATTATAGTACTATATTATTGTTTAAGACAGTTGTCAAAATAAAACTATATTATTGTGTTATCTTGAAATACTATGTAAATTACACCAAAGATTTTACTCTTACATGCCTACTGTTAAGAAAAAACATCAGTATGTCGTACTTAATAAGTGTTAATATAACTTACTGTCATCACATGGAAGTATATAACCGAAATAATTCTCATTCTAACCAAATAATTATTTATCTCTTTTTATGCATATTCAATTATGAAACAAACAAACTATATTCATCTTTTTTGACGCGCCAAACTAGAAATTTATTATTATTAGTACTACTATTATCAATTATAAATTTTCATTTTTCCAATTTTTTTGAATTTTTAACTTATTGCATATATAAGATAAAAATATATCATATCATTCATAATTTTAAGCTATGTTTTATTCGTGGTTTTATTATATGTCCTAAAGTAGCAGTTTCATCTATCGTTATCTATATATATACAATTAAAAATGGCTCCTAAACTTAATAATCTAAATTTTTATTATCAAAACGTAAGAGGTCTGCGTACAAAAACCACCACCTTCTATAATAACCTGCTGTTAAAGGAGTGTGAAATAATACTAATTACTGAAACGTGGTTATGTGCAGGCATACTCGACTCCGAGCTCTGTACTGACCGTTATGATACATTCAGGCGGGACCGACGCACACAGAGTCGTGGAGGTGGAGTGATGGCACTGTGTGCGACACGGTGGCAAGCTTGTCTGCGTTTAGACTGGACAACGGACGATCTCGAATATCTATGGCTTACAATTCCTGGGCACGTTTTTAACTCTGAACATAATCTCCACATAGCAGTTGCGTATTTTCCTCCAAATCGTTCATTAGCGTCTAACATTAAACTTTTTACTGACAACTTAGTTAACATAATGTCAAAACATCAAAACGACTACTTTATGATCACTGATGATTTCAACCTACCTTGCATAGAATGGTCGCCTCATGGCCCTATTTTTCATAAAAAGGGATTATCCGACATACAAGACATTGCCGTTTATTTTTCCACGACTTGTTCTAACTTGGGCCTCACACAGCGTAATTTTATAAAAAATAAACAAGGAAATATACTAGATCTTGTTTTAACAAATTTCACGTCAGAGGTGATGTCTACATCACCCCTCGTTATCGAAGATAGTTACCATCCGTCTTTAAAGGTCATCGGAACAGATATAATAACCCAGTCGCTGCCTAAATTACCTTATAAAAAATATCATTATAATAAAGCTGATTATGAGTTAATTAACGATGAAATAGAAAAATTAGATTGGTCAAAAATAATAAATTCAGAAAAAATTGATACAGTTGTAAATACATTTTATTCAATAATTTATGAAATTCGAGATAAATATATTCCTCAATCTAATTGTACTGTCCGTAATAAATATCCGATATGGTACACCAAACCTCTTATAAAAATGATAAGGGAAAAAGCAAAACTTCATTTAGCATGGAAACAACACGGTAATCCGAATGACTATGCTGCATTCTCGTTAATACGAGCACGAATCAAAAAAGTCCAGAGCACATGTTATCTCAAATATATTACACAGATCCAAATAGATATAAGGCGTAATCCTAAAATACTGTGGTCTTACATTAAATCAAAGCGCAAAAGTTCTTTGGGTTATCCTAATCTAATGCACTATGAAGGCAAAACAATTACAGGCCATACTGAAATAGCAAACACCTTTAGCAACTTTTTTCAAAAAGTATTTATTAAACCTGCTTCAACGTATCCAGAACGGCAATCACATCTTATAGCAAGTAACACTTTAAATAAAATTGAAGTTTTTCAGGAAGATGTTTCAAAATTGCTTAGTAACCTCAATGTTAACAAGGGTCCAGGTAATGATGGGCTACCACCTATATTTTTTGTAAGATGTGCGAAATCGCTGGCTAAGCCTGTGTCACTTATTTTCAATAAGTCTTTACGAGAAGGTGTTTTTCCAGACATATGGAAGATTGCTAACGTGGTGCCAATTCACAAAAGCGGTCTCAAAACTGAAATCTCCAATTATAGACCTATTTCAATACTGAATGTTCTCAGCAAGTGCTTTGAGAAAATCGTGCATAAACACATATATGATATAGTTACAAAAGAAATACCTCCTCAACAGCATGCATTCATTAAAGGGAGATCAACAACCACTAATCTTACCGAATTCAGTAGTGATGTATTGCAGGCGATGGATGGAGGTGGCCAAGTAGACGTCATATATACTGATTTCGAAAAGGCGTTCGATAGAGTAGATCATTATATTCTTATTAGAAAACTCGAAGAATTAGGTATTTGTGGAGATCTATTAAGATGGATTGAATCCTATCTTAGAAATAGAAGCCAGTCTGTTGTGATAGGTGGATATAGATCCGATTACGTTACTGTTACCTCTGGTGTTCCGCAGGGATCCTTACTCGGCCCTTTATTCTACATAGGGTATCTCTATGACATAAATAAATGTCTCCACCACTCAAATTTTTTACTATATGCAGATGATACAAAAATATATAAAAAAATTGAGAGTGAATTAGACTGTGCTAAGTTACAAGAGGACATAGATCGACTTGAAAAGTATTATGATTTGAATCGCATCAAAGTGAACGTCTCTAAATGTTTATGTATAACTTTCTCTAGGAAAAAAAATCCAATATTTTCTGTATATCTTATCAACAAAAATATTGTTACAAGGACAAATCTAGTGCGAGATTTAGGATTATTCTTGGATCATAAACTTACTTTTACAAAACATATAGACGCTATAACAGATCGCGCGTATAAAAATTTGGGATTTGTAATGCGCGTTTGCAGTAATTTTACAGATACTGACTGCATAAAAGTATTATACTACAGTTATGTCCGTAGTCTATTGGAATACTGTTCAGTAGTATGGAATCCGTGTTGTAAAACTCACATAGCGAAAATCGAGACTCTTCAAAAGAAATTTATTAAATACCTCAATTATCGTATTTCTCGTTCAAATACGAGCTATATTGATTCTTGTAAAAGCCTAAACATTATGACACTTAACTCAAGGCGTCATCTTTTAGACATGATGTTTATGTATAGTGTGATTCGTGGGCCGATAGATAGCACTGCACTAACTGCTCGGCTTCTCTTCTTGTGCACACCAATAAGACGTACTAGACACACTCCTTTGTTCTATATCAATACCTACAATACTACATATGCAGCAAATTGTGCTATTGATAGGCTTAAAAACACATTTAACAGAAAATTTGCATGTGCCGATCCATTCTGTATGACTAAAAAAGAATTTAAAAACTTTATCATGAAATCTATCAATGAAGACTTATAAACACGCGCACATACACACACACACGCATACACGCACATACATACACACACACGCACCGTATCTCCGTAATGTAAGAATGCGAATTTTAGTATATTGTGTAAATTTAACATGAGTCTTTATTTTTAATGTATTATTATTTTTAATCTAATTAATTTCATTTTATATTTTCAATTTGAAGTGTTACATATTTACTGTCTGTTTTTGTTGTTAAATTTTAAACTATCATTTTCACTTTCATTACTTGTGTTTTTGTGTGACACGTTCAGTTATTATTATTTGTTATTATTATTCATTTGCTTACATATCTTCATACCTGATCCCTTACGGGGTAGGCGGAGTGAACCGAGTACCATTACCATTTGTCACGATCCTTGCAGTTCTGACTACTGTCCTACTATAATTACTAATATATAAAAGAGGAAATAATTAAATTAGCCAAAAATACTTCCCATAAATTCAACTATAAATAAATTATTGTTACAGCGACAATTAGCTGGAAATGACAGACAAACATATAAATAACCTTTATATTTATTGATTAGGCATTTTGTAAAAGTTAAATTATGTTGAAACGTTATTTGATATTTATTGTGTCGTTTGCTGTGTTGTATAAGTCCTGCATATATAATGTAAATCCATAACTGGCCCTAAGCTCAAGTTACGCTTTGTATGTAGGTACATATTTTGTTGTTAAGCGCTGTGGATTTTGTTAAATAAATAAATAAATAAATAAATACCTATTGTTTTTTGATATATCTTTCTTTTATCTAGAACATTCTGGAACATTATTGTTTTCCGATTTAAATAACTGTCTCTCTCTTTTGTCCTGTAGGGCTACTCTTGATAACCGATTTCAATTTTAAATGAATATTTAATGAATTTTGAAGTATTTCGTACTCTGGACAACTATATTCAATTATTGTATTCGGCGACAGCACCACACGGATTTCGATTTTTTTTGGAACTACTCATTATTGGTTTTATTCGTTATTTTGTTTAAAACGGTACTTAAAATTTCCACTTGTAACACTAGCTTGACGTGTAACGATGATATCTATTTCCAATAATTAGGTCGTTACTATACTGTATCAATGTGGGCAATATTGGTTTCAAGAGTACCGTTTTTTGACGATATTCGAAACTTAGTTTTTATCAATATTGGTTTAAGATTCATATTGTTTTCAAGAGTAGGCCTGCTGATCATTCTGCAACAGAGTGTTAAACAGGGTGTTTGGTAGATGATCCCTCAAAGTTGTCAAAGAGGACGAGAACTTACCTTACCTTTAGTTATTTTTTTAATTAAAGTGAAAATTAAGATTTTAGGCTTTATACAATTTCTGCTTTTCTAAGGCCGATAATTTTTTTTTGTGGGTCTAGCGTATACATTGTATTTGTTTCCTATGAAACACATACTGCATATTAAATAAACGTAAAAAACGGAAAAACATAACTGATCCATGGGTAAAGGCAAGATTTTGGGGAATTAAAAAAAAATAAAAAAAACCCTTATATCTTAAAAACCCTTAACATTAGAATACGGGTTTCTAGGACAAATATGTTAGGAATGATCTTCTCTTCCTCCCTGACACTTTGAAGGATCATCTGCCAAACACCCTGTATTTTGGCCCGAAAATTTATAAAATTTCGTTTATAGTAGACACACTAATTGTTTATTACTTAAATATTCTTCGCTTGAATCACAAAAATTCTTACCATTGATCCACTTCGACAGTCCAAAATCTTGTGTGCGATGAAAAATATTATCATCACGTATTAATTAACACCTTCCGCTCGCTACCCAGAGCGATAAGGTTCATTGACGCGTAGGGTGACTATAATTGCATAACATCATTAATACAACTAAGTCTACTGATAACTCAAGAGTATTTGTTATTTATGCTTTATTTTATGTTTTACTGATTGTTCATTTAATAATACGTTTAGATTATTTCGTTTTTTGTATCAACTAAGAAACACTGTTTAAAATCACTCGTGTGTCAATCTATTCATCTGTTTGCCACAGCGATTTGCTCCGAAACTTTAAAATCTGATTATATATTAGACAAAATAGTCTTACTAGTATATACGTAAGTATAACTAGCGATGCGCACGAGCATGTCGATCTAAAGCAAATCCTGTCATGACAAAATATTCCTTTGTTAAGATTTTAAAGTTGACCCACGCACGGAATAAATGCTTAACTATCTAGTTGTTTTAACACTTAGTTCAAAACAAATAGTTAAATTTTCGCAATCAAAATAAATTAATTTTGAATGATATTTTTAACATGTGGCAACACAAAAATGTGACATTAACATGTTGTTCAATCAAAATAAATTAATTCTAAATGATATTTTTAACATGTGGCAACACAAAAATGTGACATTAACATGTTGTTATACAACGTAGTCTTAGTAAAATGGAAAGTAAGATGTATCCTTTGGAAAGACGCGGTCGCTAATGTGATGTCGTGTTGTCAACCTTAAAATATTTGCAAAATTTTAAGGAAATTGAAAATTAAATACGAGCATTTTAAAATACATATAATATTTGAATTTTTACAAATAGAATCGTTTAATTGTTATTTTCGCTAATGCCATTAATCTGCCAATAAGTCTATCAGATCAGATAGCGTTTTTTTCACTGTATATGAAATAAATTCCTCGCCTACAATTTATACGATTTTGCAGACTGAACGTCGTGATTTATTAGAAGGAGCCCAGAAAAAACTATTCTCTTTTATCGAAGCACACATAAATGACTTGAAGAGGCTGTTGTATTCAACGGACATGGCGCTTATGTCAATGGTGCTGTTGAAATTGAACAAGAAAATGGACACGTCTGAAGCGAAAATCAAATCGACACAAGCTAAGATCCCATTTGGACTTTACACCAGTCCCGGTAATCAATTTTATATTTGATTCTGTTTACGCCGTGTTGGTTTGGGACTTCTTTGAAGAATGGGCCATCTTTCATCTGTCTGTGAGTCCCTATTATTGTGACCATTATTTGATAGAATTCTGTAAAGTTATGCCCGAGTTCGGTACCACTGCCTTACCTATTCCTGATGCAATATGCAGTAGTATAACTTATGCATGTGGCATTCTCAGCCAAGCATATAGCAACGCGCCATAAACATCTTTAGTGTCTATAGACGATGGTTAATTCTCTCTGTCAGGAGATGTCCTTTAAACAATTCGATCACTGATTGCATTGCCTCCTTACAGTCAAATTTTAATATTCAAATAATTTATTTATATAAATAGGGTTTCTGTTCGATTAACTGCTTTTAATTTTGTTTTTATCTTCATTAACAATTTAGTTTACTCAATACCATATAACTAGTTTTAACTTTCTTTTATTTTACTGACAAAATTTGCATAATACATAACTTTTGTTCCGTTAATTTTAAAAATAAAAATTAGTTTTACAATTATAATCACAACAATTGGAATTATTAATAAAATGAAATATATCAGAATAATGGTGTAATCAAAAAAAGCCTTTATTACCCAAGTACTAATTTATAATAAGGATCCACTATGGTAAAGTTATAATAAAATAATAATTCTTTCAAAATTGAAAAACAAAATTGTGTGAGTTACTGAGTTGTTACTATAACAGATATTTATTTACGTTATTGTGATGTTATTTTTTTCTGATCGTATATCGCTACAGTGCAAAACACAGGGCATAAAATGCTTCCTTGTGGCATACCATTTTGGCAAAGTTTTATTGAAATTTTACTACCATTGTTAGCGCCAGAAATAGCTGAATTGAGGCAGCCAATTTCATTCTTTTAAAGCACCTCACAAGCGCCATTCTGCTATTCTTCCGCATTTAATGCTATTTAAATATAATAAAGATTGACTTTTAAATTGATTGTACTTACACAGATTGTACCTATACAGTACTCGATTCTTATACCGAAAATTTAAAAATACGTACATTTAGCTATCCCATAAAATACTAATCACGAACACCCGTTCATTAATATCGAACTGTCGCCTGCAAGGTGATCATGTTTTTTAATATTTCTACACTTTTCTCCTACTATTCTCTTGAAAGAAGAAATTTTGGTGTTTTATTTGTAAAATTCCCGCGAAACCTTGTATGAAATTGCATTTGTGAAGCAATAAATTAGCAAGCATTATTGCTTCACCCCTCATAGAGTGAAGTGCTATTCGATTCTCCTAAAGATGCTTCGGTTGCGACGTAAAACGTGCGTTGAGTACATAATTTATGTGTTTGTATGAACGTGAATGAAAGTGTGGTGAAGTAGGTAGACTAATAGTGCCACTGTGTTTTCTCCAATTTTCAGGCCTTGGATAAGTTTGCCCTAGTCCTTACACTACCTTTCGTTTCAATTGCATCACAGTAGTTTCATGTAAGGTTTTGCGGACATTTTGCAAATTAAATGCCACAATTTCTTCTTTAAATTATGGATTTCTGCAAAGTAACGCCTGAAACTATTATATATTCTCTTTTTATTATATGTTTTTTGGTTACATATTTTGATCATTAACTATCTAAGTATGTGTGTGTCTGTCTCTGTGCGTGTGTTTTTAATCGCTAAACTGTATCGTACACAAATACAGTTTGGTTTTCTTTTTCCAGAATTTAAATGTTTGGGAACGTCTTACTACATCGCTTCAGCACACAACCAAGAAGATGTTCAAATGATATTGTCTAGTGAAAGAAAACCTCACTGTTATACCTTCAGAGGTAAGACATTTTTCTATACTATGCACAACAACCAAGCAGATGGTTCTCTTCACGAAAAGAGATAACCATCGCTATAAAAACCAAAAATGTTAATGGCGTATTGGTATTTGTGTGTCGGTAACCTTACACTCAAAAACACCGGTTTCCTTTTGAATAAAAATTATAAGAGTTTTGAATCAATGAACTGGTTTAAAAAAGGTTTTTGAGTTGATAACATCTTATAAATCGATGAAGGCTGACTGCAGGGTCGAAAAATGTTGTAATAAATAGCAATGAAAATTTAAATTTTGCTCCATTGTTTATAGTCACACCAATTGCTAGCTGGCAACACTAATTTGTACTCTGTGTGTGAGCTATGCTGACTGATGTGCTGTGTAGTGACTAGCGAGTTGAATTTCCATGTGCGTAATAAAACAGTTTTGCATATTAAATCAACGTTGTTTTTATATAAAAGCACTAATCGTATAGGTTATGAGGCCCAGTGAACTCTGGAAATAAAAAAATAGGAGAAAAATAAAGAAAAAGTTACACTTCTTTGTTACGAGACACGAGGCGTCGTCTATTATAACCTCAATATGGATCCCACGCGGTCGATGAATTTTGAAAGATTTGATGAAAATAACTTTCGCCAATGGAAATTCCAAATAAACTGTGCAGTTTACTTACTAAACAGAACCTCTTCAAGCCAAACTCCTAATAAAACACCTTTTGAATTGTGGAATGGCATTAAACCTCAGATAGGTCATATAAAGGGTGTTCGGAAGTGTTGGTTATGTTCATATTCCTGATCAACTAAGAACAAAATTGGATAAGAAAAGCGAGAAGATGATTCTAGTTGGTTTTGACAATACAAATTATAGAATGTATAACAGAAACACTAAAACAATAAAGATATCAAGAAATGTAATTTTTGATGAATACCAAGTTTCAGAAAACAGAAAAAATATTGCACAAATAGGTATAAATAATGATGATTTGCCAATGAGCCAAAATAGTGAAAATTCTGATGTAGTAGATACAAATGATACATTGATTGAAGTGCCATCAGAAAATGATGACAGCCTGTTGAGTTGCAATAGTGATGATCCATCGTATGAACCTTCTCAGGAGTTGGAGGATGTAATAACACAAAATATCAATTTGAGGCCAAGACGTAATAGGCATTTTGAGGCTAATCTTGTGGAGCTGTCATCACCACAAACTTATGAAGAAGCAATGAAATGTCCTCAAAAAAATGAATGGTCAAAAGCTATCAAAGAAGAACTATCTGCGCTCAAAGAAAATAACACTTGGACTGCCGTGAAGAGATCTGGTCAACGAACCCTTACCACAAAATGGGTTTTTACTGTTAAGAAGAATGAGCATAATAGAATAATTCGTTTTAAAGCTCGTTTATGCGCACGAGGTTTTAATCAGATTAAAGATGTAGATTATCAAGAAATATTTTCACCAACTACTAGATTTGACTCTATAAGAATAATTCTTTCCATTGCAGCTAAGTACAATTTAGAAATTCAACAATTTGATGTAAAAACTGCTTTTCTCAATGGGTTTCTTAAAGAAGATATTTTTATAGAAGTTCCTGAAGGTGTATCCGTTAAGAATGATTTTGTATTAAAATTAAATAAATCATTATACGGTTTGAAACAGGCATCACGGTGCTGGAACAAAAGGTTCACTGATTTTCTAAAGAAATATGGTTTTATACAATCTCAGGCTGATAACTGTATTTACATTGGAATCTTTAATAAAATAAAAATATATTTAATCATATATGTTGATGATGCCCTTGTTATATCTTCATGTAAACAACTTATTAAAGAAATTATAGAATATTTAAAACAAACTTTTAAAATTAAAGAATTAAATTTGAAATGTTTTGTGGGCATGGAAATTGAAAGAATAAATAACTCTATTTATATTCATCAGAGAAATTATATACAGCAAATTATTGACAAGTTTTGTATGAGTACAGCAAATCCTGCCAGTACTCCAGCAGATGTAAATGTTATTATCACAAAGAATTTAGATAAAATTGTTGTTAATTTCCCTTATCGAGAAGCTATAGGCTCTCTGTTATTTTTGAGTTCCGTTTCTAGACCAGATATATCATTTGCTGTTAATTTATTGAGTAGATATGTAAACAATCCTGATCAACAACATGTGAATGCTGTTAAACGTGTAATTAGATATCTAATAAGCACTAAAGATTTGTGTATAAAATATGGAGAAAGCAGTGATCTGATAGGGTATTCTGACTCTGATTTTGCGAGTGATGTTGACACGCGCAAATCTACTTCAGGCTATATATTTAAAATGAATGGTGGACCAATAACATGGTCTAGTCAAAAACAAAAGACCATTGCTCTCTCCACAACAGAGGCAGAGTTTGTTGCAGCTTGTGAATCTGCGAAAGAGATTTTATGGTTAAAACAATTACTATCAGACTTAGATGAGAGTTTTGAATGTGTTACACTGTATATTGATAATCAAAGTACAATTAAATTGATCAATAATCCTGTTTATCATAAGCGTACCAAACATATTGATGTAAAATATAACTTCATAAGGGAAAAGGTTGAGTTGGGATTTATTAAAATTAAATATGTTTCAAGTAAGTATCAATTAGCAGATATTTTGACAAAAGCTTTGCCAACTCAAACATTTGCTTATCTGAGAGATCAGTTCTTGTTTGTTTAATATTTTCTTGTTATTTGGAGCCTTTGTTAAAGAGGTGTATAAAGTTAAATTTTAGTGGGAGTGTTGTAATAAATAGCAATGAAAATTTAAATTTTGCTCCATTGTTTATAGTCACACCAATTGCTAGCTGGCAACACTAATTTGACTGATGTGCTGTGTAGTGACTAGCGAGTTGAATTTCCATGTGCGTAATAAAACAGTTTTGCATATTAAATCAACGTTGTTTTTATATAAAAGCACTAATCGTATAAAAAAGCATGAATTGTTGTCATATTCCACCTGAGCCAAGCGTGCAAGCGAAAGCGCGGAATTAGCGATAGAGAGGCACGAACTTATTTCCTTATACCATCACGTAAAATTATCGCCCGTAAACTGAATACAGACAACTAATTTTTTTTATCTTTCATGTTTTTCCTAAATTCCTCCTAATTTTTCTGCAATATGCGTAACGAACCATTCGCGGTTTAAACATTTTTTTGGTCTATCGTGCGCTGTCATCTCAGGTACGTTTCGAGCGAAACGTATCATAAAAACCGCAAAAAAAAACCTCGATTAATCGATTTCAAGCCCTGTTTATAGGTTTTCCTATGTTTCCTGAAAATGTAACTATAAGTCATTGATATAAAACCCAAGATGCACATTCAGTGTATCAAAACCGTCTTCTAAAAATGAGCGCATAATTTCAAATTATGCGTTCATTTCAAATAGAAACGCGTCGATCGCGATGTCAAATTTATTACTTTTTGTCATTGATATAAAAAACCCAAGATACACAATCAGTGTCTCAAAAACGTCCTCTAAAAATGAGCGAAAAAATTTTAACTGTGCGCTCATTTCAAATAGAATCGCGATCCCGTCAATTTTATTATTTTTTGTACATTGCTTTATAAAAACAACTACAAATCTTGCGCTTAAGTTGGATATACAAAAACATATTTTTTGCCATATCTATAAATACTTATGTGAAATTAGCGACAGTTTTGAGTGTTTTGTTCGGGACTATGCATCTTGGGTTTTTTTATATCAATCAATATTTTATATCAATCTAAGTGCTTCCATTTTTCCGCCTCCCTACCTCTTTTCTTTTCCCCTTTTTTGTTATCTCCCTCCCTCTCTCTTGCTATTTCGTTCTCGTCTACTTTTTAATCATTAAAAAAATTGTCTATCAATCGCTCTCTCTCCCCCGTTTCTGTTAACCTCCATAGTGTATTCAAAAACCAGAAGAGAAAGTTTAATTTCTCGTGTGAATAATTGATTTAAGGTAAAGTCCTTAATATTTTTTCGCTATACAAATATAATGCAAATATCTACCTCAGTAACAAAAATATATCTGTCTCGTTTTAATACGTCATTATTTGCGTAAGTAAACGATATAAGGTATACGCATTGACGTGTATAATATTATTATACATGTCAATGGGTATACGTCATTGATTTCAAATTTTTTGATTGACTTTTTCGTGAGTTCAATAAGCCACACCTTGAAGCACATTTTTCACACGACGCCATTTTATAATTTCACTTCCTTAAAGTAATTCGTCATCAAATATCTGTTCGAAATTTATTTTTAGTTTTCGGTGAAGTGTCTTGACTTTTGGTTGTGTTTTATTAGTTAATTGAGTAAAAACCAACACAACAAATTGTTACATGCAAAAGCATGTATGACCGGAGGCGACGCCATATTTGAGAAACTTTTGCCTTCAGGTCACGTGACCTTATTTCTTATTCTCTACCCTCTTATAGCAATGGTGTGAACTCACGCTAGTTTTTCTTCTTTAAGGTGCGTTTGCATTCAGCGGCTTCTACCACCGCCACTCTGAGACGACGTACGTGGGTCCCCACGCTGAGCAGTTCGAAGCTAAAGACCCCAGCCAGGGACTCTACTGTCACTCTGATGACAACTGGAGCGACGCTCAATGCATTTACAAGTAAAGTATATACACAAATACTTTTAACGGTCGGACCAAATTTTCACAGGCTGTTCAAAATCGATAATTATGTTGGATTTATGTATTAAAAAATGTTGTGTTTATATATTTTTTATTCTAATTGTTCTGTGTACAATAAAGTATTAAATAAATAAATTAATTAATTAATTAATTAATTAAAAAACAAAATGCACGAATATATATTTAAATTACACAAAATTCGAACTAAAATATTTTGATATCTGCAACCTAATTAAAAAATATCTTCACGCCTGTATACCTGGAGGGGTAAGCAGAGATACAACAAGTGCACCCACGATTAGCCGAAGATACTTGGTCCCACAAATGTGATAGGTGGCAAGTCTATCGCCAACCGGAAACTTTCCAATCCCGGGGTGTTTCTCAGAAAACTGAAGAAACACGGAACCTCATGAGGTCAATGCCAACGCTGGATCACTAGACCACAGAGGCGATACTATTAAAAGTACTATTACTACTAAAAGATACTAATTAAAAGTGATCGGGAAAAATGTACTTAGAGCGATAGATTACGTAATAGTTTTGACCGCCCCGTTGGTCGAGTGGTTAGAGACCATGACTACGCAATCAACGGGGCTCGGGTTCGATCCCCGACGGGGACAAGCATTTGTGTGACGAGCATAAATGTTTGTATTTCCGGGTTTGGGTGTTTATTATGTATGTAAAAGTATTTATATATGTACTTCTATGTATTAGTATCGCTGACTGACACCCATAACACAAGCAAATAATTTGCTTACTTTGGGGTTAGAACAGTAAGTGCAATTTGTCCCGTGAATATTTATTATTTATTTATTTATTTAATATGTAATAGTAATATGGTCATTATAGGTAAATGTATAACAACACTCGGTGCATCCAATTCATGAATTTAGTGGGATACTTTATCCCGAATATTTTTATCCTATCTTGTAGTAATTTTACAATAATAATTAAAACGCACTTTCAATTCAATACTTAGTTCCTAATTTTAAAATTTGGGTGGAGTTTTAAAAGTAACCATGTATTATAGGTAATTTGTGACGCTGGTCGGTACCACTGAAATGCATAGCGGTAGAATCAGCTTCAACAAACTTATTGAGTTGCCATTAGGCGCGAATGCAAGGGGAAGGGGTAATGGGTACAATTGTCCCCCCTCCCCCCTAAATTACGTCCAATTCTTCAAATTATCGGAATCGTCTCAGATTTTTAAATGTTATTTTTCTAGAAGACTAATCATGTGAAATGAGATAAGATTGGCCCTCATCCCAAATTCTGTTCGCGCCTTTTTGCTTTTTTTATACCAATTATTGGATAGCAAACAAGCAGATGGCTCTCTGACGGAAAGAGAAATCATCGCCTATAGACACCAAAGATGTTAGTGTTGCGTTAATATCCGTGTTGTGAGACGACAATACCACATGCATAAGTCTTCCGGCTACCTTACTCTCCAAACCGGAACTCGACAATGACACGGGAAAAATGATCTGGGAGGTTATAAAGATCGGGGAATATATACCCTTTTGAGTAGGTAACACCGAAGAAGACAGAGTATTAGTATTTGACTGTGCGCCATAAAGGACTGTAAATTAGCCGATATACTAACATATATGGCATTAAGGTAAGGCATCGGAACAAACAAGAAAAAATGTGTTTGCTAAATCACGTTTTTTTTTATTGATTGATAAATAACAATTTCACAAAAATTACACGATGTACCTGAAGATATTACCTAAGGAATGTGCTAACTTATTACATGATAGAATATACTTTTCTCATTCATATAAAATTCCTAAAACAGGTTAAAATTTCTCTAAAACAAGTAATTTGTTACTAATATTTCTAATCTTCCACATGTTTTTATGGTGATATTTAGTTTTAAATACAAAAAAGAATGTACTAAATTTTGTTTTTCAGGTGAAGTCCTATATTTATTTATCCGAAAATTAACACGTTTCCCAGCGGTTTCCTATAGAATTGACGCGCGTCAAAATACCTCGCCTTAAGATCCCGCCACGATAGCAAGTAGCAACGCACCATTATCATCTTTGATGTCTATAGACGATGGTCGTCTCTTTCCAGCAGGAAAGACATCTGATTGTTTACTATGTTAATTTTTTTTTGTAAACCAACGTCTTAAATTTTGTGTTAACAGAATAAATCCAAGAGAAGAATTCCCCGAATCCGTGGAATATGAGCCCAAAGTTTCCTACTGGTGTGGGCCTTACAGATACTTCATACCTGCGACGACAGATATCAGATGCATCTTCTCGATATTCTCCATGAATTTCATCTTACGATTTGGCTACGACGGAGTTACTTACAAGAGCTCTGACTTGTCTTTTGTAAGTATATGGGTTATTGTCTAATTTTATGCAGATAAACTAAATTCAAAATGTTAAAAAAATGAAAAATAAACATATACAAATAATACTTTTCACTGCGTCTGTGTGTGTATTTTAAATATAACTCGTTTCAAAACATATTGTGAATAATCTAGAAACGTGAAGAGTTGGAGCGCTGGACAGATCTAGAAATAAAAGAAAGAAATAGCTACTTCTATTGATAAACAATAGCCGCCGTTACCCGGATGATTATGCCATAATTGACCTTACCGCTTAAGGCATAATGAAGAAAATAGCGTGTAACTTGTTTACTATTATCATTGTTTACACGTAGATTTCGGAACGTTCGGGAATAATGTCAAACTTTACCCTGGGTATAAATAGTGATGTGTTGGCGAATAGAGGGCAGTTTTTATAAAGCGATCGAAAGCGATATTTAAAACGACCTGTGTGAAGCGAGAAGTATTTAATGAAGAAGAAGTATGTAGTCGGTAGTTTAGTGTTGATATAGTGAGTGTTATTGGTGTTTATCAGTGTATTTACGTATTGCATTGTGGTGTTTTGTATATTTGTGTAATAAATCCACGGTTTTATTAGAAGTGGTATTTTATTACACAAAACGAACTCGAAGCACGTAACAATATTTTATAAGTGTACTAGCTGACCCGGCAAACGTTGTTCTGCCTTTTTTAACTTCTCTTATTTTTTTCTATACTTTCTCACCTTTCAAACCTTCCCTGGACTTCAACAATTAATCCAAAACCAAAATTAGCCAAATCGGTTCAGCCGTTCTCGAGTTTTAGCGAGACTTAACGAACAACAATTGATTTTTATATATATAGATGTTACCTAGTTTGTCCTTGGCTAAACCAGTTGATCCTAAGCGTGCCAGGATATACAAGTTAAGCTTAGGACAATCTAGTTTGGCCTAAATATTTTAGGCATAACTAGTTTGACTTAGGCCGAAATAATTTTGAATTATAATTGAATCATTCCAAGTGACAAAATATACACGTTGTAACCTCTGAACGCAGGAATACCCCTTCCGTTTCCCTACCAGCACGCTTTTATTATCTTTTTACTCATAAACTAACCCAAATGGTTGAATAACACCAACAATAAAAGGGATCTGGCGCTCGGCGGCCGCTGCCGCGGCACGCTCGCTTCGTTGTTATAACCTAACCTATTACATCATTGTTATAACCTAACCTAACCCAAAATGAATCAATAACAGTTGATGTTATTCGATGCAGGTGTAAAAGGGGAAAAAAGTAAGCCTTAAATTCAGGGCCGGATCGCGAAATTGTGGGGCCCTGGGCTAATTCTACTTAGGGGCCTTCCCGATTTCTTTATTTATTACTATGAAGTCAAAACATTGCTTTCTATTTTAATATTAAAAATAAATCACAAAAAATCTACACATATAATAAAATCGTAGGAAAGTCAATGTATGTCCGGGGTAAACTCAAAAAGTACTGCATGGATTTACTTCAAATTTTGCACGAATATTACTAACAGGTCGGGTCACCATATAGGCTACATATTATCACGCTATCACTTACTGGGGAGGAGCTGTGCCCAGCTACTACAACTAGTTGCCCAAATGGTTGCCCAACTGGTTGCTCAACAGGTTGCTAAACTGGTCTCCAACTGGTTGATCAACTAGTTGCCCAACTAGTTGAACAACTACTTTTCCAACTGGTTGCACTACTAATTGCCCAACTGGTTGCACAACTAGTTGCCCAACTTGAAGAACAACTAATTTTCCAACTGGTTGCACAACTAATTGCCCAACTGGTTGCCCAACTAGTAGACCAACTGGTTTGCCTATCAGTTTGCCGAATTGGTTGCTTACTTGTTGCCCAACTGGTTGCACAACTTGTTGCCCAACTGGTTGCACAACTGTTTGCCCAACTAGTTGCACAAGTGGTTGCCCAACTGGTTGCCCAACAGGTTTGCCTATCAATTTGCCGAATTGGTTGCTTACTTTTTGCCTTACTTGTTGCCTAACTGGTTGCCCAACTGGTTGCTTAACCGGTTGCTAAACTGGTCGTCCAACTGGTTGATCAACTAGTTGCCCAACTGGTTGCACAACTGGTTGCCAAAATTGTTGCCCAACTGGTTGCACAACTAGTTGCCCAAATGGTTGCCCAACTGGTTGCTCAACAGGTTGCTAAACTGGTCGCCCAACTGGTTTCTCAACTAGTTGCCCAACTGGTTGTACAACTAGTTGAACAACTAGTTTTCCAACTGGTTGCACCACTAATTGCCCAACTGGTTGCACAACTAGTTGCCCAACTGGTTGTACAACTAATTGCCCAACTGATTGCACGACTAGTTGCACAACTGGTTTGCCGAATTGGCTACTTACTTTTTTGCCTTACTTTTCGCCCAACTGGTTGCACAGCTGGTTGCCCAACTCGTCGCTCAACTAGTTGCCCAACTGGTTGCACAACAATTTGCCGAACTAGTTGCACAACTAGTTGCCCAACTGGTTGACCAACTGATTGCGCAACTGGTTGACTAACTGGTTGTGCAACTGGTTGCCCAACTGGTTGCACAACTAGTTGCCCAACTGGTTGACTAACTGGTTGCGCAACTGGTTTGCCTATCAGTGCTTACTTACTTACCTACATATTGCTTACTTACTTTCCCTTACTTGTTGCCCGACTGTTTACCCAACTAGTTGCCCTACTAATTGCCCAACTGGTTGTCCAACTGGTTGCTCAACTAGTTGCCCAACTGGTTACTCAACCAGTTGCCCAACTGGTTACCTAACTCGTTGCCCAACAGGTTACTAAACTGGTCGTCCAACTGGTTTTTTTTATATCATAAGATGGGTCTCCTGATAAAAAGAGTCAACCATCGCCTATATTGTGGCGAGTTCTAATGCCACATGCATAAGTTTACCGGCTACTTTACCCTCCAAACGTCAGTCAGTCAGTGCGTCAGTGCTTGTCACTGTCGTGTTATCAGACCCGGGCGAGACAATGCAGAACTCTACCACCTAGTAGCCACGATGGTAGTGACTCGATAGCCAATCGGTCGCCTCTTACGACCTGCCTGGAGGAACGGCAGTTGGCCTATTCTTCAAAGGAGGCCGGGATCAACACGGCGGAAAATTTTTCCTTTTTGTTGCGTGCGGCGACAAGCGTGTGCAGTACTCTCGACAATTGAAGAGTGGTGCTATGCCCAGCCACAAACCCGAATTGTTCTGGGCGCGGGATGAAGTGTGCTTGCAGATGTTTCAGTAGAAGCTTTTCGAAAATCTTGGACATGGTGGGTAGTAGAGAGATGGGTCGGTAGCTATTGGAGAGTAGGATGTTTTTACCCTGTTTGGGGATCATGATCACGCGACCCATCTTCTAACATTTAGGAAATTCGTCCGTGCGCAGAATGCCATTATATAGTCGCGTTAACGCTGCGACTGTACGACAGGGGAGATGGCGAAGAGCTTTATTAATTATGCGCCCGGGGCTTTGCGAGGTTTCATCTGGTGTATTTGTCGCCGTGTCGTGTTGGGCGAAAAGATAATCAAGGGATCTTGGAGATTAGGGGTGGAGAAGTAAGCTTCTAAGAACTGTTCCACCCCGGAAGTGTGCGCAGGGTCGGTGTTCGGGTTTGGGCTGAACTGTTGTTCGAGATGCTGAGCGAAGATTTCGGCACGGTCCTCAGCTCTATATCTAGGAGTTCCATCTGTGTGCAGAAGAGGTCTTGTAGGATTAGACCTCCCTGAGCTGACAGAGCCGGTGAAGTGAGGCCCAGTCTTCTTCGGCTTCGTCGAGGCGAGCTTCCCAACTTTCTGTGTTGGCACGTTCAAGGTCTTGCTTCACCTCTTCCGTAAGCTTATTAAGCTGAGCCTTCATGGTCGAGCATCGGGTGGTTTGCCATCTGCGTCGGAGTTTCCTCTTCTTCTTTATTTTGACCAGGATGTAGTTGGGTAAGGAATTTGCAAGTCGAGTGGAGGGGATGGTTTTAGAAGCTTGATGTAAGACTGTCTATGAATTCAGTAAGCAGCGATGGCGTAATCTACTGCGGCAGTCCGTGCTATTCGGCAGTCATTGAGAGTAATCGTTGCGTAACGTAAAATGTTGCTAATGCGTATTATCCGACTAAAATTAATAGATGGAACTCTAATAAAGCACGGTTGCACATTATGCATTTTTGTTTAGTAAGGTTTTATTTGTTTAAATAGGATAAATGGATTTGTGTTTTTCAAAGCCATTTGCTTTTTTTCACGTGATAAGCATTGTTTATTATTTTGTTTGCGTCATATATTTATTATTAGTTTTCTTAAAAGACCTAGACCTACAATAATATTGCGCAATATTACGTATTGTACAATATAATTGACCGTTTAGAGTTAATATTAAAGATTGCACAATGATTGAACGAAAGTTTGAGCGGGTTTAATTTTTATTGTACAATATTTTTTTCTTGCAATGTGTAGGTTTAATATTGCACAATATTTTTCACTTCAGAGCTTGGAACGGTCGTGGTCGGTCAGTCGCGGTGTTTAATAATGGTCATGTCGTAAATTTAAGCAAAATGGCGAGCAAGAAAGTTTCGTCATTTCGCGGCAATTTTATTCGTCTTGTTAATTTAATAGTTCGTTACTAGAATGGACAAAAATTTCGACCACTGGCCGAAATTCGACACTCGGTTGAAATTGAACATGTGACCGAAATACATCATTCCACCGAATTTCGACATTAGATCGAAATTTAACGTTCGGCCGAAACTCAACATTCGGCCGAAATTCGACTTTCAGACCAATTCACTAATCAATATAAGTGTTGATCGAAACAAAACCAATCAATAAAAGATGAAGAACGGGAGTTTTTACTTGAGTATTTAATTGTATAGATTTATTTAACAAAATCACCAGCATGGTTGCCGCCAAAACTTCGTCGTCAGACATGTTACTCGCACGAAAATATTGATCAGACTGATTTGTCAATTTTATTGAGTGAATTTATTGAACGTCTGGAAACAAAGGGGTATTCAATATTATTGCACAATAAAATTATTGCGCAATATTATTGTAGGTCTTTGGGGCGCCTAAGACAAACTAGTTTGCCCCGTAACATAATATACAACATTCATATTTTAATGTTACCACTTTGTTGCCGTGACTAATTAGAGCCAAAATTTGTGCCAAATTAGAGCTTTATAGTACTAAGGAGCTCTGAGCTTTCGTGCGAACAGACGGACGGACATAGGTAAACTATAAGGGTTCCGAATTTACTTCGAAACCCTAAAAACACAAAAAATAGTTTTGATTTTTAGTGAAAAAAATAAAATAGTTTTTTTTTTGTATTTTTTAAAAGTAATATTGTGGTCATTTCTCTCACACACACAAAAGTTTTTTATTTAAATTTTACCTGTCTCAGATAGCACTCCATTAAAGTTCAAATAACTTTAATTTCTAATGTATTAACCACTTAAAATAAATTATTACTAACTGAATACAAAATACAAAATTAAACATATTAATAAATATCTTTTATTAAAAGATGTTTATTAATACTTTATAAATAAACATTTTACTAAAAGATGTTTAGTAACACGTTTAAATTTGTATTGTATATAACTTTTTCGTGTCTGTTAAATTTTACTGTCTAAAATAAAATAAAATAATGAATACAACAAAACAACGGCTTTTCAGATGTATCAAAACGGGCAAGTGTTCTACACAGACGAGCCATGGGCCGGGATGTCGTGTTGGAATTGGGCTTGCAAATGGCGACACAATCAAAACCAAAGATCTAACGAGTTCTTTGTCAATTGAAATAAAAATTAATACATACCAACGATTTTATTTAATTATTTACTACAATAATACTGCCTTCCTTCTTAAGAAAGCCAAAATCACGACATCTTGTACTGTTTCTTAACAGTACAAGTATGTCCTGATTTTGGAAATATCGACTTGGTTATACAGAAATGATCCCTGAAAAATAACGCGTCTTTCTCTCTAAGTTTCGTTGCTGTATTGTTTTCCCGCGATTTTGTATGTAAATAAAATACAGTATGTCTCCCATACACATTTTTTTAATATCATATGATAGCAAATAAGCAGATGTAAAGAGAAAAAGCAGATCCGTATGTAAAGAGAAACAGTCTCCTATAGACACTAAAGACGTTAATGGTGCGTTGATATCCACGTGGCGGGATGGCAATGCCACATGCATATGTCTACCGGCTACCTTACCCCGTATGTATTAATTTACTTTTTGCCTTACCCTCGAATTCGGAACACGACAATGACAATTATTGACGTTATTGCGGCAGGAATAGGTAAAGCGATTGTACCAAATACTTTTTTTATATTATACGAAGATGGATTGAAAAGTACTCGGCCTAACACAGATCCATTCAATTCAAAAAGTCAAATCTACCCACATTATCTAGTTCAGTTCAGAGTAGTTAATTGTGTGAAGTCTGAAACGTGTGCAATAATATGTGATTTTATAAATATTTTAACAAAGCAATCGGACATACTTTCTGCAAATGGAGCAAATCGAGCAGCGTGCCGTCATTACCTCCATAAGAAGGGGCTATCACCGAAAGCCATCCATGATGACATGGTCAGTTCATTAGGGGATTCTGCTCTGTCTTATTCATCCGTCAAAAAAATGGATAGCAGAATTCAAGTGTGGCAGAGAGTGTGAAAGATGAACCCTGATCTGGAAGGCCTTCGACGTCCACTACTAACGAAAATAAAAAAGAAAGTACTTGATTTAATTATGGGAGACCGCAGATTAAAAATTAGAGAGTTAGCCGAGATTATAGGCATCTCTTATGAACGAACTCAAAATATCATAGTCAACGAATTGTGTTACCACAAAGTGTCTGCGAGGTGGATTCCGCGACTGCTTTTAGTTGAACCAAAAAAGACGCGATTGACTAACTCACGTGACTGTTTGGAGTTATTTAAAGCCGATGCAGATGATTTTTTTAATCGCTTTGTTACAATGGACAAAACGGGTTCATTACTGTACGCCAGAAACAAAACAACAATCAAAACAGTGGAGAAGACCTGGTTCACTACCCCCAAAAAGGCTAAGGCGCTTTTGTCGGCAAATAAAGTAATGGCTTCAGTATTATGGGACCCGAAAGGTGTGATTATGACTATCTTGAAAGGGGTCCAACTATAAAATCTGATTACTACTGTGTCTTACTACGTCGTTTACGAGAGGAAATAAAAGAAAAACGTCCAGGAATGCTCAGAAGAAAAGTCCTGTTTCATCAAGATAACGTCCGTGTTCACACGTCTGTGCAATCAATGGGTGAAATCCACAATTGTGGCTTTGAACTATTATCGCATCCGCCTTATTCTCCTGATCTGGCACCGTCAGACTTCTTTCTGTTCCCTAACCTAAAAAAGCACTTGGGAGGTCAAAGATTTTCGACAAACGACGAAGTCAAAACGCATATTTTGACTCTAAGGAAGAATCATTTTTTTTTTCAACGGTCTAAATGCTTGGAATGGGAAATGGCAAAAGTGCATCGAACTTGGTGATTATGTGGAAAAATAAAAATATAACTCATTTAGTATGTGTTTATTTTCTTGGTTCGGCAGAATACTTTTCAATCCACCCTTGTAAGATAGCAAACAAGCAGATGGGTCTCCTGATGGAAAGAGTCAGACATCGCCTATAGACACCAAATATGTTAATGGTGCGTTGCTCTCTGTAGCGAGGTTTAATGCCACATGCATGTTTACCGGCTACCTTACCCACAAAACCGGAACACAACAGTGACAAGCACTAACGCTATTGCGACAGGAATAGGTAAGGCGGTGGTACCAGACCCGGGCGAGACAATGCAGAACTCTACCACCTAGTTGTTACGATGTTAGTGACTCGTATAGCCAATCGGTCACCTTTTACGACCTGACTGGCAGAACGGTAGTTAGCCTATTCTTCAAAGGAGCCCGGAACCAACACGGGGAGAAAGTTGCGGATGGCAGTTGGCCTATTATTTAAAGACAAGACACGTGTATATTCTTCATAGATACTACAGAACACGTAAAAACAGGTTATGAATAAAACACTAATTTAAAAATCCAACCTGGATTTTTTGATCATTTTTTTTATTCTTAATCAACATTACATAATAATTGCATTTTATTGCATTGCACTCTGGTTCTACCTCTATTATTAAATAACAATAAAGCGTAGTATATAATAGCATTTCAATTTACAAAGTTCTTAATTCTATACTTTAGACTGGGCTGGGAATTGTCTCTGTGAATTCGGAATCGAAATTTACAAACTAATAGGCTTTTTCCGCAAAAAATCGGATATACATTGATACAAAAAAAACACAAGATACACCAATCAGTGTCTCGAAAACGTCCTCAAAAATGAGCGCAATATCATTTTTAGAGGACGTAATGAGGGACAGTTTTGAGTGTCAGTTTTGTTCGGGACTGTGCATCTTGGATTTTTTATATCAATGCGGATATATTGTAGTTTTTTATAATGATATGGAGAAAACAAAATAGTAAAATATTTGTTACTAGCTGTTTCCAGCAACTTCGTCCACGTGGACTTCGTTTACTCCGCACTGCTCCTCCCCCGCAGGTGATAGCGTAATAATATGTAGCCTATATGTTGACCCGACTTGTTAGTAATATTCATGCAAAATTTGAAGTAAATCCATGCAGTACTTTTTGAGTTTACCCCGGACATAAATACAGATAAACGGACAACAGACAAAAAATCTAAAAACTATATTTTTGGCTTCGGTATGGATTGTATGTACAGTACAATGTACAGTTTCGACTTTCCTACGATTTTATTATATGTATAGATTAAGTTTATTTGACAAAAATATTTTTTTTGTTAATATACCTACTAAAGTATATTAATTATTAAACTGTTTTGAAGTTATACTTCTTTTGGATCTCCATAACATAATCATTACAAAAGTACAATATATACGATTCATTCTTAGTGCAAACAAGCCTATTCAGAGAGACGTTCCGGATGTATGAGTCCAGCCTTTATAATAACAACTAATAGACTTTGGCGAGCTGACTTGAACCTCATGACTTTTAGCATATAGTCGAAAATTATACACTATATTCCATTCATCTTTCTGTGAATTATGATTTACATAAAAAAGTGTTAAGTCGATATCAAAACCCTGTCCGAACGTCGAAGGCATTGTTTCGTAGTTAAATTAATATGTCAGCACGAAATCACATCGCGCTATCCTTTTCTGACATCCAGAAATGCCAAAGCGAGGGAATGATTTCGCCATAAAGATTCCTCCGCATGCTATCGCATTCCCGCTGTCTTTATCGTTCTAACAAACGGCGATTCCGAGTGACAGAAAAGGATAGCGCGACTGAAAAATGAGATTTTGTGCTGACCGTAGTTCGTCCTTAATACGATCATAGGTGTGTCATTATTTTGTGAACATTTATAGATAAATTTTCCCTTATTTTAATCTTAAATGCTATTTTTAAATATTACCTATGGCAACACAAAATTTGACACATGTAATCTTAGTAAAGAAACCGATATAAAAACGCCGCCACTGCGTTACTAGACATGGTGTTCTCCACTTTAAAATATTTGCTAAATTTTAGGGAAATTGAAGCATTAATGGGTCATTGTCAAATTACGAGTAGGTAATTGGGGTAACAGAGTTGTTTTTCTTGTAAAATACATGCATCCTTAATAAAGAAAGAAAGAAAGAAAAATCCTAAATAAAAAGCAATGAACGTCAATTTTAGTATGTATACTTTGGGAACAAATAATTACATTTTCTATGCAATCGTGTTTTAGTTTCAAGTTATGTTTATACTAGCTGTTGCCAGCGACTTCGTTCGCGAACTTTGTTTACTCCGCACAGCTCCTCCCCGTAGGTAATAGCTTGATGATATGTAGCCTATATGTTGACCCAACCTGTTAGTAATATTCATACAAAATTTGAAGTAAATCCATGCAGTACTTTTTGAATTTACCCCCGACATACATACAGACAAACAAGCAAAAATTCTAAAAACTATATTTTTGACTTCGATATCGATTGTAGATCACGCCCCAAGTATTCTTTTTTATTGTAATTTTCTCTCGGTCGGTCTTAATAACGACAACTGGTAGCCTGAAATATTCACAGAATATTTAATTTCATATTCACTTTCAAATTTTAATAAATAATTAAATCAAAATAAATATTTAAGAGCTCACATACGTTTTTTATATATGGTTGATACCTCGTGCGTAAATCTGACTTGCACTTAGCGGGTATTTTACCTTACTGAGAGAAATGAAGTATGAATTACGCAGGCAAAGTCGTGTAGAACAGGTAGCTTATTTATTATACCTCATATATAATCTTGCATTTTAATACCTCGTAGGATTGAAGCCATACAATCTAGAGATGCCACGAATAGTGATTTTGCCGAATACCGAATATCCGGCCCGACTCTTGACTGAATAACGAATATTCGGCGGCGTATTTATTTCATTAGCGAGTTGATCGTGTCACGACTAGGCATGGAAATTATTGTTTAATTAGATTAACTGTTATGTTGTTAAAGTTAATTAATATTTAACAGTTATTTATTTATGTTAAATTATATCAGTGGTCTGTATATAAGTATTAGAAGCAGTAAAAAAACGAAGCTACCAAAAAAGGTCCTCTAGAATAGTTTTAATAACTTTTAACAGTTATTATTATCACGGTCTCTCGAAATATTTTTAATAACATTATTATCATATATCAAGTTATTGGTAATTTTAGTGATGCATAAAAATTAATTTTAACAGTATTTGCTAATACAGTTGTTAATTGTTAAAAAAAATTAGTACGAAATTTAATATGTTAACTGTTAAATGATCCATGCCTAGTCACGACACGCGTTATTTATTTATTACAAATTGAGTAACTAGTCTTGTAGTATTGCTGAAAATAAATTGTATTGCTAAAAACATTGCCTATCTGCTTATTCAAAGAATAATCCTTATTGAAAAATATTAAAAATAACATTTTAATTCGTAAAAATTTACCTCTGATGAATTTTAAGAATTAATTGTTACGTTTCGTGCTAAAATATATTAATTTTTTGAGTAATATATGAGTCTTTTTTTTCATAATTAGGTATTCGGTGTTGCACATAAAATGGCCGAATACCGATTAATAACCGAATATTCGTAACATCTCTAACACAATCCAATAAAAATAGTTTAAAATACTAAAATTGAACTTAACATATAGAAATTTAATTCAATTTTAGAATTTCAAAATATTTAACAAAAATATTCAGTATTCGTCACAATTTCATTAAATTGCACGACGGTGAAGTGCACATATACCTTTACAAATTTCGTAATTTTAACTAATGCGAAAACAATTTTTATCCTAAAATATACAAATATACATTACATACAAAAATTTGAAAATAAGAAGGACTATTTATACACAAAAGACATATCACTGGATTCACTTTAAAAAAAACATCGCTAACATTAAAATAGCACTGTTATTTAATTTAACGTTACAAATAGCTGTTGCGCTTTTATTCCAATATAGTCTTGAATATACTGCAAATCTGTATCCTTTAATTTCTAATACTATAACAGCACTCAGCACTATTATTCAATTTATAAAGTAACGACAACGTAATAATATTAATAGCACTGTTATTTTATTTATAAAGAAATGTTATAAATAGCTGTTGCGCTTTTCGTATCGCAATTTTCGTATCGTTTAATCCCTAATGCTAAAAAACACTGCTATTCAGTATATAATGTAATAACGTTAGTAATTAACGTTTCAATTTTAATATAATTTTTTAATAAACTACAGAGCTGTATTTTCACACCATTTCAAGTTTGAACAATGATAATTTATAACGAAACGAGAAATAACGTTCTAAATTACTGCAAAGCTGTATTTTCATACCATTTAAACGTTAAATTATAACGAAACGAGAAATAACGTTATAAATTATTGCAAAGCTGTATTTTCATACCATTTATGAGTTAAATTATAACTAAAAGAGAAATAACGTTAAAAATTACTGCAAAGCTGTATTTTCATACCATTTAAACATTAAATTATAACGAAACTGGAAATAACGTTATAAATTACTGCAAAGCTGTATTTTCATACCATTTAAACGTTAAATTATAACGAAACGAGAAATAACGTTATCAATTAACGTTAAAATTTAGAGCCACATGCAACTATTTAAATACTTTTTAAATCAATGTAAACATAAAAAGCCGTTTAAAAAGTATTTAAACAGCTTTGCGCAATCGAACCTTACTGAAATAACGTTTTCTTGAAAACCTGTAATTAAAAGTAATACCTCCATGTTTACGTCAACAATCTGCCTTATAGTCAATAATTACTAAAAATTTAGAATCTAGACCTAAAATAAATTAGATTTTTGTCTTATTGGATAAGAAAACAGACTTTTGTATGAATAACTTATTCTTTTGAGCATTAATTTTCATAAACTAAAGACAGCTAATCCAGACATTGTTTTTTAGAAAAAATATATGATTTTTTTTATAGAAAAGGGGCAAACGGACAGGAGGCTCACCTGATGGTCACTACCAGGGGTCTTGTAGTTGCGTTGTCGGCCTTTTAAGAATGAGTAGACTCTTTTCTTTATGGTCCCTAAGTCGTATCATCGTCGAAAAAATTCTGCCGATAGCTGGTTCCACATTAAAGAATAGGGTGGGGCAAAAATACCTCGAGAATCGCACGGTTGTGGACTTCCAGACATCGAGATGGTGAGGATGAAACTTTGAATTTTGTCGCGATATCCGATGGTGAAATTCGGTGGCAGGAATTAATCCAAACAGTTCCAAAATTTTTCCAACAGCTCCCTATTGGATTAGGCAGTGATTCAAACGTTAATAGAAACTACGGTTCACCACGATTCACCGTTTTGCGTTTGACGAGATATCGCTATCATCATTTTTTCTTGCGATAATAGAATGCATTTATAAAGCTATGCGTCGAGATGCTACTAGGATTTTTTTCCAAAAAAAAACTCTAAAATTTGTTGGCCGAGATCGAATCCGGGACCTCATGGTCTGACGCGAACATAAAAAAGATACTCGAAAAACATGTGTAAGCTGTCACAAAGTTGAATTTTGCGTAGTGGTACGAACGATTCGAACTTACAACCCAGGGTAAAGATTTTTTAAACACTAGTCTGTACAAAGTTTTAAATATTTAATACCACTATTAAAATTGCTATATGCAACCATTTCACTAAAAGTGACTATTTTTTTTAATAAGAAACATTATTATTGTAAATTTTCTGTATAATCATTATATATAATAAAACGAAGTTGATAAAATGTGCGTGCCGATAAAACTTAAAAAGGAGTCCCGGCATGATAAAGGGACTTATATAGTGTGATAGCCCTTTATCCTCCCTCGAACAAGAAAGTTCCCCTTTTAACCTAAAGGGCGTGTTTTTTGGGCGTAAAATTAAGTGAAGTGGCGCCATCTGTTGTCGAGTATTTGAACTTCATTCAGAATAACGATTATTTGGGTTGCATTTCAAAAGGCACTGCGAGCAATTGCAGCATGTGTAGTAATGGCGCGAAATTTAAAATTACAATTTCAATAAAGTCTTAAATTATATTTGCTATATTTTAACTACCACGTAATCTCATATCAACTCCCGAGCGAAGCCGGGCATCACAGCTAGTGTCTTAATAAGAACTAAGCATCAAACTGGCTTTGAAATTTAAAGCGGGCTTAAACTAGCAAAGTTTGGGAACAAAACATCCCCCGTGTTGGTCCGGGCTCCTTTCAAGAATAGGCCAACTGCCGTTCTACCAGGCAGGTCGTAAAAGGCGACCGATTGGCTATGCGAGTGGCTACTAGGTGGTAGAGTTCTGCATTGTCTCGCCCGGGTCTGGTACCACCGCCTTATCTATTCCTGCCGCAATAGCGTCAGTGCTTGTCACTGTCATATTCCGGTTTAAAGGGTAAGGTAGCCGATAAACTTATGCATGTGGCATTACACTTCGCCACAAAATAGCAACGCACCATTAACATCTTTGGTGTCTATGGACGGTGGTTAACTCTTCCCGTCAAGAGACCCATCTGTTTGTTTACTATCTTATGATATAAAAAACTTCTCAAGTGACAACCCCGTGCCAACGTTCGCAGCTCGGTCATAAAACTAGGGTATATTTTTATACCTTAACCTGACTTTGGTTTGTGGTTAATATAACGCGTAGCGTTAAATTATAGCACGCTATGTACACTCAACGTACAGCATATGCTATTTAGATTCGCATTCGGCGCTGTAACATAACGCCACGCTATATACCTAGCGGCTAGCGTAGGCCGTAGTTATAACATTACTAGCTGTTGCCCGCGACTTCGTCCGCACGGACTTCGTTTACTCCGCACAGCTCCTCCTCCGTAGGTGATAGCGTAATATGTAGCCTATATGTTGACCCGACCTGTTAGTAATATTCATGTAGAAGTAAATCCATGCAGTACTTTTTGAGTTTACCCTGGACATACATTGACTTTCCTACGATTTTATTATATGTAATAGATAATAGAAAACATACGAAGTTACAAACTACGCAATCTAAAGAGTAACGTGCTATACCGTAGACGCTAGACGTTATAACAGAGTTTATAGCGTTATAGCGCTCAGACATCGCTCGCTGTATGACGTTGTGATGATTCACGCGCTATCTCGGCCGGCTCACGCGATCAGTATTCCAGTTACACGTTATAATATAGTCTATAACGCAGCGCGCTAGAAAAATATAGTTTATCGTCTATAACGCGCTATCTTAAAATAGTTTGTTTGAACAATACTACGTTGATTAGGAAATCTTCTGGTTTACAACTAGAAGTGATTCATCGTTTACTCAATAAATTTAGATTTTTCTGGATCCAGGTAGAACTTTACCCTGGGTATAAATAGAGATTTGTTGACAAATACAGAGCAGTACGTTAGTACTATTAGGTATTCTATGCCTAAAGGGACTAGACCTCAGTATATATATGGTATTGACTTCAACTCAAAACCTTTACGTGTTCCCGAGAAAAAGTTCTTGAACACAGACCATACGAATACTAATACACACATTATTGGGAAGGAAATGTGTCACCGCGCATATAACCAAATGCTCCTATCACTGTCAAAATTGTCATACATTTGTTGATATATTGTGAAAAAATAGAAATAAATCATGTTGTACTGTTTTATCATACGGAATGAGATGACAAGGTTTATAAATTACACTTGAAGTTATTTTATTTCTTCGGTAAGTGGTACTTCTCTGTATTTGTGTGTGAATGTAAGCTACGTTGCCAAACTAAGGAATTGCCTTAAACAGCGTATCCATTTAATCCGTGATCTTGACAGACAGGCAACAGAACAATTGATAGTCTAAGAGTTATATTTTTTATGTTCCCTAAAATTATCATAACTATGCAAAACACTGCACTGACTATATATTTATTAATAATAAACATTATTATCTAATACCTTTAAACGAGCAATCTTTTTATTCATAAATGTCATTTTATTTGTGTTTTATCGATAATAAAAGTCCCAATTAAAACTGAAAAATATGACTCTTCCTGACATCTATTGGCGAATAATAATACTATTTTTTGTATTGTAAGTTATTCCAGCAGATGGCGTTGTTAAGTAACACGAAGTCAATGAGTGTTTGCTTTGAGGTTAGACTAAGAAAATCAATTGTTTATCTAATGTCAACCAGATATTATATATTAATACGTTAAGGATAAGATGTTTGCCTCCCTTTTTAGAGAAAACCTCACAATTACTCTAAATAAATTCTATATCATTTTATAGATAATGAAGAATGTTACTAGGTATGCCAAATCGCTTGCAATTTTGTCTCAGTAAAGCCTGTATGTATACAAATACACGAGTTTTTGTTGTAGTAAAAAATACCTAGTAGTTTTGATTTTATAGGCATTCAAAGTTTCGAAAAATATCAAGTATCGCTAACAGCCACGTGACCGCTTGTGACGTCATGACACAACGCGCCGCGCCTCGCTTAGTATCAAATCAAGTCTCCAGCGGTTATAGTATAGTAAGGTGTAATAGCTTGCGCAGTATTTTGTTGTTGTCGTCAGCGTATTACTTTAATAGTCTATTAATAGTAAATATTATACAATTAATAAAATGAATGAAGGATTCGAAAAAGGGCAATCGGATATTTCACCTAAAATAGATGGATTAATGGTTGCGCATTATTTATCAACAAATAGTGATTAAATAAATAAATAAATAAATAAATATTCACGGGACAAATTACACTTACTGATCTAACCCCAAAGTAAGCAAATATTTGCTTGTGTTATGGGTGTTAGTCAACGATACTAATACATAGAAATACATATATAAATAGCAGAATATATATAATAAACACCCAAACCCGGAAATACAAACATTTATGCTCATCACACAAATGCTTGTCCCCGTCGTGGATCGAACCCGAACTCCGTTGATTGCGTAGTCAGGGTCGCTAACCACTCGACCAACGGGGCGGTCATTTCGTTGGCGCCGAAATGCGAGGAAGAAAAATGCAAAGGTAAGAAAACTTTTCTTGCTACTACTTATGCTTAATAGTTTATCTGTTCTAAATTATTTTATCAAAACAAAATACCCAACTAACGTCGTAATGAAAGAATGCAACTCAAATAATAGAAGGACCTACCTACCATTAAATTTTTACGTTAAAGACAACAAATATGTATTAGTTTTGTAGCTATATGTAGGTACGTAGGACGTAGGTATATGTACGTGTATAGGTACCTACCGTTCTTCTTAATTTAAATAAATACCTCGGGAACTCCATCCTTTCATACGCTTGCGTAGCGTTTGCCCATCTCCCCCGTACGGACTTGCATCCGTTGCAAGTGGTACAAAATAAATTCCTGCGTATTGCCACGGGAGCACCGTGGTATATGCGCAACGTAGACCTCCATAACGATCTTGAATTGCCGAGCTTAGCAAAGCATTTCAAAGACATCTCCGAAAGATACTTCGATCGTGCCATCTCGCATCCGAACCCACTGGTGGTAGCCGCGGCTGACTACATCCCAGACCCTAATCCCGATCCCAAACTACGTAGGCCCCGCCACGTTCTTACCGATCCCGATGACCCGATAACTCTGGCCAACGGTTTACACGATAACACTACACACCTACATTCGCGACACCGTCGCCGCCGGCGGCGACGAGGACCCCTGTTTCGCCCTTCGGCGAACCGAGCCCAAGGGCAAGGTTCGGCGGACGGACAAAACAATGCCACTAGCCCTCTCATCGCAAATCACGACCCCACCCTAAGCCGAGGTTCGGTCTCACAGGAGACACCCTTAGGGCGGAAGGCGTACAGCCCTACACCTTTAAATTCTAGCTGAGCACTCTGCTCGCCCCCGCGACCGGTGAAGCTGTAACAGCCCATAAGGCTAACAGCAATTGAGACATTCCGAAAAAAAAAAACCTCGGGAACTGTACATTTTCCCAGAATTAAAAGGAGCCGTGAGTTATTCCAGACTTCGTCCAGATCCGTTCAGTAGGCACAACTCATGATTTCCTACTATTTGGATTGGACATTTTTTTTTGGAAAAGTATTGAGGTGTAATTTCGACGGCACGGGCGCGCGACCGCGAGCGCCGGCCGCCGAGCGAACTAGACTGAGCGTGTTGTGAGATGACGTCACAGCGTCAACGGCAGCCAGCGTCGTGCGGTTCAACTTATTTTACTTCTAAATCGGAAACTAATTGACGTATCGAAGTAATTCTTTCACTGGTATTTTTTATTTTTCACAGAGAATATGGAGTGCTAATAATCAAAATTAGTTAACATTCTTCATTGCTTGCTCTACTGGCATCAACAACTAAAAAAATATTACTGCTTTTGTTTTCATAAATTATTAAAATTAAAATTATATACATATATTAAGACATAATACAGTAATGCTGCCATCTGACAGCTTTAATTTTGAAACAACTTCAACATGATTGACGGTCGGTAATTTTTTGTTCAATTTCAAATCAACTAAGAAGTATTTAATAAAATTACTTAGTGCGAATTATTCGCACGGGTATGGCTAGTTATTTTTATTCGGTATAATAATTATTCGTTAAACTAAGCAACTTTTGGGTTCAAAACATGAAGCACGCTTCATTTATTTTACCAATGTTGAAAACAAAAAACTCAGTCCTCACCTGTGACGTTCACGAGAAGGTTGGGGTAATTTATCATTTAAGAAAGTCTAGACACTTTAAAAACTTAAAGAAAAATTTCGATCCGACAGGATTTGAACCTGCCAGCTTGCCTCTGGCCTGGCCAACACGCTCAACAATTGAGCTACTGGTTCAACGCGGCGAAATTCTTTGCTTTGCGATTAATTTTAGCGATCAGAAAAATCGACCACAAAGAAATAATTCGCCGTTGTACCAGTCGACAATAGCTCAGTTGGTAAGAGCGTGCCGGCCAGAGGCAACGTCGCAGGTTCAAATCCTGTCGTGCCGAATTTTTTTTCAAGTTTTTAAAGTTTTCGCAAGAACAAAATAAGTGCTTAAAGAAACTGTTTTGAAGATGAAATAAAATTATTTCAAGACCATTTGTTACCGAATACATAAATAGAAAATGACTTTATAATTTAAATAATGTATTTCTAGAAATAATCATATTATATAAATAATCTCGTTTATATCTCCCGATAAATTCTACAACCATAGACTATTTGAACATATTAAAAAAATCCCGTTTATAAATCACTGGTTCTAATGAAATTTTCCTCTTAGTTTATAATTGCTTTACATTATTTTAATAACTGGGTTTTATTTATAAACATTGTAGAAGATTTCATTACCTTGATAAATTATCTTCAAATCTCATTTATATCTTCCGACGGATTCTAAAGTCATATTTTGTGAACACTGAAAAAGTCCTATTTACACCTCACTGTATCACACAAAATAATAAAACGGATAAAGATATCGCCACCATCCATTGTTCGGATTCTCCTCTTCTTCTGTTGTTTTTTCACTGTCGGTTCCTTTGTCAGGTGTATTCTGAAAGAAAGTTGAATAATATAAGACAATCCCCAAAACTGGGACCACTATTCATAACTTTCCCTGAGGGGTGATAATACGTCTGAAAACGGATACGCAAGTTACGCAAGCCACGCAGACGTTGGGCACTTTTACTATAAAATTTATCTTAACATATTAAATTTAAAATTAAAAACTGATAGTTTTTTCTTTTATGGAGCTATTCTTAAAACGCTTCGAAATCAAAATTCGTATTCAAAATAACATTCGTAACTGGAAGCGAAAACGTAGCAGTCCATAAGTTACGAAATAAAGTTTTTTTTTTAATTCAAATAGTTCACTATTTGAATGAAAAAAAATCCACATTGCGCCATTTTGGTCCCGTCGATGTACGATAAACAGTAAATACATTTAAAAAAATCATTTTAGCTCAAAAGCCACCGCAATGTGGATTTTTTTTAATTCGAACAGAGTGCTAAGTGTGAGTTTTTCTTTTCACGTTCGATCGTGACCGCGTTTGGAGTTTACTAGGAATTTGTATGTGATTTGTACAGCGCCACCTAGTGGTAAACGCGAGAAACCAGTTTACCACTAGGTGGCGCTGTACAAATCACATACAAATTCCTAGTAAACTCCAAACGCGCTCACGATCGAATGCGAAAAGAAAAACTCACACTTAGCACTCAGTTCAATAAAATTTTTTTCGTAACTTGTGGACTACTGTTCGGTTCTCATCACGATTGTTGGTGGGTAATTGAAAATATTCTGCTACCTATAAGCTTTCATCCGTCAATTTGAGACGGGAGACGGCATTCTGCCTACGATCGCAATGCGAATTGGATGCGAATCAATAAAATTTGTTCGTGAACGTTTCACGTACTTCCTCGCGTATTCTTAACCGTGCTAAATCGCGTAGCCAACTCGTAAAACAACCAGCAACATCTTCGGAGCGCCGTACGACCAGGAGAAGCTGTCGACTGTCGAGCGTGGCGGTGTCAGTCAAGGTTGGTGGAATTCAATTATCCCCGATTTGTCTTGGGAACTGACATACTTCCATATATATTTATACAGCCGACCAGGGAATATTACGAATATTCGCATCCACATCCGCAAATGCGAAATATTCGCATCAATTCAGACATCTGCATCCGCATTCATATCCGCATCAATCAATGCGGAGTTTTTACAGATGCAGATTCAAATTCAAAAAGGCTGCTATATTGCTATTTATTAAATATCATTCATCAATTTTCAAGTTTAAATACTAAACAAAGATTTCCATTATGTAACTCGAAGCTTAAAATTCTGCTGTGTCATAAGCAAAACTAAAAACTTGTGTAGTTTTGTTTTAGAAATAGGATTAATTGATTTCCAGTTATTTATGCACTTAACATTTTTATAATTATCCCTTTAAAATCCGCATCCGCATCCGTATCGCATCCGCATCCGCATCAAATCCGCATCCGCGGATGTGAACTTTTAATAATCCGCATCTGCATCTGCATCCGCGGATGTCAAAATTCTTGCATCCGTAACAACCCTGCCTGCAGTCGACTTATTTGAAGAACACATAACCAGCGATCAATTTAAACACTCCAAAAATCACACTACTACGTTTTCTACTTTCCGACGTCGACATATAAGATTAAATATTACTAGTCTCATAATTAATATAAGTAAGTATACTTCCTCGTGTTGGTTTCAAGCTCCTTTGAAGAATAGACCAACTGCCGTTCTGCCAGGCAGGTCGTAAAAGGCCACCGATTGGCTATACGAGTCACTACCATCGTGACTAGTAGGTGGTAGAGTTCTGCATTGTCTCGCCCGGGTCTGGTACCACCGCCTTACCTATTCCTGCCGCTTCAGTGCTTGTCACTGTCGTGTTCCGGTTTGGAGGATAAGGTAGCCGGTAAACTTATGCATGTGGCATTAGACCTATTTATTTTATTTTATATCATAAGATAGCAAATAAGCAGATGGGTCTCCTGATGGAAAGAGTCAAACATCGCCTATAGACACCAAAGGTGTTTATGGTGCGTTGCTATCTTGTGTTGAGGTCTAATGCCACATGCATAAGTTTACCGTCTACCTTACCCTCCAAACCGGAACACAACAGTGACAAGCACTGACGCTATTGCGGCAGGAATAGGTAAGGCGGTGGTACCAGACCCGGACGAGACAATGCAGAACTTTACCACCTAGAAGTCACAATGTTAGTGACGCGCATAGTCACTCAGTCGCCTTTTACGACCTGCCTGGCAGAACGGCAGTTGGCCTATTCTTCAAAAGAGCCCGGGACCAACACGGGGAAATGAAATGAAAAAAAAACAAAAAACCACCAACACCTCGCCACAAGATAGCAACGCACCATTAAAATTTTTGGTGTCTATAGGCGATGGTTGACTCTTTCCACCAGGAGACTCTTCTGCTTGTTTGCTATCTTAAAAAAATATAAGTATACTTTAATAATTTTATATATTTAAGTCATATTTATTTTATCTCTTACCTCTTGGTTTTCCTTATCATTTTCTATATCAGGTGTATATTTCTTCTGTTCGCTCTTCTCTTTCGCAATTTCTTCTGATTTACTTTTTAAAATTTTAGTATTTTCTACTTCTGCATATTTTTCTTGAGATGTTTGTACGTCTGTCTGCGTGGCTTGGTCACGTGTTATTTTTTCATCTATGCTTTCTATACTGTCTTCAGTTTTTTCACTTTTTATTTCTAAACTGTCTTTGGTTTTATCCTCTTCTGCTATTCGCATCTCTTTAACTGTACTTTCTACTTTTAATACATCTTTGGTTTTTTCTTTTTCTACTTCTTGAGTCTCTTTAGTTTTTCCGTTTTCCAATTCTGGGCCCTCTTTTGATGACTTAAAACAAAATGATGATTAAAAACGATTGTCTTGTTATTCTCGGTCTAAATCAATTTCCCCGATTTCGGGAAAATTGGTCTGGGCAATTTTTGAACTATAAACCTGCCTCGTAAAAGTCGAAGGATTGGCCCATTGTGACTAATAGTTGGCAGCTCCACAACGTTTCGCCCGGGTTTGGTACCACCACCTTGCCTATTTCTGTTGGAATAGCATTAGTGCTTGTCACAGCCATGTTTCAACTCAAAATAATCATTAAAAACATCTCTTTCTAATATATGACTTTTCTATGATTTTTCTGAATTAAGTCATTTGTTTTTCCTTAAGTTAAAGACAAAATATCTATGATTATACTAGCTGACCCGGCAAACGTTGTTTTGCCTTACATATTAGGAATCCATAGCGGACAAACAACGTGACACGTAATTTATATAAGACTACGGGAGTGTCCTTCCACGCAGCCAAAATGGCATTAAACTTTATATGATGGTTAAGTATTCTTAAATTTTCTAATTTTCCGCGCAATTTTCTTAATATTTTCTTTCATAAGAACCTTCTCCTTACAATCACAAACACAACAAAAAAAAATTACCGAAATTGGTTCAGCCATTCAGGCGTGATGTCGTGACCAAGGAAAATAGGGATTGATTTTTATATATATAAGATTAAGTATTCTTAAATTTTCTAATTTTCCGCGCAATTTTCTTAATATTTTCTTTTATAAGAACCTTCTCCTTACAATCACAAACACAACAAAAAAAATTACCGAAATTGATTCAGCCATTCAGGCGTGATGTCGTGACCAAGGAAAATAGGGATTGATTGATATATATATATATATATATATATATATATATATATATATATATATATATATATATATATATATATATATATATATATATATATATATATATATATAATTTTTATTTTATATATTAATAGATATTAATAGATTTATATATTAATAGATATTAATAGATTTATATATTAATAAATAATACTTCAATATAAATATATTGATATATATTATTATTACCTCCATATCTTGTTCATGGATTCGAACAGTGGAGTCTTCAGTGAGTTTATCCGGCCCAAATGGTGTGAAATCTGGCAGATCCTAAAATAATATTAAATAAATAAATATACTGGAACACGCACATACACATACTGGTACAAGTGCGCACACGCACATACACATACTGGAACACGTACAAACACGCCTACACATACTGGTACAACACAAACGCACACGCAAGCACACACGCACTTACGTATACACGCACGCACGCACGCACACTAATACACACATGCACTAGTATACGTACACGTACGAACAAGCACGCATACATACACGCATATACACGCACATATATTGACTATCGATCAGACAAGGTTTCTCTTACTCACTGTATACGTGTGTAAGTCATCCTCAAAACATTCCACCTGATGATGCTGTGCCGCCCAGGATCGGCACTTTGCTGCAAAGAGTCTGATCCTCAATAAACCTAGGTGAAATCCAGGTGCACTTAGCTCACACGATCGATCGTCCTAACCTAGGAGAAATTACTCCAGAGCTACAAGCTTTTGACCTGCTTCCTGCGAGACGTTTGATCCACCTGATGATCCAAAACCACCCAGGATCTGTTTTCTACTTCAGCGCGCCACATCCCCAGTAAAACTTGGTGAAATTTATTCAGATTCACTGGTAAAATAACTGGTTACTCCTCTGAAACATGAGACTCACCTGATGCTGCTTATCCACGCAGGATCTGTACTCTGCTGCATCGCCTCATCCTCAATAAACATAGGTAGAAATTCTCTTTGAACTACTTCCTCCTACAAGACATTCGACCCACCTGATGATGTTGAGCCACCCAGGATTAGTACTCTGCTTCAGCGGACTCATCCTCAATAAATGTAGTTAGAAATTCTCTTTGAACTACTTCCTCCTCCAAGACATTCAACAAACCTGGTGATGCTGAGCCGCCCAGGACCTGTACTCGGCTGCAGCGCGCCTCATCCTCTGTAAGTAGACCGGAGCCGCCCTGCTGGACGCCCAGGCGGCCACTCCCCCAGGCATACCGCCTACTGCCGGCTCATCGTAGTACGTTAATACGAATTCCATACCCATCTAAAACAAAATTCAATGTTTTAAACATTGTGACCACATTTAGAGGCTTGTCTGTGTTTAGTTAGTAATAGACAATCTTCTATTCTTTCAGGCAATTCGTATGGGCGAGCGAGCCACGATACGAGCCACTACCATTGTGACTACTACATTGTAGAATACTGCGACGTCTCGCCCGGGTATTTGGTACCACCGCCTTACCTATTTGTATTGATTATGATATGGTACATGCCTATGTATTACGTAATGATTGTGTCCATATCTCAAAATACAGATAATAAAATAATTCGACAATTACAAAACGCTTAAAATATTTGTTATTATTTAGTGCCTAGGTATTTATGCTTTTCGTTCCTAACTAAAGGAACAAAATATGAAGGGAAAATGAACCACAATTCACACTAATTTACAATGAGTAGATTACATTTATATTATCTATCTACCTAATACTGATATTAATATATTTTTTTATTTATTTTTATTTCATAACATAGTAAACAAGCAAATGGGTCTCCTGATGGAAAGAGTCAACCATCACCTATATATTGCTATCTTGTGGTGAGGTCTAGTGCCACTTGTATAAGTTTACCGGCTACCTTACCCTCCAAACCGGAACACGATAGTAACAAGCAGTGACACTAATGCTGCAGGAATAGGTAAGGCCAGGGTGGTACCAGACCCGGGCGAGACAATGCAGAACTCTACCACCTAGTAGTCACGATGTTAGTGACTCGCATAGCCATTAATATGATTAATACTAATATAAGCACTTGTACTGTTTCACAAATGTAATTTAAATTTTATTTATCACACAATCACTTTTAAACTGACAGCCAACCGGTTTCGCCTATTAAAGCATCATCAGGGCTTTCACATTAACATTTTTCATTATACTATTGTAAAACTTAACTAATAAACATACACAGACTTTAATAACTAAAAAAAAAATTTTTTTTAGTTATTAAAGTCTTTGTGTTAGTTAAAGTTAAAGTTATTAAAGTATAATGAAAAATGTTAATGTGAAAGCCCTGATGATGCTTTAATAGGCGAAACCGGTTGGCTGTCAGTTTAAAAGTGATTGTGTAATAAATAAAATTTAAATTACATTTGTGAAACAGTACAAGTGCTTATATTAGTATTAATCAATATGATGCAGTTTCACCAAGTGCCGACGATGGAAAGTATAAATTATACCATTAATATGATGATTCGTGACAACTAACGTTACGACTACGACGAATAAGGTAACCATGAGTTACGAGACTTTTGACAATATTTCAATTATTTATTTATTTAGTTTATTTTAGGGAATTTAAGAGCTAATGTAATACAATCGTGAACATAAGTCTACATAATTTAAGCTAATTAAATTACCACTTTAAAAAATAAAATGAACTAAATATATGAGTTATTTTTTTAAGTAATGATAATTTATTGCTTAATAAACTATCACTGTATATATAAACACATCACTCGAAGAATTCAGTGCTCAACAACCTTCTCAAATTGGCAGGTTTTGTTTCAAATAAACTGTTTTCTTGGTTAATTAACACTATTTTTTTGTCAATGTGTTTATTCGATATCTATAAGCATGAATTTCCACGGGTTTGATTCCATCCCACAGCTAAAAAAACAGCCTGTATATACGGTGTGTAAAGAAAACCCAAATATTTTAAAAATGACAACGCCTTGTTGCTGTTTGGTTCATTGTTTCGTTTTGGCGGCTATGCGAAAGCCGCTGTGCGAAGCACTGTGCGATGGCGCGGTGTTCGTTTTTCGGCTTTTTACAAACGAACTTCAAACAAGCTGCACACGTGCCGCGTAACTTTTGTTAGCATCCGACTTGCGTGGCATTCTTTGATTATAGAATTTACTTATTTGTAGGTGTTGTCATACTTAATGTATGAAAATATTAAGATTACTTTTTTTATTGGGAAAACTAATTAATTAATATCCAAAAAAACAATTCCACATATGTAACCATATTATGGTACCAAATAACACCTTTAATTATCCGACAGGGTTTTCTTTACACACTGTATATGAGATTTGATTGGTTGAAAGTTTTCAAAAAGAAAGTTTTACTAACCTCATCAGCGCCATCTAGCGTCCTCACGACCATGTGACTCCAAAACTTCGATACCCTAATCGCATGCTTCGTCTCTGGCACGTCCGGATGTTCGCAGGACCTCGAAATAATTATATACACCTTATCATTTACACTTTTAGGAGCATTCGCGTAGCTTTCTAAGGATTTTCTTTTCGCCTTAGCATGAACACTGGAATTTTCGAAGCTGGATTTCTTTTCTAGGACATTAGTTTTGATTCGATCTTTCGTTATGTCGTATTCTTTATGTCGTCTGATGTATACGTAGTCGCGATTTGCAAATAGTCTCTGAAAAAAATATGCAGCGTTAAAAAAACCCGATCAGAAAGGGGCATACATGTAGGGGAGCCCAAAACGCTAAATGGGTAGTAACCTCTTGGATTTTGTTGATTAAATTATAGGAAAAATAAAAGGTTACATAATGTTTTTCATTTCTATGGTGGGGAAAAATTTTATAGATAAAAAAAATGCTAAAAAAACTGACAAGGAAACACTAATTCGCGTCAGATTAAGACATGGTGGATAAATAAAAAAAATGTTGACTCGTCAAAAGTGCCTGTAAAGGATAATTTGAATAAAAATGTTTTGATTTTGACTTTGAATTGCCAGCTAAAATTTAGAAAATCTGCCGAATCAAGTGTAGCGTAAGGGAATGGGAGGGTCAGAAAGTTTCAAAGAAAATGTTATTTTACATTCACGAGCGCGTCTGAATTTTCTGTTATTATAGAGGAAATGATGTAAGAATAACGAAAAAAATATAATTTGACAATTTCCACAAGCCGAAGTTATTGGAATTTTTTTCTTTGGAATAATGTCCTTTTAACAAAAAAAAAAACCCACGAAAAGTTATGCAAAGTCATACATTAAAATTAGTGTGTGGTTCAATCAATCATTCCTTCTTAACGTACCCTTATGGTTGGAATTGAAAAAATAAATTAAATATCACCTCCCCCCCTACACCACCCTAAGGGTATACCCATTCTAATAAAAAAAGAATTATCAAAACCGCGACTTTACTGAAAAAGTTGTGCATGGTCTAACATAAAAAATATACCTTCTAATTAAGAACCTCCTCTGTTTTTTCTTCGATTTACAATAAATAAAAAACATTCTGCTATTTTTAAATTAATTAACCTTCAATTTCGCTAAAATTTAGCGAATATTTCGTCGAGTAAGCGGGCGCGGTTTCATAGTCGCGTCTGTACCTGTCTCCATTTTTTTTATTATCGATACGAAAGCGCTTGACCACGATCTCGCCTGATGGGAAACTTAGGTGTGGCCTGAGATGGAACGCGCTTCCCAAGAAGGTACCTGTTCACTTTCCTCTTGAAGATCCCCAGATTATACTCGTCGGGGAACACAAACTCAGGAAGCATATTCCAGTCCCTTGCGGTTCGGATCAAGAATGTCGAGTCGAACCGCTGTCCGGGTACGTGGAACGTCCACCATATAGCAATGCCTAGAATCTGTGCGCCTCGACGATCGATAGAAAAACGGGGATGGCGGAATTAAGTCCGTAAAGTGTATCCGATAAAACACTATGCGGCGATGAGCGAGGCTCTGTAGTTTTTTTTATAAGCCTCTTCGTACGCCTTTTGTCCAACATTTTGTGTTGCTATAATTATTTTTTATACTGGCAGTTGCTCGGGACTTCATTAGTTCCTAAAAACTGTTTGGGTTTGGGTATTTATTATATATATTCTAGTATTTATACATGTATTTCTATGTATTAGTATCGTTGACTATCACCCATAGCACAAGCAAATAATTTGCTTAATTTGGGGTTAGTTCAGTAAGTGTAATTTGTCCCGTGAATATTTATTTATAAATTTTAAAAACGAATTTTAAAACAAATTAAAATTACTCACCGGCCAAAGCACTTCCCAATGTAGAACAGATTGTCCGGCAACCCCTTTAGCGTTCCTCTGTACCACGGCCAACGACGCCACCGCGGCATCCCACGCCCGGCGATACGCCCCATCCACTTGCACGGCGGCGAAATCACTGGCTAGTATCTCTGGGTACCGGCCGTATACTGGAACAATATAAATTGAACCTAAATAACGTAACACTCTTTAAATTAAAAATCCAAAAAAAGTATCTGCACGCCCGTATCCCCAAAGAGATAGCCAGATGTACAACAAGTGCACCTACGACTAGCCGATGATACTTACGGCCGGTTTTCAAAACGCAAATTAATTTTAACAAGTAATTAATCTTTATTTAACCGATCATTTGCTTTAAAAAGGAGCAATGGGCCCACGTCTCGTTCCCACCACTGTAACTTCCGTAAACCAAAATCAACAGCGGCAACCTTCCTGATAACTCAGGGTGCCCTGAGGGAAAAAACTTGGCTGTATTGGAACCCGCATCGAATTTAATCAGAAGTGTAATAAGAAGTAGGAAAATACATCCAGTTTCCCTCCCTTTACAGCAGGAGACAGCGTAAAGATAAAGCAAAAACCTGCTAAGAAATGAGACTGACATAAACTACTAACTGCTAAATCAGGTTAAGCCTGATTGCTATTGCACCACGGTAATTTAGGTATATGAGGACTTAGGAAAATGGCCTACTTAATTCTGCTTCCAGTAGTACGTATGACAAAATCGCTTGAATGCACGGAAATTCCCAGGTGTTGCTACAAGGTCGTTTATCATCGATCGATCGAAATCGATCATTTGCTTGTAAAAATCACGTAAAACACAGATAGCTTGTTAAAATTAATTTGCGTTTCGGAAACCGGCCATCAGTCCCAAAATGTGATACCTGGCCAGCTTATCACTAACCGGGCACTTATACAATCCCGGGCAGCGTTGTTTTGGTCAAAAAACTGAAATAACGCATTTTTGAATCGAACCCAGAACCTCATGTGGTCAACGATACTTGTTTATTAACTAACTTTCCGATTTGCGGTCTCCATTTCTATCTAGCGTCCAAAAACACAGGAGTCGACGAAATTTAGAGTTATTCCATTTATCGTACATTGGCATTCACATGTCTTACTTTGGGCAGTTAAAGTTTAATAAATTTAGTTTTGTTTCCATTTAATAGAAGACAGACTTTTAAAATCGCTTTTTTCACTTCATCATACTTATCAACTTGTATTTCAACTTTGAATAAAAGTGAAGTGTCATCTGCAAACAGTACAATTCCACGCTTATCTCCTATGATAGGAAAAACTAACTAAGTGATATTGTTAAAATTTTGAGACAGAACCATATTAATAATTTTTTCAGCCCGTGTTTTAAAAATAAATGCAGTAATTATGAGATTTTCCTCTTTACATCTCATTAAAAAATATGTTTATCGACTTGGTGACTTTTTTGAGGTCAAAACAGAGTTTAAATTAACAAGATTGTATCAATACCTCAACGTCACCCAAAACTGTACTTAGTGCGTTTTACCTGTCAACCAACGATATAAGAAACAGAAACGGACCGAGGATTGATCCCTGTGGGACACCCATGAAGGCAGCAGCACTCTGATCTGAACAGTGTGTGTAAGCTTTGATTTATAAAATGTGATGGGATCATCTTGATCAGATCCCTATCTGACTATTGCTGTATTATTTTAATCTTTATTTTCTAATCTTGTCATATTGTTACAAATAAAAATGTAAATAATATTTTGATATCACAATAATATTTTAATGGTGTCTGTATACATCGAGATAACATTATCAAAAAGTGGCATCAATATTTTTATCATGGTGCTCCGGGCCTTCGAATGAATCGGTTATTTTCCATCTTGCCATGCAATTCGTAATAGGCGAAAGATTTGCTAAAATTTTTTGCCCGTGTTGGTCCCGGGCTCCTTTGAAGAACAGGCCAACTGCAGTTCTTCCAGGTAAGTCGGAAAAGGCGACCGATTAACTATACGAGTCACTACCATCGTGGCTACTAGGTAGTAGAGTTCTGCATTGTCTCGGCTGGTTTGGTACCACCACCTTACTAATTCCTGCCGCAATAGCATCAGTGCTTGACACTATCGTGTTCCAGTTTGCAGGGTAAGGTAGCAAGTAAACTCGTGCATGTGGTGTTAGACCTCACCACAAGATAACAACGCACCACTAAAATCTTTGGTGTATATAGGCGATGGTTGATGTCTTTTTATCAGGACACCCACCTGCTTGCTATCTTATATAAAAAAAAGAATGCCTCGTGGTCTAAAGAAACCTGAAGCCTGCGTCAGCCTACGTGGTATACGTCAGCCTATTCGGCTCAGATCATAAGGTCCCGGGTTCGATCCCCGAGTCGGGAAAAAAATTTTTTTTTTCAAAAAATTACCTCTTATTTTGCTATTATATAAAACAGCCACAACAAAGATTCCAGACATGACAAATCTCAAACAATCTCGATAACATCTTATATAATTAGTTCTAATAACACCAAGGTTGTCGTGTTACATCACCACTGTCGGTGAATTCCATGATAAGATAACAGTTTATATCATAGAACTGACATAGAAATAACCTTCTTTATAAAAAAATCGTCATGCTCATATTTTTTTAGGGTTCCATACCTAAAACGGAATACTTTTTTTATATCATAAGATAGCAAACAAGCATGGGTCTTATGATGGAAAGAATCAACCTCCGCCTATAGAAGGTATTAATGGTGCGTTGCTATCTTGTGGCGAGGTCTAATGCCACGTAAATTTACCGGCTACCTTACCCTCCAAATCAGAAAACGACAGCGACAAGCACTGACCCTATTGCGGCAGGAATAGGTAAGACGGTGGTACTAGACCTGGGCGAAACAATGCAGAACTCTACCACCTAGTAGCCGCGATGGTAGTGACTCTTATAGCCAATCGGTCGCCTTTTACGACCTGCCTGGCAAAACGGCAGTTGATCCAGTCTTTGACCAACACGGGGAAAAATTTAATACCATGCCTCCACTGTCTGTCTGTCCGTCTATCTGTCACCAGGGTGTATCTCATACACCGTGATAGCTACAAAGCTGAAATTTTCACAAATTATATATATCGCCACTATAACAACAAATACTAAAAATAAAAAAAATGAAAATATTAAGCCCCCCATACATTGAACGTGTTTTTTTCGTATTTTTACCTATCATTGTACGGAACCCTTCGTGCGCGAATCCGACTCGCACTTGGCCGGTTTTTATTTTTTATCAAATTTATTTTTTATCAAATTTATTTTATATCAAACGATAGCAAACAAACAAATGGTTTTTCTGATGGAATGATAACCATCCATTACTAAGACTAATGGTTCATTGCTATCCTTGTGGCGGGTTCTTAATGCCACATGCATAAGTTTACCGGCTATCTAACCTTCGAAACCGACACGACAGTGACAAGTACTGACGCTATTGCGGCAGAAATAAGTTACGCGGTGTTTTTTTTATGATATATAAGATAGCAAACAATCAGATGCGTCTCCTATTGGAAAGGGAAACCATCGCCTAAAGACATCAAAAATGTTAATGGTGCGTTGCTATTTTGTAGCGAGGTCTAATGCCACATAATAATAATAAATAAATAAATAATCGAAACACGACAGTGACATGCGCTGGCGCTATGCGGCAGGAATAAGTTAAAAGGTGGCGGTCCCATTTAATTAAAAAACCATACCCATTCCAATAAAAAAAAGATGTCAGCTATTTGATCCTGCAGGCCATCCCTGCAACTTCCCGCTAAACTTTATGGGTATTATAAGCTCAAATAAGCAAAAACTATACCTTAGCATATACTTTTGAGCACAAAGAGTTCAAAAATGTAATGTTTATAAAAATGATAGTATTTTATCTTTCGAAAATATGTCTATTTTCAAAATGATAATCGATTATGATAGTTTCAAACTGATGATCAATTTTGGTCGTTGGAGTGGCTTTCAACGAAATTTTTGAGTTCTAAATTGTTTTATTAGCTACTAGCCGACGGCAAACATTGTTTTGTCATAAAGTGTTATTATACGTTAAAACCTTCGTCTTGAATCTATCTATTAAAAAACCGCATCAAAATCCGTTGCGTAGTTTTAAAGATCTAAGCATACATAGGGACAGACAGCGGAAAGCTACTTTATCACTATTTAAAGTCGATGGGTTAAAAATGATGACGAAATGTCAAAAAAACTTTTTCAAAAACTTTCGCCATTGTAATTCCCGAACAAATTAACCGATTTCAATTCAATTTACGGTATTTGACGTAGTTTTTTAAGTAGAAAAGCTGACCAGATTTTTAAAGAAATCAGTATATTAGTCTGAAAGTTACTTTAAAAATACGAAGTAGGTAAGTTTGCTGTAAACAGCATAATTTTAGTATTTGAAAAGCTGTAACTTTTGAAAGTTTTGTTAGATTTTAATCTTTGAAAAGACAGTCAACGTAGTGTATTAAGTACTAAAATATTGTAGGAGATAAAAAATGATTCGAAGTTAGGTCGAAAAACACTTTTTAAATGTTTCGTTAACGACAAATCCTGAACGCATAAACCGATTTCAAAGCAATTCATGCATTGGACGCAGTTTTTTCAAGAAAAGAGCTGATTAGATTTTGTACTCAGTTGGTGCACTCATTTGGAAATTATATTAAAAAAATACTGTTTCGCCAAATTTTTTTTTAAGTTTTCCAAAATTTCTCAAAATCTTTTTGACCGAATTGGTTCAAAATTTCAGGAAGTCTAAGTCGAACAGAATCTAACCAAATGCCATCAACCGTGTTTCGATCGGTCAAGCCGTTTAAAAGTTATAAGATGTTTACATACACACACGCGCACATACACACACATACATACACACACACACATGCACCACACACTGAGAAGATCTGACGGAAAAAACCTCAGCGGGCTTGTCTTTTTTCATATAATTTTTTTAAATGAGATATTGTTGTAATGTGTAATTTGTAAGTATGTAATTGTAACAGTAATAAAAAAGATTGCCGATATGAGGAACAGCAGGTTAAGAGTCAAAATAATTTTATCATTTCTTTATATAGAAAATTGCTATCATTCGAAATTATTGTACTTTTTGTCAAGACTGTACGCTTAGGATTGACGGTTGAAAAATTCATGAAATTATGGTATGCGTACAATAATTATTGTACGTCGGCTAACACTGATAGGCAATGGTTATCCCTTTTCATCAAGGAGACCCATCTGCTTGTTTGCTATCTTGATATAAAAAAGGGTTACTCTATCTACCTCGTAACGAAACAGGCATGATGTTACTTTAATTTCACCTTGCTAATTAGTTACAGCTAGGTAAAAGTATTACAATACCTTTATAAGCATACAATCCACAACCTGGTACATACTCCTTCCTCCATATGACAACATCCTCGGCTTCCATATATGGCACCCAACCGTCTGATGACTCTTCAGCTTGATGTGGTTCTTTGCACCTAACAAAGACATAAGCTGTTATTGAGACCAATTATACGTTGACTTCAACATTGGTATAGCAATATAATTAAACAATCTGTTAGAAACTGGGCTTAACGACAAGCACTAGCCAGCCAGGTGTTGCGCACCTGTGTGATTTATGCAGCTGTTATTGTGAGATAATAATACAAAAAATACAAACATTTATGCTCAACACACAAATTCTTGTCCCCATCGAGGATTGAAACCGAGCCCTGTCGATCGTGTAGTCAGGGTCGCTAACCAATCGAACAACAGGGCGGTTCAATAAATATTGATGTTGCATTAAATAAAATATCCTAAAATTGATGTAAGCAGGTAAGGGACATATAATCGGAATTTAGTCGCTGACATGTTATAATCAACCGATATCTATGAATGCTTCCACACAGTAAGTATTTATTAAATTCTGAACTCTACCAAACTACGGAAAAATCTTTGTCTTGTTCTACCTCTACCTAGTCTGTGGTCTTGTTCGTTCTCGACTTGTTTATGAGTAAAGTGTGTGTCGTTTATCCATTAAAAATAAAATTATTCTTACTTGGTTTATACCCAAAACTTTTTGAGCAAAAAAATACTTTTTTTTATATAAGATAGCAAACAAGCAGATGGGTCTCCTGATGGAAAAAGTCTACCATCACCTATAGACACCAAAGATGTTAATGGTGCATTGCCATCTTGTGGCGAGGTCTAATGCCACATGCATAAGTTTACCGGCTACCTTACCCTCCAAACTGGAACACGACAGTGACAAGCACTGATGCTATTGCGGCAGGAATAGGTATGGCGGTGGTACCAGACCCGGGCGAGACAATGCAGAACTCTACCACCAAGTAGTCACAATGGTATTGACTCATATAGCCAATCAGTCGCCTTTTACGACCTGCCTGGCAGAACGGCAGTTAGTCTATTTTTCAAAGGAGCCCAGAACCAACACAGGGAAAAACCCTGTCTTACCCTTTCTGTCTATTGGCAGGCTATACCGCACTTAGCGACACTACGAGCCATTGTGCGTAAATGTGGTGGCTACCAACCCAGCTCATTCCAAAAGTTCAGCACCTTGAAAGTATGCTCAAACAGCTCCCTTATTTGCCGCTTTCTTTGGAGAATTGGGCTCTTATGTACTTCAATTACTCACACTTAAACAGCATGTGATTTTCCTGCATTAGGCAGTCCCTACATACTGGATTATGAGTTAGCCCCATGGCGAGCATGTGTTTATTCATTGGGCAAAAACCCGTTATCAGACCAAATACTTTTCTTAATTCTACCCTTGTTGTTTAAGCAATTTTCTAGTCTAGTCAATTTAGGATACAGTATGTATGTACCCTTTGTGTATGTAAAAACGGCTAAGGAGCCAGGCAGTGGAAGTCATATCTACAAGAGATAACAACCTCTTTTATTAGAAACCTATGTGTTATTTACTAGTTGTTATCGTACATTATAAAAAGAGTACAAACCCACAATAGCTGACACTGTTCTGTTTCTTATCAATGACTAGTCTCTTTCCACAACTTGTACAATATATTGTCATCTTGGCCAGTTGCTGAACATTCTCAAGTTCTTCCAACAGTGCCTGCAATAAAGATTTTTTTTTTATATCATAAGATAGCAAACAAGCAGAGGGGTCTCCTGATGGAAAGAGTTAACCATCGCCTATAGACACCAAAGATGTTAATGGTGCGTTATTATCTTGTGGCGAGGTCTAATGCCACATGCAAAAGTTTACCGGCTACCTTACCCTCCAAACCGGAACACGACAGGGTCAAGCACTGACGCTATTGCGGCAGATTGATTTAAAGAAAATTTAAATTATTTGTTACGTTATAGGAAGGAAGTCCATAAAAGTAGTCTGTCGAATTGCTCCTACCCGACTTGATACAGAAATAAGTTCTAATTCATTGCAATTATGAATACAAAAATGTGTTAAGAATTTAGAATAAAATATGTTGTCAAGAAAAAAACAAGTAATTTTTTCTGATTTTTTTACAATATTTAAAATGTTTTTATAAAATGCCACAAATAATGATTAAAGTTTCAAATTAGACTAAATATATTTATTACAAAATAATTTAAGATTCATATTTTAAGTGTTTTTAATTTTTTGAATACATTTTGATGTTTGGTTAGTTTTTGGGCTATAACTTTTTTTATAAACGTTTCCGCGAGGGGTGGGGGGGGGGGGCAAATGTTACTTGGGGACATTGACCCCCCCCCCCAGACATCCGCAAATTCGTGTTTCGATCCTAATGCAATCTTGATAGAAAATGATGGTCCAGAGATGACATAAGCTCCTGACCTCAAAACTTTGATCATGCATATCTCAGCAACCATGGGTTTCCACGAGGGGGGAATGGTACAGGGGGGTAGTAAACCTCCCCCCTTCCAGGGGGGAACCCCTTCTTTCAGCCCTTAATTCAACATGCGAATTTCAAATGCTATCCCGATGGCGTAAACCTCAACCTTTCCCCTTCAATCTTTAAATCAGGATGCTAATTTCAAAAAATGCCAATCCCCACTTTTTATTCCAAAAAAATTAGGTAGTCCCACGGGATTTGCCAAAGACTTTTATAATGCAGAGGGCAGCACGCTGCATCTGGTTAGATACAAGTTAATTAAAAATGTTGCATTTGCATTTTGAAATTTGTTTAATGATAGTGCTTTAAGATTATATCAACAGTGCTATTATATATTTGATTTTTTAAATTGTCATTCCTACAAGCAACAGCAACAATAACAAGGTAAAAATTGTATATTTAACCATAAATATGTTAAAACTAGCTGAAGCGTGCAGCCTGCTGCATTATAAAAGGTTTTGGCAAATTCCATGGGATCACCTTATCTTTCCAGGATTAAAAGTAGCCTATGTGCTATTCCAGGTCATCATCTATCTGTGTGCCAAATTTCATTTAAATCCATTCGGTAGTTTTTATGTGATTGAGTAACATACATCCATCCATCCAAACATCCAAACTTTCTCATTTATAATATTAATATAGACCTTAGGGATAGAAAAGCTAGTTTAGCATTATACACTCAACCTGCAACTCTTCATCCGATATCCCTTGTTCACAGCTATATTCTGGTTCTTCTTTACACTTATATGCCGCTGTTGCCGATAAAAAGAGTGTCCTTCTTGGTCTAAGTATAGCATATTTAAAACACTGTATAACTTCCCTAACGCCACGATCTCTTATACAACGCCTGACCACTGAATTCACGATGCTATTACGTGCCCAAGTTCTCCATAATTTCAACACATTAAAGTCCTTCAACACTAATTTTAATCTTACAGTCGTCATTCCTAAGATTATGACCGCACTACAGTGGAATGACTGCAATTCTTATCAAACATAACGCTTGTGTACTTTCTTCCAAATAAATTGGAATTTAGTAACTCAATTTAAAACATAACCTCAAGAATTAAAATTTATCACTCGCCATCGGCTGCTGAGCAATTTTGAGTTTTGACTTTTGAGTGTTTGATAATAATCGATTTGACAATAACCAATAACGCAGCATTACTGATAATAACCGTTCCAGTTACAACGAAAATAACCTACGGAATATCGAAGTAAAAATGTAAAGTGAATCTAATGAGTTATCTCTTATTTAATATATGTGTAAAACAAAATATATGGTAAATTTGTAATATTTTGTCTATTTTTTTTACTTTATATCATAAGATAGCAAACAAGCAGATGAGTATCTTGATGGAAAGAGTCAACCATCGTCTATAGACACCAAAGATGTTAATCGTACGTTGCTATCTTGTGGCGAGGTCTAATGCGACAGGCATAAATTAACCTTATCCTCCAAACTGAAACACGACAGTGACAAGCACTGACGCTATTGTTGCAGGAAAGGCGGTGGTACCAGAGCCGGGCAAGCCAATGCAGAACTCTAACATCTAGTGAACCTTGTCTTTCCTTATGCATATTATCAACAAATTAACATATCCATTTGCTTGAAATGGATATATCTACCTAGATATAAACAAAAATATTGTTTGGAAAATCCAAATGTGCACGCCTCAAAAAATATTTTCCCCAATTATTTTTTTTAAGCGTGCACTTTTTTTGAAGTAAGGAATTGTTGTACAGTCCTTATTCAAGCTAATGCAGCTACGAATAATTTGATCAGTTAATACAATATTTAAAAATAGATGTATATCGCCACCAGCTTATCTACTCAGTGGAAATATCAGAACTATAGCCGCTACCTTGTGAAATAACAAAAATTTGATTTTCAATAGCGAAAACGGTTTTGTAACTGTTTTCAAAATTGTTACAGCACACCCCTTAAACGTTTTGACAGTGCCGTGCACAGCTGACAATTTTCGGTAGCAGCCATAGATTCAAAATTATTTAACAGCCAGATTAGCCCAAGGAATAACTTAATAAGGCCTTGATAGATAAGGCCATAGACCATAGTCCTTACATTGCTAGACTCAAAAATAGAACTTCATTTAAACTGAATAAAGGTACATACGTAGGTAGTTTAAACCACAGATTAATAGGTATATATTGGTTTAAACCACAAAACAATATACCTACTCCTAACGGAGTTCAAACAAAAATCTCGTATTTTTAAAATACTCGAGTATGGAGTAGAAAATATTTTTCCTTGTTATGTGTTTAGTTTTTTATATAACTAATTCATCCATTTTGTTTTATCTACAAATAAATTTTTCTTACGATGAGCTCATTTCATTTACCTCTTGTCCTCCCGTATTGTTTTGTCTGTTATTTGATACCCATACTTAATATTATAAATGAAAAGTCTGTCTGTCTGTCTGTATGCTTTCATGGCTAAACCACTGAACCGATTTTCATGAAATTTGGCATGGAAATAGTTGAATATCCGGGGTCAACCATAAGCTAATTTTTTTCAAAAAACAGCCCCTGAAGGGCTGAAATAGGAGATGAAATTTGTATCAAAAAAGGAACTATTTCGATGACATACTCGCGAGCGAAGCTGCGCGGGTCAGCTAGTCTGTAATACGTAGGTCACACTATAAGTCTTGCGTAACTTAAAAAAACAACATGTTATAATCAAAATATTATATTTATTGCTTTTCAAAATATTCTCCTTTACATTTTAAACATCTTTTCATGCGATCGAACCATTTTTTAAAACAGGAGGACCACAGATCTGAAGGCATGTTTTCTACGTGTTGATTGAACTCTATCACTGCCTCTTCGGAGTCGGTAAAAGTAAAACCTCTCATCAAATCTTTGATTTTGGGGAAAATACAGAAATAACCGGGTGCTAGGTCGGAGCTATGCGCAGGATGAGTGACGAGATGTACTTTTTCGGAAGCTAATAATGACTTTGTTTTGTTGGCCGTGTGTGAAGAAGCGTTATCATGGTGTAGGAGAATGCGGATTTTGGGTCGTCTTTCGCGAACTTTTTCTAACACCCTGGGTAAACAAATGGTAGAATACCGCTCGGCATTAACACTCTTTTGATCTTTAAATAGAATTATACAGATGGGACCCGTAGCTGAGAAAAAAACGCGACCATTTTTTGCCAACGTTTCTCGCCTGTCTCACTTTTGTTGGCCTGTTCTCATTTTCAAACACCCATTCACAAGATTGCTTTTTTTTCGGGTTCAAAACAATAAATCTACGTTTCGTCTCCTGTGACAATGTCATAAACAGCATTAGAATGTCCGTGGTCGTACTTCAGTAGCATCTAGGAGCACCATTCCACGCGAGCCCGCCTCTGCTCCGCTGTCAGTTCATGAGGGATTCAACGACAACAAAGTTTCCGAACTTTCAATTCTTCGTATAAAATTTTCTGAATTTGGCTCATACCAATCCCCAATAGCCCTCGAATTGTCTCATAAGTAATCCGGGGGTTTTCTTCAATTAACCGCTTATTTTCGTTGACGGCAGTTGAAGGCCGCCCTTCACGAAATTCGTCATGTAAAGAAACTCGACCTCTCTCAAATTCAGCAAACCATCGCCTCACGGTGCTCATACAAGGTGCTTCTTTTTCAAAAGCATTTTGCAGACGAGCGGCACAGTCTTGCGAAGAAAGAGAACTTTTAAAATCATAAAAAATCATCGCTTTAAAATCTTTTCGACTTAATTCCATTTTCGTTAGGTACGTAGAACTTTGATGTGTGATAAAAAAACAATTGACAAAGCATTTCCCGCCAATTGTTCTTTTTATTACTAAGAAGGTTTCAACGTTTTAAATATATAACATTCGAAATTCAAATAGTTCCGATTAGCTAGAAGTGCAAAACTTTTAGTGTACCCCTTATATACAAAGTACAAGTACGAACAGTTTAATTTTATATAATATGGTTTTCACTAGTCCATACAAATACTGCGCAATAATGAAATAACGGCTTTTACCACGTATTGATCCGGGTCCATTTTGTAGAATAATCCATCTGCCATTCAGGCAGTTCCCTACCATCGTGGCTACTAGGTGGTAGAGTTCTGCGTTGTCTCGCTCAGGTTTGGTCTGAAACCATTGCCTTATCTATTCCTACTGCGATAACGTCAATCTTGTCAGTGTCGTGTTCCAGTTTGAAAGGAAAGTAAGCCGATAAACTTGTGCATGTGGCACTAAAACTCTGCCACCATTAACATCTTCGGTGTTTATAAATGATGGTTGTAGAAATAAGTCAATCAGGAGAGGTGTTTGCTTGTTTGCTATCTTATGTTATAAAACGAATACTTAAAAAATAAAATTTCAAACAAACTATGTAAATCGTTATGTCAGCTATAATTTGAAACGCTTTTAACAATCATGAAGTATTAGGTAAAGGTGGATCTAGCACTCGTATTAATCACTTGAAACAAACACCTACGTTACATCTCATTTTATGAGGTCTCATCATCTCTTATTATATAGCTGTGTGATACTTACAGCTGTGTTACAAGTAGGTATTAGAAGTGTTGCCTCCAGAATATATAATATAGCTCCATGTTAAAAATATATGTTTACTACAAGGAAGTTATATTCTACCCGGAATGCTTACAGGCGCTTCAAAATCGTTCCGAAGAGTACCACGACATAAGTGGAGTGTGTCTCTTTCTACTAAATAAAGCGCCAATCGCCATATACAAGTGCGGCCATGCGTAGTTTGCAAATTACTACTAAGTAATTCTACTAATTTGAGAAATAGTTTTTGCATTGCATAAGTAATTAGGTAATAATTAAAATAAGCACATTTAAGAACTCACTATATTAATTACAATACATTTTATGCTAATTTATTTATCAACGTGTATGAATAAAAAGGATTTAATGATTACTGAATATGTAAAAATCTACCATCTAGATAGTTTTATTTATACTGGCAATTGCAAGAAAGGGACAACATCCACTCATGTCGTTGTCTTGCTCAGAACGTTTTTCCCCTCTGTTAAGTAAGAAACAAATGTCAACTTTATGAGTAACGAAATAAAGTACATTTTTATTTTTCAAATATTGCTTTGTATATTCCAGTTATAGTATATAAGTTCCTTGGTTTACTAACATTAAATGCAGCAACGTCGTTTACGATAATTTATATTTCCGATTCCAGTGTCTGGGGTAGTGTAGTACTAGATTGTAAAGGAATGAATAATTGACAATCTCACTGTTTGCTCAACGAATTACTATGTTGTTCGAGAATGAATTACAACGAAATGGAAAAAAATTGTAAACAGTGTCCTGTGTCTAAATTATTGTGTTTCTGGGGATATTTTCTTGTGTACGTTCTATTATTCCCAAGATACTTTATTAATTAAGTTAATAATGTTTCCGGCACTCTCTAAAGTAGGTACTCTGTGCTATAAATGATCAATTCAGGTGGCGGATCACCAGAAGGTCAGAGGTCGCTAGAAGTTGAATAACCACTTTCATCTATATTAATATTATAAATGCGAAAGTCTGGATGTTTGAATGTATGAACGTTTATTACTCAATTATGCAAAAACGGCTTGACTGATTTGGATGAAATTTGGCACACAGGTAGGTGATGACCTAGAACAGCACATAAGACTTTTGATTTCGACAAAATAAGTTGTTCCTGTGGCATTTACAAAAAAAACTTTCATAATGCAGCGGGCTGCTGGTTGCAGCTGTGTATGTGGTATATCTTGGTTAAAACATAGATATTTTAACCTACTTAAAAATGAAGGTAACCAATTTAACCTATATGTATATAATATTGTTGCCGTTGGAATTAGGTAATATTTGATTATGATGATATATACAGGCTTCAAAGCAAGTATATTAAACGTATGCTTGTTTGTATGATTGTCAACGAAATTCTTGGAAACTAAAAGATATATCAGAATCATCCTTTTTTATTTAAATTAGGTATATTTCAACTAAGAGAACAGCTCAAGTTTTATCAAAAGTTATTGAGTAATTTTTGAGAGTAGATAGATTTTATTTTTTAAATTTCATTCTTCCTGTGAGATTTCTTGTGGCCCTTGTCCTTATCGTTTTCCAGTTTAAAGAGTAAGGTAACCTATAAACTTAATTCATATTTAACCGATAAAAAGGAATAGGTTCTTCACGCAATTATCAACAAGAAAAAACTTTATTCTCAACTTTATTATTTTTTATTTATTTTTATAACATAAGATAGCAAACAAGCAGATGAGTCTCCTGAAGGAAAGAGACAACCGTCGCCTATAGACATCAAAGATGTTAATGGTGCGTTGCTATCTTATGATGAGGTCTAATGCCGCCTGCATAGTTTACCGGCTACCTTACTCTCCAAACTGTGAAGCTCCAAACACAATAGTGAGAAGCACTGACGCTATTGCGGCAGGAAAGCGGTGGTACCAGACAAGAGCGAGACAACACGGAACACTACCACCTAGTAGCCATGATGGCAGTGATTCGCATAGCCAGTCGGTCGCCTTTTACGACCTTCTTATCAACACGACAATTGGCCTATTCTTCAAAGGAGCCTGGACCAACACGAGGGATGTGTGTATGTGGCATTCCTAGGGCGATAGTTATTTCTTTCCATCAGGAGAACCATCTGCTTATTTGATTTCCTATGAAATAAAATATGTACCTTTATATTACGACGACTTCATCATTCAATTACATTAATTTCATCCTTATACGACTTAAGGGCCTTCAAGAAAAGAGCGTACTCATTCCTTAAAGGCCGGCAACACACCTGCAGTACCTCCGGCGTTGCAGCTGTTTATGGGCAGCGGTGATCACTTACCATCAGGTGAGCCTCTTGCCCGTTTAACACCCATTCCATAAAAAAAAATATAACGTTTTTTTTATTTCAAAACGATGATATCTTCTTAATCTGTTAGACAATCTACTTACGTCTTACACCTCGCAAGCATGGTCTGCTACTTCTTATGCTGAAGCCGCACTAGCGTGAAGCGTCTATCGTCACAAAGCTTCGTGAAATACACGAAAACCCAGATGTGACCGGTTATTGTTGGATATTTTCGCATACACTCCAGATTGCGTTTATATTCCTTAGCGCACATATAACTTAGAGACGATAGACACAAGTACAGCACCAGCATTAATGTACGTATTTTACAATAAATTCGCTATCGTACTCGTATCAATACGTACCTAAGCCCACAGCCACTATAAATCAGTAATTATACATTTATCGCAGTGATTTCGCAAGATTATTGTAAAGTACGCATCGTCTATGTTATTATCAAATCAATACGTCCCGTATTTCAAGAAAGAAACTCTTTGTGAGACTTCTTGTATTTCCTTAGAATTCCAGAAGATTGCTCCGTGGGTTTGCCCACGCCACGGTTTGCCTCACGAAATAAAGAAAACAACGGAATTGGCAAGTACAAACATTTGTATCAGGACCGCGATCGCCACACTCACACATAAAATAAGCATTATTGCATATAAACTACTAATGCAAACATTGTTTCATTGGTCGTTTTCATTTTAAACAGCAATAATCCGAAACACACAAACAGAACATTTAAAAATATACCAAACTGCGTTACAATAAATTTTATTTTGCTACAAAAAAAAAGAGTATTTACGTCCTTATGTAGTCTATTCAAAATAGACTCATCTATTTGTACAATAGTGAAACTTAAGATCGTAATAGTTTCGCTATTCTACAATAGATGGCAGCATTGATTTTCCGTAGTTTTCAGTTGATCATATTTGAGTAGAGAACTTTCTAGAACGATATACGTAATGACTGTCATTACGTATATCTTTCTAGAAAAATTAGGTCAACCTAAAATGAACTTTATGTGTAAGGTGTACGGCTGATTTTAGCTTGACTTTCTATTATATCATTAGAGATTATTTTAAATCAGGAATTTAATTAAAATAAAATGAAAATTGTACTTTCGAATGATATGAAATATCTCCATTTTTAATCATCTGTATTCTACTATCATTTCTGCATTCAAGGATGGCACAATACGGCATAATTCAGTGTATAATAGATTTTCGCACGACGACTATCTCCTAATGATATGGTAAGTATCACTAAGGCAATTTAGAGTAAAGATGGGCGATTGTGAATGATATTATTCGAATAATTCGATTGTAGCAGTAATTCAAATTATTCGAAAACCTTATGACTCATTCGAATTTGAAAAAAAACGGGAAGTAAATACGTATATATTGCGTCGTCTCATTTCTTCCGATTCAATTTTCATTACTACTAGTTTATATATTTGAATATCCGTAACCTCATTTAAAAGTCAACTCTATGTACTGAGAAAAAGTACTTATTTTCGTGTGGCGAATTTAATCATCGAACTTAACGATAATTACTAGTTTTATTCGGTTATCGTAGCTTTTATTGCACCCATATAAATTTTTTATTGTAAAACCTAACTTAAATCATCAAACAAAACTTAAAAGTATCTGTATAATACGATAAAACGGTCAATTTTGTATTGCAAACGGAATGAATAAACTAGCAGTTCGCAAATCAGTTACTATTTAATTATTACTAGTACGAATATCAATTAAAAGTAGACTGTAACGTATGAGAATACAGACTAATTTTGAATGGAACAGCGAATGAATGAACTAGCGGTTTTATTCGAATTTGCAAATTAGCGATCGATTGGTTTTGTATTCGAATATTAATATTAGTAGTATCAAACTATTCGATTATTGGAATCAGTAACAATCGCCCATCTTTAATTTAGAGCAAAAGCGCATAATAGTGACGCACGCGGCACGCCCACTCTTCACTTCCCCTTGTTTTCTTTATTTCGTGGTTTGCCTGAGGTTTCCTCTAAATATTAGTATTAAGCTTTGTATGATTCTCATTTTACATATTGGCAACATTTAAGTTTTTTCTTTCATTTCTCCAAAACGATCGACTGCGAGCGGTAGCGTTTGTTCGATCGCTTGGCCACATTCACGTCATCTTTTTAATTCTAATGTCTGAATTTTGTATCCCACATGCATAGGGGTAACCGAAATAAGAAAAAATCAAAGAATCCTAGAACGAGAAGAAAAGTGCGTGTGAGAGTTCCTATAAAAATAAATGTGAACTAGAAAGTGAGTGAGTGGAGTCGCGAGGTGTTTCGTCCGTCCGGTTCGATCTGGATTTGAGCAGTTTGAATCGCGAGTCAGCCTCCCTTTCCCTTGATTTTTTTTCATATAGTATAGTGTTTTAACAATATTTCGTTTTTAAATCTTCTTATTCACGAAGTTTTGTTTAATTAGTTAATACTACCAATTCAAAATGTCTGAAGAATCGTCAGCAGATCGCAATGTTGAAATATGGAAGATCAAGAAGCTTATTAAAAGCTTGGAAATGGCAAGAGGGTGAGTTTTTATTGTGTAATTTATCTAAATTTGGATGTCCATGTGATGTTTGGTGTCTCAAAAATGACAGTGCAAAGTTTTTGGCCATACGATTGGATGAATCTGCCAACTCGTCTGCGTCATTGATAGGGCACATGCGCTATTTGCATGCGCGAAATATAACCTATTTAACACGCCAAATGCCTTTAAAAATGCGCATTGTGTAAAAACATAGCATATCTATATGTTGCGCCAAAATGCAGTCGCAACTATTATGTCGTGTTTGCACAATGAATGAAATTCTCAATCATGTCTCTACGTTAAACATCTGGCAAATAAATAGGAGTCTACCAATCAATAACATTAATTTACTTGTGGGTATATATAAAACACTTGTGACCTTTAACATCATTTGATTCAAGAACTCTTTGTTTATGTATACCTATATAATATACGTTCCAACTAGAATAGGATCACGCTTGTTATCAACTTCATGCCACAAGTGTGAAATTAGTAATGCCAGCAAAAAATTATTTGTTCAAAAAATATTGCTGATTTATTGAAGAACAAAATAATGTTTTAAAAATATTATCATCAATAAAAATTAGCAATAAACATCAGTCTAGCTGATCATCTACATATATGTATATATAAAAGTCACGTTAGTTATTTTTCACCTTATTTTAATACATGGTAACGCGATTTACCAATTAGAACGAAAATATTTTTTTTTAAGTATTTCTTTGTTAGAATTTTTTTGCACACCTTACTCATGACTTATTGAACTTTTTGCAAAATGTGGAGCAATATGTCATGCTGACAGTCCTATTCTCAGTTGGAACGCATAGTATGCTATTCCGCAATTATGTAGCATAGGTGAAAGCCTATGATTTTTTTCCATTATGAACAATTTTACAAACATACAAAGTTTTCCTCTGCAGAGTCTTATTAATTTACTCAGTATAGGGTATAACCAACAACAAAGAAATCATAATAATTATTAATTGTTTTTATAGTTGTCTTTTACATTGTGAAAATCATCTGATTTGTTATCTTACAATATAATAAAAAAAATACATGTGTGAAACACAAATTGCAGTAAAACCTCTTTGGTTGTACTGCTTAGATCTGGCTGGTTTTGGAACTGTCAAATAGATAGTAATATTTTAAATATAAAATACTGTGTATTGAAACGAAATGATAATATCTATCTCATTCTTTCACCAGCTCTATCTTCTACATTTATGTATTTTTTTCTCTAGCATTATTCATTTCTATTCCATCGAATTCCACTTTAAAAATAATTACAATTTGATTAGAAAAAGTAAGGCCACCTTGACCTCACTCTTAAAGAACATAGGCAATATTTGTTTTCTACATCCATTATGTGTCTTTAATTATATTAAAAGCGGATAAGTTAAGGAGTTGATATAGAATCTTACAGAATATATTTTTAAGGTAATTACTAAAAAAAGGTAATAACAAAAAAAACAATGTATAAAGTCTCGCCTGTGCTCTTTGATGGATACTACTTTATTTTTTGTTGTGTTTATGATATCACATAACATTATTATGTAAGGAATAAACAAAACTTTAGTAATAGTTAACTAACTCGTAAAATGTTAGATAATTAACAGTCTTTCGTTAACTCGTAAAGTGTTAGATAATTAACAGTCTTGATATCATGATTGATTATATATTTGTCATATTCTATTTTAGTTCATTACCATTTGTGAGTAGTGTATAGCACAAATCAGAATATCTTTTCCTTGTGCATTACCTTGATATGAACAATTGTAGGTATGTCTCAAGCAATCTTTTTACTGGTTTGTTTTAAAATACTAATTAAAATCTAAATTAGTGCAAGTACATGAGGAATGTTTTGTTAGGATTTGGTTCTACCTTAAAAATGCACATATTCTTATGGAGTGAAATTATAAGAATTTTTAATCATTAAACTGATTTATAGAGTTTTTTAAAACGTTTCTTTGATGTACGCTGCTCCCAATTTTTGTTTGTACTGTGCCTAACATACCATTCCAAGGTTTTGGCTGAAACCGGTTTATAAAGAGCTCTAATCTCAAATATGCTCAGAGTAGCAAAAACTGGTTTGCTAAATTCAATAATTTATACAAAAACACTTGTACCTGATCATAATAAATTAGGATGTATTTTATCCAACCAGTTTCGCTTTTATGAGGATCATCAGACCAATTACAACTTATAATTAAAAACAAAACAAAACCTTTTTTTTGTTTTGAGATTTTGTTTTTGTTTAAGTAGCTTATATTTGATTCCATGTCTTGAACTGTCAAATATCATCAAAGTTTGACACAAGCAGATTTCACAGAATTATTTACATAATATTACAACATGGAATAATATAATTTGTAACGCAATGATCTATATTAGTAGTATGTTACTTAACACCATGTTCATAATAAGAACTTAGTTAACACATATTGGAAGATGTAATAACCAACAATACTTGTTTGTTATTACATCTTCATTGTTACAATGTTTTCATACTAAATCTTTTGGAGGTTTAAATATAAAATCCTCAATGAGTTACACTTGTAAAATGTAATTCTTATTTAGGGTCAAAAACTCAATTCCCATGCGTGGTCTCTTAACGTTTATAGACATTTTTTTTAATAGCGGGCAAATGAGCAATAGCCTCACCTCCACCAGAGATCTTGCAAGTGTATTGTCAACCTTTAAGAATGAGTAAGCTCTTTTCTTAAAGTCTACCAATAAGACTTGGAAAAGTCATATTGGTTCAGAAACACATCCATTGCTAATTGGTTTCATAGAGCAGTTGATAAAGGCAAAAAATGCATTAAAAGTCACACCATTGTGGACTTGTAGACAACCAAATGGTGAGAATGGAATTTCGAATTTTGATGTGATGTTTGATGATGGAATTCAGCGGGTGAAATTAAGCTGAACAACTGCTCTGAACACTCCCCATGGATGGCTAAATTGAAGACAATACAGCTTGCTGCAACAACTTCTTGGCATCTGTGCGGTATAACATTGGAGTATGTGCCACAAATTGATAATATTGTGTGTTTATACACAGTAATATACTCATATTACTATTGATGGAATTCAGCGGGTGAAATTAAGCTGAACAACTGCTCTGAACACTCCCCATGGATGGCTAAATTGAAGACAATACAGCTTGCTGCGACAACTTCTTGGCATTTGTGCGGTATAAAATTGGAGTATGTGCCACAAATTGATAATATTGTGTGTTTATACACAGTAATATACTCATATTACTATTGATGTAATTCAGCGGGTGAAATTAAGCTGAACAACTGCTCTGAACACTCCCCATGGATGGCTAAATTGAAGACAATACAGCTTGCTGCGACAACTTCTTGGCATTTGTGCGGTATAACATTGGAGTATGTGCCACAAATTGATAATATTGTGTGTTTATACACAGTAATATACTCATATTACTATTGATGGAATTCAGCGGGTGAAATTAAGCTGAACAACTGCTCTGAACACTCCCCATGGATGGCTAAATTGAAGACAATACAGCTTGCTGCGACAACTTCTTGGCATCTGTGCAGTATAAAATTGGAGTATGTGCCACAAATTGATAATATTGTGTGTTTATACACAGTAATATACTCATATTACTATTGATGTAATTCAGCGGGTGAAATTAAGCTGAACAACTGCTCTGAACACTCCCCATGGATGGCTAAATTGAAGACAATACAGCTTGCTGCGACAACTTCTTGGCATTTGTGCGGTATAACATTGGAGTATGTGCCACAAATTGATAATATTGTGTTTATACACAGTAATATGAGTAAAGTAATAATTTGCGAAACAAATTTAGATCCCTAAGTAGTTTTAACTTATTTATTTTTGGAGTTATTGGGATAGATTGGCTATGCTAGTCACTACCATTGTGGTTACTAGGTGGTAGCATTCTGTATTGTATCGCCCGGGTCTGTTACCATCGCGTTACCTATTCCTACCGCAATAGTGTCAGTGCTTGTTGTGCCATGTTCCAGTTTGGAGGGTAAGCTAGCCGGTAAATTTATGCATGTGGCATTAGACCTTGCCACAAGATAGCAATGCACCATTAACGAGTTTGGTGTCTATAGTTGATGATTGACTTTTTCCATCAAGAGACCCATCTGCTTGTTTGCTGCCTTATGATTTAGGCATATGCTGAGATTAGGGCATGTTACCCTGTTATTTTTATATATTTTGTTAAATAATTCATTTTATAATCTGTCTGGGAGGAAGGTTGCCGTTGTTGTGACTTCATGGGACAGTTCCACAAACTGTGATTTATTCTTTAGGGATCAAGACCAAAGAGAGGAAAGTTATAAAATTAATAAGGTACATTATGCCAAGTGCTAACGAATTAAATTTTGCTTCCAGGAATGGTACATCAATGATATCCCTCATAATACCACCAAAAGATCAGATTTCACGAGTGTCAAAGATGTTGGCTGATGAATTTGGCACTGCATCCAACATTAAGTCAAGAGTCAACCGTCTATCTGTACTTGGGGCTATTACGTCCGTACAGCATCGTCTTAAGTTATACACTAAAGGTAAGGAATTGACCAGTTCTTTGTTTAATGCCACAAGTTTGTCTTCTAAATTAGGACTAGTATTTGGGTCACTTTCGGAAGATCAGTATAAACTTTTGTAAGATCAGTAAAAAAGTTGTAATGAAATACTAAAGAACAGTATTTTGTTACAACTTTTTTCTTTTCTTTTTCATAACATAGGGTACCAAACAAGCTCAGTTTTTGAGTCTTTGTGACGTTGATTGTACTGATTGTTAGATAAACATATGTATTGATCACAAAGCAAAGAATTTCACTACTTTGAAAAAGTCAATAGGCTCAAATCCTAGCGTGTTGTAATTTTTCTGTTTATACATTTTAAAAAAAAGTAATAACTGCTGTAGTGAGAATCCAAAGATATACTCGTATGTTCTTACAGAAGTCCTTATTTTTTCAGTGCCACCAAATGGCCTGGTTATTTACTGTGGTACCATTGTAACCGAAGAAGGTAAAGAGAAGAAGGTTAACATAGACTTTGAACCATTCAAACCCATCAACACTTCCTTGTATTTGTGTGACAACAAATTCCATACAGAAGCTCTGACGGCATTGCTAGCGGATGACAATAAGTTTGGTTTTATCGTCATGGATGGTAATGGAGCTCTATTTGGTACACTTCAAGGAAATACTAGAGAGGTAAATATTGTTATATATGTACACTTACATATTTTTTAAGTTAGAGAAGTGGCCACAACTAAATGCTTAAAGTCCTTAGTCTCCAGACAATTGGCTTTCTTTATAACCTCGGCCGGATTTACTTCAAAATTGGACGATCAGTGTCACTCAAACACGCATCAATGGACACATTATATAGGTTGTGAAAATGGGACGTCCTATGTCTTGGTCGTGAACCTTAGTTTAGGTTTAGGCATATTTATTTAGTTTTTTTATCTATACATATAATAAAATCGTAGGAAAGTCAAAACTGTACATTGATTATTTTTGAAGTGAAAACTTCTTTAGGCGCGTTGAGCGTTTTGGTAGAGGGTAAAATCCTCGGTTCGCGTCACCGACATGCTAATGATAATAGTATATCTATAGCTATGTTTTGCATATAGTTTTAATTATTCTCTACTTAATAGTTCCGTTTTCACTTCTATCGGCAGTCCCACGACTGCTACTGTTTTTTTTTTAAAAAGAATACTTGGGGCGTGATCTACAATCGATATCGAAGCCAAAAATATCGTTTTTAGAATTTTTGTCTGTTTCTCTGTATGTATGTCCAGGATAAACTCAAAAAGTACTGTATGGATTTACTTCAAATTTTGCATGAATATAACTAACAGGTTGTGTCAACATAATACCTACATATTATCACGCTATCACCTACGGGGGAGGAGCAGTGCGGAGTAAACGAAGTACGCGCGGATGAAGTCGCTGGCAACAGCTAGTACATCACAAGACAGTAAACTAGTACATGGCTTTCCTTTCCTGATGAAAAGGGGCAACCATCGCCTATAGACACTAAAGATATTAGGTAGATAATAGATATTCTGTATACGACCAGATACCTTGAGAAAAAGTCATACATATTACTCAAAAATAAATATTAGATCAAGAAACATTACAAAGTTGTTATGAATGAAAACAATTTGTTCAATATTTCTTGCCTTGCATGTTACTTTTCACGACAGCCAGTATATATTTACTCATCTGAGGGAAAACCCATACAACATTGTCTAGCCATCTGCGGTACTAATGGACGTGAAGAAAAGTTACAAGAATGAACAAGTCAACAAAAACCCCTTCGAAAAATTACTCTTATTTAATTTCTGAGCAGGGTCTGTGAGGCGTATGATAGGCGGTTAAGGGTTAAAATGTCTGCCCTGAAAATCTTCTCATATCAATATATTCATACTGGGTAATAATTTATTATACAACTACAGTTCCATGTTATTTCAGGTGCTACACAAATTCACAGTAGACCTACCGAAGAAGCACGGTCGTGGTGGTCAGTCAGCCTTGCGTTTTGCCCGTCTGCGTATGGAGAAACGTCACAATTATGTCCGCAAAGTAGCTGAAGTAGCCACACAGTTGTTCATTAGTGCGGATAGACCGAATGTAGCTGGTCTTATCTTGGCTGGTTCGGCTGACTTCAAGACCGAATTGTCCCAGTCTGATATGTTTGATCCTGTAAGTATTGAATTTTTCTTGACATGATACCATCTTATAAATTGATGAACACGGCACAGATAAGGATTACTTATTTTTACATTTCGCCTAGGCCGAGGGTGCAAGCAAGAGCACAGAACAAGTCATAGGGAGGCACGATCTTGTTCTCTTATTATGATATCACGTAAAATTTATTGTCCATAAACCAACTGACAATCAATTTTTTTTTATAGACAAAAAACTAAAGCAAAAAAAGCTAAACTGATTGTACATGATGACCATTGACTATGAATATCCATAACACTGGAGATTTTTGGCTTTTTAAGAATTAGTCAACTTTTTCTTAGCATTCTCTAGATTATTTCCACTTATCTGAAGTGATGAGATCATTGGGCTGTTTAGCCTATTGCCAATGTCATTTAAATATTAATAAAAGTAGTATTACAAAAATGCTTCATTTACGAAGTTGGTTGCCCAGAGAATAAGTGAAGTTCATTTAAATTAGGTAAAAGCTGTTTTAAGTCAGTGAGTATGAGACCTGCCACCTGATGGTAAGTGGTCGACGTCGCCAATGAACAAAAATTGGATACCTGGGCTGGATCAAGCCCAGGTATTCCATTATGTGTTGCCTATCCTGAGACATAAGATGTTAAGTCTCGGTGCCAGTAATTACACTGCCTGTCTTGCCCTTCTCCGAAACACAGCAAAGCTGTTTCACAGGGAAATAAGCAAGATGGTGGTACTCATGCACCCGGGGGTTTGGCACAGCGCATTTCTCCCACCAGTATATAATATCTGGTTGACCGAACTTTGCTCGGTTTTTCACATTAGATAAACAATTAATTTTCTTAGTCTAACCTCAAAGCAAACACTCATTGACTTCGTGTTACTTAACAACGCCATCTGCTGAAATAAGTTACAATACAAAAAATAGTATTATTATTCGCCAATAGGTGTCAGGAAGAGTCATATTTTTCAGTTTTAATTGGGACTTTTATTATCGATAAAACACGAATAAAATGACATTGTCTAAAAATGATTCCTAGGTAGATCGATTTATGGCACCGAAACCCTCTATATACTAAATTTCATGAAAATCGTTGGAGCCGATTCTGAGATTCCAATTATATATATATATATATATATATATATATATATATATATATATATATATATATATATACAAGAATTGCTCGTTTAAAGGTATTAGATATATAATTCTACCATAATGTTTTTGGCCATCCATAGCGTTTGCAATCGAAAATCATCAAACTAGTGGACGTGTCATACGGTGGTGAGAACGGTTTCAACCAGGCCATCGAACTGGCAGCAGAGTCTCTACAGAATGTCAAGTTTATCCAGGAGAAGAAACTCATTGGCAGATACTTTGATGAGATTTCACAGGTGAGTCTACAGTTATCTGAAGTTTGACAGTTATGGCTTAAACTCTCGTCTATGTATGTGCAATTTTTGAATAACTGATCTTTTTAGGGTTCCTTTCTCAATGCCACATACATAAGAGATCTCTTAAAGAGACAAGCACACCTATGTACATAGTTTAATTTATGTAATACTTGAGTTTAGATATGCTTTTTTTGTACATGAAGAGTTAAATAAATAAAATAAATAAAACATAAGTTCACCGGTTACCTTACCTTCTAACCTGGAACACCACAAGCATTGACGCTATTGCGGCAGGAATAGGTTTTGCGATGGTACCAGAGCCAATGCAGAACTCTACCACTTAGTAGCTACGATGCTAATTATTGGTATAGCCAATCTCTTGCCTTTCAAGAACTGGCTGGTAGAACGTCAGAATTTCTATTTTTCACAGTGGGATCGAACAAACACTTATTATAATACTAGATTGTGCCAGCGACTTCGTCCGCGCGGACTTCGTTTACTCGGCACAGCCCTATGTAGCCTATATGTTGACCCGACCTGTTAGTATTATTCATGCAAAATTTGAAGTAAATCCATGCAGTACTTTTTGAACTTACCCCGGACATATATACAGACAAACAGACAAAAATTCTAAAAACTAAATTTTTGGCTTCGATATCAATTGTTGATCACGGTACAAGTATTCTTTTAAAAAAATATTCAATGTAAATGTTTTGACTTTCCTACGATTTTATTATATGTATAGATTATAAATGCAAAAGTTGGATTTTTGTTACTCAATCACGCCAAAACTACTGAACGGATTTGGATGACACTTGACACATAAGTCGATGACGACCCGGAATAACATAAAGGCTACTTTTTACCGGGAAAAATGAGTTGTTCCCGTGAGATTCTCCAAAAACTTTTTTAATGCAGCAGGCTACACGCTGCAGATTGTATAAATTAATACCAACACGGGATAATTACTTTTATATTATTAATGTGAACGTTTTGGTGGATGGATGAATGTATGTTTGTTTGTTACTCAATCACGCAAAAAGGCTAAATCGATTTAGTTAAAATTTGGCACTCACATACATGGGCGTACCCAGGTTCTGGGCCAGGTGGGGGCAACTGTAACATTTAAAGACTATATTTTTATCATATTATTTTTTATCTACAATAGTACATGATTAGTAGAGGTAAACAAATTCCAGGGGAGGGGCAGCTACCCCTCCCTGCCCCCCGCCCTCCTTACGCCCATACATAGATGATTAACTGGAATAGCACATAGACTAGTTTTTATCCAGGAAAAATTAGTTGTTCCTGCAGGATTCACCAAAAAATATTATAATGCAGCGGACTGAACACTCGACTGGTATAAAATAATACCAACACAATCCATACTAATATTATAAATGCGAAAGTCTGTCTGTTACGCTTTCACGGATAAACCACTGGACCGATTTTCATGAAATTTGGCATGGAAATAGTAGGAATCCCGGGTCAAACATAGCCTATTTTTTATTCAAAAATCAGGCCCTGAATATTTTATAGTACAAAAATATTTATTTACATAAATATTAATATATATTTTTTTTATAATTAATACATAGTTTTTTTTTCCAATTTTTAAATAATTTATTTCTTTTTCAATTTAACAGCTATTTTAATTATTTTTTAAAAATTGTTTAGGATATTTCACATTCACATCATATGATTTTTTTTGAGATCATAAATATCAACACTAAAATTTATGAAAATAAATAAAAATAGGTACCGTCATACCCAAAGCGCTGGTATCATCAAGTTGGTCGTTAACGAAAAATATGTTTTATTAATTGATATTTACGGTTTTTTTAAAAATTATTATCTAAACTGTTAAATCTTGGACTAATATTGATTATAAATAAAGTTTAATTGTTGATTAATACGCCAAAACACTTTTAAATTAACCTGTATCATAAACTGCAACCAACACATAACACACAGCACGAATCAAAATGGCGGACTAAGTTCTTTTATTTTTCCCCAAGAGCGTATTTGAAAAAAGAATGCCAATTTGATGTTATTCTGTACAATGTTTTGTTCGAAAACGTATTAAAACTGGTAAATAGTGAAAATATTGTTTTTTTGGGTGAAGTTAGCGTTAGTCCCTATAGAGACCATAGTGTATTAACGGATTTTTCTCAGAGGTCTGATTAGTTACCAAAGTGATGTGAGCGGTTATAAAACATACCGATGAAATAAAATCACTTCAGAGGTATTCCTTAAACCCTTGTTTTTTTTTACTCAATAAAATATCACAATATGGCATATTTCTATTTTTTCACAATATAATGTCTGCAAGTGTTTGGCCGAACAACGGGCACGTATCCTAGATAACCCGAAAACTCCTAAAGGAGCATGTGAAAACATAAGCCATCTTATAAGCTTCTGGAAGGAGTTAGGACGGCTGAAATAGACATAGCCAGCTACGTACTAGGACTCAAGTGGCTAAGTGCGGAAAATATTTTGGCAAAAAAAAAGTGCTTGATATTTACATACATAATAGCTCTTGCTCGCTCAAATGCGTATGATAGTTGCTCATGCGCATATGAGCGACTACGCATTTGGCGCCAACCACTGTGTCTTATTATTTATATGGTCTGTGGTCCAGCCCATCCCAATTGATGGGCTGTAAGTGTTGCTAAACGTTAAATTAAAATCAAAAGTGTTTATACTGTGAATTTCACTTGTCGACAGGACACGGGTAAATATTGCTTCGGTGTTGATGACACCCTCCGAGCGTTGGAACTTGGTGCCGTTGAAACATTGATCTGTTGGGAGAATCTGGACATACAGAGGTGAGTGAATTTTGGTTTCTATGGGGTGAAAAAAAAGATGTTTTTTTATTGTCCTGGGTGTGTAATTTGTAGCTGATAAAAAAAGAAAATTATTGAGGTGGTGAAAATTTAAAATATTGCCTTAGAAATATATTTTTCAGTTTTTTTTTAATTGTACCAGAAAATTGTAAAGCATCCTATTTAAAGCCAATAAGTTTATATATATATATATATATATATATATATATATATATATATATATGCAGATGGTTCATTCTTCAAAGGGACCCATATATACTACTATTGTTGGTCTGGGTCCCTTTCGTTCGTTCTCTAGTCTAGCCATCTCATCATACATAGCAACTCACCATTAACATCTTTGGTGTGTATACACAATGGGTGACTCTTTCCATCAGGAGATACATCTGCTTGTATGCTATCTTGTAATATAAAAAAAAAACCCTTTTCATGTGGGAGAAATCCTCATGGAGCGACCTCGGAAGAATATCACCATTTGAATTGTATATATTTTTTACAGATACGTTTTGAAATCACACGCTACTAACCAGGAAACCATCTTGCATCTCACGCCCGAGCAGGAAAAGGACAAATCACACTTCACTGATAAAGAGGTGATTATATTACGTACCTAAGACCAAAAAGTGTGACATTACAACTCGCGTGATATCACCCGAACCGAATGCGAAGGTGATAAGAACGCGGGTTGCGAGGTCATACCTTTTTCATGTGGTGTGTATGTAATTTTTATCATACCTAGATTGAAAGTTCATATTAATTTTTGTTAAGGATATTTTTATTTGGAGTTATAAAATATCTATAACCCTAAATTTTTACCCACCTATCCCCATACCCCCCTTAAAATAAAATATATTGCAAAACAATCTATGCCAAGTTAGCTGACAGAATAAATAAAACATCTCTTTCACAGAGCGGGGTGGAATTGGAATTGGTGGAGTGTCAACCATTGCTTGAGTGGCTCGCGAACAACTACAAGTCATTTGGTGCTACCCTCGAGATTATCACCGACAAGAGTCAAGAGGGCAGTCAGTTTGTGCGTGGGTTTGGTGGCATTGGCGGTAAGTTTATAATATTTAACCCCTTAGAAATTTAGTTATAAGTTTATTGGACCTTTTAGTTTTTTTAAGCAATGAGGTCAATTTGACTGTAGAATTTTAGTCTTTTTTAAGATATAACATCAATTTCACTTTAAAAAATTGCCTTTTTCTATGATAAAGTTACTTGTTTTAAATAACTTTACTTTGACGTTATCAAAAGGTGACTGTATTTTAAACTTGAATGGTTTTGCAATTGATCACTTTTGATCTTAATTAAAAACGTCAAACCCTTTGAAAAAAGATAGGAGTTTACGTCAAAAACACTAATGTTTTTCGTTGAGGTCAAAATGAATATACCAATTAGTCTGTTTATAATCATGTTGACCTTAATGATTTAAAAACGCTTGAAACAAACGATTAATACAATATTTAATATGATATTAACAGTAGATTAATATATGCTTAACTTAAGCTAACAATGTACTAGACCCTAATTCCTTTGCCACATTCGCTCTTATAGTCGAAAAGCCAGAATTATATTTTAAATTCACTTTACGCTAGAAAATGTTCCCCGTGTGTCGTGTTTGAAGTTGTGTAGTTAAACTAGAAATTTTAACACAAAGCCTATAGGGTTGTAATTGAATTTGCTTGTAAAACAAATGACAAAAAATCAGATATACACAGATAATATAATATTGAGTGAATCCAATAATACCCATAAAATTAATAATGTCACTTCAAATATGTGCAATTTTATTTTTTTATTATATAAATCGACACGTCCCAAGAACAAAATCGTATGGAGAGGTCAGACGAAATTGGTTTTATAATAAAATTCGCATTATACACGCATAAAGCCAAAAGACAATATATTTTTTATATTTATTGGTCTTTTGTTTTTGGAAATGCTCAAGTGAACATCATCTTATGTACAATGTACTCCCACAAACAAATATATTGTAATTTGGTGGTTTTGCAGATACGATTTTGTTCTTGGGACGTGTCGAAATATATGATTTTTTCAATAAAATGAATATTTTAACACAAAAAAATCTACCTAGGAAAATCGAATATATAATTAAAGACATGGTTTAAATTTATAACGCTAATTTAAATTAATATTATTAAGAGTCGAGATTTTTTTTATAACTGATTAGAACGATTTTAAATATACTTTCACCTATATAACTATATTATCCATGAATAACACAAACTATTCATAATAAAATACATTCATGTGAAACTCCTTAAGCTGTAGAGATATTGCTGTACAAACATATTAAAGGTCTATTGAGTTTTCTTTGCAACTATATAATTTTATTCCAAGAAAGGCAGATTTCAAAGACTTACTGCCAATAATACATTTAACCGAGTTACAACACATCAAATGAAATTTGGATATACATATATATTCTAACTAAATCTCAAATTTTATACAACTTAAAAATCTTCATGAAACATCTCACGAGAGATTTCTAAACTTTTAGTATTTATTCTGACTTAATAACTTTAGTACTTCATTGAATCAATTTAAGTATGACATTAAATTATACAATAATCAAAAGTTGAAGTCCACATACATGTATACAATAATATAAAATATTGAAAATTTTACATTGGTAACATCAAAGATATGTTACCAATGTAAAATTAATATACATGTGACCATATCTTTATTAACATTTTATGAAAAAGTTTTTAAAAATTTAATGAAACGAATTTTTATTCAGAATGCGCAAATAAGAGGCACGCAGGGAGTTTATTATAATATCTAAATTATTCCAGTGACACAATGACAGATGATAATTTTTAACCCCTCATGAAATTACTATTGATATATACGCTATGCTTACTTTTTGTAAACAAAATAAAGGTCAAATTGAATATATATTCAGTTTGACCTTATTTCCAAATTACTAATATATTTGAAAAATAACAAAAAGAAAGTAGGTAGATAAATTTATGAAACTTATAAATATTTAGTTGCAGTGATTTAAAAACTCAGCTTGTAATTTTTTTTTAGATTAAATACGCATATTCAATTTTACCCTATTTAATAATGATTACAATATTTAAAAAAGAAATTAAATGGTGGGTGCAGACTAAACGACGGGAGTAAAATAATCAAGGCGAGGTTAATAATAATACGTTGTCATTAATAATAAGTAACGGTCACCGAGCGAGTATAGCGGTGATGCGATGACTCTCCCTTGCTTAGTCGACTCGCGCCGACTTTACCCGAACGAGCGTTACATAACCGAGCGTGACGGTTCATTTTTTTTCAACACGTTTGTGGAGTATTAAATAAAGTGCTTAGCGTGCCAAAACAACTTCAATAAACCAAGCAAATATATTATTTGAACAATAAATCTGGAGATACTTTCTTAATGCAAGATTGTTACCGATAAAATTTAAATTTGAAAGAGCGAATGTGGCGATATAATCAATATTAGGCATAACGAAATGGCTTCAAATATCTAAAATAAATAAAAATGGGTCTAGTACGTCTAAAATGCAAATACTAATGTACTATTTTTCTTTTTCCTGCTGCTTGGACGATGGGTACTAACATTAGGCATATTGCGATACAAGGTGGACTTCCAATCGCTTCAATTGGACGAACCGTTGGACGATGTAGACCTCGATGACTATTAGACTAGGCATAAGAATCAGTAGAGATGACAAATGCTTGCACGATTAATTTTAAACTGAATCTCATAGACGGGCAGGTCGACGCGGATATTAAAACACTTGAACTTTTTGTTTGAGTTTTTTCTTCGCTTATGCATGAAATAGTTTTAAATCATCCAATACTTTACATTTAAGTGATATAATGTATTAATTTTTTTAACACATAAATTACATTTTTAGTAAGTTAAAAAATGTAGTTATTCTGAAAAATAAATTAATTTCAAATTCTACGACATAACAATAACTTGTCCGAATTTATAATTGCTTATGACATTATGTTTTGATTATATTCATGGTTCATACATAGTTTTTATGAACTTTATAGGTAATGTTCATTTTAAGCGTAATTCATAATTTTGTTATATTTAGGATTCATAATTTTGTTATATTTAGGAATGTTCTAATCAACTATAGTTTTTAGAGATGTTGGAATATAATGTGACATTATGGATAAAAACTGGTAGGATTTCTAAAAGAACTCTATAATATTACATTTTTCCCATCACAAGACTTTCCAGACCTTTAAGTCTTTAATAGATTAATTGGTATTATGGAGACTACTTCCACTTCAGTAGAGTTTGACTCTGCTTGAAGCGAATTTAGAAATGCCGGTGGAATTCATATTTATTCAAAAGTAAAATATACATTTGCAATGGACTTTATTTATTAGTTATACTCCAATATGATAATGTATATCCCTAAGCACAATCCTTACAAGATTGTCATTAAAAACGGTCCACACAATGTAATAAGAAAAGATCCAAATTGACCAGTAGCTTTAAAATCTTGTAACGCTAAAGACATGTTACTACAGTATATTTAATAGACCAATAGGTTATTCTACTAGGAAGCTAGTAAGAGGAGAATGTATACTAAACTCCCTAACCAAAAACTCCAGTAACTACTTACGTTTGATGCCAGAGTCTTGCTTATTTCTGCTGCCATAAATTTACTTATTTCTGAGTTTTTTCAGCTTGGAGTAACAGTAATTGTAATATTGTAATTAATTAAGAAAATATTGAAACAAATAAACCCACTGTGTTCCACTGGATTTTCTCCGATCCAGTAGTAATTATAAAAATGTCACTTGCCAAAAGTGTCTGTAAAGGTATATTTAAAGAAACTGTTTTTTTGTTTTGAGTTTGGGAGTATACAATCAGTAACATACCCATGCTACAGGCTAATATGACCTATAAATTTGCATACTCTGCAATATCTAAGTCCAATGGTTGGCTCTTGGCATCCTTTGATAAAAAAAACATCGTGGTCATAAATACTTATTACAAACAAAAGAAATAGGAAATCCTAGATGTAATCTCTTTTTGAGGTAGTATTTTTTTAATAAATTACGAAAATACAAAAAAAAATAGTAAATACCAATAAAATAACAGAAAATTTTATGAATTAGACAGCTGAATATCTAATTAGGTTTAATATCGCCACAATTTAGTAATGGCAGCCATTAAATCGGTAATTTAAAAGAAAACATGAAAATATGACAATTTTATGTAAGGATAAAAAATCCGCGTTCCGCCCGTCCGTTTGCGTTGAAATTAGTGCCGTCATGGCCCAAATAACTTTAATTTTATGTAACGTCTACACTTTAAACTAAATGCGATTTAAACTTGTTAGGAGGGGGTAGTTGCGTATTTTTTTAAACTTATTTTCAAAACTTACTGCTTTTAGATTTTTGTCATCAATGTTTTAAAGTAATGGGAATCTCGTTGACCGCTGATAGATTTTTTTCGTTGATTTTTTAAAATAATTGGAATCTTGTTGAAGTTTATTTTTTTAAATCCAATTTAAAGTTTCAATCAATTAGCAACGGTGATCTGTACAGTTTATTTATTGAAAGCCGTTCAATTTTTTTTTTCGTAACATTGGTTTGTTATTATTTCTTTCAAGTTAATATAAGCATAATAATCTGATTTAACTGATTTGAAAATACAGGTTGGTGTGTAAAATTAAGAAAAGCAAAGCTGTGTTTTTTGTTTTTTAATAATTATATCTTAGGTTGGCCATTATATTAATAATATGATTCAGGAATTGATATTGACATGGAAATACTGATTTGAAATACAAATTCTGTTTACGCCATCATTTATTCTTAAACTTTTATTTCGACATGTGAATAATGAGCTAATAACAGGTCAACAAAATTCATATTGTTGTGGTATTTATTATTATAACACTTGTACTGTTACATTACAGTTATGTATGTAATTATTATTATAGATGTTTTAATAATATAAAACAAATGCGATAATATGTATTTATTATTATTAAAAACTTACTATTTATAAGTACACACTGAAATGACATTTTCTTAATAACGATTTTAATCATTGAAAGTTAGTAATAATCATAATCATAATTTATTTATTGTTTGAACATAGGTAAATCAGGATGTTACAATATAAAATATTAGTCACGACGCATTTTAGTAATTTTCTTAAAATTTAGGTATTTTGTTAAATGAGCACTTGAAGTAATTCTCTACCTGTATTTTTTTATGTACAAAGGCAAAATTAAATTGTTTTGAAGCGAAAAAAAATTATATTGTCACTATTTGCTTAATAGTTAAAAAATTATAAATAATAAAAATCAGTCGTCAGTTAGTTTACTGTCAAAAAAATAACAATAAATAAATAAAAAATAATAAAAGCAGGCTTTTCCCAAAATAAAAATGCTCTATGCTGCAAATATTACAAACAATTTGTGTTTTTGGTAAAATTTTCTTAATAATGTATTTGTATTGACCGACATGTTTTATTCAACTTAAAAGAAGCATGATTTTGTTTCTGATCCGGTAGTTGCTATAAAACTGTTGACCCCTCAAAAGTGCCTTTTTTATATATGTTTCCCTTTACTCAAAAATTACAGACCAATTTGGAAAAATTATTCTTTAGTTTGGAAGAATTCCTATTGGTCCTATTAAATACTGATGAGGATCCAGGGTTTCACATATACAGATTGAAAGTCATTGCAATTTTACTGCGTTTGAATATTTGAGTAAATTTTCTTTATTTCTTAATAAAATAGGTGATATTGAGAATACCGAGTCAAAATCAGGACATATCCAGTTAATTTTCATACACCAGTCCAAATACAGATATAGCGTTTTGTGAATCTTAACCTCAAAAATACAGGTTTTCTTATGGAGCAAAATTATAACTAGTTTTTTTGATGTTTTACATCTTTCCTTTCGGTTGCTTGATATTATTTGTGGGAGTAATTTCGTAAATGAGACGGAAATGTATTACAAAAAATCAGGGAAACGCGCGTTATTTGATTTTAACAATGAGCGCGCGTGGTGGCGGTAATCTTGTGTGAGTAAGCGCGCGCCTTATTATAGATATACATATATATTCATGCATAGAATATATTCGACCAATAATATGACGAGTAAATTGACTTCATATATATTTCATTCATTGATTTAAAGTAGAGGATAAGCTCTAAATTGCATATAATTTTTTTCGTAATACAAATATGATTTGCATCATGTACCTCAGTAACAAAAACATATCTGTCTTGTTTTAACACGTCGCTATTCACGTTAGTAAACGATATAAAGTATACGTCATTGATTTCAATTTTTTGATATTATTTTTCGTGAGATCAATAAGCCATACTTGAAGCATATTTTTCACACGACGCCATTTTATGATCTCACTTTCATAGAATAATTCGTTTGTCAAATATCAGTTGTTTGGAGTTTATTTTTAGTTTTACAGTGAAGTATGTGTGTTTTCTCTCTTTTTAACTAATCAAACTCAATTAACTAATCAAACAAAACCAAAAGTCACATGGTTTTGTTTGATTAGTTAATTGAGTAAAAATCAACATGACAGAGTGTTGCATGCAAAAGGATGTATGGGCGGAGGCGACGCCATATTTGAGAACATTTGCCTTCAGGTCACATGACCTTATTTCTTATCCTCTACTTTATTACATCAATGCATTCATCACAATTTAATTGTAGGATAACATCAGATGTTAAACATCATATGCAACTACTGTTAGACTCGTTTTTTTTTTTTAAATTTTCTTTGATTCCAATTTTTGCACATACTGTGTGTCGATAGGTTCGTAATTTTTGACTTAATTCGGTTTATTTAGGTTTAAGCCAAGTGCTTTCATCTCAAGTTCCGAGCAAAGCCTTTATAAAAACCGCTGAAAGTCTCTATTAACCGGTATTTTTAAAACGGTTTTAAACCCTGGCCAAAACTTTTGATCTGACGTTGTGACATAGCTATTGTCGACTAAAATAGCATAGTTTATGCAGGGGTATATAAACACAGTTTTCTTAGTCTATGATCAACTTTGTAACAGTATTTCCATATTGTTTTATTATGATTCTCGAAATCTAGAAAAAAAATAAAAAAATAATGTCACTAATATGTTATTTGCAAGAGTCGTTTAATTCAAAAAGTACTTAGATATTATATAAAAAGTTGTTAGGTTGACGAAACAAAACGAATTATGCAAATACGAAAAAGGAGCTTATTTAGAATTCAACAATAATAATTTTTAAGGTATACCTACGTCAGATAATCTCTTTTTATTAAGGGGCTATAATATGAGGAAATTATTGAAGTACATTTAAGTTACATTTTGTAAAGTAACATGTACAACTAAAATATTAGGTAACATTTAATTTTCGAAAACGATTGTTTCTGTTAATTGATTTGTTTGCCTTTAATTAAAATATCAGGTAACATTTAATTTTCGAAAACGATTGTTTATGTTGACTTACTTGCGTTTAACTAAAATATGACTTTAACTTAGGGAGATTACTTAATAGCACAATTTTAAATGAGGGTGCCCGTCTAGCCCTGCATAATCATGTGCTTATCCCAACGCTATTGTATGGAAGTGAGAGTTGGGTATGTCAGAAAGGGCATGAAAGTAGAATCAACGCGGTCGAGATGAGGTCGCTAAGAAAAATATGTGGTGTGACACTCGCGGACCGGGTTCGTAATGTCGAAGTGAGAGAGAGGTTAGGTGTGAAAGAAAGTGTCGGTGTAAAGATGAGAAAGGGCATGCTCCGTTGGTTCGGACATGTAGAAAGAATGGTAGATAAAAGGTTAACAAAACAGATATACAACGCGAATGTGGAAGGATGTAGGTACCGGGGAAGACCAAGACTGACATACCACGATCAGATTGATCGAGTATTGTCCGAAGGTGGTGTCAAGAGTCTTCGCAACCGGCGTGTGTGTATGAAGAGAGTGATGAATGTGGAAGAAGCGAGACAAGCCTGCAAGGATCGTGATGTATGGCACTCGGTTCTCTCTGCCTACCCCGTAAGGGATCTGGCGTGAAGATATATATATATATATATATGTATGTAACTAAAATATAGGTAACATTTAATTTTCGAAAACGATTGTTTCTGTTAATTGGATTGCTTGTGTTATAGCGAAAATAAAATGATTTATTAAAGGGCTGTAATATGTGAAATTTATTGATGTATACCGAAGTTACATTTTGTAAAGTAACAAGCAAAACTAAAATATTAGGTAACATTTAATTTTCGAAAACACCAGTTGCTATTAATTCACTTAAGGTGAGGTATTTTGATGCACGTCAGTTCTATAGGAAATGGGCGGCGCGGCATGTTCTGAGACCGCTGGGAAACGTGTTAATTTTCGGATAAATAAATATAGGACTTCAGCTAAAAACCAAAATTTAGGACACTCTTTTTGTATTTAAAACTAAAATCACCATACAAAAATCATATAAAAGATTGGAAATATTGGAACGAAGTTCCTTACGGCAGGCTTGGAGGGGATAGGGATTTTGCTGCGCGACCGAACTGAAAAAAATGTGATAGTAAAACCGTAAGAAAAATGCGTGGAATAAAAGCGTTAAATGAGACGTGCGCAGGCGCGACAGTCGCGTACACAAGCGAGTAGTGCCGTTTAGCCGAAGGAAGTTCGTTCCTACCTGGTGTCCCGCGACACCACATCATTTTATTAACAAATTACTTGTTTTAGAGATTTTTTTAGCCTGTTTTCGGAATTTTATATGATCGAGTAAAGTACATTCTGTCATGTAATAAGTTAGCACATTCCTTAGGTAATATCTTCAGGTATATTTTGTAATTTTTATAAAATTGTTTTTTAACAATCAATACAAAAAAAACGTGATTTGGCAAACCTGTTTTTTCCCGTTTGTCCCGATGCCTTGGCTTAATGATCGCGTTATAGCGAAAATATGAAAAATTGATTCAAAATGTTTGCAACAATGAGTGTTACTAGTCAAATGTTCTCAAACTTATGCTTGTAATAAGCGTGTTTAAAAAAATGTTCCATTTTTACTCAGAAGTTTTTTTTAATACTGAAATGTGAAAATGTATACCGAAGTTAAATTATATTTGTTTTTTAGCTAATCGGTTTTACTTATAAGCGCATAATCAGGGTTTTAACTTTCTCAATGTTTCTAAAGTGAAAGCTGTGACGATTCTCTAATAAGCAAAACCAGATGCCTTTGAAACGAGTATATTGTAAGTATAGAACAGTGCAAGCGTTTATTTAAAAATATATAAATACATAATGTAGTTTTACAAAATACCGATGATTGAAGAAAACTATCCCTTCACACTTCACAGATAGTAGTTTCAATTCGTTGCACATATCAGATATATGAGAAAGATTTAAGTATTATAATTTATTTTAAAAATAAGACATTGTCTTTTCAAAATAAGTTTGTCTACTAGTGTTTCACTGTATCTATTGCCCAAGCTAAATTATAAATAATTAATTTAAAAAAAAGTGTTTTTTGGAACATTTATAAACTTGATAAACCGGTATGTTCTAAGCTTATAAGAAAGTAGGCAATATTTTTGTTTATTGTATGAATAATTAAATTAACAAATCTTTATGATTTACAAAATGCGCGTTTAAAAATATTTTAGCAAAAAATGAACTCTGTTTTTTATTACATTCGGGTTTAAATTTAAGAATTGTACAGAATTAATTTTAAACGTATTTCTAAGTTTATATTATCGAATTTAAAATAGGACAGTATTTGTTAAAAAATTTCGTTGTATGAAAATAAAAATTATTATAACCTTATGCTTTATAAAAATTGTTAAATATTTCAATTACTAGAACTCCATTACTGAAATAATTAAGTTTGTAGTTAAATTTTCAGAAAGGTTACATTGTTTTCTTTAAAACCCAATTCTAAGCTAATGACATTTTCTATTTTAATTATTTTTCAAAAGTGAGAATTTGACAAAAAATAATAATTTAAGAGTGCAAAAATATTACACTTCAGTAAGACCGTGGAATATAAAATTCTTTATAAATGCAACGACGTCCCTTCTATTTGTTCTTCTTGTACATTTTTTCTGTTAAACATTGCCTTTAGCAATAGCCTGCGCCTTAATAGTAGATATAAACGAGATAGACTTGGATTTTTTATTAAAATTAATGTGTGTAAAAAGAAACGAAAGATTGATAAAATTAAAAATCCAGCTAATATGTAACCGCGTGTTTTTAAAATAAGACACGTCGAAACTTATAAAAAATTGTATTGAATAATTATTTTCACAAATGATTACGATGGATTTTTTTGTTTTTTTAATCATTTTTATTTTTTGAACAATAGTCCTTCTGCCTTTGTATCAGACAGTACATAAATAACGAATGGTTGGCCAAACTTTTCACCAACGGTTTGATTACTAGGTATAGTACTGCCATATTTCGTCCTGGTCTTGTACTAAATTGGTAAATATAACATCGGATATAAAGCAAATTATTTATTATTGATATGTGTGTTTGTCAGACACTAAAATACATCTATGAAAACTGAAATTTATTAAATAAACTTGTAATTTTAAATTTTAACTAATTTTAAAATAATTTAAAACTAGAAAAACAAACATTTCAACCTTACACAAACTCTTGCTGTCGATAATCTATAGCAAATTATAAAAATTGAACTAACTTAAAAAAGAAGAAAAAATATTATTTATATTCTCCATCGTCGAAGAAAAAGTAATGCCGCCGCCACTATGGTGACGTCAGACAGTGCGTTACGTATTTATGTCACGCACGCGTAAACTATGTAGTTTGTTTTAAGGACATTTGCGTTTTTTGAGTCATCAACATCTCTCTCGTATTAATTTCTTTTATTGAAAACTCATTCTTATTAAATTTCCAAGTCTTTCTCCGTGAACCAAGTAACAAATAGTTCTAAGAAAAAAACCTGTTTAAAAATACACGATAGAGTATAAATTAACACCAATATATTTAGTCATATAAACAAACATCCAATATATACTAGTTCTCGAATATTATGATTAAGAATATATTGTTTAATACATATCTTGAATTAAAAATCATTGTATTCATAAATTTTATATAAATATCTTCACGTAAAATTTTTTGTGCAGTATGTTGAGATTAAAAGATCAAATGATTCATTATGGTCGACCAGTGGTTTCTAAACTTTTCCATGTTCTTATCCATCATCCATGTGACCTATATAGGGAAACGGACTTTACTCCCAACTTAGTATCATATAAAGCCAACAATATAGGCAAATACAAAAATATTTTTAGTAACCAACAAATTAATGTGTAAATTATTTCAAACCTATAATAATAATGTAGTTTGGTACTGTAATTTATAAATAAATGACACTGTCTAATTTAAGCCTGAGTATTAAAATTATTTACTTTGAACATTAAATATCGTCGGCACTTGGTAAAACTCCATGTTAATTTATTTGTACTAATAGTATGTTACAAGTAAAACAGTACAAGTGTTTGTAACATACTATTAATACAAAAAAATGAAGTCATTGGTAACGTACCTGAGCGTAATTACCCGCGAGGGGGTAAAATAGCTGTTTTGTGGGGGTAACGGAGTTAGTACTTAGAAAATTTTTGAATAGAGCATAAAATTAAAATATAAACATTTACACTCATTTTAATTCTCAGACGAATTTAGTGACGTGTGTCAATATAATAATAACTAACATTATAATTTGAAACTAGTTGAAATTTACACAGTAATTTGTTGATTAATAAAGATATTTCTATTCATTTTAAGTAAGGGTAATATCGATTTTCTTATAAACATAGGTCATATGAATAAATTTGAAAAAGTTGAGAACAATTTGTCTAGACCAGTGGTCGGCAACATTTGAGTCGGGAGGGACAAAAATTAAAACTTACAAAATTTCTTAATTTTTAAAGAACCACAAAAAATTCTTTTTACCAATAAATGGTACTTTCATAAATAAAGTTTTTTGATAAAAAAAACTGCTCTTATTTACTCATAAGAAAAATATCTATTTATTCATATGTAAGTAGTGTTTTTTTTTTCAGTTTTTATTTTTATTTAGGATCTTCAAGTAGATTTTTTTTATAAAATACTTAAATGATACTTTCGTATGGAGCTAAATAACCGCATCTTCACATCCAAAAAAAAAGACTCCTGGTCTAGACTTCTTTCTTCACTCTTTTAATTATCTTTATGTAAGTACGCCGATTTCGAAAGTGACCGCAAGCCATCATTTTTTTATGTCAGTTATGGATTCTGTCACCTACATCGCACCATATTTATTTTGTACATCTGTTTCGCTATTCTTTATATATAATGTCTGTAAAAATTTCTTCTTTTTCATTTTAACACCGACGCTTCCTTTCGAACACTTCCCCTCTCTTTTTAAAGTATACCTTACTCATTTTTACACTGATGTTCCTTAAAAAACACTTACTTTCTCTTACTTAAAGTATTCCCTTTTCGTTATTATACCGATTTTTTCTTATAAACACTTACTTTCTTTTATTTAAGTATTCCAATTTCATTATTACACTAATGATTTCTTTTAAAAACTCTCTCTCTGTTTCTTAAGTATTCGTTTTTATTTTTACACCAATGTGGGGATTGGGGATACACAGTATGGAATGCGCTGATACAACTTTATATGTGAAGGCAATGTGGGTTAGTCGTCCACGCGACTTTAGGATTATATAGCCGTCAGGGTCAGCGCATTACATACTGTGTCCCCACACCAATACTCTTTTTAAAAAGTTTTCCTCTCTTAAGTATAGAAATATTTATTTTTATACCGATGTTTTCTTATAAACACTAACTTTCTTTTAAGTATTCCTATTTCATTATTATTCTGATGCTTCATTTTAAAAACTTTCCCCTCAAGTATTTCTTTTTGTTTCTACACCCGTACTTCCTTTCAAATCTTTTCTACTTCAGTATTACAAACACGATTATCAAAAGTTCCACCTCGGGTTTTCCAACGCTTTATTTGACCGCGTTTATCCTGCTTTCATGCTATTTCTGACATACTCATCTCTCAGTTCCGTACATAGCATTAGATTCGTAAATGTTAATTTCATGAAAAACTTTAAAAACAACAAAGAAAAATGTCGACACGCGAGACTCGAACCCGCGATCATCTCTCTCAAGCCGGGACGCTCTGCCACTGAGCTAGTGTCGACGGGCTCGACGTGGCGCGTTCGAGTCTCGCGTGTCGACATTTTTCTTTGTTGTTTTTAAAGTTTTTCAAGTTTCCCAAGCATGGAGTGAGTGCTATAAAAACAAAAATAATTGTTAATTTCATATTTTTTTTATTATTGTAAATCTATGCATATACTAAAAAGTATAAACAAGAATTATTATTATTACACGCGTAATAATCAATTATTACTATAGAGTATACACGTAATGATTATTACATTCTTCATTATTCGAGTTTAACTTTGTCTTTAAAAGATGGCGTTAATTTTAAAACAGGTTTAAATGAAACTACCCACAATAAGGGAGAGCATACAATGGAGTTGCAATAAAAATAAAGATTTTATTTTAATTTATTTATTGTAAAGTTTTTTATTTTAGGTTACGTAGGTCATTTGTATTTGAGTGCAATTATAATAGGTTTAGATATGTTTTAATGTAACGTAGAATTAAGTTTAACGAATTATAATATTTTAAGGATTTAATAGAAATGTAACTTGGATTGAAAAATGTATGCTTTTCTGATATATAAAACGTTTGCAATTGATATTACTTTATTATTTTAAAACCCCGTCGCATGATTATATTAATTGTTTTTTGAATATAGAATAGTTTTTGTTTTTTTTTTATTTTGTTTGTGTAAATAATAACACTTAGCCGTATCAGTTGGCATAAATTAACACCTATTGCTAATTGTGATACAAGCCGTTTGGCACAATTTATTTTATTAAAGTAAAAATCGAGAAAATAAATTAAATCATGGGTAGTGAGTCCTAATGAGAAAGTTACGTTTCTGGCAGCTATTAACGTAACCCCTGTCCAATCATATACATATGTGTTATATTTTAAATATTAATAGATAAGTTATATCTTAAATAATATTTTTGAATATTACCTTTGGCAACACAAAATGGGACGCGTGTTAGTTTTATTAAAAAGCAACGTCTGTTGTCCAGTTTAAAATATTTGCAAAATTTTAGGGAATTTGACGGGTAAATAAATACGACTATTTAAAATACTAAAATATTTTTATTGTTATAAATAAAGTCATTTAATTATTTTGTTTGATAATGTTGTAGTTTTGTCAAGTTTTTTTTTCTTAAATACTGTATTTTTTTTCAAGTTTTTTTTTGAAAAATACTGTATATACCTACATGTTTGTGTATTGTAAAATGATGATGTACAAATTTGAGGATGCCAGAGGAAACGAGTAAAGCGCGCGAGCAAAAGCTAACGCACGCGATTACCACGTAACGTCGAAAATAACCGCTTTGACATTGCGCGTCACTGCATCATTTGCTGTTCTTTTAACTCTTTCTAGCCAAACTATTATACATATTTGTATATTGTAAGGCGATTATACACAAATTAGAGACGAACCAAGTAGAGCGCGCGATCAAAAGCGAACGCATGCATTCGCCACGTAACGTCACGAATGAATGCACACGGTTGCCACGTTCGCTCTTCTATTTACCCCATTTAAACTAAACTTCTATATTACAGCACAATTTTTACATAGTATATAAAACAAAATCGCTTCCGCTGTGTGTCCGCTTAGATCTTTTAAACTTCGCAACGGATTTTAATACAGGTTCATCAATATACAGGTTGATTCAAGAAGAAGGTTTACAGCCATTTAGGTAATTAAGTTGACCTAAACCTTGAAGAGTATCTAATTCTCATTCCAAATAAATAAAAATAAAAAATACCCTTAAATTTTAACGTAATTATCCAATAAATTCATAATTCATACGCACCAACACGTTCGCGCAAGTAACGCACATATCGATAGATTGATAAATAGGTAATTACGTAAATAGGCAATAGTTACTTATATGGATTAGGTTAAAATTTAAGGATGTTTTTATTTTATTTATTTGGAATGAGAATCAAATACCTTATTGCCTCTTCAAGGTTTAGGTCGACTTACCTTACAGGCTATAGGTATACAATATAATACATTAAAATAGAGAAAAATCCAATTTTCTCTATTTTCCAATCCAATCCAATAAGGAAAAATCCAAAAAAACAGAATTCAATCAAAGATTTTTACTACTAAAGCTTTATCGGAAATTTTAATTAAAAAGATAAATAACGACACTGGATAAATTCAAACCAGACAGGCACTTTCATCCTAAACGTGAACGAAAGTCATACTACTACGAATAAACGGGTTCAATTGGACTACATTTTTTCGAATTGAATTGCGAAAATAACAGACACATTTAGAATGAAAGTCGTTGGTTCAGATCCATGGACAATCGACCACTACATTTTATTCTTGTTAAATTTGACTTGCCAGTCGATTGCTATATGTATTTTAGGAGTCCTAAATTAATTTACCCTTATTTAATATAACATAAAACACCTAATGTATATGCAAGCTATGGATTGAAGGTAATAAATACTCTATTATGTCTGCATGGTCTAAGGTGTGAAGACGTAAAAGTAGTTTCCAAATGAGAATTACAAAACTTTCTTATTATTTCTAAAATGTATTGCTTGATTCAGAAGGATTTCATTCTTTTTGATTGTTTTTCAAAACTGATTGATTTCTGTTATTTCAAAATCATGTCACGACATTAAAAATGATATGAATATCAATTTTTTTATTTTTTTATTTATATGGTCTGATATCATTCTTATTTTATGTTTTTTCACGAAATATTTTTGTACTGATTTAAACAACTTTACACATGTAATTCTTAAGTTGTGAAAATTTAAATTTCCTTCTTAAGGTTATACTTACTTTTTAAAACCAACAAAAACAAAACATTCAATTTTATATTTATAAGAAGAACGGGCGGCTTCCGAAACGCAAATTATTTTTAACAAGCAATTAATCTGTTTAACAGATCATTTGCTTGTAAAAATTATGTTAAATACAGATTAATTGCTTAAATTAATTTTTAAAATGCAAAAATTAATTGTTAAAATTAAATTGCCTTTGGGAAACCGGCCGTAAGGTTGGCTTTCACCAAATTAATTAAATAATTTTACTATTATTCAATACATTTAAAAAGTATTTAAATAGTGTTATTACAAGCCGGCCTAAATGTTTTCTTTTTTTGACTAAACGGTTTTTTTTGCCAATTTTTTCGTTTTTTGCCAAAACTGTTAAATTTCATTTATACGTGAGTCACTCAATAAGTTTTGATGTAAAGAAAACCTACAAAAGATTATTTATTTTATACTAGCTGTTGCCCGCGACTTCGTTCGCGCGGACTTCGTTTACTCCGCACAGCTCCTCCCCCGTAGGTGATAGCGAGATAATATCTAGCCTATATGTTGACCCGACCTGCTAGTAATATTCACGCAAAATTTGAAGTAAATCCATACAGTACTTTTTGAGTTTACCCCGGACATACATTGTCTTTCCTACGATTTTATTATACGTATAGATTTTTTTCAAAATACTCTCGGTCATTTTGTATGAGTTTTTTTATTTGTCTAAACCAAACTTGAGACGCCATCCAGTCTTGATCATCAGGTATAAATTGCTACTTCATAGGTAGCCACAGCTTGTTCAGCTCTCGCAAAAATAAAATGCTTTTTATTTTTTCTTTTACTGTCGGTAATAAAAGGAAATTACAGGGAACTAAGTGTAGGTTGTAGGGTGGGTGAGGTAGGGTTTTGATTCCAAAATGCTCAATAAACTCCTTTGTTCTGAGGGACGTATGTGAAAAGACGTTATCGTGGTAGAACATAATTCCTCTAAGCCCAAACTTTGGTCTCTTCACTCGCACTGCTTTGAAAAATATCGACCATGCTATTGTAATATACGATTATGACTTAACAGACCTATAATTTTCCAGCATGGATGTCGACATACGTCCACTCCGAGAAAAAAAGTAGCAACCATAATTTTACTAACGTTTTGAGATCTTTGAAATTTTTCTGTAAATTTCCCTCTGAAAAGACCAATACTGATGAAAGTCGCTTATTTACTGGATCGTAGTGTCCAGAATAAAGCGAAAATCATCAGTTCATCCAGGTTTCGTCACCTGTGATGATTTCAGAAGCACACCTCAATATCTCGTTTTCAAATCGTTAATGCCATTCACGACACTAATCCACAAGAGCCTGTTTTTCTGTTTCGGAGAGTAAACGCGGGATCCAACACCAGAACTTCTTCACTCATATATGTTGATATAGAATGATATTATCCTTCCCCGAACTAAACGCCTAGGACAGTGTTCCACAAAGTGTGTGTGGTAAACTGTACCGTGGTCATTAATTAATGTGCCGTTTTAAAATACAATATTCTCTTAAATAAACTACTTTATGAAAATAAACATGAATATTTTTTTATAAGTTTATGGAGTACCTCGAAATTTTTATGAAATATTAAGTGTATCTTGAACGCAAAAAGATTGCAACACTGGCACTGGCCTAGGATATTCTCGATCTACGTGTGTGTAATTTTCGGGTCTTCTTGCACCAATATTTCAATATCCACGCGTTTTCTGTAGCTACTGCTGTGCAAACAGCGGTCACTTGTGTTGCCATGCACGAAGTTAGATTTACCCCTTTTAATTTCATCAAACCATCTAGAAACGGTTGCCCGGGATGGAGCAGTGTCCTCTTATTATAATCGTTGTAAATTAATGTTTATATGTGTGATTGTAATCGTTGTAAACTAAGTTCGGTTAAAAAAATAAAAGATCCGAAAATACCATAGCGCGCAAATGTTCACTAACAGCGAAGCTCCGTTGTTTCAATTTAAAAAAGGCGGGAACAGTTGTAATAAAAGATTGGAGCGTTGTTATTTTTTTTTAATTCCTTTTACTGGCTATTTTTTGTTGTGTGTTTGAATAAATTTGCTTTTTATAATCATACTAGCTGACCCGGTAAACGTTATTTTGTGTATTAATAATACCGTAACGTTCAAACGTTATTTCGAACGTCTCGAAACTTATCGAGTGACTACGTACCCACAATTTCTTTTAACTCTTTAGCTCTTTAGATTTTTGCACAAAACGATACTGAAACCAGAGTGATCTAGAGTACAAATGTATATTTGTTTGCCCCATTACTTAGATAAGTTTAGCTTGCCGCCATTTTGTACAACGCGCCAATAACAATTCTATTGTGAGATGTTGTGATATCTTGAGACAAAAAGTACTGGGAAACGCTTAGATCAGAGTGGCCAGAAAGAATTGTGATTTTTCTATATAACTATGTAACAAACTCATTATTGATTAAAAATGTCACTTAGATCACTCGGGTTTAGCGTCGTCAAATATGTAAATATGGTTATTGTTTTTATTTTTTGGTAGTTTTCAAACTTTGTGTACTTATATACGTTTTTGTACGTGTTGTGTGTTTTTGTTTTAACTGCTTACGAAATTCGTTTTTGTCCCACTTAATTATTTTTTAATATCCTTAAAATTAAGTCATTCTCCTCCATCTTGTATATGTTTCTTGTTGTTTAAATATATTATATTTTTGTACTGTAGAAAAATATATTCAAATGAAATAAAAAAAATTAAAATTATTAAATACAGGCAATTAATTTAAAAAAAAACGAATCCTGGTGTAACAAATTAATATAATAAATATAATAAAATGTAATTAAATTATATCTTTATAATTAACATTTTAGCTTTTGTAATCACATTTTCTAATTTACTACATGGTAGAGTTCTACATTGTCTCACTCGGGTCTGGTACACCCGCCTTACCTATTCTTGCCGCAATAGATTCAGTGCTTGTCACTCTCGTGTTCCGGTTTGGTGGGTAAGGTAGCCGGTAAACTTATGCATGTGGCATTAAGAACCCGACTCATGGATAGCAGCGCACCATTACCATTATGATGTTTATAGGCGATGGTTTCTCTTTTCATCAGAAGAGCCATCAGTTTGCTTGCTATCTTATGACATAAAAATAAAATATATATTTCTCATATAATTTTTTGTGTATTTTTTTATATTAATAATTATTTATTATAACCTTTAATATAAATATTCTATATTACAGGTTTGCTTCGCTACAAGGTGGATTTCCAATCTATGCAGTTAGACGACGAGGAGATAGATAATCTTTACGACATCGACGACTATTAGGTGGTCAAGCGATACGACGTTACCACTCGTGGGATCCTTGGATGGTAGCTTATAAATGGTAGCCTTTTTTAAAGATTCCACGTTTTAAAGGATATAAAACGATCTATTTAAAAATGGGTAGTTCGTGAATATTTTTCATAAATTCGATATTACAGTTTTACGAAATTGAAAAAATTCGTCTTGAAAGTAAAGTAAATAACTTTTTTTATTGAATTATCGGGTTTTCTTTTGATTTGGCGTCCATTTCTCGTTTCCTTAATTTTTTAAAGTTTATTAAAAGTATCAAAAATTTGAAGGTAGTTTTGAAAAAGTTCAGTAACAAAAACTCAATCACGTAATCATCGTAGGTACTTGGTGGTAGTTAGTGAATTTTTGCGATGGCTTGCCAAAATCTGGTACTACCTATTTTATCGCAATATCGTCAGTGCTTGTCACTATAGTGTTCAGATTTAAATATCCTGGTGTCTGTAGGCAATGGTTATTTCTTATCCACGAAACCTCTGTTGCCGTTCTATGAGATAAAAAAATATAAAAAATAATATTTTGTGCCTTTAATTTAGTTTGGAATATTTTTTATCAGCCATTTTGAATATGTCATATTTTCCTGAACATTGAAACTCATGCCTTTCTTACAAAAGCAAGTCTGACGTTCTTTCTAACAGCCATTTGAAAATACACTACATATCTTCGTAGGTACTTTTTACACCCTACAAAAGTAAATTTGACATAACTTTCTATCAGTCATTTAAAATGCGTCATATTTTTTTGAGCTTTTTGAAGCTCTGCAAAAGCAAGTCTGACATATATTCTAAGACCCTTTTTAAAATTCATCCTCTTTTCATGGGCATTTATTTAAACCCTACAAAGGTAAGTTTGATATACTTTATATCAATCATTTTAAAATACATCTTTTTGGCCTTCATTTTTGATAGCTTTTTGAAATATCTCACTAATAAAAAAACAAGTCTGGCATACTTTCTAACAACCATTTTAAAAAACGTCATATTTTCAAGGGTATTTTTAAACCCCACAAAAGTAAGCTTGACATACTTTCTGTCAACAATCGTCAAGTACTCTTCGACCTTCATTTTTGATAATTTTTTGAAATAAGTCAAATCTGTTATACTTTCAAAAACTATTTTAAATTACATCATATTTTCATGGACACTTTTAAAAGTTTGATAAATATACTATCACCCATTTTAAAATACATCTTTTCGCACTCCATTTCTTGAAATCGCATAAATAAATACAATGGGAACATTGGTACCAAGGATCTTGCGTTCTCTCTCAATCAGCGTCACAGACTGAGTACATTTAGCATTTATCGCCTATATGTTACTCCGTTAATTATCTTGTTGTTAGTATATGTTAGGTTTGAACGGAATTGCGTACATCGATATTGGTATTGAGGAATTGCTTTCATCAAAACCTTTTCTGCGTTTTATTATTTTGAATTAAAAAATGAGGGTAGTTTGAATTTCCTGAGTCTATGTGTGTATTCGCCTTAATTAACTTAGTACACTTTGAGTAAATAAAATATTGTTCTGAGCGTAAGAGTTTGCCATATTTTAAAATAAAAAAATCCTTAATCTGTGCTGTGTTTGGTCGAAAATTTTGCTCTAAGAGTCGGCAAGCAACCAACTATAAGTATTGCTTGCATCGTTCACTTACACAGAATCTAGCGAAGGTCAGATAGATGAGGTTAAAATATAGCTTGAATATGCAGTATTATGCTGGACCTTTGGCCTAAAAGCTGGAAAGCAGCAAAATATAGATATTGCTTCGCTTATTCACTTACAAAATGCTTAGCAAAGGTCGGACACATAAATATTTTACCACATACGAGCTAATAAAGTTAAACATGTCCTACCAAAGCCGTACAGATGGCAAACCTGTCTAATCATGTCCAGTTTCGGCCTGGGCCCTGGACACACTATCATTGCTACTTAATAGTGTCATAATCTATTGAAGTGTCAGAATTTTCAAATAGCGCCGTGACATGTTAAGTAAAATGGCGACATTAGAAGTTTCTAAACAAATATAAAGTATCTGACTAAAAGTGTATTCAGGACTCTTGAGTAACTTAGTCTATTAAAGACTTTAGAACACGTCCAATAGGAATACATTAAATTAGTGCCTTATAAACTGTGATATATACATACAGTTATGTTTTTTTAATATAAGTGGGGTTTAAAGTTGTTTTTTTTAAAAACCTTAACAAAAAAACAACCCTAACGAAAATGTTACTATTTTGCAAAAAAATTAAAAAAAATTGGAATCTTATAAAAAATATTGATCAACCGTCCAATTTTGCAATTATTTTGTACATTATCCATTATACTTACATACGTTCTGTTACTCTATACATACATAACATTTATAAAAAAACTATAAGGGTTCTCATAGATTACTTCGGAACCCTAAAAACGATGTAATTTCATTGTTTTGCAACACGAAAATTAGAATTTACACTTGCAATTATTGTAAACAGCATTAATAATTTTACGTTTAGAATAAAAATGAGTACTTAAGAATTTACGACATTTAAGAATGTTTCCCCGTTATGGGGTTAACAAAAATTACGTGTTATGTTTATTTATATTATATATATATATATATATAAATCAATTGCTGTTCGTTAGTCTCGCTAAGGCTCGAGAACGGCTGGATCGATTTGGCTAATTTTGGTTTTGAATTAATTGTTTCCCCGTTATGGGGATAACAAAAATTACGTGTTATGTTTATCTTATTTATATTATATATATATATATATATATATATATATATATATATATATATATATATATATATATATATATATATATATATTGTTGAAGTCCAGGGAAGGCTTAAAAGGTGAGAAAATATAGAAAAAAAATAAAAACATTTAAAAAGACAGAACAACGTTTGCCGGGTCAGCTAGTATTGAATAAATTAAAATAAACATTAACAACAATCAAGTAATTGTTATAATTTAAAATAATAATAATAATATTAAAAATATAATAACACCCAAACCCAGAAATACAAACATCTAAGTTCACCCATATTTAATTATTAATACTAATATCGATGTGCCAATATTGTATATGGTTTTTGATTGTATGTATGAGACGAGTCCGAAATTTGTATTAGGGTTTTACCTGTGAGCATTATTTTATATAAACCCGCGATTTAAAATATATTATCACGCTTGTATCCCAAAATGGGGAGGCAGAGTTGCAAACACCTACAATAAGCTGACCGTATACCATGTTATTATGTGAGGTCAACAAATCGAGCATATATCTCAGGCAAGTTATGATTTTCAAAGGAACTATAAAATTTGTAACATTTTCTTACATGGAAATCTTTTTATTTCGTTCAATATAACTCCGCCTGGATTCTAATTCAAATCAGGCAAAAAATGTTCCTAGCTGCATTATAAAAAAATTTTGTAAATCCAGCGGGATTATTTTCCATCATTGCGGGATAAAAACACCCTATGCGCTATTCCAGGGCATCTACCTGTGTGCTGAATTAAATCCAAAGCGTTCCAGCAGTTTTTGCGTGATACATCCATACACAACACAAACATACAAACTTTCCTATTTTAACATGTATGGAATTATTATTTTCTATTTAAAATAATCTTAGAATTTGTTTGTGTCGAAATGCACTTCCTTGCTTCAGAGAGCACATTAAATCATCATATTATTAATAGGGCTTGTTACTCAAAACCATCACTACCTTACCTAATCCTGTCGTAATAGCGTTTCGATTTGGAGGGTAAGGTAGCTGATGGACTTATACATGTGGCGTTATCATCCTGCCACACGGGCAACGCACCATAACATCTTTAGTGTCTATAAGCGATGGTTATCTCCGTCAAGTGGGCTATCTGTTTCCTATCTTATGATATAAAAAAAGACGTGTGGCACTCGGAGACTGCCGCGGTAAAGCTATTGCATAGCGTTTTTTATCAACTTATGCAATTACAATTATATATATGATTATGGTAGTTTTCCAATACAACCAATGCCACCTAAAGGCGGGTTGCTGAATTAAAGAGACATGCGTGATATTTCAAAAAGTCATTAAAAGTTCTGGTATTTATCGATAGATGGAATGGATGCCGGTCGGAGTGGGGGTGTTAGGTTTTCCCGTTACGGAATTTCTGGGCTCAGTCTCCACGCTCAAGGCCCGCGATAGAAGCTATGCAATAGCTTAAAAAAATAATATACCTAAATATATGACGTCCGATTCACTCTTCCAACCTCACACGGAAACTAGCGTGATGTTCTAATTTTCATGACATTAATTCCTGTAAGTAATGCTCGCATAAAAAACCCCAAATCGACATTAATTTGTAACTAAACTCATTAATAGTACTTTTTAATGTCGGTAATAGCAAACCGTCGTTTTAAATATTTATTTAATACATATATATCCATGAGATCAATGTAGATGTCTGTTTATTACGCAATTTTAGTATTTCATTAGGTAATGATGTCACCACACGGATATAAGTGAGTTATCCCGGCTTTGCGTTTCTTTCTGATTATTTTACCCGAAAAAGAGCGAAAATACTTAGCTGTCAGAGTCGCTGGACAGTTCAGATGGGAGGGTAAAAGTAAAGTTATCCATGTGGTATTCCAATTCTGCCAAGAAAAGGAAAAAAACAGCCTACTCTTTCTTAAAAGGCCGGCAACGCAACTGCAAGTCTTCTGATAGTGTAGTTGTCCATGGGCGGTTGTGATCACTTACCATCAGGTGAGCCTGACCGTTTGTCCCCTTTTTCTATAAAAAAAGCAACGGATCATTAATATCTTTGGTGTCTATAGGCGATGGTTCTCTATTTACATCAAGAGATATGCTTGTCACATTGTGATTGTTGTATCCAGGTTTTAGGTTTTCACATAAGTTATATTCAGCCCATAACATACTGAGACTTAGCGTTACGCAGAGGACATAGCTTTCTGTCAGAACAAGAGGTCAGATTTGACCGCTTCGCTATTAGGAATTTTCGAATTATGATGTGGCTACCACATTGTACGTAATAGAGACGAAACTCTAATGCCCCATCCAGACTGCTCACGAAATAGGCCGAGTTTGGCCGAATAAGATGGTGTGGGCACATACTTCACTTCGCCTCGGGCAACCTCGTCTCACTACCGATTGTTTTCGTTTAATGTCTTAAGCACACGCTGTGAAATTTTAAGACTACATAAAGGTCTTTACATTAAACCATGTGCTATGTGATAATATAAGTATCATTTGTCGGCGTTGCATTAAAATGTTATCACAATACGTGATAGAGATGATATTTAAGCGTCACTTAGCAGACGTTGCGTTAAACTTTTTAATAATACGTGATGAAATGGACATTTCTGTCACAGAGCGGACGTTTCATTAAACTCTATCATACAATGTGAAAGATGTGAAAATATAGCGTCATATTGTGGTCGTGGCATTAAAATATTATCACAATACGTGATAGAGATGAAACTTTAAGTGTCACATTACGGACGTTGAATTAAACTAACAATACGTGATAGAGGTGAAATTTTTAACGTCACAGCGGACATTTCATTAAACTCTATCATACAATGTGATTGATATGAAAATTAAGCGTTACGTGGCGGCAAATGTTATCACTATGTAAAAGAGACAAAACTTTAAACTTCACATAGCGGACATTACATTAAACTGTACCACGTGATAGAGGTGTAATTTTAAGCGTAACGTAGCGGTCATTACATTAAACTCAATCAAACATCCGTTACAAGATGGCGCTGGCTGTCCATATATGTCATTAAATTGTTATGAGTAGAGGTGCAATTTTAGGCGTCACATTATCACATAGCGGTCATTACATTAAACTCAATCAAACGGCCTTTACAAGATGGCGCTAGCTGTCCATGTACGTCATAATTTTTTTATGAGTAGAGGTACAATTTTAAGCGTCAAATTATCAAATAGCGGTCATTACATTAAACTCAATTAAACGGCAGTTACAAGATGGCGCTGGCAGTCCATATATGTAATTAAATTGATATGAGTTCTACTTTGTCCTGTTTCTTTCCAATCAGATTTTATTCTAGTTTTTGACCGTGCTGTAACCACAGAAATGAAAGGTTAAATAAGTCAAAGTAAGGCGATAGTAGTTTCCCGTTTAATCTGTCCGTATGTGGGTAGTCACAAAATTCGTGTGGTGATGTAGGAACATGTCGCAATATTAGCAAATCTATATATATTACGATTCAGATAACTGCCGCGTTAATAGCAAGCTCTTCGTCTTGTTATTGTAAAAATAATTGCAGTCAGGATTTTTATAGATTCAAATAATAGAATCTATCAAAATGTCCGACGCGTTAATCGCACGTACACGATGCACCAATAAGCGACACTGTCATAGTACACCTGTTAATAATTTTTATTGATACGATATAGTAATGTTGATTGCAGTTATTTTAACTAACATCTGAGCCAATACTGAATCGTATTGCGAGATAAATTGGCACCGTTCCAATGTAAAGTTATGTATCAGTTAAATATTATGTATTTAGTTAATATTGGAGTTTTATCGTTTTTTATTATAGATGTATTGTAATAAAGGCGGTTAAAGGCTGGAATTTGTTGTTTTTTTATACTAAAACCTTAGTATATCTATAGAAATTTTTGTAGCTGTTCCATCTAGCATTCTTTCTATCATTAACATATTTGGTGTCAAGACGCGTTAGTGTGTCTCCATCAGAAGAGCCGTCTATTTTAATAGATTTAGGCGTTACTTTGCGGAAATTCATAATTTAAAAGAGAAATTATGGTATTTAATTTGCAAATTTTCCGCGAAATGTTATATGGAACTGCCGTGATGCAACAGAAATGAAAGGTAGTGTAAGGAATGGAGCAAACTTAACCAAGGTCTGAAATTATAGAAGACCACAGAGGCACAATTAGTCCACCCACTTCCACGACACTCTTCCACGTCAGAAGCAAAGGCAGTAACACACAAGTTATGTACTCAACGCACGTTTCACTTCGCAACCGAAGCATCTTCAGGAGAGTCGACTTCACTCTATGAAGGGTGAAGAATTAATTTTTTGCTTCGTGTTTTCAAGTGCCTGCCGCACTCCGCGCAAAAAAAAACTGATTTATCACATGTTTGGATTGAATTCAAGCATGTAAAGCATTGATATAAAAAACTCTAGATGCACAGTCTCGAACAAAACTGACACTCAAAATTGTCTCTAATTTCATTTAAGTTGTTATAGATATGACAAAAATATATGTCTTTGCATATTCAACCTTGCGTGCCCGACTTATAGTTGTTTTTCAAAGCAATGTACGAAAAGAAATAAAATTGACAATGTCACGACCGACGCGATTCTATTTGAAATGAGCGCACAATTTAAAATTGTGCACTCATTTTTAGAGGACGTTTTTGACACACTGATAGTTTTTTATATCAATGATGTAAAGAGTATGTTTTTCAATAGGACATGAATACTTCTATCAATTAACGTGAGAATTATTTACTGAAGAGGTATTTACTACGAAATAAATTAAGGCGATTATCACACTGCCACGCATTACGCTGCATGTTGCGTGTCGACTATATTACAAAGTACTCGGTGATGTCGACGCACTACCGCATACTTGCGGGAGTGCAGATTTGCATCATCGTGCGGGTTTTTGCGCACTTACGCGCGTTGTTGCGTTTTGTGGGTTAACGGCGACTCTGTATTATTTCCTTCAAAGCCGTTCTCTGTGATAGTACAGAGCTGAGCGTCACGACAGTTTTGAAAAAAAAAGGTCATTTGTATGGAACTCATTCAGGATGCTGCCGTTATACTGCGGGACTCGGTATGCCATACCTTGCGTCTCCCCACGCGCGTGGGTTCATGTTCTCCGCTTGTATGCGCGTGATTTGCATGAACGCGCGTGGATGCATTTTCTGTGTGTTGGACTGTGCGTGTTTTATATACAAACGCCGTGTTGGTCCCGGCCTCCGCCGTGTTGGTCCCGGCCTCCTTTGTAGTATAGGCCAACTGCCGTTCTGCCAGGCAGGTCGTAAAAGGCGACCGATTGGCTATCGAGTCACTACCATCGTGGCTACTAGGTGGTAGAGTTCTGCATTGTCTCGCCCGGGTCTGGTACCACCGCCTTACCTATTCCTGCCGCAATAGCGTCAGTGCTTGTTGCTGTCGTGTTCCGGTTTGGAGGGTAAGGTAGCCGGTAAACTTATGCATGTGGCATTATACCTCGCCACAAGATAGCAACGCACCATTAACATCTTTGGTGTCTATAGGCGATGGTTGACTCTTTCCATCAGGAGACCCATCTGCTTGTTTGCTATCTTATGACATAAAAAAAAAAAAACGGAGATACAAGCAACGTTCGAATACGTATTCACGCGCTACACTGCGGGATGCGTGGCAGTGTGAGAATCGCCTAAGTTAAACTTCATACTTTGGCGAATATACGGTTATTTGAAGTCGTGGATTTTCAATCTATACATATAATAAAATCGTAGGAAAGACAAAACTGTACATTGAATATTTTTTAAAGAATACTTGGGGCGTGATCTACAATTGATATCGGAGCCAAAAATATAGTTTTTAGAATTTTTGTCTGTTTGTCTGTATGTATGTCCGGGTAAACTCAAAAAGTACTGCATGGATTTACTTCAAATTTTGCATGAATATTACTAACAGATCGTGCCAACATATAGGCTACATATTATCACGCTATCACCTAGCGGCCAGGTTCTGTGCGGAGTAAACGAAGTCCGCGCGGACGAAGTCGATGGCAACGGCTAGTTCAAAAATAAAGCGGATGACCTTATCTTTTTTTTATATCGCTGGAGAACAAATACATACGAACAAAATAGAAAGACCTATACTCTAGTAAAAAAATATTTATTTACATATATATTTATATAAATTTTTGTTTGGCCCTAAGTTACTTTTTTCGCTCCTTTTTTTAAAATTATTTACACCCATATGATACAGTTATTCGTTGAATTGATTACTCGATTATTATGTCTTCTATAATGTTATCAAAAATTAAAACATTAAAGTAATATAAATTTTAAAACTGACCTGGACAAAGTTAATGGCTGACGAAATATTCCTCGTCCAAAACAAAAACGAAAATATAGTTTTGGTTTTGTGACATAAACATCAATACACTAAAAGATCTTCACCTAATAATTAATTTAATTATAGTTAGTTTAATTAATAGTTAATTTAATTATATTCACTAAATATAATTTTAATGGTGCGTTGCCATCCTTGAATTGGGATCTTAATACAACATGCATACGTTTACCGGCGGAACAAGACAGTGGCAAGCACTGACGCTATTGTGGCAGGAATAGGTAAGGCGGTGGTACCAGACCCGGGCTAGACTGCAGCTACCACCTAGTGGCCACTACTCGCATAGTCAACGTTCGCCTCTTATGAACTGCCTAACAGAACGGCAGATTCTATTCTTCAAATTTTGCTTAAACCCTTTTTGTCTTTGTCTGTCCCTATGTATGTTAAAATCTTTAAAACTACGCAACGTATTTTGATACGGTTTTTTAAATATTCTTGAGGAAGGCTTTAGTATATAAACATTTCCGATATTCCCACGGGAACAAAAGCCACGAGGGTGAAACCGCGGTCAGGTCGCTAGTTAGGTTATAAATATCGACTTATAATTGTAAGATTGTCGGTGAACGAAAATTTGTGCTTTTCGAACTACAATGTAGTGGGGGAAAATATTTGTAGATGGCGCTGAAACTAATTTGTAATTTTGCTAACTTCTATAGTAAACAGTTCTTGTATGAAAACTAGATGGCGCTGATTTCATTAAGTTAATAGTAATACCGACACTGAAGATGTGTTAACATCCATGTGGAGAAGATGTAACGCCTCACGTCTGGGCTTCTTTTAAACAGCAGACTAAAAGATAAATTACCTTGCTCTGTGCAGCAGACATTCTGCCAGGCAGTTCACAAAAGGCAAACGATTGGCTATACATAGGCATCACTACCATCGTGACTATAAGCTTATGGCAAGAACGGATCCAGAGGATCATGATCCCCCTAGGCAGGGGCCTAGGTATGGATTTATTTAGGCAAACAAGTAAGGATTATAGCCTATCTTGACTGAACCTCAAATATGTGACCCCCCCCCACCCCCCTCCCCTCCCCTCCCTGACCCGAAGGCTGCATCCGCCCTTGGCTTATGGTGGGCAGTTCTGCAACTACTTACGGCATGCTCCGTTGGTTCGGATATTATGTAAGAATGACAGAAGAACGGTTAACAAAACAGATTCGAATTGTATTAAAGATCGCATTGTATGCGAATGTGGATGGATTTAGGTACCGGGGAAGACCAAGAATTTTTGAAACTAGCGTGTTTGTATGAAGAGAGCTTCATTTTCTGCGTTAGCTGAAAGAAATCTCTGTCGTTAAGCTCACCTTTTGTGCATAATTTTAAGTATTGTTTAATTTTTTGTTAATGACTAAATGTGTACTAGCTGACCCGGCTAACGTTGTTTTGCCTTACATACTAGGAATCCATAGCGGACAAACAACGTGACACGTAATTTATATAAGACTACGGGATTGTCCTTCCACGCAGCCAAAATGGCATTAAACTTTATATGGTGGTTAAGTATTCTTAAATTTTCTAATTTTCCGCGCAATTTTCTTAATATTTTCTTTTATGAGAACCTTCTTCTTACAAATATATATATATATATATATATATATATATATATATATATATATATATATATATATATATATATATATATATATATATTATGACACTCAATTATCTCTGACTACGTCTTAAGAGATTTGACGTGAAGATATGTATCATTACATAGTATAAAACAAAGTCGCTTTCTCTGTCTGTCCCTATGTACATAGGGAATGTATACTTAAATCTTTAAAACTACGCAACGGATTATGATGCGGTTTTAATAGATAGATTGATTCTTGAGGAAGGTTTTAGTGTATAAATCTTTCTGATATTCCCACAGGAACAAAATCTGCGCGGGTGAAACCGCGGGCAGGTCGCTAGTATATTATAAAATAACAATTATAATTTAAATATCGCATTGCTTGACACTCCAAGGATTTATAAAAAAAAACGTATACATTATAACGAGACCCTGAATACAAGAAAAACATTATAACTTTCAAAATCGAAATGGCGTCATCTATTTTTTGTCCGCCATTTTCGAATAGACGCGGTTGTTAATCAGTTTTAAAAATAAATATTGTTTTTGTTGAATTATGTTCGTACTGCTTGCCCGTTTTTTTATAACATAATAAACAAGGAGGATTGCGCTCCTGATGGAACGAGAAACCATCGTTTATAGACGCCAAAGATGTTAATGGTGCGTTGCTAACCAAAGATGTCAATGTGGCGGGATAGCAATGCCACATCTAAAAGTCTACCGGCTATCTTGACCTTCAAACCAGAACACGACATTGACAAGCATTGACACTATTGCGGAAGGAATAGGCAAGGAGGTGGTACCAAATACCCAGGCGAAACTGCGGAACTGTACCACCTAATAGGCAATCATTTTACGACTTGCCTGGCAGAACGACAATTGGTCCATTCTTATTTGAAGACCCAGACCGACATCGGCGAAAATTATTTGGCCCATTTTGTAGACTTTTTCTAGGCAGGTCGGAAAAGGCAAACAATTGACCAAGTGCCAACCGTGCTGGCATGACCCATAGGCATCACTGGTTATATCACTCGTTATAACATAATTCGCGTGTCACACCAGTTATATTCATCGAAAGCGTCCGTTATATAATATAATGCGAGCGTGATTTAATTTCACGCAGGCACAGCTACTACTTCATTATCTATATTTATATAATAAAACTAAGTTGATAAAATGTGCATGCCGATAAAACTTAAAAGGGAGTCCCGGTACGATAAAGGGACTTATATAGTGTGATAGCCCTTTATCCCCCCTCGAACAAGAAAGTTCCCGTTTTAATCTAAAGGGCGTATTTTTAAAGATATTAGGGCTTTTCTAACCCTTCAACTTGGAAATTAAGTGTAGTGGCGCCATCTGTTGTCGAGTATTTGAACTTCATTCAGAACAACGATTATTTGGGTTGCATTTCGAAAGTCACTGCGAGCAATTGCACCGTGTAGTAATGGCGCGAAATTTCAAATTCCTATTTCAATAAAGTCTTAAATTACATTTGTTATATTTCAACTACCACGTAATCTCATATCAACTCCCGAGCGAAGCCGGGCATCATAGCTAGTATGCTTATAATTCGCAGAAATCCAACGTGCGAAAGAGACAAAGCAACACTTTGAGCAACACCGTGCTACCAGCTAGAAGAGAGAATATGTTTTATGTTATTTCACTTTACTAATCCATATCCATAGTAATATTATAAATGCGAAAGTCTGTCTGCCTGTCTGTTACGCTTTCACGGCTAAACCGCTGGACGGATTTTCATGAAATTTGGCATGGAAGTAGTTGCAGAGCCGGGGTCAAACATAGACTATTTTTTTTTTCAAAAATCAACCCTTAAAGGGTTGAAATAGGGGATAAAATTTGTATTAAAAGCTATCTTGACGAGGTGTTAATCTACTCGCGAGCGAAGCTGCGCGGGTCAGCAAGTCACTTATAAATAGTAATCACTGGGCGGCGATATAACATACGGAATGAAATGCACCCAATTTGACAATAAGCTTCACTACTAAAATATAACGGTATGATTTATCACCCGTTATATAACAGTGACAAAAAACAAATAACTTCACGACGTGATAGTTAAATAAATGTAGCTATAATTCCCATCGCTACAGCCGTGTCACTTCTCACTATAGTAGGGGTCAGGGGAGCCCAAAACGCTAAATCGTTACTCGAGCGTCAAACGGACCTATTGGATTTTGTAGATTAAATTATAGGAAAAATTAAAGGTTATGTAATGTTTTTCATTTCAATGGTGGGGAAAAAATCTACAGTTAAAAAATGTTTTAAAAAAACTGTATATTGGAAACACTAAATCGCGTCAGATTAAGGTAGGTATGGCGGGTTATTGCGAGCTAAAATTATAAAATCTGCCGACTCAAGTATAGTGTAAGGGAGTGGGAGGGTCACAAAGTTGCAAAGAAAACGTTGTCTTGATATTCTCAAGCGCGTCTGATTTTTTTTTTCATATATCATAGGATTGCAAACAAGCAGATGGGTCTCCTGATGGAAAGAGTCTACCATCGCCTACCAATTGGGCGTTAATTTATGCATTTCCCTTAAATAATTTCATATTTTCAAGTTTTTTACGATTAGTAACAGGCATAGCCCTAGGTAGTCATTGTACCTAGTATGAAGGTTAGATTATCACTGCTGTTTTTTTTATATCATAAGATAGCAAACAAGCAGATGGGTCTCCTGGTGGAAAGAGTCAACCATCGCCTATAGACACCAACTAACACCGTTGGTGTCTATATGGTGCGTTGCTATTATGTGGCGAGGTCTAATGCCACATGCATAAATTTACCGGCTACCTTACCCTCCAAACCGGAACACGACAGTGACAAGCACTAGCGCTATTGCGGTAGGAATAGGTAAGGCGGTGGTACCAGACCCGGGCGAGACAATGCAGAACTCTATCACCTAGTAGCCACGATGGTAGTGACTCGAATAGCTAATCGGTCGCCTTTTACGACCTGCCTGGCAGAACGATAGTTGGTCTATTCTTCGGAGGAGTTCATCACACAAATGTTTGTCTCTGTCGGGCATCTAACTCGAGCCCCATCAACTCGTAGGTAGGTACGCTAACCACTCGACCAGCGCGAGCGCGGCGGTTATATCAAATAGTCCAGTACATCTATATTAATAATAAATGCGAAAATGTGGACGTTTATGGATGAATGGATGTTTGTTACTCAATCACGCAAAAACTACTGAACGGATTTGGATGAAATTTGACACACAGGTAGATGACATCACCTGGAATGACATAGGCTATAATTTTATCCTAAAAAAAGGAGTTGTTCCCGCAGAAATCACCAAAAACTTTTATATTGCTTCGGGCTGGGTACGGGTTTTTAATAAAGGTTTTTTTTAATACGTATTCGTGAAATTGGCGAATTTAAATTGAAACAAAATATCACGAATTTCTTCTATCGATAAAATATATATCTACTCTACGAAGACGTAAAATACGTTTAAAATCCAAAATGGCCGTCACATATGAAACTTTCCACACATCAAAATCTCCCATCCCAGAAAATGGCTATCGATTTGAAAAAACTCCCTCCACGCAGACGCGAAGTTATAAAATTTTTTACAACTCACCCCTCCCGTCCAAAATGCGGCCGCCACCAACGAAAAGGGGCTAAAAAAATAAAATTAATGGCGCGTCATATAAAATAAGAAAATGAAGACACGTATACCGACTGTATAAGACATGGTAATGATTTTAACAGTTTTTAAAATGGTGTGAAACAATATCTCTCTTCTGATTTTAATTACCTTTAATTAATATTGCTAGAAATGTTTTATAATCTACATTACGTTATGTTTCGGTCAAGTTAATTTAAAAAAAAAGAAAAATGTTATCTTCACGCTCGGATCCCTGAATAGGTAGGCAGAGGTAAAACAAAGACACCCACGATTAGCCGAAGATAATTTTTCCACAATGTGATGAGTGTCAAGCACGGATAAATTGGCAAATTCAAGGCAATTTCTTAGGTTGTCAATGTCGTTTGCATTTACAACCAGAAATAGACTTACAACAGTTTTTTTTGTGTTTTTTTATGTTATAAGATAGCAAACAAGAAGATGGGTCTCCTGATGGAAAGAGTCAGCCGTCACCTATAGACACCAAAGATGTTAATGGTGCGTTGCTATCTTATGGCGAGATCTAATGATACATGCATAAGTTTACCGGCTACTTTAACCTCCAAAGCGGAACAGCAGTGACAAGCACTGACGCTATTGCGGCAGGAATAGGTAAGGCGGTGGTGCCTGACTCGGGCGAGACAATGCAGAACTCTACCACCTAGTAGCGATGGTAGTGACTCATATAGCCAATCGGTCACCTTTTACGACCTGCCTGGCAGAACGGCAGTTGGCTTATTCTTCAAAGGAGCCGGGTACCAACACGGGGAAAAAAACTCCAGAAGTAAGTATTCTTTAAGTCTAAGCTTTTTATTCGACACGACAAAATAGCAAAATATGGCTTATTTCCGTTTGACTGCCCCATTGGTCGAGTGGTTAGCGACCCTGATTACCCAATCGACGGGACTCGGGTTCGACCCTCGGCGGGGACAAGCATTTATGTGATGAGTTTATGTTTATATTGCCAGGTTTGGGTGTTTATTAAATACTGTTGCCAGCGACTTCGTTCGCGCGGACTTCGTTTACTCCGCACAGCTCCTCCCCCGTAGGTGATAGCTTGATAATATCTAGCCTACATGTTGACCCGACCTGTTAGTAATATTCATGCAAAATTTGAAGTAAATCCATCCAGTACTTTTTGAGTTTACCCCGGACATACATACAGACAAACAGATAAACAGACAAACAGACAAAAATTCTAAAAACTATATTTTTGGCTTCGATATCGATTGTAGTTCACGCCCCAAATATTCTTTTAAAAAAATATTCAATGTACAGTTTTGACTTTCCTACGATTTTATATAGGTATGTATTTCTAAGTATTAGTGGTGTGTAGAAGGTACCTTTCTAGGGAAGCGCGTTTCATCTTAGGCCTCATCTTAGCTTACCATCAGGCGAGATCGAGGTCAAGCGCTTACCTACCTATCGAAAATAACAAAAATAGTGTCGTCGACTAACACCCATAACACAAGCAAATAATTTGCTTACTTTGGGGTTAGATCAGTAAGTGTAATTTGTTCCGTGAATATTTTATTTTAATTACTAGCTGTTGCCAGCCACTTTGTCCGCGCGGACTTCGTTTACTCCGCACAGCACCTCCCCGGTAGGTAATAGCGTCATAATATGTAGCCTATATGTTGACCCGACCTGTTAGTAATATTCATGCGAAATTTGAAGTAAATCTATGCAGTACTTTTTGAGTTAACCCCGGACATACAAACAGACAAAAATTCTAAAAACTATATTTTTGGCTTCGATATCGATTGTTGATCACGCCCCAAGTATTCTTTTAAAAAAATATTTAATGTACAGTTTTGACTTTCCTACGATTTTATTATATGTATATGTATAGGTAGATTTCTATTTTTTCATGATGTAGATATATATCTAGAAGGGTTTGACACTTACAGACATTTAGGCATGGATCATTTAACAGTTAACATATTAAATTTCGTACTAAATTTTTTTAACAATTAACAGCTGTTATTTATATTAGAAAATACTGTTAAAAGTAATTTTAATGCATCACTAAAATTACCAATAACTTGATATATGATGATAATGTTATTAAAATATTTGAGAGAGCGTTTTTTTTTTTGCTCGCTAACTTGATTTATGATAATACTGTTATTAAAAATATTTCGAGAGACAGTGATAATAATAACTGTTAAAAGTTATGAAAACTATTCTAGAGAACCTTCTTTGGTAGCTTCAAGTTTTTACTGCTTCTAATACTTATTATATACTAGCTGCAACGTGCAGCCCGCTGCATTATGAAAGTTATTGGCAAATCCCGCGGGACCACTTAATTTTTCTGGGATAAAAAGTAGCTTATGTGCTATTCCAGATCACCATCTACCTGTGTGCCAAATTTCATTTAAATCCATTCAGTAGTTTTTGCGTGATTGAGTAACAAACATCCATCCATACATCCAACCTTTCGCATTTATAATATTAATATAGATAGACTACTGATAAAATATAAGATAAATAAATAACTGTTAAATATTAATTAACTTTAACAACATAACAGTTAATCTAATTTAACGATAATTTCCATGTCTACAGACATTTACTCATATGAGCGGCTACGTATTTTGTGCCTTACGCCGTGTCTAATGCCTATTAGTATTTGTGTTGTCTGTGGTATCAAGCTTATCGCCAATACTTATCCAATGCCGGGCAAGGTTGTTTTAATCAGAAAACTAAAAAACAGATTTATTAAATTGCCCGACCCAGGAATCAATCAAAATATATTTAATCGCCTCTGTGGTCTAGTGGTCCAGCGTTGGCGTCGACCACATAAGGTCCTGGGTTCGATTCCCGGGTCGGGCACTAAAAAAAATGTTTTTTCAGTTTTCTGATAAACACAAAGTTGCCCGGGATTGGAAAGTGCCCGGTTGGCGATAGGCTTGCCACCTATCACATTTGTGGGACCAAGTATCTTCGGCTAATTGTGGGTGCACTTGTTGTACATCTGCCTACCCCTTCGGGGATACGGGCGTGAAGATACTTTATATTTATTCAAATAAATAAATTGCGCATTACATTGAATTATAAAATACTGAAAAACTATCTTAGGGGCCGTCCATTAATTACGTGATATCTTTATTTGCATTTTTTAACACACCTCCCCCTTGGTGATACATGGTGATGTTTAAGACTACCCTCCCCTCCCACCTCTACATCACGTGTACTTTTAGTATCTACAAAGAATCTTAATTTTTTTTTAAATATTTAGGAAATACAGGTAAAAGTATCATCTAATTTTATTATACAAAATTAAAGACTATAACAATAACGTCTAGTGGTACACAGAATAGTTACAGGTTGTTATTGGCTGACATAAGAATAACAAAAGGAATGAAAATAAGTTTTTTGTACTATTACATAAACATTATAATGTACAGTGTCCTTGGACCACAAATTAGCAAGGCTTTCTTCAACACCAATATCGGGATATGTATCTTGCAAATAAATACACGTGATATATTACTACACCCCCCCCCATTGTGATATTTCGTGATTTTTATGGACCTCTCCCCCCACCCCTTTCGAGCCTCACGTGATTAATGGATCTAAATTGTATCTGCCTGTAAATGTATCTGCCTGAACTAGGTTGACCTGTGTTTCAGGCAATAGGGGCTAGGAATAAAATCATTTTAATAATCACTGATAAAAATTAAGTGAGCATAGTTTGCAATGTTATTAAATTAAACTCTTAAACTTAATAAATAATATAACTTAAAAAACCGAAGTAATTCTTTAAAACTATCACAAATAACAACAAGAAGAGAAAAATTAAATGTAGTTAAAATACATAACTCTATATTTCGTTTATTTACAAACTAATAATAACTGCTCAATATCATTATAAGACATACATTGTAAAATGTCAATTACAATCTTTTTGCAATTCCAAAATTGTTGTGAGTAAATATTTGTAATTGCATTGATTCTATTATACAGAAGTGGACCTAAAAATACGTAAAATTTTGATGAAAAAGCTAATTTAATCACTTCGTTGTACGGAATAGCTTGTGTTTTCATGATCAGGAGAATAAGAAAGAGCAGAGTGTTGTTTTAATACTATATACTACACTAGCGACCTGCCTGCGGTTTCACCCGCGTAGTTTTTTTCCCGCGGGAATATCGGAAAGGTTTATATTATTATATATTTATGCATCGTTACAATATCCTGTAGAATCACTCAAACGGTAGATTCGAATAGCATATATTTATGCATCATTACAAAATCTTAAAAAAAGAGATCCTTTGGAATTTGCCTTAAACTGAAATCTCCTTAAGAATCAATCTATCTATTCAAAAAAACCGCATCAAAATCCGTTGCGTAGTTTTAAATATTTAAGCATACATAGGGACATAGGGACAGACAGAGAAAGTGACTTTTTTTATTCTGTGTAGTGATGATAGAAATTAATTTTTGAAATTGTCATTATTTATATCTTTTGGAAACTATAAGTATAGCTTCAGCTATCTTTTCTATATAATAAGATAGCTAACAAGCAGAGGGCTCTCCTGATAGAAATATGTAATCTAGTACTACACTTACAATCTAGTACTACACTAGCGCAGACAATGGAATGGGCAATATAAAGTATCGTAAACGATGTTGCTGCATTTAAGGTTAGTACCTAAACATATTATTAAGAGCGTTTCAAGTTATAGCTGATACTAGATATTAAGATATTTAAAAAAAATAAATGTAGCCTAAGTTAATCCTTATTACATCAGCTATCTGTCATGGAAAGTCCCGTCAAAATCGGTCCAGCCGTTTCAGAGATTAGCCGGAACAAACAGACAGACAAAAAATGTTATTTTGGTATAATATGTACCGTGTATCCATGTGCATTTAGTAAAAAGCGGTTATCTTAATATTACAAACAGACACTCCAATTTTATTTATTTGTATAGATAACAATGATTTACATAGTTTGTTTGAAACTTTATATTTTTCAGTTTTCTTTTTATAATATACTAGCGACCTGCCCGCGGTTTCACCCGCGGAACTTTTGTTCTCGAGGGAATATCGGAAAGGTTTATATATTAAAACCTTTCTTAAAAATCAATCTACTTATTAAAAAAACCGCATCAAAATCCGTTGCGTAGTTTTAAAGATTTAAACATACATAAGGACGTAGGGACAGACAGAGAAAGCGACTTTGTTTTATATACTATGTTGTGAAGATAGCAAACAAGCAAACGGTTCTCCTGACAGAAACAATCATCGCTTATAGACATCAAAGATGTTAATGGTACGTTGCTATCCTTGTGGGTCTAACGGCCGGTTTCAGAAACGCATATTAATTTTAACAAGCAATTAATCTGTATTTAACAGATCATTTGCTTGTAAAAATGATGAAGCACCGACGCTATTGCGGCAGGATTAGTTAAGACGGCGGTACCAGACTCGGACGTAACAATGCAGAACTCTACCAACTAGCAGCCATGACGGTAGTTACTCGCATAGACAATCGTTTACCTCTTACAAACTGCCTGGCAGGACGACAAATGGTATATTCAATGGCTTCAAAGGGGAGTCGGACTCGGGGGAAATGCCTCCTTTAAAAATGTTTTTGGAATTTATTTCCTCTTTATTTTCGTATAGCGACATGCCTGCGGTTTCACCCGCGTAGTTTTTTTTTGTGGGAATATCGGAAAGGTTTATATACGAAAACCTTACTCAAGAATCAATCTATCTATTAGAAAAAATGGCATCAAAATCTGTTGTCTATTTTTAAAGATTTAAGCGTACATAGGGACAGACAGAGAAAGCGCCTTTGTTTTAAACTAAGTAGTGATTATAGAACACATATATGACGAGCGCCAGAATTGTATGTTGAGTTCGAGCTACGAGCTAACATTTTTCCGTATGACACAAGTCTGAATATAGGCATGTAAGTTCCCCGCGCTAACGAGAGAGACAGAACATAGATAAACTGTTGTTAAAAACACCCCGCGCTAACGAGAGAGACAGAACATAGATAAACTGTTGTTAAAAACACCCCGCGCTAACGAGAGAGTCAGAACATAGATAAACTGTTGTTAAAAACAACTTAGGCCTTAGTTCCCGAGAAATTCATTGACAATCATACAATCATACGAAAGAACACGGGCAAGACTTCATACATCGTTTTTTTGTTATTATCTTAAAGTTTAATATATTCCTTAAGATTCTATATCAGCTCCTTAACTTATTAAACTTAATAAATATTTTTTTACTTGGGGAATAGTAGCTAAAAAATGTTGGAATTTAGGTGAGGTTAACGTAAACAATCAGTTCTCTCCTTAGTAGTCTGTGGTTAGGTATTTATCTTGTCATTGGGTGTCTTCAGTACAACAGCTGCTAATCTCAGAAATCTAAGTTCGATTGACAGAGATCTAAGATTTTGCGAAGACACTTTAAAGGTACTTAAAAGAACAAAAAATAAATTAGCATTAACTATTCTTTAATACAAAAACAGGGAGAATTTTTATTTGATACTTACGTAGGTCAAACTATAAGTTTTGCGTAACTTAAAAAAACAACATGTTTTAACTAAAATATTATGTTTATTGCTTTTCAAAATAATCTCCTTTACATTTTAAACATTTTTTCATGCGATCGAACCATTTTTTTAAACAGGAGGACCACAGATCTGAAGGCATGTTTTCTACGTGCTGATTGAACGCCTCTTCGGAGTTGGTAAAAGTAAAACCTCTCATCAAATCTTTGATTATGGGGAAAATACAGAAATCACAGGGTGCTAGGTCGGGACTATGCGCAGGATGAGTGACGAGATGTACTTTTTCGGAATCTAAAAATGACTTTGTTTTGTTGGCCGTGTGTGAAGAAGCGTTATCATAGTGTAGGAGAATGCGGCTTTTGGGTCGTCTTTCGCGAACTTTTTCTAACACCCTGGGTAAACAAATGGTAGAATACTACTCGGCATTAACACTCTTTTGATCTTCAAGTGGAATTGTACAGATGGGACTCGTAACTGAGAAAAAAACGCGATCATTTTTTTACCATCGTTTCTCGCCTGTATCACTTTTGTTGGCCTGTTCTCATTTTCAAACACCCATTCACAAGATTGCTGTTTTTTTTCGGATTCAAAATAATAAATCCACGTTTCGTCTCCTGTGACAATGTCATAAACAGCATTAGAATGTCCGTGGTCGTACTTCAGTAGCATCTGTGAGCACCATTCCACGCGAGCCCGCTTCTGCTCCGCTGTCAGTTCATGGGGGATCCAACGACAACAAAGTTTCCGAACTTTCAATTCTTCGTGTAAAATTTTCTGAATTTATCTCATACCAATCCCCAATAGTCCTCGAATTGTCTCATAGGTAATCCGAGGGTTTTCTTCAATTAACCGCTTAGCAGCGCTTAACGGCAGTTGAAGGCCGCCCTTTACGAAATTCGTCATGTAAAAAAACTCGACTTCTTCAATTTAGGGTTTCGAAGTAATCTGTTTTCGAAGTGTTTAGAAGATGAAAGAAAGAAAGGAAATATATATTTGCAAGAATATGGGTGTTATAAGTTTTTAAAAATTAATTAAGCTACCAACATATTCTCCCATTATATGGTGTGCAAATATTTAAAAATTATTATTATAATATCGATTTTTTAGAATTACTACCGGATCGGAACGCGGCCACACACTGACAAGATCCGGCGGAAAATACTCAGTGGGCTTGTCTTTTTTTTCTCTATTTTATACTAAGGTACAAGAATGATTTCATACGACAAAAGTATTTTTATAATTATAAATTTCATTTTTTGTCTAATCAAAATTTTATAATTTACAAAGTTATTTCGCTATTTAAAAATTTTTATTACATTGATTTTTTTTATTGTTTCGAAGTGTTGTTAGTGTTTCTTGTTTCGATGTGTGCGCAGAGATGTTGGTTCACTCTGCGTCTTCTATCGTATTTCCGGTTCAGAAATATATATATTTCTGCTCGTTTGCTATCTTATAATATATAAAAAAAAAATCATAAAAGCCATAATTACTAGTGAGTGTATGTTTATCTTTAGTCTATAAATAGACTCCCTCGTAGTCAGCTGAGATCATGAGGTCCTGGTTTCGATCCCCGGGTCGGGAAACGGTGTTATTGAGGTTTGTCTCGAAAACCTAAAATCTCAGTAGCAGTTCGGAGTCTGGTGCAGTGGTGTATTACCACTGCCGTGCCTCGTATGAGCACGTTAAACTGCCGGCCGCCATTAGCGCTAGAAATAGTCGATAATACTGAATACTGGAGACTTACAGAAGTCAATCTATATACAAGTAATATTCGATCAACGCACACATAGACACCTCTCACGGACGTGATATCTCGGCCTGGTTCAAACAAACTGTCCCGAACCATTCCGAGATATCGCGCCCGTGAGAGGTGTCTATGCGTGCGTAAGAGGTATCTATGTGTGCGGAACAAACTGTCCTGAAACATTCCAAGATATCGCGTCCGTGAGAGATGTCAATGCGTACGTGAGAAGCGTCTATGTGTGCGGAACAATCTGTCCCGAACCGTTCCGAGATATCGCACGCTTGAGAGGTGTATGCATTACAAACTGTCCCGAACCATTCCGAGATATCGCGTGCGTGAGAGGTGTCTATGTGTGCGGAACAAACTGTCCCGAACCTTTCCGAGATATCGTGTGCGTGAGAGGTGTCTATGTGTACGAGAGAGGTGTCTATGTGTGCGGAACAAACTGTCCCGAACCATTCCGAATTATCGCGTGCGTGAGATGCGTCTATGTGTGCGTTACTATAATATTACTTGTATGTGCATTTACTTCTGTTAGTCTCCATATTCTGTGGTCGTACTAACGAATAAAGCCTAGACTGTAACGGGGCCGTGGTAGAGCTCTGCAAGTTCTACAGCGTTTTATCAAGTTCCAATTGGGAGGGTAAGGTAGCTGATGTAATTATGCATGTGATATTCAAACCGCGCTACATGGATAGCTGCAGCGCACCGCCTTTATAAACCGTGGTTATCTCTTTTCAAACAGGAGGACCATTTGCTTGTCTGCTATTCTATGAAATGAATTTAAAAATGATCGCTGTCCAACTATAATTATTGTTGTAATCATAATATTATTTACCCTAGGCATATGTACCTTTTTTATATCATAAGATAGCAAACAAGCAGATGGGTCTCCACATGGAAAGAGTCACCATCGCCTATTGCCACCACAGAATATGTTAATGGTATGGTACATTGCTTTCTTGTGTCGAAGTCTAATGCCACATGCATAAGTTTACCGGCTACCTTACCCTTCAAATTGGAACACGACAGTGACAAGCACTGACGTTATTGTGGCAGGAATAGGTTAAGCGGTGATACCAGACTCGGGCGAGCCAATGCAGAACTCTACCACCTAGTAGCCACGATGGTAGTGACTCGCATAGCCAAGTGGTCGCCTTTGACGACCTGCCTGGCAGAACGGCACTTCGTCTATTCTTCAAAGGAGCTCGGGGCTAACACGGAGATATTTGGTATTTTTTTGGTATTGCATAACTACCTATTAAAAGATCGGTAAGTAAACTATGTTATGGAATTCGTATGAGGCACAAAGCACCTACCTACCTACATGAGCAAAATAATATTTTATTACAAAATATCGAATACATCAAAATATCAACAAAAAATTTCACTGACGCTAATAAAATCGACTCGAAGGTCAAAGATAAAAATTATGAATAAAATAACAGATTAAAATTCGAAACCTACCACGCAAGAGTGCGCTCAATTGCGCGTTTTACTGTTAATAGTCGTAAAGTTAAAAATAAACATACACGTGTTTAAAGACATTAACCTTTTCGACAAATTAACTCTTCTTTTCATTACTATGTTATTACAAGTGTGTCGTACGCAGGATATTAGACGCAGTAACGATCAAAACATATTTTTTGAGTAAATATTCCATTGGCCTTGATTTCTTATCAAAGAAAAAAACATTCGAGAATTCTATGGCTGTTACGCACACACATAAATCCAAATCCAAAATTATCTCGTTACAGAGACCTTTAATATTCTTTACTCACACATACACAAATTGTAACGATATTTAAAATTAAAACTTATCCCTTTACATATAAAGTTGAAATTTGTATGTAAATGATAAAGTTATTATATTTTATAGATATAGGCAAGTTCGAAATTCAAAACGGTCCACACACGCGCCGCGTGATCGATTTTCGAAATGGCGTTCAGAGTTTGAGAAGTTTTCCGTCTCGCTCGTACCGCAAGTGCTTGCCTTTTTATATTTTTTCTATACCAGACGCTGAAGGCAAACCACTGGCAAACACCCTGACTATTTTTGCCTCCATAACTCATTCTCAAAAGATAATAATATATCCTATATAAAATATATAATAAGTTATTTAATATTATATTGTAAATTATCTGTAATACTGTCTAATTAAAAATTATACAAATTTCAACGTCTCTCGTATTTCTTTATAATAACAATTATTAAAATGGTACTATTTATATAATTAGCTGTACAAATACATGTTTGGAAACAATTAAATCATACAGCCAGTTCTGAATGAGTTTCAATTAGTTATAATGATGAAATAAATAATTTCATGAACTCGCCGTTATAATTTAATGTTAATTAATTCGCAAGACAAATGTTTATAAAATCTATGTATTCTTATTTCTTCATATAATGATTAATTGAAAAATTAATCTATTTATTTATATAATAATAATTTAATTACATTTTTGTAAACAAAATCTATACCTACATACTTATAATATTTTCATGCCAGATTCTTTAGGTGGTAGGCAAAGAGACCAAAGAGCCATATGTCATGATCCTAGCAGATTTGTCTTACTCCACATTCATAACTTTTTATACAAACACGCCGGTTGCGGAAACGTCCTTCGGAAAGCACCCGATTAATCTGAACACATCATATCAGTCACAATCTTCCCTGATATCTAGCATATTCGCATTGTATATCTGTTTTGTTAACCATTCGTCTGCCACCTGCTTTTTTCCGTATTAGTCCCGGGCTTCTTTGAAGAATAGGCCAACTGCTGTTTTGCCAGGCAGGTCGTTAAAGGTGCCCGATTAGCTATACGAGTCACTACCATCGTGACTACTAGGTGGTAGAGTTCTGCATTGTCTCGCCTGAGTCAGATACCACTTACCTATTCCTGCCGCAATAGCGTCAGTGCTTGTCACTGTCATGTTCCGGTTCGGAAGGTAAAGTAGCCGGTAAACTTATGCATGTGACTTTAGACCTCGCCACAAAATAGCAACGCACCATTAACACCTTTGGTGTCTATAGGCGATGGTTGACTCTTTCCATCAGGAGACCTATCTGCTTGTTTGCTATCTTATGATATAAAAAAACTGCCATTATTTCTACACGTCCAAACCAAAATGCCTATTCTTGTTTTTACATCAACACTTTCTTTCAGCGCTAAACTGACTAACTGACTTACCGAGTTTGTAATACTGAAATAAACGGCTGACGATATGCCATATATTTTCCGCAGCGATCTCTTCTTCTTTCTTGCGCTTTCTGGCATATCCAACTCTCACTTCCTGACAAATAATAAATATACACATAACGTCGGGATGAAGTATATAATTTTGCAAAGCAAGACGGAAATTAGGAGACATAAAACTATGCTTTTTAATGGATAATTTCCCGTAATCTCCATTCTCTGCACAACCAGTTGTTTGGTTCAGAATTAGAACCAGATTTAAAAACAGGAATAACTTTGCTGAGTTTCATCAAATCAGGAAAATCGCCATATGTTATACAATTATTAACTTGTTGTTGTTAACATTGTTATACAACTATTATAGGTCTTTTTTAGTTGAAACTAGTTTATCACTCACTTGTACTTTTATTTCACTATTATTATACACTAAATTATATAATTTTATCGACCGGTTTCGCTTTTTAAAGCATCTTCAGGAGGTAATATTCTTATATTCTAATATTACGTCCTGAAGATGCTTTAAAAAGCGAAACCGGTCGATAAAATTATATAATTTAGTGTATAATAATAGTGAAATAAAAGTACAAGTGAGTGATAAACTAGTTTCAATTAAAAATGATGGAATTTCACCAAGTGCCGACGATTGAAAGTGTAAAATCTATATTATTGGTCTTGTAGAGACCTAGTTTCATCTTCAAGCGGAGCCTGGAGTTCATCACGGGCCTACGTGCTGCAATTGCTCCATTTTCCTGTCCTATTACTGTTTTACATGGTTCCTCATCGTGAGCGCTCTATCAATTTTTACCGTCAAATAGACGGTACTGGATCACTCTATGTCTTGGCCATCGAGTTTTAATGCTGGGAGAGCTTCTTTGGATCTTTTCTTTTTGGGTAGAAGGGCCTGTGTTTTCCCTACATTAACCGTTAGCCGCCATTGACTTAGCCAGTCCGATATGAGATCAAGTGTTCTTTGGATCTCTTTGATGGCATTCTTAGGCGACAGCGATGTTTCAATGTAGACCGCGTTATCTATGAATAGGGCTGGTTGGCAGCCATTTCCCACTGGGATGTCGTCGTTGTATACCAGGTATAACTTAGGGGAGAGACAGCTACCTTTTGGTACTCCTGCTGTTATATGCCTTAACGTGGACAGCTTGTCTTTTACTACTTTAAATTTTCTGTCCCTAATGAAGGATGCAATTATTTGCTTCAGTCTTTTTGGTAGCGTAGAGTGGGTCAGTTTATAGAGAAGGCCTTTGTGCCAGACCCTGTCAAAGGCCTTCTCCATATATCTAGTGTACTGCGATAGATTGCTCCTTTTTATTGCGTGCCGCTACCAGCATATGCAGCACTCTTGATATCTGAAGCGTCGTGTTATATAAATTGATTTAAAAGCAAGGATTTAAATCGTTATCAGATAAAGAATGATATGATAAAGCGTTTCATGCTGTTTTGTGATTGGTTCGCCACGTTTCATGCTGTTTTGTAATTAGTTCGCCGCGTTTCGTGATTGGTTCGACAACTGGCGCTAGAAGATAACGTCATAATACCATATAGCATAACGTTAATTCGAAGTTCATAACAGAACGTAATAAATAACGTTATTAAAAAGTAACAAATTCTGTATCAGTTTCGGATAATGTTATGCTTGAAAATAACGTTGTCATGCCGCGAGCAATCCACTACCAAACCAGAAAATACCGATATTTAAATCCTTGATTTAAAGTTCCACCCTTATCATCTCGATGTCTCGAAATACAAAACCGTGCGGTTCTCCCGGCACTTTTTGCCGTGCTCTATTCTTTCGTGGAATCAATTACCGGCAGGGGCAAAAGCCGAAAGCAGGGGCAAAAAGTTCGGAAAACCGAACAGATAGAACATGGGGACATTCAAGAAAAGAGCTTACTCATTTTTAAAATGTCGGCAACGCAACTGCAAGACCTCTGGTGTTGCGGATGTTTAATGGCGGCGATCACTTACCATCAGGTGCACCTCCTGCTCGTTTGCCCTCTGTTCCTTAAAAAAACCTATAAATAAAAATATTGTCAATTTTAAAGTCCTCCCCTGGGCAGGGATTTAAGTATGATTTTATTACGATTAGCCTAAAATAAAATTAGCTTGTCAAATGACCGCCTTAGTCACCGACCACACAGCCTAAGGACGGCTAATGTTTGATTTTCCGTATTGAATGCATTCTGGCAACTAGCTGAAGTAAGACGAAGTGGGGTTGCAACGCCGTATTTGGCTAACTCAAGGCCACAGTGAAAGATAGTAATGTACAGAGCATCTGATTGGTCGACACTGATTACCCAATCAATTCTCATTGGCGCGTGGACATTTACATCGGAACTCTAAGTCAGATGTGTTGACACAAGTCATTCGCCTATTATTAGGTGTCTATGGGCTGTGTGGTCGGTGGTCTTAGTGTACTATGAGTTTTAAATTGCTTGTACTCAGCATGTATTTTACTGTAAGTTTGTGCACAATAAAGAGTTATCATTCATTCATTCATTCATTCATTAAACACTTTTAAGAGCCATGAAATTTATGATGGTTACGACCTTTTTGTCGCAAATAAATAAATACAATATATTATACTCGGCAGCGCTGCTTAATTTTTTTTACTTAATTAAACTCTTTATTGCACAAAACGTCTAACAGGCGAACTTAACGTCTAAAAACATTTTTAGGCTGCCCGCTCACGTCAGACTTTTTGTAGGACCGATAGTAGGGCCGATTTTTCCTACGATTCTTATCACCGATTTTGTGACCGACTCAACGCACACCTCCGTCATTTTGTCGCTGGCTATCGAGGGAGGAGCATGTCATGGTCAGAGAGAACGAACGAAATATAAGAAGGAAGGTGGATTTACAAGGGAAGGTTTGTGTTTGGTTTTTGAGAAACAGAAGAGAGAAAAGAAAGTTCTGGGTTGATCAACATTTGAATTATTTATTAGTGTGATATGATTTTTTTAAAATTCGTAATATTTTTTAATTTTTTTATCTTAGTTTTTAATTACAATATTAATTCATTTCATTACATTTCTTGAAAACTGTTTTTATTCATATTTAAAAATGAAAAGAAGGGTTACTTTGTACTGTTCAATCAAACGTGTTAATCCTACTACTTAATTTTACTATAGCCGACCCTAGTCACCCTAATTTGACTTTTCATACAAATTGACCGGTCAGTTGATTCACTTTGAAGAATGACTAAAAGAGAAAGAGAAGTATTTTTATGTTTATTTTGAAAAGTCATACAGCAAAAGTTTATGAAGGGTTATAAAACATGGATTCAATTTGGATAGTGATAAAAAATTGTCATGTATAATAACCAATTTCGATCACTATTAATAGTACTAACCAATTTCGATCACTATTAAAAAGTACCCACATATATCTACTACCTAAGATTTACAAAATTGTGATACGATACTGAGAATTGAATAAACATGATTGAATCCATTTACCGAATCTAGTTTTTTTCTATTTTGCTATACGTTGCCCAACTAGAATTTAATGAAAGGCATATTATTATTTCTTCCCATAACGTTTTCTTTTTATTCCTATGATTCTCGGCCAATCGTATGTTGTATAGAGCAGGCCGCTTTTCTATTTCTTCTATTAAATTTTCGATGTCGATTTCCATTTTGACATAACATCCTTCCCTAGCCATAGACTAGTATATAATATTATGCTTTACGGCCGACTGTCGAGTGTCGGTGAGTAGTGTGCGTTGATACATAAGTACATTTCGGAACGTTCCATTTATTGCCGATAATCGAATCGGTCGGCACGCACCGATTTTATTTTTGACCTACTTTTTGTAGGACGTGTACGTTGCTCCATTACTATCAGTACGTTCTATTTTTCTCCTACAAAAGATTGGTCACCGATTATCGGACGTGGGCGAGCAGCCTTAATTTTGACTTTAGTAAAGTCACAGAATATATAATAGCGGTAACGTCTAGTACTGTCTAGTACTATTTTATATATTCTGTGTTATTTTTTTATATATATCATAAGATAGCAAACAAGCAGATGGGTCTCCTGATGGAAAGAGTCAACCATCGCCTATAGACACCAAAGATGTTAATGGTGCGTTGCTATCTTGTGGCGAAGTCTAATGCCACATGCATAAGTTTACCAGCTACTCTACCCTTCAAACTGGTACACGACAGTGACAATCACTGACGCTATTGCGGCAGGAACAGGTAAGGCAGTGGTACCAGACCCGGGCGAGGCAATGGCGAATTCTACCACCTAGTAGCCACGATGGTAGTGACTCGCATAGCTAATCCGTCGCCTTTTACGACCTGCCTGGCAGAACGGCAGTTGGTCTATTCTTCAAAGGAGCCCGGGACCAACACGGCAAAATGCTAGTACAATTTGATATATTTTATATGTTCTGTATTTTAGTTTGAATGATTTATTATTTATTTTTGTGTTTACCACTCACCCCGTGGTTGGGAAAATTCGAAAGGATACTGTCTGTCGATACTAGCTCAGTGGTCTAAGCATTCCAGCTTTAGGGACAGGGTCGCAAGTTCAAATCCTGCGTGTCGATATTTTTCTTTGTTGTTTTTAAAGTTTTTCAAGATTTATTATTTACTAGCTGACCCAGCAAACGTTGTTCTGCCTTTTTAACTACTCTTATTTTTTTTTCTACATTTTCTCACCTTTTAAATCTTCCCCTGGACTTCAACAATTAATTCAAAACCAAAATTAGCCAAATCGGTTCAGCCGTTCTCGAGTCTTAGCGAGACTAACGAACAGCAATTGATTTTTATATACGTATAAGAAGAGAGATTTCAGCACTGCAGCGAATGTTAAATACTCTACTTTTTTTAAATATTGTTATGTAGTTAATGGTTCCAAAATCAGCCAGTCGCCAGATAGAAGCAGTCCAAAGAGATTTTATTGCAACTTAACTCTCATTTGTCGCATGAACTCACATTCAATGTTTTTTTTTATCTAAAACTAGCTGTGCCCGCGACTTCGTTCGCGTGGAAAAAATTCTAAAATATCCTATGTCCTTCTCCTGGCTCTAAACTACCTCCCTGCCAATGTTCAGCTAAATCGGTTCAGCCGTTCTTGAGTTATAAGTGGAGTAACTAACACGACTTTCTTTTATATATATAGATAGGGGATTGGGTTAAGGCTTAACTTATGGTAAGTGGTCACCACCGCCCATTAACAATTGCAATTCCGGGGGCCTTACAGGTGCGTGTCTAGCCTTATAATATTAAGGCATGAATGAAATATTTTCGTGAAGGCCCCCAAATCATTATCGATTCGTAAACACATCCGTTGGCAATTGGTTCCACAGAGTAGTAATTTATTATTTTGCCTAAATTTTGGTTATTTTTTTTAACTGACTTTAAAAAGGAGGTAATTAGTATGACCTGTATGTATGTCAAATTGTTGGAATGAGATTATATTTGAGTACGATCTATTTATGTTTCCAAACACATGTGCTAAACTTCGTTTGTGTATGTATGTTTGTCGACGAATTTCTCGGAAACAAATGACTTTTAGTTATTTTTTCTTATTTTAAGATAGCAAATTAACCCGTGATAATCTTTTTAATGGAAAGAGATACCGAGATAATCATTTTTTATTTAAATCAATTAGGTATATTTCAACGTATCAAACCTTCCAAGTTTTATTAAAATCTGTTCAGTAGTTTTTGAGATATGGGTATAGTTAACAGATATTTGCGCGCGCCTATATCAGCGCGCCAAAATGGCGAGTTTGTTTGACAAACATGACTGTACAGTGTACACCTTCAAATACACATGACAAACACGCCGTCAATCAAATCTTTCAAACGTTTTTCTCAATCGCGACGTCCCGATTTTGGCGGGACGTCGCGATTTTATCCCAAAATAAAATGTCGGACAGGCTTAATAGGTACCCCTTTTCGGGGATTATTCGACGCACTGAGTGATTGTGAGTGAAATAGAAAAAGTTTTATAATTTACTAACCTTTGTTATCGTCTTATTACATATCTAAAGTACAAGACAGCTATCACCAAAACCTTATTTAACACTCAAATAAATGGACAAGTAATAAAAACTGCTGATTACTTAAACTTTTGTACTGTTAAGTTTTTGGCGAAAGAATCCTGCTTTTTTACTCAAAAGATTTAAAAATCTCGTTTTCCCCCGAAAGAAAGTCTGACAACGCTGGTATATACTAGGAGCGTAGCTACCACCATAATTGCCGCATCAAAATACAGCACCCGTTCAACGGGAGCCCCAGCGTACGTAAGCAAAAATTAATAAAAACATTCCGAAATGGTAAAAGTCAAAAAAAAAAACAATTTCTTTTTTTTTTAAAAAAAAGGCATAGAGAGTAGGTATATTTAATTCGAATTGTTTGTAAAAATTTTGGAAAAAGTGGCAGATAGACCATTATGATGAATAAATATTTCTTTTAATTTGATGCAAACATTTTATTCTTTTGTAAAAGCCCGAAACAAATTTTAATACGGGCCAAGGCACGCTACGCCACTTTAGTATTGAAACTGCTTACTTATTAATCTACTAGCTGTTGCCCGCAACTTCGTCCGAGCGGACTTCGTATACTCCGCACAGCTCATATTCTCTTCTTATTGTACTGTGTGCTGTTTGATCCAATTACTCCAGAATATTTAAAGGAAAATATTTGAATTTTTTAACAGTCAGGTTATGAAACTGCGTTCAGGTGAAAATCTTACTTTGCGTATGCCTGTTCATAATTCATGTTTTTATGAACATTCCTTTACGATTCAAGCTATTAAGCTGTGGAACAAGCTACCTACTAACATTAGACGTGCGAAATCATTAAATACTTTTAAAAATTTAGTCAAAACGTATTATTTGAATTTAAGTGTTACAGAATAAATAATATATATATATATATATATATATATATATATATATATATATATATATATATATATATATATATATATATATATATATGTATATGTAGGAAGTGGGTCAGATATGATAAATAAAATGCGGATGTGGTAATATAACAACTCTTTATATTTTGTTCAACTTGTATCAAATAAATATCATAAAATCACTATTAAAGCTTTCCATCACTAATGACTAGTTCTCGTTTAACAATTCCAAGTAACTTAATTATTCCTTATTACAAACAAGTCATAATTGAAGCTATAATAGATAGTCAATTATAAATTGTACTGTGACTAATTTATAGTTGACAATAATAATTAACTTGTTTGCACAAATTAATTATCCGAGAGTCAAGGATAAGCTACTAGCAAGATACAACAAGTGTACCGAACCACGCCAGAGCCTAGACTGCCCGAACGGAGGGCGCTCAGAGCCTTTTATACAGGTAGCAAAACAATTTGAGTAGTAGGGATATCGAACGATGCGCTCGGTGGCTTTGCGTACACCTGTTGTTTACAATATTCTTGCATTTGATGACGCGGACGCCGTCACGGCCATACTGACATGCACACGTCCTCGTGTGCGCATCTTTATACATCTGAGGACAAGGAACGCCTCGTTCATCCTGACATATCTTTTAGAAAACTAAACGTAATCTTATTTTTTACAACTATTAATTAGCGTGATCTTTAGCGAAATTGTACAATAGTGTGCTGGTCCGGCAACCCCTTCAGCAACTACAACTATTAAACCCCTCTCTCTTTTCGTTTTGAAACCGGAGACTGGATTCTAACTAAGCTAGGAATCCCTCTCATCAATTAAAAAAACCGGAGACTGGACTGTACTTAGCTTAGCTTAGCTGTACTTAGCTCCCTCTCATCAGTTAAAAACCGGAGACTGGAGTGTATTAAGCTCCCTCTCATCAGTTAAAAACCGGAGACTGGAGTGCACTAAGCTCCCTCTCATCAGTTAAAACCGGAGACTGGAGTGTACTAAGCTCCCTCTCATCAGTTTAAAACCGGAGACTGGAGTGTGCCGTCTTCTTCCTACATTTTTTGTTAATTTTTTTATTTTCAATTGATTTCTTTTCATAGTTTTATAAAACTTCCATTTCCTATAATAATTATTTTTTTTTTGCTTTTTTTTACTTACATTTTTTTGTGATTTTTTTTATCATCATTTTACTACATTTTTTTCGTTTACTTTATATCGTATTTTTTTGCCGATGATGCAGGCTCATGAACAGTGGCATTAGTTATTACAAGATTAGATAATCTCCTTCGCAGGTAGTTCGAAGATATTTAAAACTCAGACTGTTATGACTATTTACAATATACACAGCATTTCTATCAATATTGTTTGGACCAGTTTTATGAACAAGATCATTATCATGAGTATACGCCGTCACGTCATCCTTGTTATAATTTTCATATAGGTACCTCAAGAAACCCTACAGGAATATGGGGAACTTCGCAGAGGCTATCATGGGCGCACTTGTTTTCTAAAATTGCGGTAACTTTTATGGAGCCCTTATATTTTGAATCAAGTTTTGTTTAGTGTCGTTCTTCATTCCTAATAAAGACAATGTCATCTACACTAAAAGGTCTAAAATATATTTTTTTAACTCTACTCAACCGTAAAATGTCCGATTGGGTTGATTTTTTGATTCTATTGGATACACTGGATCTTCAAAGCTTGTAGATACTTTTGCGAGTTTTTGTTAGTTGCCGAATGTCAAACCTAATGCTGCTGAGGGCGTGTTAAATATTACCTAACCGCTTTTGCCATGATTTGTCAGAGAATTATACTGCGCTATCATTATTAAACACTACAAGATTCGCATCACATATTCGGACCGACTGTTAGCTCTATATGTGCCTGTCGCAAGAAGATGTAAATCTGTATTGTTTTCTTTTTTTTTTAATATTAGTTTGAGTTTAGTTGGTAATAAACTTTAAGATTGCTTATTAACGATCATCAAAGGGTCAACTAATTCGATTTCAGCTCGACGAATTTAAACCCGACGGATTTTATTCAATTGGTTGTCAATTGTTTTTAAAAATATCTACCAAGCGCTCTCTATCTTTACCTACAAGGTCAGTGTTTACCATACTCTCGCTAGCAGATTTTGAAACTGAGCAGGATTGTGTTTAAGTATTGCTAAGCATTAACCTGTTGTCACTTAATTCCTATTCTACATTGGTCCAAAATTTTGCGGCCTAACGAAACATTAAGACTTATCAGGTCAAACGTGAAACTACCTTCAAATTTAAATTTTGCCTTGTGGTTAAGCATTTGATTTGTTCAGTGGAAACTACATCAAAACAAGCGACTATTTAGAGATTCTTGTTCATAAAACCGTTCTCTTACAAAGGAATCACAACAGATTTGTTTTATATGGCTACATTCTAAACCAGACTCAAATATAAAAGATAATTAAATTCTACTTAGTGTAATACACCATGTAACGCTCTGGAACAGATGTTGACTGGTTTTCTGTTTTTCGGAACTCGAAGTGGCAACTTCTTTCTTCTTGTAGCGCATCGGACAAATGGAAGCTTTGTGGCTGGGCCGGGGTCACAACATACATAGCAGACCACTGGTGGTCGGCCACTGGACACGCCACCAGAGATAGTGGTAGATGACCTGCTTTCGCTGCAAGCAAAATTATTTGAGATAAGTTTCTGTTTATCACGACAATGGTTGTCATGATGTTCAATTCTATCACAAAAATTTCAACTTCCTCGAAATGCAGTGGTGCTCTTAAATCGGTTCATATCTAAGTCTAAAAGGAAGAGATCTTCAAGTCATAATATAGCTTGCCAAGAGAGCAGCTTGTGAAGTAGGTGACGGCATGACTCTTAAGTGAGTGAGTAGCTACAATGATCAGATCAACCCTGTCTAATTTTTTCTTTTCTATATTTATTTTACTTAAGGTACACCAGCTAGTAAGTTACACGACAAAAATCCTACGAGTCAGATGAAGGGTCTTTGGAACGACAGAATCATCTCATTAAAAACAAAGCAGAGGCTGGTTTGTACGCTGGTGTTCTCCATATTTACGTACGGCGCAGAGTCATAGACACTAAGAGCTGCAGACAGACGTCGCATTGATGCGTTTGAAATGTGGTGCTGGAGGAAAATGTTACGTATCCCTTGGACAGCACACAGGACCAACGCCTTCATACTAAAACAACTTGGAGTAAAGACCAGACTGTCTGCTACGTGCCTTCAAAGAATTCTATAATACTTCGGCCACATCTCTAGAAAGCAAGGAGACAATCTCGAAAAGCTAATCGTGACCGGAAAAGTAGAAGACAAAAGACCACGTGGTCGTACTCCTATGCGATGGTCAGACTAGGTTTGCACCAATCTCATGTCTAAAAAGTTTTACGATTCTCTGCACGGCGCTGAAGATAGAGTCCAATGGCGTAATATTGTGCTATCAAGAACGATCTAATGAGGAGGTTACGACCCACAGTAATGAAGAATACGAAGCAAGGAGGAGGATACCAGTTAGTCATATCGTCTGCTTCATCAGAATAAAAGTGTATCAATTAATTGGGAGTTATAGAACGTGAATTAATATTTTCTACTATTTTTCAAAGAATAGTTTCCACACCACAAGCGAAGAGAGACATTTTACTGTTCTACATAATTAACCGAAATAGTTTGATGCTGAAGTGGGAGTGAATCCGATCCCACTTCTGATGTAGGAAGTGGGTCAGATATGATAAATAAAATGCGGATGTGGTAATATAACAACTCTTTATATTTTGTTCAACTTGTATCAAATAAATATCATAAAATCACTATTAAAGCTTTCCATCACTAATGACTAGTTCTCGTTTAACAATTCCAAGTAACTTAATTATTACAAACAAGTCATAATTGAAGCTATAATAGATAGTCAATTATAAATTGTACTGTGACTAATTTATAGTTGACAATAATAATTAACTTGTTTGCACAAATTAATTATCCGAGAGTCAAGGATAAGCTACTAGCAAGATACAACAAGTGTACCGAACCACGCCAGAGCCTAGACTGCCCGAACGGAGGGCGCTCAGAGCCTTTTATACAGGTAGCAAAACAATTTGAGTAGTAGGGATATCGAACGATGCGCTCGGTGGCTTTGCGTACACCTGTTGTTTACAATATTCTTGCATTTGATGACGCGGACGCCGTCATATATATATATATATATATATATATATATATATATATATATATATAGATATATATATATATATATATATATATATATATATATATATATATATATATATATATATATATATATATATATATATATATATATATATATATATATATAATATATATAATTTTTTTTTGTCATATTTTGATTTTTGTGCATTTTGTTGTGCATCAATGTGTTTTTATGTTGTGATCTCGGATTTGCCTATATGTGTGATTGCATAATTTGCATGTATAGATGTAAAATAGGTATATAGTCATAAGATAATATAATAGTATATATATCTGTTATGGATACCCTACTCTATCTTTAAATGTTATCCTTATCAACAAAGGTTGTCTGGTAGAGATCGCTCTTTTGGCGATAAGACCGCCTTTGTGTACTACGAGTATAGTAATTAATTATACTAAAAATGTATTTTTAAATTCTAAGTTTGTGCACAATAAAGAGTTTCATTCATTCATTCATTCATTCCTCCCCCGTAGGTGATAGCGTGATAATAATACATTATTTTATTATTAATATTATTTGCTATTAAAAACAACAAAGAAAAATATCGACACGCGGGATTTGAACCTGCGACCATTTCCCTAAAGCCGGCTTTAGGGAAATGGTCGCAGGTTCAAATCCCGCGTGTCGATATTTTTCTTTGTTGTTTTTAAGGTTTTTCCAGTTTCCCAAGCACGGGGTGAGTGCTATAACACAAAAATAATTAAAAATAATTATTTGCTATGTTTGAAAATAATAAAATCCCTGTTTTTTTATTTTTATTAAAGGTCTGCTAGTTATTAAAAATATGGCGGACTAATGTTTCTTTGTCAGTATTTCCAAAACGGTTGGTGCACCTAATTTTTGATCTGCGCACCTAAAAAACCCCTTATTTTGACCTACATCTCGACCAATTTTCTGGATCTTGGATCTGTCAACTTTACCTGCCTCCTTTAACGCGTAAACAAGTAACAAAAATCCATCCATCTATCCAAACTTTCGCTTTATATTATAACTAGCTGTTGCCCGCAACTTTACTTCGTTTACTCTGCACAGCTCCTCCCCCGTAGGCAATAGCGTGATAGTATGTAGCCTATATGTTGACCCGACCTGTTAGTAATATTCATGCAATGTGAAGTAAATCCATGCAGTACTTTTTGAGTTTAACTCGGACATAGGTACATACAGACAAACAGACAAAAATTCTAAAAACTATATTTTTGGCTTCGATATCGATTGTAGAACACGCCCTAAGTATTCTTTTAAACAAATATTTAATGTACAATTTTGACTTTCCTACGATTTTATTATATGGATATATCATATAAAAAATATATAGGCACATTTATGTATGTAAATGTTAAAAACCTGAACAAATCATTCAAAAATAGCGTAGGTATATAAAATTAACTTCCGCCATAATGATTTTGTTTGGACGTCATAAAATTGAATGTCAAGTTCACAAAAATATTTTGATTAAGATACCGTTTTTGCGTTGTTTAGAATTCGGAAATAATAAAAACAAGTGTTTTAAAAATAATCTGAGAAATGGTTAACCATTACGATTTCAAATTTTATGTTCACAATAACAAAAATAATTTCGTGACGATATTTATATAAAAAATGTCGGCCATAGCTCAAATTACTTTTAGTTGCATTTTTTGTGTTGCGCTAGTTTCGAAAATCGAACGAAGTTTTTAAATAAACGATTATGGCGCAACGAATTCGCCGCTCAACTGCATCTAATAATTTATTTTGTTACAATTTGCTAATACGTTACAAATCGCTACATAAATCAAAATATACTTTCGTAAATTATGTTCAATGAGTTTAATAACTAATACTGTCTTAACCATAGAATAATAACGCATACATAGGTCTTAACCTTGTCTTAACAACATAAATTACTCCCGAGCGGGGTTATAAAAAATAATTTCCCTAGAAAACTATTCTTGTTTTTGTTAATAGAATCCACGGTTGTCATGTTAAATTAAACTAGTGATCGCACTGTGGTCGAAATTCGACCATATATTCTATGGTAACAATAAAATATCTTCTAAGTTTGATAATACTTTGGCCGTAAAAAATAGAATGGATGTATAAAATTTATTCTATTTTTTTACATACAGAAAATATATAGTTCTTCACGTATTAATATTGGACCGAAGTTCCTTACGGCAGGCTTGGAGGGGATAGGGATTTTGCTGCGCGACCGAACTGAAAAAAATATGATAGTAAAACCGTAAGAAAAAATGCATGAAATAAAAGCGTTAAATGAGACGTGCGCAGGCGCGATAGTCGCATACACAAGCGAGTATTGCCGAACCGATTTGGATAATTTTGGTTATGAATTAATTGTTGAAGTCCAGGGAAGGTTTAAAAGGTAAGAAAATATAGAAAAAAAAAGAGTAGTTAAAAAGGCAGAACAACGTTTTCCGGGTCAGCTAGTGAATTGATAAAATCCATGTTTGTCTCATTAAATTAAATAATTACAATACTTTTTGATTGTCGTTGCCGTGTTTCGGTTTGAAAATGATAGGGTGAGATAGGGTTACCCACGGATTAAAATGCATGCGCATTTTAAAACAATTTCACGTAGCTTGTACAATACACGTACAATACGTACAATGGAAAAGCTTGTTTTGCTATCTTAATATTAGCAGAAATCAACCAACAAAAACTATGTACTTTTTAAAACAAAAGCTGTTTATGGAAAATTAACGTCTATGTAGAAATATTTCGTTGTCTGCAGTCTGTACCGTTCACCGGTATTTATACCGGCTTCAATGTAGACGCATGGGGTTCAGGAATGGAATCCCAGGTCGAGCAATTCGTCTTGAATATTTTTTACAAAGAATTCTATGTAATAACGTACTACTGCATGGGCGTATACGAGGGGGGGGGGGGGCAGGGAGGAGCAGCTGCCCCCCCCCCCCCCCCCCCCTCCGAAATCGCTATTTAACTATTTACTGTTGTAGATAATATAGTCTTAAAATATTACAGTTCTCACCTCACCCGTCTGGTATCACCACCTTTCCTATTCTTACCAAAGAGTATTGTTACGAGCTTTTAGTTCATATTGTACAAGAGAATACCCCTTATATTAAAATTGTGTATTTACAACACAAACGTACAATACACTACAATGCAATACGTAAATCAGTGTATTTACACTAATAACACCGTCACTATATTCCGCTAAAACTAACTCACTGCATTGAATCGCTATACTAAAACACTTTCCGTATTCACTGTACTATATCACTTCACACTGATCGTCTCAACTATCGCTTTCAAATCACTATATAAAACTGAACTCTATTCGCCAACACATCCCTATTTATACTCATGGTGAAGTTCGATCATATTCCCGAAAGTTCCGAAAATATCGCGTAAACAATTCTAAATGTAAACAAGTCCTAGTACACGCTATTTTCACCCTAATGCTTCAAGACAGAAGATCCATTATTGCATAGCTGCTTGGGTACTCTTACTGCAATAGCGTAAATACATTACAAACTGTTGCGAATAATCTAAAAAGTGAAGAGTGAGAACACTGGAAAAATCTAGAAATAAAAGAAAGAGATAGAGAGAGAAAAGAAAAATCTAGCAATAAAAGAAAGAATGAGAAAGAGTTTTTTTAAAGAAAGAGATAGCTGTGTCTATTGATAAACAATAGCCGCCGTTATACATGTGGCATTGCAACACCATCACACAAATAGCAACACACCATTAACATTTTTGGTGTCTGTATCTGTGTGGTTGTCGCTTTCCATCATGAGTGCCATTTGTTTGTTTGCTATTTTATATTTTATATGAAAAATAAATATTATAAAATCCCAGCAGTTATTTGCGAATTCGCGTGTCCAAAAATCATTACTTCCCTTTGTTCAATCGGGTAAAAAGTAGCCTATGTCACTTCTGGATAGTGTAGCTTTCTACAGGTGTGAGAACTTCTAAAATCGATCAAGTTTTTTTTTTGAGTTTTTGAGTTAAATCGTCAACAAGCAAACAAACAAAAAATCAAATTTTCATTTTTATAACATATTAAAAAAATTTATAAAGCTTAAAAAATTGACCACTATATACATATTAAAAGTACTATCTTCACGCTTGTACCACGAGGTGGTAGGCAAAAGTATAACAAGTGCACCCACGATATACTTGGTCCCATAAATGTGATAGGTGCACGCCTGTCGCCAACCGGACACTTGCTTACGCCGGGGCAACATTGTTTTTATCCGAAAACTAAAAACACTCATTTTTTTAATTGTCTGATCCGGGAATCGAATCTGGGACCTCATATGGTCAATGCCAACACCAGACCACTAGACCACAGGGGCGATTATTATTTATATTTATGAACTACAATTTTGAAAATTTCATAAAAGACGGCACTTTAGCTGATCTTAGCCTATAAGAATAAAAAAGGAAAAAACGACCGCCATTTTGCGTTAACATTTTCAATCAAGAATTTCGAAACGTGACCTAGCTTAGTTCAAGCTAGACTTGTCTCACAGTCTTGAATCTAGCCGTTTTCCCACCTTTCTCTGCCACGCCTCGTGTGACCGAGTTTATACTGCGGTTATTATTTCATTCAATGTGAACTAATTATTAGAAATACTGACTTTTTCTAGAAACTTCTTTATAAAATAAGTTACGGTACACTACAATAATTGTATCATTTACGACAAATTATTGCTATTTCACTTACATTTTTTTAATGGCATGGGATTTAAAAACTGCTAACTCACAATTTTGATTACGGTACATGGGGCACACTAGAAGTTTTGCACTTCTAGCTAATCGGAACTATTTGAATTTCGAATGTTATATTTTTAAAACGTTGCAACCTTCTTAGTAATAAAAAAAAATAATTGGCGGGTAATGTTTTTTTTTATCACACATCAAAGTTCTACGTACGTAACGACAATGGAATTAAGTCGAAAAGATTTTAGAGTGATGATTTTTTATGATTTTAAAAGTTCTCTTTCTCCGCAAGACTGTGCCGCTCGTCTTCAAAATGCTTTTGGGAGAGAAGCACCTTGTTTGAGCACCGTGAGACGATGGTTTGCTGAATTTAAGAGAGGTCAAGTTTCTTTACATGACGAATTTCGGTTTAGAAGGGCGGCCTTCAACTGCCGTCAACGAAAATAATGTGGCTACTGTTAAGCGGTTAATTGAAGAAAACCCCCGGATTAACCTATGAGACAATTCGAGGACTATTGGGGATTGGTATGAATCAAATTCAGAAAATTTTACACGAAGAATTGAAAGTTCGGAAACTTTGTTGTCGTTGGATCCCTCATGAACCGACAGCGGAGCAGAAGCGGGCTCGCATGGCATAGTGCTCACAGATGCTACTGAAGCACGACCACGGACATTCTAATGCTGTTTATGACATTGTCACAGGAGACGAAACGTGAATTTATTGTTTTGAACCCGAAAAAAAAAACAGCAATCTTGTGTATGGGTGTTTGAAAATGAGAACAGGCCAACAAAAGTGAGACAGGCGAGAAGCGTTGGTATAAAAATGATCGCGTTTTTTTTTCTCAGCTACGGGTCCCATCTGTACAATTTCACTTGAAGATCAAAAGAGTGTTAATGTCGAGTGGTATTTTACCATTTGTTTAACCAGGGTGCTAGAAAAAGTTCGCGAAAGACGACCTAAAAGCCGCATTCTCTTACACCATGTCGACCATGATAACGCTTCTTCACACACGGCCAACAAAATAAAGTCATTTTTAACTTCCGAAAAAGTACATCTCATCACTCATCCTGCGCATAGCATGTGATTTCTGTATTTTCCCTAAAATCAAAGATTTGATGAGAGGTTTTACTTTTACCAACTCCGAAGAGTTAGGTTAGGCAGTGATAGCGTTCAATCAGCACGTAGAAAACATGCCTTCAGATCTGTGGTCCTCCTGTTTTAAAAAATGGTTCGATCGCATGAAAAAATGTTTAAAATGTAAAGGAGATTATTTTGAAAAGCAATAAACATAATATTTTAGTTATAACGTTGTTTTTTTAAGTTACACAAAACTTATAGTGTGACCTACGTATTAGTTTACGAAACCCCACTTTGCGGGGCTACTTGTTTGAGTGAGTTTGAGAGAGTGAGTTTTTTTTTCACAACGTTGCTGTTGCCACAACGTAACAACAAATTGTTGTTACAGTGCGAAGGAAATAAGTCAACAAATACTAAAAATAAAAAAATGAAAATATTAAGGGGGGTTATACAATAAACGTGTTTTTTCCGTATGTTTTTGCTCAATATCCGGTAACAGGTAGACGCTTAAAATTTAGAATATTTAGTTGTATATTACCTTCCAAAATAAATAATTAAATAAAAATAAAGTAAATATTAAAAGGGGGCCTCCCATACAGCAAACGTAATTTTTAAGCAATTTTTTAACTCGATCTCAATAAACAGGTAGAAACTTGAATATTTTCTATAATATATATTAAATATAAAATAAATATCTAATACATAAAATAAATATTTAAGTATACACACATCACACGTAATTTTCTTTTATATATGATAGCAAGGAACCCTTCGTGCGCGAGTCCGACTCGCACTTGACCGGTTATTAAATTTAAATTATAAAGCGTCGCCGAGACGGTCAAGCGCGCGGTTTGAATCAAACCTTAAGGCGGCTGTACACATTGGGCCAAGTTATTAGGCCACCATGTTGGGCCAACGTATAGAAATCTCTACTGGACGGTATGCTGGTAGTTGGCGCCAACCTTGGCCTGCCAAGTGAATGGTGTCTGTTTTTCGTGCGCACATCAAAGGCTCTTGGCGCGCTCCGCAAACGGCGTTCACACGTGGTATTATAATAATAATCGTATAATCTTATTCAGTTTATTGTCATTCATCAGTAAAGACGGTTCTGTCGCGTGTGAGCAAAATTGTTGTTCCCGAGTTACGATGGCGTGGACAAACACTGAGGTTTTACAATTCATAGAAATATATCGAAATGAACCAATAATATGGAACTCAAAGCATGAACAACATAAAAATAAATCAAAGTAAGTTATTTACGTACCTAGTTAAATGATGAATGATGATGATGAATTGAAACTTTCTCGTTATTACACCACAATTATTAAATACGATCATCTTTGTCGAGAAATTCTGTAAGATATTGAAAATAATAATTACTTATCGATATATATTTACGAGATTTGGAATGATTTTAAAGTACAAAGTAATTATTATTTTCAGTATCTTATACGGAATCAATATAATATGGAATCTATCCGAATTCCGAATACATGTTGTTCGTATTGAATTCAAGTCAATACTATTTATTTTTTAAACCTTTCTCGTCTTGTCTCGTCTCGTTTCGCCTTGTTTTGCCTCATTGTTGAAAGAGGAGGTTCAGAGCAGTGCATTGATTTAGATGACGTTAGGTATTTGGTTAGGTTATTAAAAAATATTTCATTTTTACTACTTTTATTTAAGGTTAATTATGCTTAGAAGCGTATAGCAGATAAGTATTCCTGTTATTGAACTAAAAAAGAAAAAGGAATCGTTAATGACAATTCTTACAGCTGTAAGAGATTCTACGTCCATCTTTATTAAAGAGCCAATGCAGAATGTTCAATACACCAATGTATAAACAGGGACATTCACAATTCACTATTTTGGCCCAACATGCTCGCCCAATACCTTGGCCCAATGTGTACAGTCGCCTTTACGTGTTTGATCATACAGCTTGGTGCAAGTTTGAACGTCCATCAAACGGCACTGCAAAGTTTGGTTCAGTACGCCGCCGTAAGCAGTGTTGTAACTTATGAAATGCCCTCGAACAGGATCGCGATTTTCTTGCACTTATAACGTTAATATCCTGCTTAAAATGTAAAAAAAAAATTCTTCGTCTTACATCTTCGTCGCACACAACCTCACATTACAAAATATTGTGGAAACCATGGAACGTAGAACAAGGGGAAGTGAAGAGTGAGCGTGCCGCGTGCGTCACTATTATGCGCTTTTACTCTAAATTGCCTTAGTGATACTTACCATATCATTAGGAGATAGTCGTCGTGCGAAAATCTATTATACACTGAATTATGGCGTTTTGTGCCATCCTTGAATGCAGAAATGATAGTAGAATACAGATGATTAAAAATGGAGATATTTCATATCATTCGAAAGTACAATTTTCATTTTATTTTAATTAAATTCCTGATTTAATATAATCTCTAATGATATAATAGAAAGTCAAGCTAAAATCAGCCGTACAACTTACATATAAAGATCATTTTAGGTTGACCTAATTTTTCTAGAAAGATATACGTAATGACAGTCATTACGTATATCGTTCTAGAAAGTTCTCTACTCAAATATGATCAACTGTAAACTACGGAAAAATCAATACTGCCATCTATTGTAGAATAGCGAAACTATTAAGATCTTAAGTTTCACTATAGTACAAATAGATGAGTCTATTTTGAATAGACTACAAAAGGACGTAAATACTCTTTTTTTTGTAGCAAAATAAAATTTATTGTAACGCAGTTTGGTATATTTTTAAATGTTCTGTTTGTGTGTTTCGGATTATTGTTGTTTAAAATGAAAACGACCAATGAAACAATGTTTGCATTAGTAGTTTATATGCAATAATGCTTATTTTATGTGTGAGTATGGCGATCGCGGTCCTGATACAAATGTTTGTACTTGCCAATTCCGCTTGTTCTATGTTCCATGGTGGAAACTGAGCCGTGTTTGATCAAACGCGTCGGAACACGGTCAAACGACGCGTCAAACACATCAAATTTTATTGATTCAGGCGTTACTTTGCGGAAATCCATTATTAAAAAGGTGAAATTAATTAAATTTGCTATTATCCGCGAACTTTTCTATGTATACTCCGTGATGGTACCGAAAAGAGAGACGTCCCGACCCCCCCCTCTCCTCGACCCCCGCCCGACCTGGGAATCGAACCAGGACCTCATGTGGTCAACGCCAACATAGGACCACTAGACCACAGATATCACTCACTAATTTGAATGTATGACCATTGACCACGCATAAGTATTCGCCGGTTTATTTTTTTGTTAAAAAGATACTATGTTTGTTATTCATCCATACCTCGACCCCTAGGGGGAGGGGGGTCATGACCCCCATGACTCTCCACTGGATCCGCCCTTGTGAAGAAATCCCTACTGAAGACTGGATTTTCTTTACGGATAAACTCAGTTCTCAAACTTAAAAGGATTTAACTGTTTAGTCTATGATGAATTTCGACCACCCAGCCCACAGGCGATCACTAGTGTGAATAAATCTTTGGCAAGAGAAAGATAAGGACTTGGTATTCATTTCTACAAACAATTAAAATTATAAAATTGCATGCATTCCAACGCTGAACGTATAAAATGATTTTATCTCTCTCTAACAAGTTCGAATTTTCATAATAGACAAAGCTACAAAAAAATTGTCAGTGTTCTAATTTCAAATCATTTGAGAAAATAACTTCCCCTTTAACAGCTTGCGGCCAATACGCTATTACTTAAATACGCTGTCAATGTACGTAAAATGTCAAACAGCCCTTGGTTTACAAAATATTAAATTGATTTGAACGTTTATTTGTATTTTTCTATAATTTTAGTGTGTGCCTTAAACCTAAAACAAAACTAAACCTAAAAAAATATAAAAGTAATATGTCAAATTGCAATATAATTTATCAATTGTTAAGTAGACAGTAAACAGCTGTTCTTAAGTCCGCCATTACGGTTTTCACTTAGTTATTTCATACCTATTTAGTAGGTAGTAGTTTTATCTAAGGAATAAATGTATGATTTGGGGGCACAATAGTGCCTCCGCCACGATAAGTCAAGCGAAGCGCAAGGGCACCAACTAGTTTTTCTCGAACCGCATTGTCGTTTTTTTTTTAACCTAATTGGTTTTGGATTATATTAGACTAGCTGTTTCCCGCAACTTCGTTCGCGCGGACTTCGTTTACTCCGCACAGCTCCTCCCCGTAGGCGATAGCGTGATAATGTGTAGCCTATATGTTGACCCGACCTGTTCGTAATATTCATGCAAAATTTGAAGTAAATCCATGCAGTACTTTTTGAGTTTACCCCGGACATACATTGACTTTCCTACGATTTTATTATATGTAATAATAGATAAAACAAAATTATCAGAATATGATGTCAACAGTAGACTTATTAAATATATAAATTTTCAATTGTTTAGCTGCTAATACTTTAGATGTTATTGATATCTAAAAACTCCGGTTTCGTCGCTGACAAACTCACTAATGATAATTCACATTCTTAGGGTACTTCCTGAAGTTCTAGAAAGCTGAAATTTAGTGTATAAGCTAGTTATAGTGCGCACGGAACTAGTTGGCCGCGCCTTACGTATTACGTATTACGTATGGCGCGGCCAACTAGTTCCGCGCGCACTATAGGACACAAACAACAAAAAAATTATTAACTTGGAACTTTTACCACTTAACCCCTTAAATTAGAGGATGGTTTTTGTTTGAGATTCCGTAAATTTTGATGCTAGAGGTTTGACAATTGATATTGACTCCTAAATAATAAAATATGTGTTTCAAGATTTTTAGTATATCCTCACTCCTTTGAATTAGGAGATGGTAGTTTGTATGGCTTCCCAAAGAAACTTAATTTCTTGCTAGACAACTGATAATAATACAAGTACAAACTTCTTATTACAAACTAGCTGTTGCCCGCGACTTCGTCTGCGAGGACTTCGTTTACTCCGCACAGCTCATCCCCGTAGGTGACAGCGTGATAATATGTAGCCTATATGTTGTCCCGACCTGTTAGTAATATTCATGCAAAATTTGAAGTAAATCCATGCACATGCACTTTTAGAGTTTACCCCGGACATACATTGACTTTCCTACGATTTTATTATCTAATACACTATACAATATACATCTATACACTATATACTACACTATACATACAATAAAATCGTAGGGAAGTCAAAACTGTACATTGAATATTTTTAAAAAGAATACTTGGGGCGCGATCTACAATCGATATCGAAGCCAAAAATAGTTTTTAGAATTTTTGTCTGTTTGTCTGTATGTCCGGGGTAAACTCAAAAAGTACTGCATGGATTTACTTCAAATTTTGCATGAATATTACTAACAGGTCGGGTCAACATATAAGCTACATATTATCACGCTATCACCTACGGGGGAAGTGCTGTGCGGAGTAAACAAGTCCGCGCGGACGAAGTCGCAGGCGACAGCTAGTATGTATATAGATTAAGCAATACGTATAAAAAAAATCTGTAAACCGGTTGACAATACAGGCCAGCCCAGAAACTACCTGATAAACTGATATTTTTTAACTTTTTAAGCTGTAAGGAGTAAAAACTATAAGCATAGATTTTTTTCAATTCAAACATCTACTTTGTTAATAATGATAGTACATTCATTTTTGAAAAGCTGCTTATTTTGAAAACGATGATCAAATTTTGATGTTTCGAATGTTGTTTACATAATCTACATACCCGATCGACAGGTTGAAAAATTTCGAAGTAATGTCAAAAATATTGGTGAAGTGCGTGTCTGGCCACGCGCAATGTAATAGTAGTTGGGAGCCCGCGATGCTAAATAGGTAATTACTCTAGCGTCGTAGGGACCTATTGGATTTTGTACATTAAATCATAGGAAAAATAAAAGGTTACATATAATTTTTCATTTCAATGGTAGGGAAAAAACTACAGATAAAAAAAAATCTATGCCATGGTAACACTAAATCGCGTCAGATTAGGGTACGGCGAGTTAATTTCCACCTAAAATTTGGAAAATCTGCCGATTCAAGTATAGCGTAAGGGAGTGGGAGGGTCACAACTTTGCAGAGAAAACTTTGTTTTGACATTCTCGAGCGCGCCTAAATTTTTTTTTCTATGTAGGAAATGCTATAAGAATAACGAAAAAAACATAATCTGACAATTTCCACAAGCCTAAGTTATCTTAATTTTGTTCTTTTTTTTCTGTCGTAGTTACTCCCCTCTATAGAGAAATGGCTTAGGTACAGAAAAATCTAAATGTATCGGGAAACAATGAATCGCTTCTTATCACTTCTTATTGTAAACAAGTTATGACTCATAAATCCTAGTACACGCTACTTTCAACCTTATACCCTATACCACAACGTTCATTATGGTATAGCTTAGGTCAACTATTTGTTTGTCAATAGGAGTAGCTATCTCTGAATGAACATTTAACCTATTGTTACGAATAATCTAGAAACGTGTAGAGTTGGAACACTGGAGAGATCTAGAAATAAAAGAAAGAGATAACTACTCCTATTGACAAACAAATAGTTGATCTAAGCTATACCCTAATTAACTTTGTGGTATAGGGCATAAGATTGAAAGTAGCGTGTACTAGGATTGATGACTCATAACTTGTTTATCATAAATTGATTACAATAAGAAGTGATTCATCGTTTCCTGATACATTTGGATTTTTCTGGATCCAGGTAGAACTTACCCTGGGTATAAATAGAGATGTGTTGACAATAAGTTAATAATAAGAGCGATACTTAAAGCGACCCGTGCGAAGCGAGCAGTGTTTTATTGTGTAGTTCAGTGATAGTACAGTGAGTGACTAGTGTTAATCAGAGTATATTTAGTATTATGTTGTGTTGTGTAGTGTGTATTTGTATTGTAAATACACGGATTTAATATAAGTGGTGTTTTTCTTACAATTACGAACCCGAAGTACGTAACACTATTATATAAATAATATACGTCTATGTCTATGATGAATTTATCCGCGCCACAGGTTCACCGCCTATAAAACCTTCTCCAAATTCATTTCATAAGTGGACCGACTATTACTCAAAAACTTGTTAAAGCTACTGAGGTGTGATAGTTTTCCTTTTAACTTCATTATATTCACTACTACCATTAACTTTTTCCCATTCTCAACACCAACCGTTTAGCTTGCAGAGTACACTTGATTCGTAAAGAAATTAGCACCTTAGAGCTTCATATTTCATAAACGAAGCTCTTGATTGAAAAATCGTTTTCACAAACCTATAAAATTTTTTTAGAAACCTATCCAACTACATGGGGCACACCAAAAGTTTTGCACTTCTAGCTAATCGGAACTAAATATTTGAATTTCGAATGTTATATTTTTTAAAACGTTGCAACCTTCTTAATAATAAAAAAAAAATTGGCGGAAAATGATTGTTTTTTATCACACATCAAAGTTCTACGTACGCAACGAAAATGGAATTAAGTCGAAAAGATTTTAGAGCTATGATTTTTTATGATTTTAAAAGTTCTCTTTCTCCGCAAGACTGTGCCGCTCGTCTTCAAAATTCTTTTGGGAGAGAAGCACCTTGTTTGAGCACCGTGAGGCGATGGTTTGCTGAATTTGAGAGAGGTCGAGTTTCTTTACATGACCAACTTCGTGAAGGGCGGCCTTCAACTGCCGTCATCGAAAATAATGTGGCTACTGTTAAGCGGTTAATTGAAGAAAACCCCCGGATCACCTATGACACAATTCGAGGACTAGGAATTGGTATGGGCCAAATTCGATAAATTTTACACGAAGAATTCAAAGTTCCGAAACTTTGTTGTCATTGGATCCCTCATGAACTGACAGCGGAGCAGAAGCAGGCTCGCGTGGAATGGTGCTCACAGATGCTACTGAAGTACGACCACGGACAATCTAATGCTGTTTATGACATTGTCACAGGAGACGAAACGTGGATTCATTGTTTTGAAACCGAAAAAAAACAGCAATCTTGTGAATGGGTGTTTGAAAATGAGAACAGGCCAACAAAAGTTAGTCAGGCGAGAAATGTTGGTAAAAAAATGATCGCGTTTTTTTTCTCAGCTACGGGTCCCATCTGTACAATTCCACTTGAAGATCAAAAAAGTGTTAATGCCGAGTGGTATTCTACCATTTGTTTACCCATGGTGTTAGAAAAAGTTCGCGAAAGACGACCCAAAAGCCGCATTCTCCTACGCCATGATAACGCTTACTCACACACGGCCAACAAAACAAAGTCATTTTAGCTTTCGAAAAAGTACATCTCGTCCCTCATCCTGCGCATAGCCCCGACCTAACACTCTGTGATTTCTGTATTTTCCCCAAAATCAAAAATTTGATGAGAGGTTTTACTTTTACCAACTCCGAAGAGGCAGTGATAGCGTTCAACCAGCAAGTAGAAAACATGCCTTCAGATCTGTGGTCCTTCTGTTTTAAAACATGGTTCGATCGCATGAAAAAATGTTTAAAATGTAAAGGAGATTATTTTGAAAAGCAATAAACATAATATTTTGATTATAACATGTTGTTTTTTTAAGTTACCCAAAACTTATAGAGTTACCCTATAAAAATATTTTTCAAGATTTTATATTACCACATTTCTTGCCGTGACTTATATGTAGGTATATTCATGCAAAATTACAGCTTTCTAGTAGGTACTAAGCATATCTGCGCTAGACTGCGGACGGATGGACGGACGGACGGACGGACATAGCGAAACTATAGGTAAGGGTTTCTAATTTACTTCGCAACCTCAAAACATTCTTTATCAAAAATTTTCGTCATTTATAAATCTCAAATAAATTAATCGATTTTGATCCATTCTACGGTATTTGATGCAGTTTTAAGGAAAAAAACTACATCAAATATCCTCGGTTCCGGTTATCGCTAGAGTTAGTCGATAAACAAGGAACAAAAACAATCTTGTTGTGCATGCATCTCGTCTCCACAGAATAAGTAACTCTTTTATGGGGCAATGTATGCGCTTTTACAATAAACTTCCCGAAACTATAAAAGGTCTACCAGTCAATAAATTTAAAAAAATGTGTTAAAACAAAACTGTGTAAAAAATGGTATTATAAAATCTCAGATTATTTGGAAGACAAGCAAGCATGGGATTAATTGCTCCTCATATCAATCTCATATATGTGTTTTGTAATTTTGTAATATGTGATATTGTGAAAAAATATATATACGAAAAAGACAAGACCGCTGAGTTTCTTCCGCCGGATCTTCTCAGGGTGTGGCCGCGTTTCCGATCCGGTAGTAGTATTAAAAATTGTTGACGTGTCAAAATAACTTGTAAAATGTTTTATTGAATAAAGTTCTCCTGATTTTTGATAATCATTATCAGACCGGTAAAATGAGGCGATGAGGATCATCATAGATCTTGCCAACCAACGAACCGGTGAATCGTGGTGAACCGCAGGCGTATCACCTAACGTTTGCAATCCGCCAGCGATCTGCGACTTTTAACATCGCCGCCCCGTTGGTCGAGTGGTTAACGACGCTGACTACGCAATCGACGAGGCTCGGGTTCGATCCCCGTCGGGGACAAGCATTTGTGTGATGAGCATAAATGTTTGTGTTTCCGGATTTGGGTGTTTATTATGTAAAAGTATTTATATATGTATTTCTACGTATTAGTATCGTTGACCCACAACACAAGCAAATAATTTGCTTACTTTGGTGTTAGATCAGTAAGTGTAATTTGTCCCGTGAATATTTATTTATATTAGGTACTTATACTTATTTTAAACGTAAAGAAAAAATCATCATAATGGTTGCCAATTGCTTGTTGGTCACTGGATTATTGGATGCACTTTTTGCGTTTTCACAGCACCAAAATAATTAAGCGGCAGGGATTGACACTAATATACAAGGCTATTATGTGCCTTGCAATAACTAAACGATAATTTCACGTTGCGAGTTAGGTAGGTACGTGATAATGCTGCCGGTAAGTCTATTGACATCATTGATATATATGTTACCACATGTTTATTTAACTCAGTGATTGACATTCAGTTGATTCTGCCTATCGCGTAAGGAAACTGGCGTGATGTTACCTATTACTTATTCAGCGACGTATTGACATAGAAACGCAGGCGATGTCACTGCTATTAGCTAGTATAAAATATTTGAACTTAATTAATAAGTACCCGTACATACAAACAGAACTTTGTACATATACCTATTATGTGTATGGACTATGTAGGTAAGTAGATATGTGTGTGTTTATAAACTCCACACAGCTACATTTTTATCTATTAGACCTCATTTAACAAAAACATACCATTGGTCTTTTTTGGTATGAGTTACGTTAATAATAACAATGGTTTAAGTAAAAATGTAGGTAATTGTACCGTATAGTTTAAAGGTTTCTCAAAACACAAAAAACTACTTCACGGCGGCTTTATAACATTTTACATTTAAAAGTAACTTCTAATTCTAAACGCAATATCACTTTAACTGTACAAAAGCTTCGAAAAGCTTACCTATTTCGAAACTAGCACAGCTGCATGACTTGCTCAAAATATTAAATGAATTTTTAGATTATTGATTTCATGAGCATGTCACTGACTATACGATTTTTATGTAATACAAAAACCCCTACAAGTATACTTATTAACTAAACGATAACTACACATACGGGAAGTGACTCACACAGACGCAAAGTTACATAGAAAAACAGCCGTTCTCTCTTCTAGCTTTATGTAGTATAGAAAAAAACTTCAAAATAGTATGGCTTCACTCATTTTCTTGGCACCTAGATAGGAAAATATATCTTTTGTGTATGAGCGATGGAGCAAATTAAAGTTCAAAATTGATTGCTTTAAATATATTTACATCTCTTTCTCGCCACCGAACGCTTTCGAGTTTTCCCGTTCATGTTCCAACTCAAAATACGCCAAAAATGACGTCGAGCCAAATGTTTCGAAAACAGTGTCTCGCGTTTCCGACTACGGATACCGCGTGCTCGCTCGCCGTTCATTATTTGGAATTTTCCAATTCAGTGATTATTATCCATCGTAAGTTTTACAAACAAAATCATATCCGTTTCGCATTTTTCGCAAGTAGCGCCAAATATGAAAGTCGTAAGTGGGGAAGTCGGTATGGTCGTTTTTCGCTCAACAGAATCTATTAACCGTCTGATTTCAAGCGGTCGTTCCAAACTCATGTGTTAGCGATGAAAGCGCCTCTTTTAAATCAGCCGGTTAAAAAAGTAAAAAATTCTGACAGTTCGAAACCATCACGAGAAATAATGTCGTTTTTATTACATTTTTTGATAAATTATAATTATAGTTTCAATCCGGCGGCGATAGAACGGCCTTATCGATTTCTCTATTTAGCGCGCTATAATATTTTGTACTTTTTCGAAAGGTCCACGTCTGAGTATCTAAGCGCTTTCGAAAAACGTTTTACAAGTATTTTCTCGGAGCGAACGGACGTCGGGTTCGCTATGTAAATTGGTAATAATTCCATTCATTAAACAGTAATACAGTGCTTGAATATGGGTTAGCGCTCAGAGGAGTAATGTGATAGTGAATGTGTTTTTCAAAATGTTTTGTTTTGTGATGTGACTTTACTATTTTGTTTATCTATTAGTGTCTAGTGCATTCCGTTTGTGAAAGTATACACCAGAATGTTTTTGTATTGGATGCTGTCGAGCTGATATCTACGTGAAAATCTCATGGAAAATATGACTGAATATCAGCTAATGTTCTTGTCATTCCTGTAAGTATTCATACAAATTGTCTTACGACTCCGTTATCACACCGCAAAACAATTTATAACTAACAACTACATATGTAGTTAGTACACTTACATGTTAGACTGGTTATGATATGAATACATTGCAAATAAGACCATTCTAATCATTATACTAACACACTCTCAGTAAAAGTCGACCTTAGGCTTTTAATCTGTTAAATTTCAGCACAATATCATAAACCTATAAATCTTAGTCTGTTACATTAAATATATGATGATAATTAACTTTTTAAAGTTATTATAAACATATCCTAAAATATTACAAGTGTTAGTTTGTATAAAACACTCGTATTGAAAAATTAATTAACGTAACATACCAAGTAGCACTTACCATATAATTAAATCGTAAAATACAATTAGGTAATGTGCCCACACAAAGACAGTAATTATTCAATTAAATATCTATGTATTTCCTCTCTTATTTCTTATGTTTATTACAGTCAAGAAATGTTCACATTTTTTCTACATAAGAGAATAGTTAGTAGTTAGTTCTTAATTAACCTATAAATTAATAGGTGAAGATTAAAAACAGTATTTTAGACATACAACAAAAAAATTCCAGTAAGATATTTCAATTGTAATATCTAACTGGAAATTTTCAATATTGTTGTCAAATGAAGATCTGTTATGTGCAATAAAATATGTTATTTGCTGTTTGACACATAGCAGTTTCTAATGCTGGGGCCAGGCAGATGTGACCTCTGCATTTATCGTGTCTTTGCATGAAGCTTTGTGACCATAGACACAAGTGCGACTTGGCCATAATTGAAAATATTGCGGCTGATGCACATTCCATATATTTTTAGCCATCATAGTGAAGTGTATAATATTTAGAATCACATAGCAGTATTTTTATATAAAAATTTGGTATGTAAAATAGTCATGAGGGGCCATCCATAGATTACGTCACAAGTTGAGGGGGAGGGAGAGGGTCAGCGAAGTGTGACATTGTGTGACAAGGGTTAGGGAGGGCTCCCAAATTTTTCAATTTAATAAGCCACCACTATAGATAAAAATAATCGAATGCAATCATTTTTCCAATGTAAAATTGTAAAATATGTGAAAACACACTAGGTATGGGGGGTCTTACAAATGTGACCAGCTGTGACAAGAACGGAGAAGGGGTCAATAAATCATGAAATTCGTGTGACGTAATTTATGGATGGCCCCTGATAGCAAAAATATTGAAATCTCCAAAAAGTGCACATAGCAAATATTCATTTGACAACGACGATATTAAGATTTTTTATACAAAGCTGACTTAATAGGTTGTATAACATTCTTTATCAAACTATCTCATTCATATGTCAGTTTCTTCTTCACTACATAGTATAAAACAAAGTCGATATGTATGCTTAAATCTTTAAAACTACGCAACGGATTTTGATGTGGTTTATTTTAATAGATAGATTGATTCTTGAGAATGGTTTTAGTATATAAACCTTTTCGATATTCTCACAGGAACAAAAGCTACGCGGGTGATACCGCAGGCAGGTCGCTAGTTATGCCATAAATGTGAGACAGATTTGGATATAATTGTGTATGTAACTAGTCCATAACTATCCATAACACGAGGCTATTTTTTATCTCCATAAATCATATTTTTCCTATAGGATTCTCAAAAAAACCTGTAATCTGTAAAATAAATGAAATTAAAAGTTATGCCATGAATAACATTAATAAAAAATTAAGTCAAAACTAAGTTATAAACTTTTTAATTATCACTGTCTCGGTGAAAGCCTAATTAAAAGGCCTACTCTAATAATATAAAGAGAAAACAATAGTATTTTTCTATGTTTGTAACGAGTAAACTCAAAGTAAACTTTAAAAAATAAATAAATTTAAACTAACAAAACACACAAAAAAGATTTTAATTTTTTACTTTAGACTAGTTGAGCCCGCAACTTCGTCCGCATGGAAAAATTTCGAAAAAAAGCAGTCTAAGTTACTCCTTATCACATCAGCTATCTGCCAGTGAAAGTCCCGTGAAAATCGGTCCAGCTGTTCCAGAGATTAGCCAGAACAAACAGACAAACAGGCAAAAATTGTAAAAAATGTTATTTTGGTATATGTATTGTGTATACATCCATATGCATTTAGTAAAAAGCGGTTATTTAATATTACAAACAGACACTCCAATTTTATTTATTTGTATAGATAACTTACACTATCTAGAAGTATCATGGACTACTCTTTTAACTGACTGAACAGAAAAAGGTAATGATTTTGATAAATTGGATACTTTCCATTGGCGGTGCTTAGTAAAACTGCATTTTAAAATCTGTATTCATCGAAAACTCACTTGCACTCCTTTTCAAAATTCAGCAACTTTGTAATTATTGGTAATAATAAGCCAGGGAGCTTTTGTGATTATCCTCAGCGTTTTGGATTGGAATCTCTGAAGTATTTCTATATTAGTTGTACTTCTAGTTCCGAGTTGTACTTCTAGTTCACTTATAAAATTTATATTATTTTACACACCCAAATGGTTTTGCTACAACATCATTAGGGATGTTTTGCAGTTACAATGTCTAAGAGATGCCTGATGATGCCTGATGATATAATTAGGTAAACCGATTGGTGTTTAAAAGAATATTCGACAGCCTCGTTGGTTGAGTGGTTAGCGGCCCTGACTACGCAATCAACGTGGCTTAGATTCGATCCCCGACGGGGACAAGCATTTGTATGATAAGCATAAATGTTTGTATTTCCGGGTTTGGGTGTGTTTATTATATTTATTCTGGTAATTATATATGTATTTCTATGTATTAGTATCGTTGACTAACACCCATAACACAAGCAAATAATTTGCTTACTTTGGGGTTAGATTAGTAAGTGTAATTTGTCCCGTGAATATTTATTTATTATTATTATTATACTAGCTGACCCGGTAAACATTGTTTTGCCATATAAATTATTGAATTAAAAAATAAGGGTTGATCATAGAGGGTTGAAAATTTATTGTTGTATGTATTTTTTGTGGAGTTTAAGTACAAACACTGTGACATGAGAATTTTATATATTAGAAGTTAATTATAAGTAAAAGTGAGTTTATTTCTAATAACAATTTGTAATACTGTCGCCCATTGTACAGTCTGTTTTTAATAATTTAAGTATCTATGTATTACTTCTCTTTTAATTGTGTACAATAAAGCATTAAATAAATAAATCCATAGTAATATTATAAATGCGAAAGTAACTCTGTCTGTCTGTCTGTCTGTCTGTTACGCTTTCACAGCCAAACCACTGAACCGATTTGGATAAAATTTGGTACAAATATAGTTTGAGACCCAAGAAAGGACATAGGATAGTTCTTATCCCGGAAATCCCACGGGAACGGGAACTATGCGGATTTTTATTTTAGAATTTTTTCCACGTGAACGAAGTCACGGGCACAGCTAGTAAATAATAATTTTGGTTCACACTAGCGAAATTGGCAGTCAATAGCTCATCTATTACTTAGCACCATAAGCAGTTCTATTGAGACAGTACAGAAGGGCTTTCTTCAGATTATTTGTCTGTACCCCATACTCATACCCCAGTGTTGGTCAGGGCTCCTTTGAAGAACAGACGAACTCCCGTTCTGCCAGGAAGGTCGTAAGAAAGGACCAATTAGCTATATATGTCACTACCATCATAGCTACTAAGTGGTAAAGTTCTACGTCTCGCCCGGGTATTTGGTACCACCGCCTTAGCTATTCCTGCGGCAGTAGCACCAATGCTTGTCATTATTGTGTTCCGGTTTGAAGGGTTAGGTAATTGGTAGATTTATGTATGAGACATTAGACCTTGCACCATTAACATCTTTGGTATCAATTGGCGATGGTTGTCACTTTCCATCGAAACCCATCTGTTTCTTTGCTTATCTACACAAATAAATAAAATTGGAGTGTCTGTTTGTAATATTAAAATAACCGGTTTTAACTAAATGCATATGGACGTATACATGGTGCACTTAGAGTAATAACACTCAGAGTGACAATTGCATTTATCGTTTCGTTCATATTTTAAGCCAAAACTGTATCGATGTGTGCATGACCTTCGTCACCCTTCGTGTAATTACTTGCGTTGAAATGCACACAAAGACACATTATTGCATGAATAATGTTCTTCTTCTTCTTTTTCTTCTCCTCGTGGGCGGGTCTCCGCAACTCGACGACTAGCGCCTTTTTTGCGTGTGGTTAGGATGGTTCTACTCTTGCCATCCCAACCGTGAATAATGTTGCAAGCAAATGAATATTTTTCCAAAACGGTATTTAAAATAGGTCTACCTTACAAATAGTCTTTCATATAACATTAATAGTCGTTTAGTATAAACTTGAAACTTATACTTTTTATTCGATTATGTAAAATATTTTAAATGCAGAGAAATATTCTAGTTGTTCTCAAGATGATATTCCAAAGCTTTCTAACCTTATATTTTTTTTAGTTTTTGTGCTTTCATTTGTAATTTAAAATATTTTTACATCATTAAAATAAAGATTTTCTTTCTTTCCAATAGTATTATTAGACATATAGAAAACTTAAAACTTACATTTTTTATGCCGGTGAGGTAAAATGAGTAGAATTACAGGGAAATGTTAAAGAGGTTCTCAAGATATTAAATTTTTGTATATTTCAGTAATCAAACAGCGGTAACCAACCAGCACCAACAGTAAATAAAAAATATGGCCAATACAAGTTTACATTATTGAAGTTATAAAAAGTGATTGAAGTAATTCTTTAAAAAAACATTATTGAAATTCTACTAAATAAATCTACTAAAATATAATTGTACAATTATATTTTAGTACTTTGGTATTTTAGAACAATTGTTATTACAAATTTGTGCATTGCTTAGCGAATGCTTGTGTGTCTTTATATGTATGTCTGTGTGCGTGTATGTGTATATGTTTGGTGAAAGCTAAACTAGCTTGAACGTTAGCAGATGGGCGGGCAAGCAGGTACAATATTTACTAGCACTTTGAGGTAAAAAGTAATAGGATAGGTATGCTTATAAATCAAATTATTTATTTAAATCAGTTTAAAAAGTTAAAATGTTTTAAGCTAAACATAATATTTCTGACTACTATATTGAGTCAAGCCACTATTGGCTCTGTGCGCAACTTGAGCACCACCTATCGTGCACAACTGTTTTGATTCAGATCTTAGAATATAGAAAAACATAATGCCTGTGCGTAATCTCCTCTAACACTTTTAACTGAATCGGAAACAATACAGCTCTTTGTGGCGACTCTTTGGCTTCTACATGCTATAATATATGCATTGGAGTATATGGCACAAATTAAGTCGTGTATTGTACTCAGTCATATGAGCAAAGTCGTCATTCGCAAGATAAATTTCAAGCTATGTAGAATTGAAACTTAATTATCAGTATAAACATATTAGGAGGCCAACATTTGGCGTAGACAGATTTTAGGGCACATTACCCTACATTATTTCGTCGATAAAACTCGAAAATATCACCAATAAAACAACTTAACAAAACACGAAATAATGCCATACGATGGCATATTACTTCATAAGAAAAATTAAAAAAAAAATGTCATATTGGCAGTAACAGTATTTTTCTGGTGATCACTGCGGCGGAATGCTAGTTGGAACAATTTTTTTGCCTTCTAAAAGTCCTCATTATACACGAATATAGGCTTTGTAATATTTGTGCCAGTATAATGGTAAGTCCCAACACTTAAAAAATATTTTTTATGTGAAAGCAAAGTCCAGGCTATGTAATATCGCACATAAAATAGGAATACACACATTATTAATTATAATGAAAATAGGTATAAACAAATACATGGTAGAATATTTTCCTCTTTGGCTGACAACATTTTGAATATCGTTCAACTTAGATATTTACGATTTATTTGTTTGGATTTTATACAAAAATATGAGATGCTAAGTAGTTCTTATCTGTGAAATGTGATCTTCAAGTCCTAAATACGCTTTTGTGAAGCACAGTGACAACCTTTCACCACACAGTAACTCACATTTTTTAACAAAAACTAAGGACACCTGCTTTGTTTGTTGTTGTAATATCTCACTGTATATCGTGCGTGAGTCCAAATTTTACAGAAAATTTGGACCTACAAATTATAAACTACGTCATTTGCGAATAATGTAGCTTTCTTAATAATAAAATTTTCAAATTCGGCTTAGTAGCTTCAGAGATTCCTTCATACCAAAAAATTCATAAACTTACTAACTGTACGCTCTTCATAATATAAATATAGACATGAGTTTTGTTCGGTTGTTTCATAAATAAATTTATCTTCATTAGATTGATTTAGATTCATGTAATTTGTCCAGTACTATTATTTATTAGCTGACCTTTCAAACATTGTTTTGCCATACAAATTACCTTATTGAATATTTTGGTGGGGTACTTGAGAGGGGGGGTTAATTGAGAAAAAAACTATCCTATCTTTTAAGTTGAACCAAACAGTAGAAAACAACCTAGAAATTTAATTGAAATTGGTTTAGTAATTTCGGAGTCCATTGCGGACAAAAAATGTGACACGTAATTTATATATATTAAGATCCCCTCTTATTAATCTCATAATCCTACTATAATGACCAATTGCAATATTGATTATTAAAAATCAAAATAAAAATTTTAAATTAAATACAAAATTTATTATTATACTATTTCCATTTCTTTATTTTCTCGATGACAGTTCTAATTTGAAAGTTGTAGTGTTGAGACCAAATAAGTAATATATTATATATATTTTGAACATAGACAAATATAACAAAAACATTCAAATATATTTGTTCGAGGTGGGAACACACAATGGCCCAGCACCATTTTACGTTTGTTTTAATCTGTCACTTGCAACAACACGCTCGTGCTAGTTACTACATTTCTGTTTGCTGAGTTCTTTCACATTATCCATACGTTACATTGTGTATTTTGTGTTCCTCTGTGTTGATTGCTGCCCAGCTGTCAAATATCAAAATGCCAATAGGATCTGTTCTAAAAAGGCAGGCCAGAGAACTGGTGATCAAGGTTTGTAATTACTTTGAAGCAAAGTGTCAAAATGGTGGCCCGCTTTTACCACTGTCGCAAGTACGAGAGTGTGTTGTTTGTGTTGAAAAATTACTACAGAAGCTTATGGTATAAGCGGTATGTAAGAAAATAAGCTTCGTATGGTAGCCGGTAAACTTATGCATATGGCATTAGACCTCGCCACAAGATAGCAACACACTATTAACACCTTTGGTGTCTATAGGTGATGGTTGACTCTTTCCATCAGGAGACACATCTGTTTGTTTGCTATCTAATGTAATAAAAAAAAAAACAGTAGCAGTCGTGGGACTGCCGATAGAAGTGAAAACGGAACTATTAAGTTGAGAGTAATTAAAACTATATGCAAAACATAGCTATAGATATACTATTATCATTAGCATGTCGGTGACGCGAACCGAGGATTTTACCCTCTACCAAAACGCTCAACGTGCCTAAAGAAGTTTTCACTTCAAAAATTAAAAAACGCCAACCATGTTGTGTGACATTGGTTAACAACTTCGACTCTGATGCTATTCGCCTTCTTCCTCCTCTAATGGAAAACTACTTATTCCAGGGTATCATAGGCTACTTTTTTACTGGATGAAATGAAAAAGTGACTTTTGGACCATGTGAGCAACAACTAGTATTTAGTAAATTATAAATCAAATATTATTAAGTTTTTTGATATTTTATCTATGAAATTTTTAAATAGTTATTTGTAAACTACATGCATCACTCACAACGCAAAAAAGCGGCATATCAGTCGGGGTCTAGGGCGGCATCAAGTGTAAATAGGCCCCTGATATAAGTATTAGAATCAAAGAAGGGATTATTATTATTTCTACAGTTGCTTAAGTTGCTGTCTGAGTTTCTTCTACTAGTTATATTTAGATTAAAGAAAATTATAATAAAACAAGAATGAATTCTTGTTTAGCTATAAGTCCTGAAGATGCATTAAAATGTGAAACCGGTAGACCTTCGGACATTAATTTTTGGTGTCACTCCCATGACTGACTTGATACTGGCAGAATCCGTAACCAACGGGAAAGTCATTAATACAAGATTGAATTGAATTGACCTTAAATAATTCGGAAGAATATATATGTAGTGAAAACAGTACAAGTGTTATATAATTAAAATTAAAACCACTATCACATTACCTATTCCTGCCACATTAACGTTAGTGCTTGATACTGTCCTGTTCCGGTTTAGAGGGTTAGGTAGCCGGTAAACTTGTCATTAGACCTCCCCACAAGATAGCAACGCACCATTAACACCTTTAGTGGTTATAGGCAATGGTTGAGTCTTTCCATCAGGAGACCCATCTGCTTGTTGGCTATCTTATGATATAAAAATGGAGTTTTACCAAGTGCCGACGATATTAAGTGTTTAAATTTTTTTATTTGAAGTAAATTTTTCAAATCTTACTGGTTCATTCAGAGATTAGCACATACAAATAAATAATTATAACACATTAAAACGGCAACAACGGACTTCCAATCCCCTTATAACTCTGGAACCCTGGATCAAAGCTTTGCCAAATTTATATAGGACCAAATGGGAAGTATAAACCTTCCAAAGGAAAAAAGAATTTTCCAAATCAATTTATTAATGACTGAATTCTGAAGTAACTAACATAAACAAACATAGCCAAATTGATAACCTTTGAAATGTCAGTTGACAAAACTACTATTGAGCTTAAAATACACATTTCGAAAGGTGGATAATGCAATCTTAGGTTCAATACTTGTGGATTGCATTCTGATATATGATACACTGAATGTACATTGTAAAAAAAAGGGACAAAATAGAGATTATTATTATTATTATTCTTTATTTACATTAGCTTCTTATTTTATATACATTTATAATTATAACATTTAAAACAATACAATATTATAAAAATAAATATATAAAAATAGATTTCCCGCCGATGGGAGCCGTGCAGCTAAGCCACCAGTGGTCAGGGTGACAGAGAAAGAAACCTCCTCACAATACTTGGCATTCCTAAACTGCTGCCTTCTGTATCTGGCCCTTGATCCAGAATTGTAGGGAGAGTTTCCATAGATGTTGGTCGAGACTCTTCGCTACTAAACTCTTTACAGAAACAACTATCGGGACAATTATTGTTGACTCCACACCCCACATGTCGGTAATCTCTTGAGCTAAGTCTGAATACTTAGATAGTTTTTCTTTTTCTGCTTTCACAAGGTTATTTTCATGGGGGATCGTGATATCAACAATAAATGCCCGGCGCTCCATTCGATCTACCAACACGATATCGGACCTATTTCTGATAATAGTCCTATCCGTGATGACAGATCGATCCCAGTAGAGCTTAGCACGGCCATTCTCTAGAATTGACTCCAGTGCGTACTTATAATACAGCACTTCAAAACTTACTAGACCATATCGAAGAGCAAGTTGTTCCTTCATGATGTATTTCTGGTGATTATTCGTCTTGACAACTTCATCAGCAATTGCACAGACAAATCCTTCAGACTCTTCAAAGAGGACACCAAATCGTAGCCAGGCAGTGGACGCCGGTAAATCAATATCAGGCACATAAAAAACGCGATAAAATCGTCCATGTAACTCCTTGCTCTTCCATACGTTCAAGCGATCCTGAGTGCTGCGTACCACTGGTTTGTGCCAGTACTCTTTAGCTAAGGGGAGCGGTGTCAGACCATTATCTACTGCAACAACATTATTATTATTATTTATTATTATTGTTATTATTCACAATACTGTAAGAGAGATTACGTTTGGAAGAAAATATCTGACTAAAATGAGGAAGACCATTATCCAGTGGTGCAAATATGTAGAAATAATGGCAGATGAAAGGTTAACAAAACAGATATTTAATGTGAATATGAAAGAATGTAGGCTACAGGGAAGATCAAGACTGACATACCATGATCAGATTGATTGGGTGCTATCCTTAGACGTAGATATCAAAGAGACAAAGACTATAGTATCATGATTAAATCTTAGTTGTGTTGGTATTTCAAATTGGGGTGTTTATCTGAAGAGGCTTCTGAACTTTGAGAATCCAAGAGAATTTAGAGAGATCTTTGAGGATTGGCTGATGCAACAATTTTGTTTTTGAGTCAGAGTCGAATTGTAACGGAATTTCGTATTTTTTTAATATCATAAGATGCAGATGCAAACAAGCAGATGGGTCTTTTTATGGAAAGAGTCAACCATCGCCTAAAACACCAAAGAAATTAATGGTGCATTGCTATCTTGTAGCGAGGTTTAATGCCATACAACAGTAACAAGCACTGTCCATTATTGCAGCAGGAATAGGTAAGATGGTGGTACCAGATCAGGGCAAGACAGAACTCTATCACCTAGCAGCCACAATGATAGGGACTCGCATATTCCACCAGTCACCATTTACAACCTGCCTGACAGAATAATTGGTCTATTATTCAAAGGAGGCCGGAACAACACGTGGAGAGGTGATCTTTTCTTCAAGGGGTTTGGAAAAAAGCTTATATATCAATTGCTGTTCATTAGTAACGCTAAAACTCGAGAACGGCTGAACCGATTTGGCTATTTTGGTTTTGATTTAATTGTTGTAGTCCAGGGAAGGTTTAAAAGGTGAGAAAATATAGAAAAAAATAAAAGTAGTTAAAAAGGCAGAACAACGTTTGCCGGGTCAGCTAGTATAAAAAAAAACCCCCTCTGAAATGGTCTGACTGATTTTTATGATTTTTTTTAAAGTGAAAATTTCTTTCCTTACTTTGATATCCTAGAAAGGAACAATCGTATGGGTTTGCATCAGCGTCATCAACATGATAATGTTTAAAAAGTATCTTCACGCCCGTATCCCCGAAGAGGTAGGCAGAGGTACAAGTATACCCACGATTAGCCGATGATATTTGGTCCCACAATGTGATAGGTGGCAAGCCTATCGCCAACCGGGCACTTTCCAACCTCGGACAACGTTGATTTTATCAGGAAACTGAAAAAACACATTTTTTAGAATTGCCCGACCCAGGAATCAAACCCTCATGTAGTCAACTCCGACACTGTACCACTAGACCGAGAGATAGAGGCGATATATATATATATATATATATATATATATATATATATATATATATATATATATATATATATATATATATATATATATATATATATATAGCTTTTAGGCATGGATCATTTAACAGTTATAGATATTAAATTTCGTACTAAATTTCTTAACAATTAACAACTGTTATTTATATTAGCAAATACTGCTAAAAGTAATTTTTATGCATCACTAAAATTACCAATAATTTATATTATGATAATAATGTTATTAAAAATATTTGAGAGAGCGTATTTTTGCTCGCTAACTTGATTTATGATAATACTGTATTAAAAATATTTCGAGAGACTGTGATAATAATAACTGTTAAAAGTTATTAAAACTATTCAGAGGACCTTTGTTTTTTGGTAGCTCCGTGTTTTTACCGCTTCTAATACTTATTATATATAGGCTACTGATATAATATAACAAATAAATAACTGTTAAATATTAATTAACTTTAACAACATAACAGTTAATCTATTTTAACAATAATTTCCATGTCTAATAGCTATATAAACTGCTCCACCACCAGCATTTATCTCGCCAACTGACCAGCCGGTGAATGCCAGTGTACCGGAAAGTCTCTACACGTTCGGTTTGCTGTGCCTATTCCGCAAGGAAACCGAGCGTGATGATACTTTTTTGTAGAAACTGCTCTACATATGAGGCCTGATTCACGTAACGAAACGTCAGCCGAGTCGAAGCGTTTAGGGCTCTTGTACATTTTCTTATACATTATGACGTAACACAACGCGACGTTGATCGCGCATAACGGCCTGGCCACGGGAAATTCGGAACGCGCGAACGGCGAAACGTCTGGCGTCTGAAACAAATGTATGGGAAAGTGCTGAACATGCCACGCGTCGCGGCGACCGGCGGCGGGGTTACCGACGAATTTCCGCCTCGTCCGCCGCGCCGCCGCCGCCGCCGCCGGTTCGCGTGGCCGGGCGGTAAGTGTTTAACGCGAGGCATCGGAGACAAACGGAAAAAACTGGTTTGCTTAATCACATTTTTATGTATTGATTGTTAAATAACAGTTTTACAAAAATTACACAATATACCTGAAGATATTATCAAAGGAATGTACTAAATCATTACATGATAGAATGTACTTTACTCGTTCATATAAAATTCCGAAAACAGGCTAAAAAATCTCTAAAACAAGTAATTTGTTCATATTATTTCAAATTTTTCACATGACATATGGTGAAGTTTAGTTTAAAATACAAAAAAGAATGTACTAAATTTTGGTTTTCAGCTGAAGTCTTATATTTATTTATCCGAAAACTAAACAGTTTCCAAGCGGTTTCAAAACATACCGCGCCGCTCACTCTCTAGTATTGGCGCGCGTCAAATTACCTCGCCTTAAGAGTCCTAAGCGCTTCGATTCGATTAACCGATTCATTGCGGATGACATGGCAGTCGTGTCATGATTGTTTTTAATGTGTGGCGTATGACACGGGTGTCGTGTCATTTTTAAACCCATTATATCCCTTAAACTGCATTTTGAAAGGTTCGAAAACCTCTATAATTTTCCACGTAAATCAAGCCTAAAAGCTTAATTTCTGAAAATTCTATGAAATGGAAAAATTTAGGTGTTGGCAACCTTTTTAAGAAAGAAAGAAAGAAAGAAAGAAAATATTTATTTGCAAGAATATGGGTGTTACAAGTTGTTAAAAATAAATTAAGTTACCGACATATTCTACCAATATATGGTGTGCAAATATTTTAAAAAAATATCATTATACAAGCTGTACTTATATTAACAAACGAAACAAAAAACAAATTAATCGTTAATTTATTTATGTTGGTATCTTCATGCCCGTATTCCCAAAGGGGTAGGCAGAAGTACAAACAGTGCATCCACGATTAGCAGAAGATACTTAGTCCCTCAATGTGATTGAGAGATTGTGAGTAATAAACACTTTAAATTCTAATTCAAAAACTACTTTTTTTCGAAATTTTTCGTCAATCACTATTTCCAAACGGACATTTTTTGAGGAATAGAGCTGATTAGTTTTTGAACTCAATCGGTACACTAATCTATATAGAAAAACTACATTAATGAAATACTGTTTCCCCAGAAATTTTTTTGGGGTTTTTTGAAAATTTCTCAAAATCTCATAAGCCGACTTGGTTCAAATTTTCAGAAAGTCTAAGTTGAGCGGAATCCAATCGATTGCCATCAACCGCGTTTCGATCGGGCCAGCCGTTCAAAAGTTATGAGATGCTTACATACACACACACACACATACATACAGACATACTGACGTCATCGTGAAAATAGTCGAAATAGGTTCCTAGGACTTCAAAACGTTGAGACCTCAAAAACTCGATTTTTGAAAATCAGGGAAAAATCAATAACTTCCTTACCTACATACGTAGCGGGAAGTTAAAAAACTATTCAAAAATGTTGTATGCTTCTTTGAATTGGTATCAAAAAATACCTATACACCCAAATTTTCACCCTCCCTACGCCCATTAACCCCCACCGCACCAAAATATACACTACAAATATTATATACGGCAGAATGTTTGCCGGGTCAGCTGTAGCATCCAAAAAAATCTAGATTTACTGCAAATGTTCAGCATTTAATGATGTTTTATCTAATAAATTAATATGTATGAACCAAGATTATTTATATTCGCACGTTTTTATGATCGTTTATTATATTAACAGTTTTTTTAATATATTTAATTAATTTAAAAAGCGATTTATGAATGCTAAAACATTATAACGCTGTTATTCTTGTGGGGTGGGCAGACTTTTTACCCAACTCTGTTAGGAAGGTTATTTTTGTTTATAGGATAAAAAATTGAATGGATTTCTCATTCTTCCGGGATTTAAAATATCATATGTGCTATTTCTGGTCATCTACATGTGTGCCAAATTACGTCCAAATCAGTTCAGCGGTTTTTGCGTGAAAGAGTAACAAAAATCCATCCATCCATCCATCCTTACAAACTTTCGCATTCATACTAATATTATAAATGCGAAAGGAACTCTGTCTGTCTGTCTCTTCTTCACGCTTAAACCACTGAACCGATTTGGATGAAATTTGTTACAAAGATAGTTTGAGACCCAAGAAAGGACATAGGATTTTTTTATCCCGGAAATCCTACGGAAACGGGAACTAAGTGTGTAAAACTTTGTGTCAATGAAAATTTTCCCGTGAACGAAGTCGCGGGCACAGCTAGTTTGTAATATAGGTAGCCGCACCGTGTAGCTACATTATAAAAGTTTTTTGTGAATCCCGCGGGAACAACTTATCTCTCCGGGATAAAATGTAGATAGATAGTGTAAATAGTACCTAAACATCTATCTATTCAAAGATCCAAACTTTCACATTAAATATGCCCCCATAAAATATGTTTACCTCTCTACTAACTATCTTCTATTGTCGATAAAAGTATACTTAATAAGAAAAAAATATAATCTTAAAATGTTTCGGTTTCGACTAAAAATCCGGTTTCGGTCGGTCAGTATTTATTATCTGATTTGCCATCGGCCCAGAACCTGGGTACGGCCATGCACCTATATCCATCGTCCACCCAAGTCAGAAGCAAACACAAAAGCACACAATTTACGCTCTCAACGCACGTTTTATTACGAAACCGCAGCATCCTTAAAATTCAAAATTATTTATTTTGCGTAAATCAGGGTTACATAAGGTGATGATTATCTATATTATATCTATACATATAATAAAATCGTAGGAAAGTCAATGTATGTTCGGGGTAAACTCAAAAAGTACTGCATGGATTTACTTCAAATTTTGCATGAATTACTAACAGGTCGGGTCAACTTATAGGCTACATATTATCACGCTATCACCTACGGGGGAGGAGCTGTGCGGAATAAACGAAGTCCGCGCGAACGAAGTCGCGGGCAACAGCTACTTGTCACTACCATCGTGACTACTAGGTGGTGAATTTCCGCAACGCTTTACCTATTCCTACCACAATAGCGTCAATGCTTGTCATTGTCGTGTTCCGGTTAGGAGGTTATGGTAGCCGGTAGACTTATGTACGTGACTTTGCCATCCCGCCACACGGATAGCAATGCACCATTAACATCTTCGGTGTCTATAGGCGATGGCTTCTCTTTCCTTCAGGAAAACCATCTGCTTGTTTGCTTATGATATAAAAAAAAAGTCATACTCCTCCTATATATTTCTGATTATATTCCTTGAGGGTTCCGAGTAGGGTTGCCACCCGTACTTTATAATAAAGTATTGTACTTTATTTTGAATAAATGTACTTTATACTTTTTGAAGGCAATAAAATACGTGAAAATACTTTATTTTATCATTTCACTTAAAATTGTCAAGTTGAAGGAACAAAAACTTAATCTATTTTTGTTTGTAACAAAAATGATACTGACCACTTTTAAATATCATCTAAAACGTATTTTTTGTATCAATTCAATTTACTTGATTTTTTTTGTATGAAAATAATGATATTGAATATAATATAAAAATCTCATTTATAGTTTTTTTCTTTAAGGTGCATCCAGTGACGGGACGAAGCTAATTGGTAAAAAGCATTGTTAGATATTGATAGAAGCAACAAAAAATATGTATGGTAAATGAATAGCACAGCTAATAAATACTACTTTATTTTTCAATTTTGTACTTTATTATTTAACCTTAAAAAGAAAATGTACTCTATTTTTTCGATTAAAAGGTGGCAACCCTAACTTTTCCCTCAGGTCAGTCTGATTTCACAACTCCATAAAAATATAAGGTTGCTGCTGTTAATTTTGGTTTGCAGAAGTTGCAGTGGTAGAAACGAAAGGCGGGTCCATTGCCCTTTAAAAAAATGACGCGTGCTAATTAAGACACGTGTCGAACCCCCCTTCTCAGAAAAACCCTTCACGGGTTTTATAAATCTCTGTACCCTAAAAAATGTTAATCCTCGCACCTCAGCCGACCGTGAACATACAGAAATAAACAGAAAGGTACACTTATTTTTGGATCAAAAAACCCGCTCACCTTCTCAAAATTGGCTCGTTAAATATTTTATGTTTATTTTTAAACACGATAAGGCCGTGACTTTTAATCGATTTCAAAAACGGCTGACGCGAACGGGCGGGCTTTAATTTTTATGCAATACAAGGTGTTACTCTTATAAGATACTAGCTGTGCCGCGACTTCGTCCGCGTGGAAAAAATCTATGTCTATACATATAATAAAATCGTAGGAAAGTCAAAACTGTACATTGAATATTTTTTTAAAAGAATACTTGGGGCGTGATCTACAATCGATATCGAAGCCAAAATTATAGTTTTTAGAATTTTTGTCTGTTTGACTTTGTCCGCGCGGACTTCGATTACTGCTTCTCCCCCGTAGGTGATAGCCTGATAGTATGTGGCCTAATGTTGACCCGACCTTGCAAAATTTGAAGTAAATCCATGCAGTACTTTTTGAGTTTACCGCGGACATACATTGACTTTCTTACGATTTTATTATATGTATATATATATATATATATATATATATATATATATATATATATATATATATATATATATATATATAATAGATACTAGCTGACCCGCCACACGTTGTTCTGCCTTTTTAACTACTCTTATTTTTTTTCTATATTTCCTCACCTTTTAAACCTTCCCTGGACTTCAACAATTAATTTAAAACCAAAATTAGCCAAATCTGTTCAGCCGTTCTCGAGTTTTAGCGAGACTAACGAACAGCAATTGATTTTTATATATAAAGATTAAGATTGGTATCTTGTCTATTCTATACTTCTATGGTATCTACTGGCGTCAAGTGATGCAGTCAAGTTGGAAAGTAAGTCGGGCGTAATGTTTTTTGCGCTGTTTTGCATGACTGCCCAAGTATTCACTTCGGCCTGATGCAACCATTTTGAAATACACTTTTTGTTTAAACTCTCTACAGCTGCGTCGGAGTGATTGATGGATGGATGGTTCTGAGATTTATTATTTTAATCCTATTAATAAATGTGAAAGTTTTTGTTATTAAATAAATAGTTAGGAAAATCAAAAATTCGCACCACAAACATTAGTTTTCGTAATAATATATATGTCGCAGTGAAATTGTCAATACCGTTAGATTATAATCTACCTAAGTGATATTTTAATTTAACTGCTAACCTAACCTAACCAAATTATAAAATCCCTAGGTAGATTTCGCCGTGTTGGTCCCGGCCTCCTTTGAAGAATAGGCCAACTGCCGTTCTGCCAGGCAGGTCGTAAAAGGCGACCGATTGGCTATCGAGTCACTACCATCGTGGCTACTAGGTGGTAGAGTTCTGCATTGTCTCGCCCGGGTCTGGTACCACCGCCTTACCTATTCCTGCCGCAATAGCGTCAGTGCTTGTCGCTGTCGTGTTCCGGTTTGGAGGGTAAGGTAGCCGGTAAACTTATGCATGTGGCATTAGACCTCGCCACAAGATAGCAACGCACCATTAACATCTTTGGTGTCTATAGGCGATGGTTGACTCTTTCCATCAGGAGACCCATCTGCTTGTTTGCTATCTTATGACATAAAAAAAAAAAAAAGATTATAATCTAACGGCTATTGACAATTTCACTGCGACATATATACCATCGCATAAAGACACCAAAGACGTTAATGGTGCGCTGCTATCTTGTGGCAAGGTTTAATGCCACATACATAAGTTTACCGGCTACCTTACCCTCCAAACCGGAACACGACAATGACTAGCGCTGTCGCTATTGCAGTAGGAATAAGTAAGGCGGTGGTAACAGACCCGAGCGAGACAATGCAGAAATCTACCACCTCAATTATATATTTATAATTAGCAGTCAAGGATTTAAAACGTTATCAGATAACAGAACTTAATTTACGATGCTTAACGTTATTACTGTAGCGATACCTCAGTAACGAAACTATTTTCAAACACTATGTGTATCATTACTCAAATAACAGAACGAAATATCCGTTTTGGGAATATTGACAAAGAAACATAAGTTCACCTTACGTACGTACAGACCTTTAACAAAAAATGAAATAAAAACATTATTGACGAAAAAAACCCGACTGCATTTAATCTTGAAAAAAGTACAGACCTTTAACAAAAAATGAAATAAAAAAAAATATTGACGAAAAAACCCGACTGCATTTAATCTTGAAAATAGTACAGACCTTTAACAAAAAATGAAATAAAAACATTATTGACGAAAAAACCCGACTGTATTTAATCTTGAAAAAAGTACAGACCTTTAACAAAAAATGAAATAAAAACATTATTGACGAAAAAAAACCCGGCTGCATTTAATCTTGAAAAAGTACAGACCTTTAACAAAAAATGAAATAAAAACATTATTGACGAAAAAAACCCGACTGCATTTAATCTTGAAAAAAGATTCAGTCTGTACATATAATAAAATCGTAGAAATATAAAAACTGTACATTGAATATTTTTTTAAAAGAATACTTGGGGCGTGATCTACAATCGATATCGAAGCCAAAAATATAGTTTTTAGAATTTTTGTCTGTTTTTATGTATGTCCGGGGTAAACACAAAAAGTACTGCATGGATTTACTTCAAATTTTGCATGAATATTACTAACAGGTCAGGTCAACATATAGGCTACATATTATCACGCTATGACCTACAGGGGAGGAGCAGTGCGGAGCAAATGAAGTCCGCGAAGACGAAGTCGCAGCCAACAGCTAGTCTTGAATAAAAACTGCAAAGAAAGAAACAAACCCAGTAGTATAGAATCATGTTAAGTAATAATGAATAACTACACCATTGAATTAGTTCTATAATCGATGCTCATATAAAACTAGTTATTCATGAATTTTAATTCATCACAGAACGATTAACAGTCGGGGGTCATTGTGAATATTTGATAGCTAAAAATTGAATGGGTCCTGACTGTTAATCGTTTTGTGATGAGTTAAAATTCATGAATTGTTTTATATGAACATTGATTATAGAACTGATACCCTCCGTTTTTTCGTCAATTGAAAATATTGCCTTAATGATGACAACTACTGATTTATGTAATGAAAACCGAATAACGAAATACTGAAGTAGGTATATAAAATGTATATGCAATGTTAATCGGATAATAATCGGAAATATATATATATATATATATATATATATATATATATATATATATATATATATATATATATATATATTTTTATATCATAAGATAGCAAACAAGCAGATGGGTCTCCTGATGGAAAGAGTCAACCATCGCCTATAGACACCAAAGATGTTAATGGTGCGTTGCTATCTTGTGGCGAGGTCTAATGCCACATGCATAAGTTTACCGGCTACCTTACCCTCCAAACCGGAACACGACAGCGACAAGCACTGACGCTATTGCGGCAGGAATAAGTAAGGCGGTGGTACCAGACCCGGGCGAGACAATGCAGATCTCTACCACCTAGTAGCCACGATGGTAGTGAATCGATAGCCAATCGGTCGCCTTTTACGACCTGCCTGGCAGAACGGCAGTTGGCCTATTCTACAAAGGAGGCCGATATCTACAAAGGAGGAGGATATTTTGACAATATGGTGCCTGTTGATTTCCATGGTGAATTCTTATAAATGTCATGTCTAGTTACATTCGCAAGGTTAAGACGAATTGATTGACATAAGAATCATCAAAATCGGCCTATGCGTTTGGCCTCTAGAACGCCACATAGAAACAAACATACATACATACATATATAGACTGGTAAACCCATTACCCTTCTATAGTCGGGTAAAAAAGGGATTTTATTGTCTGTTTTATTCTATTTTTTTTAATTTATTTTAATTAAATGCTTATTGAATTTACATATTCAATTTTCATAGTTTATTTATTATTTTTTTCATCCAATATTTTCGGATTCCGAAAGCACTCATCAAGCACTTAATTTGATGATAATATATTATTTTATTATTAACATATTAATATTATTTGCTATGTTTGAAAATAATAAAATCCCTGTTTTTTTATTTTTATTAAAGGTCTGCTAGGTATTAAAAATATGGCGGACTAATGTTTCTTTGTCAGTATTTCCAAAACGGTTGGTGCACCTAATTTTTGATCTGCGCACCTAAAAACCCCTTATTTTGACCTACATTTCGACCAATTTTCTTAACTTAAATCTGTCAACTTTACCTGCCTCCTTTAATGCGTGAACAAGTAACAAAAATCCATCCATCCAAACTTTCGCATTTATAAGTAGGAAGGATGGTTTTCATCGCCCCGTTGGTTGAATGGGTAGCGACACTGACTACGCAATCAGTGGTGTTCAGGTTCGAATCCCGACAGTGACAGATATTTGTGTGATGAGCAAAGATGTTTGTATATGTAGGTTTGAGTGTTCAAAGGTTGTTACTGCTGTCACTAACACATCTAACTGTCGTGTATCTGTCGATGATTCACAATTGCAATAATGTCATCATTGAGTGCAAATTGATGTCGTGTCATAGGGCTGCCTGTCGACACTAGCTCATTGGGAGAGCACCCCGGCTTTAGGGTAGGTCGCAGGTTCAAATCCCGCGTGTCGATATTTTTCTTTGTTGTTTTATAGTGTTACTAGCTGTTGCCCACGACTTAGTCCGCGCGGATTTCGTTTACTTCGTACAGCTCCTCCCCCGTAGGTGATAGCGTGATAATATGTAGCCTATATGTTGACCCGACCTATTAGTAATATTCATGCAAAATTTGAAGTAAATCCATGCAGTACTTTTTGAGTTTATCCCGGACATACATACAGACAAACAGACAAAAATTCTAAAAACTATATTTTTGGCTTCGATATCGATTGTAGTTCACGCCCCAAGTATTCTTTTAAAAAAATATTCAATGTACAGTTTTGACTTTCCTACGATTTTATTATATGTATAGATTAATATTCGGCAGTGAATTTACGTATTGTTTTGTGGTATATTGTACATTTGCGCTGTAAATACACGGTTTTAATATAGATGGTATTTTCTTAAACAATACTAACTCTAAACTCGTAACAGTAGCGATTTTATCGATACTTCCAATAGTTTTTTAAGAAAGAAAGAAAGAAAGAAAATATTTATTTGCAAGAATACGGGTGTTACAAGTTGTTAAAAATAAATTAAGTTGCCAACATATTCTACCATTATATGGTGTGCAAATATTTAAAAAAATTATCATTATAAAATATTACATTCAAAAGATTCTATCGAATATTTAGAATTACTACCGGATCGGAACGCGGCCACACACTGAGAAGATCCGGCGGAAGAAACTCAGCGGGCTGGTCTTTTTTCTCTATTTTATGTACTTGTTATAAATGTACAATTTCATATTACATTTATAATTACACATATACATTTTATAATTACAAGTTTCATATTTTGTGCAATTAAATTTTTTATAATTTACAAAATGTTCACTATTTACAAAATTTTACTAGGTACATTGAAATTTTTTAAGGACAATTCAACAAACTTATATTTCTATCCATTAATATTTAATTTTATCGGCTAAAAATTCTTTAATATCATAATAAGTTTTATCTAACAGCAAATCAAACAACTTTTTGCGAAATTTATTTATAGGTAATGATTTAAGACTATCAGGAATATGCACCAATTTTCTCGATAGTATCGATAGTATTGAAGTGAGTCAATAGTATTGTCACATTTCTACGTATCAATAGTAATAGCACTATCAATTTTATCGATATTATCAATAGGTAATCTTATTGATAATATCGATACTTTTGATAATATCGATTGTCTGTCTAATTATCGGTCACCGTCGTTTAATTCGATATTGGTTCAAATGACCGTTAAACCTGGCTTTTCTGGGGAGCAGGCTGCTTAGTCAGAGTTTAAGTGGGCTTAGATCCTGCCCTAAGTGTGTCTCCTGTGAGACTAAACCTCGGTTAGGGCAGTATCTTGATGATAAGCGGGAGACGAAAAGGCATTAGGGTTTCGACACGTTTATAACTGTTGAAAAGGGTCTCGAGTGTTGGCGGGTCGAAACAGTGGACCATGTCGTCGCTGGCGGCGACTTTAGCAGTTAAACCCATTGATATAAAAATCCAAGATACACAATCAGTGTCTCAAAAACGTCCTCTAAAAATGAGCGCAAAATTTAAAATTGTGCACTCATTTCAAATAGAATCGCGTCGGCCGCGATACTGTCAATTTTATTACTTTTTGTACATAGCTTTGTAAAAACAACCATAAATCTTGCGCTTAAGGATGAATATGCAAAGACACATGTTTTTGTCATATCTATAACTACTTATGTAAAACTAAGGACACTTTTGATTGTCAGTTTTGTTCGAGACTGTGCATCTTGGGTGTTTTATATCAATGGTTAAACCATAATGACTATTCTAGCTAAGTCTAAACAATAATAACAACAATCAAATCCATACTATAAAATTGTAAATGCGAAAGTCTGTCTGTTACGCTTTCACGGCTAAACCGCTGGACCGATTTTCATGAAATTTGGCATGGAAGTAGTTGAAGATCCGGGGTCAAACATAGACTAATTTTTTTTCAAAAATCAACCCCTAAAGGGTTGAAATAGGGAATGATGTTTGTATGATAAACTATCTCGAAGACATGTTAATATACTCGCGGGCGAAGCTGTCATGTGGGGATGTTAATTTTTTTTCTCATATATCCCATTGTGTGGATAGGTTTTTAAAAAATATTGTAGGTGTTGGTTCCCCGTGTTGGTTCCGGGGTCCTTTGAAGAATAGACCAACTGCCGTTCTGCCAGGCAGGTCGTAAAATGCGAACGATTGGCTATGCGAGTCACTACCATCGTGGCTACTAGGTGGTAGAGTTCAGCATAGTCTCGTCCGGGTCTGGTATCACCGCCTTACCTATTCCTGCCGCAATAGCGTCAGTGCTTGTCGCTGTCGTGTTCCGGTTTGGAGGGTAAGGTAGCCGGTTAACTTATGTATGTGGCATTAGACCTCGCCACAAGATAGCAACGCACCATTAACATCTTTGGTATCTATAGGTCATCGACCACACAGCCCATAGACGCCTAATGTACGATTTTCCGTATTGAATACATTCTGGCAACTAGCTGAGCTGAGCTGCAACATCGTGATTGGCTTACTCAAGGCCACAGTGATGTACAGAGAATCTGATTGGTCGACACTGATTGGGTATTGGTGCATGGACATTCACATCGGAACTATAAGTCAGATGTGTTGACAGAACCATTCGTCTGTTATTAGGGATCTATGGGTTGTGTGGTCGGTGCTATAGGTGATGGTTGACTCTTTCCATCAGGAGACCCATCTGCTTGTTTGCTATCTTATAACATAAAAAAATAAAAATAAAAAAAAGGTTGGTGAAAACAAGTTTTCGAGTAAGAGACTCGTTTGTAAATTATTAAGCTTTAAAAAGCTAATTTCTGTTAGAGTTAGGAGTGTGTGTGTCCTCTACAGACTAAACGGTTGGTTTTGGGGGTAGGAAAAAAATCATCTTTCTCGGCTCAGAAGGCTTTACAAGTTTTTGAGTAATAGTCAATAAATAGTCGACCAACTTATGAAATGTACTTAAGAGAAGGTTTTATAGGAGGTGAACCTGTGGTGCGGATATACAGGATGTAAAGAAAACCCTGTCTGATCTGGAAGAGGTATATAGGTAGGTTAATGACAAGGTGAAAAAAAAAAACTTTTTATTAAAATAAGAAAAATATCGTAGTTCAAAAGTGCCTCATTTTAGTACTAAAATTGAGCAACTTGCCCTTAAATCAAGCAAATATTTTGAAAATTTATGTATCAACTAGCTGTTGCCAGCGACTTCGTCCGCGTGGACTTCGTTTACTCCGCATTGCTCCTCCCCGTAGGTGATAGCGTGATAATATGTGGGTATTATCTTGACCCGACCTGTTAGTAATATTCATGCAAAATTTGAAGTAAATCCATGCAGTACTTTTTGAGTTTACCCCAGACATACATACAGACAAACAGACAAAAATTCTAAAAACTAGATTTTTGGCTTTGATATCGATTGTTATTCACGCCTCAAGTATTCTTTTAAAAAATAATCAATGTACAGTTTTGACTTTTCTACGATTTTATTATATAGTCCAGTAAAAAGTTTAACGAAACCATGATCTGACCAATTTTGGCGCAATTAGTAAAAATGTCTTCATTAATACTTAAATAATGATATTATGAAAGAAATTTTGATTTAAATTTAGGGGAAAGGGATGAAAAAAATTAAAAAAAGGGTTGAAAAATGTTTTTTTTTAAATAACTTAATAACGGTAGGAAATAGAAAAAAAAGTTTCAAGTAAAAGTTGTAGAGAAAAAAAATTTACACAAAAAAGTTCATTTTCATTTTTTTGTTATCTGCTTTAGTTTAGCTACAAAAAATAGAAATTAAATTTGTAGTAAAATATGTAAAAATATATAAATATGGGAAAACATATGTAGTAGTGTTAGTACATATTTATGTGATGCGCGCGCTGCATGGTACAGGGCCGTAATAATTCTGGTAAGTTTTTATAATTAATTACAAAGCAAATTTAATTTTTATTTTTTGTAGCTAAACTAAAGCAGATAACAAAAAAATATAGAGGAACTTTTTATGTAGATTTTTTTTCTCTACAACTTTTACTTGAAACTTTTTTCTATTTCCTACCGTTATTAAGTTATTTAAAAAAGGCATTTTTCAACCCTTTTTTTAATTTTTTTCATCCCTTTCCCCTAAATTTAAATCAAAATTTCTTTCATAATATCATTATTTAAGTATTAATGAAGACATTTTTACTAATTGCGCCAAAACTGGTCAGATCATGGTTTCGTTAAACTTTTTACTGGACTAATATGTATATAGATATCCATAAAATAATGTCACAGATATGTTTGTATTAAGCTACAAAATAATGTCATGACGATCGGACATGGTTTTTTTACACATTGTATATTTATCATCTATAAAAGTCCTCCTCTTACTCCGCGTTATCGTGATGGGCAACTTCAATCCTACATTGCGCGTGGCCCAACAAACACTTTACCAATTTTTTATACTACCAATAAAACATTTGTAAAACTAGCACCTGCCTCATCACAGTCGGTTACTTCAACATTCTAAGACGAAGTCGCGTGGAACGCGTTTCTTTATTCTAAAAATAGAATACAAAAGCAAATTGCTATTTTATTATATGTAGTAGTGTATAATAAAATCCCCGTTTTTTTATTTTTATTAAAGGTCTGCTAGGTATTAAAAATATGGCGGACTAATGTTTCTTTGTCAGTATTCACCTATATATTGTATGTGTGTTTTTTAAACATAATTATGTGCATGTGTACACTGTATATGTATAAGTGAATTCGAATGTGTGTATTGTATGTGTGTGTGCAATATCTCAAATGGTTTAACTACATGCAACTGTAAGAGCGATTATGCACTACATTCGATCCGAATTCGAAAAATTATGTTTCGATGTAATCGTAGATCTATATGAATGGAGAGTTACGCTCTACACTAGTGATATTATTTGATTACTTAAATTCGTCATACGTGAAACTCCCAGTCTGAAGATTCCGCTCTGAATGACAGACCGAATTAAGTATAGTAAGAAATTTTGTAAATGTTGAAAATATATAATTACAGTGGCATAATTTGATGTCTGTCGAAAGGGTACTCCGTTCTTTGTTTTGCATAATGTTCGCGTCTATAATTCAAATCTAAGGTGACTGGAGAACGAAGAACGGCGTGCGTACGGGAGAAACATTCACACACGGTCTACGCGTCATTGAACGCTCGTTACTAGTTTAAACTTTAAATACGACACAAAATTAGCTTCGCAGAAATTTAAATGGATTCTTATATAATTAAACAACAAAATATCCAACTTCTTTCATTTTATTTTATGTTCCAATACTGAACACATAAATTTACTTTTGACTTCAAAATCAAAAAATCTTAGCTTTATTTTATTTGGATTGCCAACAGAAAGTACACACTCTAGGCTTTATACATAATGAAATAGGCAGTGCCTTCCCAATTATAGGCAACCACAGCTTATACAGTAAGCTTAAAGTTCAAATTACATATTATTAAATTAAATTATATAAAATTATATCAAAAGTGAAAATTATAGTGTCAGAAAAAAAAATTAAAAATTTGATTAAATAATGTCAGGCAATAATACAATTATATTATAAAAGAAACAAGTGAAAAAAAATATGTACGGAGTCAGATAACAAATTGAATAAATAATGCCATACAATAATACAATTAGGAAAACGATTAGCTTTTTGACCTTAAACGGCATTTGACGCAGTTTTTTAGTTCTAAAATATTGTAGAAGGTAGAAAATCGATTGCTTAATAATTCGAAATAATTTTCGATGTCATTTAAAAAAAATATTTTTTTTTTTTATATCATAAGATAGCAAACAAGCAGATGGGTCTGCTGATGGAAAGAGTCAACCATCGCCTATAGACACCAAAGATGTTAATGGTGCGTTGCTATCTTGTGGCGAGGTCTAATGCCACATGCATAAGTTTACCGGCTACCTTACCCTCCAAACCGGAACACGACAGCGACAAGCACTGACGCTATTGCGGCAGGAATAGGTAAGGCGGTGGTACCAGACCCGGGCGAGACAATGCAGAACTCTACCACCTAGTAGCCACGATGGTAGTGACTCGATTGCCAATCGGTCGCCTTTTACGACCTGCCTGGCAGAACGGCAGTTGGCCTATTCTACAAAGGAGGCCGGGACCAACAAAATTCTTCCGTCAGCGATTACTCACAAACGAATAAGCTAATGTTAAGTTTTGAGAGAAAAGAGCTGATTCAGTTTTGTAATCATACGATACATTAATCTGGAAGTTATGTTAAAAAAAACATTGTTTCTGCGATATTTTTGAGGTATCTTCAAAATTTCTCAAAATCTTCTGGGCCGGATCAGTTGAAATTTTCAGGAAATCTTTGGCGGAATCTAATCGTATAACATTATCTGCTTTTTTATCGGTCGAGACGTTAAAAAATTATAAGAGGTTTAAATATAACAAGGTTCCGAGGTCCCCTAAAGCTGAAGATCTGACAAAAACTCGATTGTATCAGGATGAAATCAATAACTTCCTTTAGCAGGAGGCTCAGAATAAAGAAAAAACGTTCCAGAAAAAGTTTTTTCTGTATTCTGAGGCAGGAGGTTAAAATCAAAGTTATTTATTCATTAAAAATAAGTACAATTGTGATACGTATGGTCGGAATTGCCTTTTATTTATTTTACTAGCTGACCCGCGCAGCTTCGCCCGCGAATAGATTAACATGTCGTCAAAATAAATTTTCATACAAATTTCATCCCCTATGTCAACCTTTTAAGAGTTGATTTTTGAAAAAAAAAATTATGTTATGTTTGGCCCTGGCTCTTCAGCTACTTCCATGCCAAATTTCATGAAAATCGGTTCAGTGGTTTAGCCGTGAAAACGTAACAGACAGACAGACTTTCGCATTTATCAGGGCGAGCGAAGCGAGCCCTACACTAGGCCACTTTCTATGCACTTTTGTGGTACATTTTACTGAAACAATATCGCATTTTTAGGTTTGAGCTTCGACGTGGTAGTTTATATTCATGTCTAGATTTGTTATCTACCATAAAAAACCATTTTATAAAAATAAAAAAATAGAAGGTACAATTTGTATTAGAATCTTAGTACTACTAACGCCATCTCTTATTAAATTAACGAGTTAAAATTGATAGAAGATACATTTTCTATTAGAATTTTTGAACTTATTAAGAGACTACCTACTTCATGAGTTGTTTCTTCATATTTGACTGGCGGCGCGCGGTAATTGTGCCCTCGTATAAAGGCGAGGTTCAAGTATAAACTGCAATAGCTTTAGGGCCATCAGTTTGATCAGTTTGGCATCGAAGGTGTATGATAAAGTCATTGAAAGGAGAATGCAAGGGAAGTTCGAAGTAATATTGTGGGAGGCACAAAGAGAATTTAGGTCTAGAGCAGTGATGTTTGCTGGGAACAGAGTAAATAGAGCGTTAGAGAGTTTCACAATATGCTTATTGAGAAACAGTACAGATGTATTAATTGATTTATATTGTATTGAGATCAATCTTAGCCCGAGGGCGAGGGTAAAAAGCTAAAAAAAAGGTATATTTACGCCCGTATCCCCGAAGAGGTAGGCAGAAGTACAACGTGTGCATCCACGGTTAGCTGAAGATACTTAAGTCCCACAATGTGATAGGTGGCCAGCCTATCGCCAGTAGGGCACTTTTCCAATCCCGGGCAAAGTTGTTTTATCAGAAAACTGAAAAAACACATTTTTCATTTGCCTGACTCTGGAATCGAACTCCGAGGGTTTCTCTGAGAGAAAAATTCGAAAAATGTATTCGCTGAGTGTCTACCGTCAATTCTTCGTGCCTGCATAGTCCAAAAATTTTGAAGGTTTATTTAAATAAAACATTTTTTGATTTTGATTTCGTAAATTGACGTAAAACCAGGAACTTCCTGATTTTAGAAAAAAAAACAATTATTTCAGCAAAATGTCAAAATGTGTTTTTTATAAGATCAACCTTCATTTTTAATACATATTTTTCCTTGAAAATACCAACAAACAAAAACCAAACATTCCTAGTCCAAAGCCTGACGACGCGGGCCTTTGATGCAAATGTAATGTTTGGGTGAAAATACGCTGAGTTTTTTTAGGTTGGATAATTATAAATAAAGTCCATACATTAAAAGATGTAATTCTCATAAAAATACTTTTATAACAATATTACTAGATAGTATAACTTTGCGAGCCCTTACAAAGCTCAGCTTTTTGCTAGTAATATTAGTATGAATTTTCATTTTAAACATTAAATCCACAGCATACATTTAACAATTAGGTACACATCCAACTACAAGAAGACACATTTTTTGTCGATAGGAAAGCGCTTGACCACGATCTCGCCTGATGGTAAGCTAAGAGGCGGCCTAAGACGGAAAGCGCTTCCCTAGAAGGTACCTGTTCACTCTTCTCTTGAAGATCCCTAGATCCAACACCTGTTGTAGACAAATCCGCTCTTCCGTTTCTTTCCATTTTCCATTTGCTTATTTTTTAATTCCTTTTTTTACGGATTCCGTTCAGAAATATTGCGTTAAGCAATAATATTCAATCTCAGTCCGAATTTCCTAAATTTATATTTTCTCGGATTCGGATCGAATTCAATCCATAATCGCCCTTATATCTGGATGCTGGATGCTGGCTTGAAATACTGTGATAAACAATATCCGATCGCGATCTGATATATTTGTATTTTCTCAGATTCGGATCGAATCCAGTGGGTAACCGCTCTTATATTTTCATGTGAATGTTTGCGTAAGTAAAGTTAGTACATGAGGGTGTGTATGTGTGTATGAACATTGCTCAGTGTTTTGTATGTGTGTATTGCATTTGATACAATTCGCGGAAGTTACATCGTGAACCAATGAGCCGTGGCCATACTCTATATTTGTCAGATATGACCATACTTTAGTTATGAGGGTCATCGCACATTAAGAGCAAAGCAGTTAAACCCAAGAGCAGAGAAGAGCATTTTCTTAAAACACATTTTTATTTTATTTTATAAAGTAGCCAAACATAGGTACTAAACTTCCTCGTGCTCTAGAGGCTAGCCTATTCAGCTCAGATTATGAGGTCCCTGGCTCGATCCCCGGGTCGCGACAACTGTTATTTAGGTTTTTCTCGAATATCCAAATCCCGTGTTCGTCCGGGCTCGTTTGAAGAATATACCAACTGCCCTCCTGTCAGGAAGGTTGTAAAAGGCGACCGATTGGTTAATCGTGTCACTACTATTGCGATCGTGGCTGTTAGGTGCTAGAGTTCTGCATTGTCTTGTCCGGGTATTTGGTACTACCGCCTTACCTATTCGAACCACAGTAGAGTCAATGCTTGTCTTGTCGTGTTCCAGTTTGGGGGGTAGAGTAGCTAATAGACTTATGCATGTGGTATTGCCATCTCGCCACACGGATAACAACACACCATTAACATCTTTAGTGTCGACAGGCGATGGTTGACTTTTCCATCAGGAGAGCCATTTGCTTATTTGCTATCTATTGATATAAAAAATATCTCAGTAGCAGCTGCGGTCTGGTAGTGAGAGCTTTCCCATGCTTTGGATAACTGTCCAGTTATTGCTAGAAATAAGTCCTAACCGTTATCAAGTCAGGAAAAGTTTCAGATCAGGAAGGAAAATTTACTAGGTAGAGTTCTGCATAGTCTCGCCCGGGTCTGGTACCACCGCTTTACCTATTCCTGTAATCGATCATATAGCAAAGAAGAATTTCGTCACCTCGAGCCCGTCGACACTAGCTCAGTGGAAGAGCGTCCCGGCTTTGGAGAGATGGTCGCAGGTTCAAATCCCGCGTGTCGATATTTTTCTTTGTTGTTTTTAAGATTTTTTATATATATCATAAGATAGCAACAAGCAGATGAGTCTCCTGATGGAAAGAGTCAACTATCGCCTTTAGACACCAAAGGTGTTAATGGTGCGTTACTATCTTGAGGCGAGGTCTAATGCCACATGCATAAGTTTACCGGCTACCTTACCCTCCACACCGGCGGCACATAGTATGTGAAAAATTGGAATGTACTTTAAATTGACCGTTTGACTATAAAACAGTGTCAATATTTCAGTGATTTCTGAGTGCTAAGTGTGAGTTTTTCTTTTCGCATTCGATCGTGAGCGCGTTTCGAGTTTACTAGGAATTTGTATGTGATTTGTACAGCGCCACCTAGTGGTAAACTGGTTTCTCACGTTTACCACTAGGTGGCGCTGTACAAATCACATACAAATTCCTAGTAAACTCCAAACGCGCTTACGATCGAATGCGAAAAGAAAAACTCACACTTAGCACTCAGAAAATCCTACGCTCTGCGTTATTTTCAGTGTGCGCTAACCTTTAGCCATACATGGTGACAAGGAAAATTGTTTAATTTATTTTCTTATCGATACTTGCAATCGAGAATTTTACCTTCTAGTAGATTTTTATTCTGCTGGTATTAGTGATAATAAAAAAAACTAGCGACTGAGACCGAAATTCGACTGTAGACTAAACCATAAAATCTCTTATATTTGACAACTCATTTTAGTCGTAAATAGTGACCCGACTACACAATAAAACATTTCTCTTCTTCACTGTATTACAACACTGGTCACTCCGCTTCACACTGGTCACTCGCACTATCGCTTTCGATCACTGTATAAAACTGCTCTCTATTTGTCAACACATCTCTTTATACCCTGGGTAAAGTTCTACCTGGATCCCGAAAAATCTGAATTTATCACGTAAACAATAAATAATTCTAGTTGTAAACAAGTTATGATAAACAAGTCCTAGTACATGCTATTTTCATGATTCATCGTTATGCGCTATAACAGAAGATCCATTATGGCATATCTATTCGGGTAACGGACGACAATTTGTTGATTAATAGAAGTAGCTATCTCTTTCTTTTATTTCTAGATCGCTCCAGCGTTCCAACTCTTACATTTCTAGATTATTCGCAACATTATTATTCCCGAGTCGAACAATTTAAAATGTGTTTTTTTTTCGGTTTTCTGATAAAAACAAACAACGAAACAACGAGCTTCGAGTTCGTATTGTGTAATAAAATACTACTTATGTTAAAGCCGTGTATTTACAACATAGGGATACAATACACCACAATGCAATACGTAAATACACTAAACAACGCTAATAACATCGTCACTATATTCCGCTAAAACTAAAACACTTCCCGTATTCACTGTACTATATCACTTTACACAAGTCGTCCGAACTATCGCGTCCAAATCGCTGTATCAAACTGAACTCTTCGCCAACACATCCCTATTTATACCCAAGGTAATTTTCGACCATGTTCCCGAAGATTCCGAAAATATCGCGTAAACAATTCTAATTGTAAACAAGTTCTAGTACATGCTATTTTCACCCTTATGTCTGACGATAGAAGATCCTTTATGGCATAGCTGCATGGGTAACGGTTGCTATTGTTTATCAATAGAGCAGCTATCACTTTCTTTTATTTCTAGATTTTTCCAGTGTTCTCACACTTCACTTTTCTAGATTATTCGCAACACTATGATATGAAAAACTAAATTCATAAATGGATTGGAAGTTAGGTTGGTTGGTATCAGTGATGTTTTAAATAAGGCTAATTCTTTAGGAAATTAGTAGGATTCCGTAATACATCAATAACCGGTTTAATATTTCTAGGGTTGCCACTTGCTTACTTTTTTTTATCAATCCTGGATGGAAAATTCGTATTTCCACTTTTCTTACAGGGGCGAAAGTTGCACATTGCCTGCCGTCTAAATTGATTAGTGTGAATGCTTTATATTTATTGTTCTAAAGTGTCGAAACATTTTTTAAATGTATTCAATAGTGTTACGAATAATCTAGAAGCGTGTAGAATTGGAGCGCGCGCGCGCTAATTATCTAGAAATAAAAGAAAGAGATAGCTACTTCTATTGACAAACAAATAGTTGACCTGGGCTATGCCATAATGGACTTTGTGCGATATGGCATAAGGTTGAAAGTAGCGTGTACTAGGATTTATGACTCATAACATGTTTACGATAAGAAGTGATTCATTGTTTCCCGATACATTTAGATTTTTCTGGATCCAGCTAGGACATTCCCCTGCCTATAAATACAGAGTTGTTGACAAACACAAGGCAGTTTTTATCAAGCGATCGAGAGCGATACATCAAGTGACAAGTGCGAAGCGAGAAGTGTTTAATTGTGTAGTTCAGTGATAGTATAGTGAGTGACTAGCAAGTAGAGTGTATTTTAGTATTACGTTGTGTTGTGTTGTGTTGTGTTGTTTGAATACACGGATTTAATATAAGTGGTGTTTTCCTACAATTGCGAACCCGAGTACGTAACAATAGTTTAAAAAATGTTTTAGTTCAATAATTTTAAATAATACTACCTTCTTTTTGCCCTTTCGAGTAAAAAGTAGCCTATATCTCTCCTAGATAGTGTAACTCTCAAATGGTAAAATATTTTTTTAGACCGATCCATTAGTTTTGAGAATACATAGATATAAAATTATACAATTTGATATAAAATTGTATACGCACCGTGGGAAGAAAGTATGGCGCCCGCATGCATCGGCTCGGGTGATAATAATATCACGCGGATTGCAATGCCATGCTTTCCTCCCTAGGTGCGTAAAAACACACTTAAAATAGCCGAATGTTTTGCTTTTTACTATATTAAACTAAAATTTAAATAAAATAATTAGTTTAAATAACGTATTAATACGTAACTTGCCGCTCGTTGCCAAAACGTGAAAAATTTGGTACCACTCCGGTATAAAATTTTCGAAAAAACAATTAAATCACTTAAATTCAGTGAAAGTAACACTTCTGCCCCTCGGCTGGTACCTACCAGTCATAATTTGATAATTCTACATTCTGCATAATCGCCTCACCGAGCCTGAACGTTTGGTACCACTCCCTTGGAATCGGACGAGAAGAATTGGTAACCAAAATAAAATTAGCAGCTGAGAAGTAGCAACCATTATTATAATGGTGTTAGGTCATGTAATTTCGTAATACATTCATAAACTCTATACCGTTTCTAGGGTTACCACTTTCCAAATTTTTTACGGTATCGGGACATAATATAATTCTGTATAATACATCCATAATCGCTTTACTGTTTGTAGAGCTGTCACTTGCCATTTTTTTATAGTATCGGGACATTATAATTCTGTAATACATCAATAACTGCTATAGTGTTTGCAAATTTGCCACTTACAAACTTTTATTTATAATATCGGCACAGAATACATAATTATACAAGTATAGGCGAGCCACTCCGCAAAGTCGTTTAAAGAAATAGGGACTCTTGCTACGATACAATTAAGTTGAATTCAGATCGCGCGGCGCTTGATTACCTACGGTTATATTTACCTAGAAGTTGCATCTCTTTCTATCACGTAAATCTTATCCTTTCTAAAGAAATCAGGGTTGTCTGAAAGATACTCTATCGTCTATAGACATCAAAGATGTTAATGATGCGTTGCTATCTGTGCAGCGGGATGGCAATGCTATATAAGCTTACCACCCAACTTTAACCCCCAAAACGGAACACGATAATCACAAGCATTGATGTTATTGTGGCAGAAATAGGCAAAGCAGTGGTACCATACACTCAGGTGAGTCGATGCGGAACTCTACCACCTAGTAGTCTCGGTGGTATTGACTAGTGACACGTATACCCAATCGGTCGCCTTTTACAACTTGCCTGGCGTAGCGGCAGGCAGCAGGCAACACGGGTAAAATGAATTTTGTTAATAATTAATTAATGTTAAAATAATTTGTGGCGCATTTCAAGTTGGAATACTGGGGTATGACAATTCTACGTCCTTACCTATAATAGTTAAAACCTACTTATAACAATGTCGAGTAAATTTAAAAAAAACAAATATTTCTTACCTTTTTTAGAATCTTTTGGTAAAGTAAAAAACGAAAACTTTGAATCCTTCTGTTTGTTGCGACAGCCATCCACACAGCAATTACTTTTATTACGTTTCCCCATTTTATAAGAGTACCTAGAGTTATAAACCTTACATTGCGACAATGATCAACAGACCGTCATACAGGTACGCATGTACTCATAAGCACGGGGTGGCCCCGACTGATTTGCAACGCCGCGTTGTCGCGCGCTGTAGGTGCTTACCGCGATAGGTATAAGCGAGTGTCAGATGCCCGGTATCGGGACATATAATTTCGTAATACTTCAATCACTACTTTAATGTTTCTAGGGTTGCCACTTGCCAGCTTTTGGTAACGAGACATAATCCATACTAATATTATAAATGCGAAAGTAACTCTGTCTGTCTCTTCTTCACGCTTAAGCCACGGAACTGATTTGAATGAAATTTGGTACAAAAATAGCTTGAGGCCCGAGGATGGATATAGTATAGTTTTATTCCAGAAAGTTCCAGGTTTGAGAACTATACACGTAAATACCCGGGACTGTCTTTTAAATCACGGTACTAAGGAGTACATAACTTAGGCAGAAATCAAAAGAACTTTATTCAATAAAACATGGAATTCACTCCCGTTTGACGTTCGTGGTCCATCCCTGCCAGTTTAAAAAAAAAAACGCTTAAGGCGAGCCATTTTGATGCGCGTCTATAGGAAATGGGCGACGCAGTATGTTCTGAAACCGCTGGGAAACGTGTTAATTTCCGGATAAATAAATATAGGACTTAAACTGAAAACCAAAATATAATACATTCTTTTTCGTATTTAAAACTAAATATTACCATATAAAAATCATGTGGAAGATTAGAAATATTATTGACAAACTATTTGTTTTAGAGATTTTTTTAGCCTGTTTTCGGAATTTTATATGATCGAGTTAATTTCATTCTATCGTGTAATAAGTTAGCACATTCATTTTTGTAAAATTGTTATTTAACAATCAATACAAAGAAAGGTGATTTAGCAAAACAGTTTTTTCCCGTTTGTCCCGATGACTCGCCTTAACAAATCATTACCTGTAATTCTCATAAAGGTTTAGATATTTCTGTGCTTATTTTTTGTTATATTTCATAGTTCTGTAAATCATTCTCAATTTTTTTGCCTAAAATATCATGGGTATTAAAACTTTAAGGTTGATTGTGTAATTTCTTTGTAATCGCTTCATAAGCTGGGTAGGCTGGAAGAAATCTTTTTTACCTTAGACATAAGTCTGTCTACCTTTTGTACGTTTTTAATTATATTTTTTCTCTGTAAATCTCTTAAGTTGTGTACAATAAAGTTGTATCTATAGGCGATGGTTAACTCTTTCCATCAGGAGACCCATCTGCTTGTTTGCTAACTTATGATATAAAAAAGTTTGGCTGGTTATAGGCACTACAATCATGATTATTAGGTGGTGGAGTTCCGAACCGCTCGCCTGGGTATTTGGTACCACCGCGTTTTACCTATTCCTATCGCAATAGCTTTAGGACCTTGCTCCGTGTCACTGTCTTGTTCCGTGGGCTGAAGTATCGGAGAAACTAATACATATGGCGTTACCATTTCGCCATATCGATAGCAACGCATCCTTAACACCTTTAGTGTCTATAGGCGGTGGTTGTCACTTCGCAAGAGCTGTCTGGCTGTCGCGCATTTCACGTAGCACACATCAATCGAATCAAAGCGTTTAGGGTTCTGAGTGCTAAGTGTGAGTTTTTCTTTTCGCATTCGATCGTGAGCGCGTTTCGAGTTTCGAGAACGTGAGAAACCAGTTTACCACTAGGTGGCGTTGTACAAATCACATACAAATTCCTAGTAAACTCGAAACGCGCTCACGATCGAATGCGAAAAGAAAAACTCACACTTAGCACTCTGCACGCATGAACACAATACAACGTCGCGTTGTGCTTACGGTATGATCTGTCATGTATAGAAAATTCTCAACCATTACTAATGTTGTGGCTTCTGTAATTGTTGTACATGTACATACATACATAAATTATACATATCTTCATGCCAGATACCTTGCATAGGTAGGCAGAGGACCGAGTGCAATAGAACACGATCCTTGCACACTTGTCCTGCTTCCTCCACATTCATTGTCTTCACTGTCTCCACTCCACTCTCTTCATACGTGTGTTTTAAAGGGTTAATTGAGAGTTTTTTTTTTATATCATAAGATAGCAAACAAGCAGATGGGTCTCCTGATGGAAAGAGTCAACCATCGCCTATAGACACCAAAGATGTTAATGGTGCGTTGCTATCTTGTGGCGAGGTCTAATGCCACATGCATAAGTTTACCGGCTACCTTACCCTCCAAACCGGAACGCGACAACGACAAGCACTGACGCTATTGCGGCAGGAATAGGTAAGTTTTTATCTCAATTCTCAAATAACCCTTCTCCCCACCCCTCTCAAGTACCCCACTAAAATATTCAATACAAGTGATTTATAAGGCACAACAACGTTTGCCCGGTAGGCGTATCATCTAATGTTTACAATTCGCCAGCGATTAAACGTAATAAAAAAAATCATCAAAAACGTCGCCAATTGCTTGCTGGTCACTAGATACACTTTTTGCAATGTCACAGCATCAAAACTAATCAATCGGCAACGACCACCAATGTACAAGATTGTTATGTGTCTTGCAATAACTAAACAATCACGATAATTTCGCATTGCTAGTTACGTGATCACCCCACCGGTCAGCTAGTATTTTTTTTATATCATAAGATAGCAAACAAGCAGATGGGTCACCTGATGGAAAGAGTCAACCATCGCCAATAGACACCACACATGTGTTAATGATGCGTTGCTATTGTTACGTATTCGGGTTCGCAATTGTAGGAAAACACTACTTATATTAAATCCGTGTATTTACACAACACAATACAACGTAATACTAAAATATACTTTACACCCTAGTCACTCGCTGTACTATCACTGAACTTAGAACACTACACAATAAAACACTTCTCGCTTCGCACTGATCACTTGATGTATCGCTCTCGATCGTTTGATAAAAACTGCCTTGTGTTTGTCAACATCTCTGTATTTATAGGCAGGGGAAAGTCCTAGCTGGATCCAGAAAAATCTAAATGTATCGGGAAACAATGAATCACTTCTTATCATAAACATGTTATGAGTCATAAATCCTAGTACACGCTACTTTCAACCTTATGCCATATCCCACAAAGTCCATTATGGCATAGCCCAGGTCAACTATTTGTTTGTCAATAGGAGTAGCTATCTCTTTCTTTTATTTCTAGATAGTTACCGCGCGCGCTCCAATTCTACACGCTTCTAGATTATTCGTAACACTATCTTGCGGCGAGGTCTAATGCCACATGCACAAGTTTACCGGCTACCTTACCCTCCAAACAGGAACACGGCAGCGACAAGCACTGACGCTATTGCGGCAGGAATAGGTAAGGCGGTGGTATCAGACCCGGGCGGGACAATGCAGAACTCTACCACCTAGTACCCACGATGGTAGTGACTCGATAGCCTATCGGTCGCCTTTTACGACCTGCCTGGTAGAACGGCAGTTGGCCTATTCTTCAAAGGAGGCCAGGATCAACACGGCGATTGATTTGTAAGTAAAGTATATTTAAAGTTATTATATATATATATATATATATATATATATATATATATATATATATCTTATATATATAAAAGAAAGTCGTGTTAGTTACTCCACTTATAACTCAAGAAAGGCTGAACCGATTTAGCTGAAAATTGGCAGGGAGGTAGTTTAGAGCCAGGAGAAGGACATAGGATACTTTTTTTTTCAATCAAAAAATAAATCTGCTTATTTATTGCCATTAAGGCGGAACAAAGTTTGCCGGGTCAGCTAGTATATATATATATATATATATATATATATATATATATATATATATATATATATATATATATATATTTTACAACTTAAGTATATTTAACATCAAAATCTTCAAAAATATATAACACCTTTTTAGAAAATTTCCAGAGTACGCTCAAGTCGTGAGCATGACGCACAAGAAATTATCTTAATTCATTTAAAACTTACTTCGAAAAATTCGATAACACGCTTTCGAAACTGATAAGGGGGGCATAGGTTCAGCCCTTATCGCGGGAGGGTGATCTGTCTGTTTATTCGTGATACCCGCCCTGCACGATAAATGGTAAAAACCAGTGAAGTGCGAGTCGGTTCTTCGCAGGGTTCCGTATCGTTGAGAGATACTAACTGAGGCTTGTGCGGTAGTTTTTTTATATAAGATGGTAAACAAGCAGATGGGTAGGGATGATTGTATACTCTTTAGTTATTTCTGGTACATTCTAGACGCTGTAGACATTAAGTAAATGATTATAAGAGCTAAGTAAAAATATTTCTGCAGCCGCAGTCACCTCGCTATCCATTTTCATCATTTTTGAAGTGAAAACTTCTTTAGGCGCGTTGAGCGTTTTGGTAGAGGGTAAAATCCTCGGTTCGCGTCACCGACATGCTAATGATAATAGTATATCTATAGCTATGTTTTGCATATAGTTTTAATTACTCTCAACTTAATAGTTCCGTTTTCACTTCTATCGGCAGTCCCACGACTGCTATTGTTTTTTTTTATATAAAAAAAATGATGAAAATAGATAACAAGCAGATGGATCTCCTGATGAAAAGAGTCAACCATCGCCTATAGACACCAAATGTGTTAATGGTGCTTTGTCTTGTGGCGAGGTCTTATGCCACATGCATAAGTTTACCGGCTACCTTACTCTCCAAACCGGAACACGACAGTGACAAGCACTGACGCTTTTGCGGCAGGAATAGGTAAGGCGGTGGTACCAGACCCGGGCGAGACAATGCAGACCTCTACCACCTAATAAGTCCATCAATCTAAACATCCAAACTTTCGCATTTACAATAATATTGTTACGTACTCGGGTTCGTATTGTAAGAAAACACCACTTATATTAAATCCGTGTATTTACACAACACAATACAACGTAATACTAAAATATACTTTACACCCTAGTCACTCGCTGTACTATCACTGAACTTAGAACACTACACAATAAAACACTTCTAACTTCGCACTGATCACTTGATGTATCGCTCTCGATCGCTTGATAAAAACTGCCTTGTGTTTGTCAACACCTCTCTATTTATAGGCAGGGTAAAGTCCTAGCTGGATCCAGAAAAATCTAAATGTATCGGGAAACAATGAATCACTTCTTATCGTAAACATGTAATGAGTCATAAATCCTAGTACACGCTACTTTCAACCTCATGACATATCCCACAAAGTCCATTATGGCATAGCCCAGGTCAACTATTTGTTTGTCAATAGGAGTAGCTATCTCTTTCTTTTGTTTCTAGATAATTAGCGCGCGCGCGTTCCAACTTTACACACTTCTAGATTATTCGTAACAATATCTAAGATTTATTCTGTCTCCTCTTGTTACAGGTAAAGGATACCACCGCGTCACATTCCGTTAGGTTGTACATAGTAGTGTAGGTTGGACCAATAGAGAAATCACCATGGTGCCTCAGCAATACTGTCTGCGGTGGAAACACCACCACTCCAACGTGCAGAGCATGTTCGCGCAGCTGCTCGAAAAAGGTGAGGTTTATTATCCACTAGCTATGATACCCGGCTTCGCTCGGGAGTTGATATGAGATAACGTGGTAGTTGAAATATAACAAATGTAATTTAAGACTATTGAAATTGGAATTTTAAATTTCGCACCATTACTACACATGCTGCAATTGCTCGCAGCGCCTTTGGAAATGCAACCCAAATATTATCGTTGTTCTGAATGAAGTTCAAATACTCGACAACAGATGGCGCCACTACATTTAATTTCCAAGTTGAAGGGTTGGAAAAGCCCTTATATCTTTAAAAACACGCCCTTTAGGTAAAAACGGAAACTTTCTTGTTCGAGGGGGGATAAAGGGCTATCACACTACATAAGTCTTTTATCGTGCCGGGACTCCTGTTTAAGTTTTATCGGCACGCACATTTTATCAACTTAGTTTTATTATATAATAATGATATAATAATGATAATGATAATAATAATGATAATAATTTACTATGCGTTCTAACTCACGTTCACTAAATAAGTAAATTTACTACCTATTTTATTAAGTTGTCGTACCACCATCTTTTCTGCTCAAACGGCACCACTACGTAAGGCGTAGTTAAACCTACAGCGAATTACATTTCTAACTGGCACTGACGGCTGCTGCAATTGATTCTTTGTCTGCTGAACAGATAAGTCGGTGGCACTTTCTTTCTTCTTTTTTTTTTAATTATTATTATTATTATTTTATTACATAAGATTACCTTACGCATATGAGGTAAACTTGAGTTAACGAATACCTGTAACTTACAGACGAAAAACATTTTTACCGTAGGATTTTGGACTCTTCTAAGTATCAATTCGCTAAGAAGAAATCCACATTTAGTTATATGACCTACACAAACAGCGAAATTGCTACACCAGCGAAACAAACAAAAAAAAAAAAACTCACGTTCACTTCAAAGGATCACGTTTGTTGTCAACTTCATATTATAAGTGTGAAATTAGCAATGTCAACAAAAAAATATATATATTTGTTAAAAAAATGGGGCTGATTTATTGAAGAACAAATAACATTCACAAAATTCTATAATAATAATATAAGTGTTCCATATCACACTACATGTACCTATCTAAGTGACAAGTGTACCTATTTAAATAATGTTGTGATACACATAATTTGAAACACAAATTAATTTTAGATTTATGCAATATTATGTTTTTTTTTATATCATAAGATAGCAAACAAGCAGATGGGTGTCCTGATGGAAAGAGTCAACCATCGCCTATAGACACCAAAGATGTTAATGGTACGTTGCTATATTGTGGCAGGACTAATGCCACATGCATAAGTTTACCGGCTACCTTACCCTCCAAACCGGAACACGACAGTGACCACCACTGACGCTATTGCGGCAGGAATAGGTAAGGCGGTGGTACCAGACCCGGTCGAGCCGATGCAAAACTCTACCACCTAGTAGTCACGATGGTAGTGACGCGCATAGCCACTCAGTCGCCTTTTACGACCTGCCTGGCAGAACGGCAGTTGGCCTATTCTACAAAGGAGCCCGGGACCAACACAGGGAAAATGCATAAGTTTTCCGTAATATTATTGTAGGTCTATGAGCCGCCTTGCTCTGAAAGACATACAAGCGATATACGCGGGATACGTTTAAAACGCATTTTTTTTCCTAATTTACTTTGTCATAATGAATATAGCATAATATGTAGTGTCATTATATAATTTAAACATAATCTTTTTTTTGCGAAATGTGTTTTAAGCATAACAATCTATTGTACTACATTTAATTCGACTATTGATGATACGCATAATAGTCTTTAGACATTTTTTTATTCTTCCTAATGTTATCTTACCATAAAAACACATGGCATAAGTTGTGGCGGGGGGGCCACAAAGAAACAAAGCTATCCGATGCAACAGTTGAAGTAGGTTAGTTAGGTTCTCTTTAGATCCCACACCCAGAAATAGGAGCCCCGCGTAGCGAGACTCCGTCGACTTGGTCCAACCCCACTCGTTACGGGAATAGTATGCTGCTACAATACAGTCTGCTATTTGGTCTTGCTATTTATGCAATGTTGCTACAGTCTGCTATCCACCTATTTCTTGCATTTTAATTAGGACTTTTAAGTGTATGCCGTTGATCATTATTGGAACGAAGTTCCTTACGGCAGGCTTGGAGGGGATAGGGATTTTGCTGCGCGACCGAACTGAAAAAAATGTGATAGTAAAACCGTAAGAAAAATGCGTGGAATAAAAGCGTTAAATGAGACGTGCGCAGGCGCGTCAGTCGCGTACACAAGCGAGTAGTGCCGTTTACACCACATCATTTTTATGTTTATGTATTGTTATGCTTTCCTCATTGTGTGCCTTTAAACATTATGCTATGTTATCTTTATGCTACATAGGGTTATGCTAGTAAAAATTATGCGAAAACAGTTATGCGTTTAGTTGTTATGGTAAATTATCATTAGTTGTAAAAACGTGATGCCTACTTAAAATAGTACAAAAATTGTTATGCTACTAAATATAGACCCGATATACGCCTGTGTTCTCTCTAATTCCTGTCTCCATGTGTTGGTTTTTGCGAAATTTAAATGCAAATTGTACGTAGATTGTTGAACAAGTATATAAATTGGGTTCGTCTGCAAAAGTGGGACATTTTTGCTCTTTTCGGGGACAGTGGGACAGATAGCTTGAAAAGTATGGTATACAAATGTATGGTCACCTTAGACATGCCCCGCAGTACGGCCAGTGTGACCGCTTTTTAATGAGGGATTCTGCCGAAGCCACTGCTAAAATCTACTGAATTCTACTAGGTTGCATTTTAAAATGTAATTATTTTTAGAGTATTGCAGGAGCAATAGATAGATTTGAATTAAGACACATTAATTGTCATTTATGATTAACATCCATGATCCATACCAGTTTATATATATTATTAGTCGCTTTCGTTTATTGAACTGGTACTTGAACATTGACAACAATGAAAAATGAAAAACAATTATACAAAAATGTTAAAAAATTCAATAAAAATGACAATTTACATTTAAAACAAAAATGTTAATCATAAAGTATATATATTTTTTTATATCATAAGATAGCAAACAAGCAGACGGGTCTCCTGATGGAAAGAGTCAACCATCGCCTATAGACACCAAAGATGTTAATGGTGCGTTGCTATCTTGTGGCGAGGTCTAATGCCACATGCATAAGTTTACCGGTTACCTTACCCTCCAAACCGGAACACGACAGTGACAAGCACTGACGCTATTGCGGCAGGAATAGGTAAGGCGGTGGTACCAGACCCGGGCGAGACAATGCAGAACTCTACCACCTAGTACTTACTCTCATTTACTTCAAATCTACTAAAAAAGTAGAAATCTACTGAAAGTGGTCACGCTGAGCAAGGCAGTTCTATTTTCAAAAGCGGCCCGAACTAACACGGGGTAGATAATATTATCATAGTGCTAAGTGTGAGTTTTTCTTTTCGCATTCGATCGTGAGCGCGTTTGGAGTTTACTAGGAATTTGTATGTGATTTGTACAGCGCCACCTAGTGGTAAACGTGAGAAACCAGTTTACCACTAGGTGGCGCTGTACAAATCACATACTACTAGTAAACTCGAAACGCGCTCACGATCGAATGCGAAAAGAAAAACTCACACTTAGCACTCTGGTTTTATCTGGTACATAATATTTGAGCGGTTTGTTTAGTCAAATATTAACCTGTCTATACCGTTAGTTTGTTAAATTACACGATGTTTATGAAATTTTTGGATCGTCTGGTCATGTCAGAACTGGTTTGCGAGACATTCAAAATATGTATTTTGAATGTGGCCACGATAAACTTGGATTTTACAAATTAAGATTTAATGGCTCCTTTACACACTGGGCCATGATGGTCGACTAAAGGCATGTACGTAATAGCAAAAGGCATGTAGAGGGCATAAATGTCTGTGATGGGCCATCATTGTGTATGATCGAGCGCAATCGCCATGGTATCGATACATCAAAGGAATGTTGGCCTATGATTGCGCGCGCGTCCACACGATCGGCGATTAATCAGTACATAGTTGTCTCAAACGTAGTGATTGTATACTCTTTGGTCGTCTCTGGTACATTCTAGACGGTGTAGACATTAAGTAAATGATTATAGGAGCTAAGTAAAAATATTTCTGCAGCCGCAGTCACCTCGCTATCCATTTTCATCATTTTTTTATATAAAAAAAAATTGCAAACAAGCAGATGGATCTCCTGATGGGAAGAACCACCCATCGCCTATAGACACTAAAGGTGTTAATGGTGTGTTGCTATCTTGTGGCGAGATCTAATGCCACATGCATAAGTTACCGGCTACCTTACCCTCCAAACCGAAACACGACAGTGACACTATTGCGGCAGGTAAGGCGGCACGGTGGTACCAGACCCGAGTGAGACAGTACAGAACTCTACCACCTAGTAGCCACGATGGTAGTGACTCGAAAAGCCAATCGGTCGCCTTTTACGGCCTGCCTGGCAGAACGGCAGTTGGCCTATTATTCAAAGGAGCCCGGGATCAACACGAGGAATTATTTACTAGGTGCAGCGTACAGCCCGCTGCATTATAAAAGTTTTTGGTGAATCCCGCGGGATCGCCTAATATTTCCGGGATAAAAAGTAGCCTATGTGCTATTCCAGGTCATTATCTACCTGTGTGCCAAATTTCATTTAGTTCCTTGTCGTGGTTTTTGCGTGATTGAGCAACAAACATCCATCCAAACATCCAAACTTTCGCATTTATAAATTTAATATAGATTATGGTGTATATAGGCTACTTTTTTATACGACTAAGTCATGGCTAGACTAGACTTGGTGCCATATGAATCCATCCCCATGACATTCCCCTCTCAAACTCATTACATAATTAGTTTAAATCCTATGACACGATGGTCCAATGTTACGCCTTTTCTTAACTTTCTGGCAATAAAACGAATGGTTTCTTCTCCAACAGTGAATCCGAAGCAATGTAAAAAAATAATATCTATACACAAATAAATAAAATTGGAGTGTCTGTCTGTAATTTTAAAATAACCGGTTTTAACTAAATGCATATGGTTGTATACACGGTACATATACCAAAATAACAATTTTTACGATTTTTGTTCGCCTGTCTGTCTGTCTGTTTGTACCGGCTAATCTCTGGACTAAATTTCACTGTTAGATAGCTGATGTAATAAGGAGTAACTTAGGCTCTTTTTTAAAAAAATCCACGCGGACGCAGTCGCGGACACAGCTAGTCTCTAATCCATACTAATATTATAAATGCGAAAGTCTGTCTGTCTGTCTGTCTGTTACGCTTTCACGGCTAAACCGCTGCACTGATTTTCATGAAATTTGGCATGGCTATAGTGGAAGATCCGGGGTCAAACATAGGCTAATTTTTTTTTCAAAAATCAGTCCCTGGAGGGCTGAAATAGGGGATGAAATTTTTATTAAAAGCTATTTGGACGACTTATTAATATACTCGCGAGCGAAGCTGCGCGGGTCAGCTAGTAATGTTATAGATGCGAAAGTATGGATGTATGTTTGTCACTCAATCATGCAAAAATTACTGAGCGGATTTGGTCAAAACTTGGCACACAGATTATGACCTGGAATAGCACATAGGCTAGTTTTAATCCCGGAAGAATGAATAGCTCATTCTTCATCCGTGACAAACAACATTCAACCGTGGGATTCACCAAAAATGCAGCGGCTTGCATGCTGCAGCTAATGTTAAAATTAGGCATGGATCATTTAACAGTTAACATATTAAATTTCGTACTAAATTTTTTTAACAATTAAGAACTGTTATTTATATTAGCTAATACTGTTAAAAATTACCAATAACTTCATATAGAATAATAACGTTATTAAAAATATTTGAGCTACCTTGATTTACGATAATAACTAGCAAAAAGCAGAGCTTTGTAAGGGCTCGCTAAGTTATATTACATAGTAATATTCTTAAGAAAGTATTTTTATGCGAATTACATCTTTTAATGTATCATGGACTTCAACATCTTTTAATGTATCATGGACTTCATTTATTATATTCCCATTAAAGGCGTCGTCAGGCTTTGTAACTGGATAGGCGCAGAAAAATAAAACCAAAATAAAAAATAAAATTTTTCTAAGATATATTTTTTAGTACTTATGTATAAGAAAAATTCTTTAAAATATTTTTCTTGATTGATTAAAAACACGATTTCTATAATTATCAATGTTATCTACACAGAACAATTATAAAGGTTATCTACATATTTTACACCATATTTTCTGGTCTACCTATAATATAGTACCTACCTATAATATGTAGCAACTCAAGATCTATCTCGCGCCACCACTTCGCTCTTGAATTCTAATATTGATAGAAATCAATTTTTATTTATGGTAACGTTCTTGTAAAAGAGTTTTCTAGGAAAAATGAGTTTTAAAAATAAAAGTTAACCTTATAAAGAAAATTTAATTTAATTAACCTTCAAAATTTTTAGAATTAATATTGGACTTACCGCAGGCACGAAGAATTGACGGTAGAAACTTAGCGAATACATTTTTCGAATTTTTCCCTCAGAGAAACTCTCGAGGTTCGATTCCCGAGTCAGGCAAATCAAAAATGTGTTTTTTCAGTTTGCTGATAAAAACAACGTTGCCCGGGATTGGAAAAGTACCCAGTTGGTGATAGACTGGTCACCTATCACTGTCTGTAATCTGTAAATGGTTGACCTTGCAAGCCATCCCTGAAACTTCCCGTTAAATTAACGTATTTTAAGCTCAAAATAGTAAAAACCATAAGCATAGGTTTTTTCAGTACAAACATCTATTTTGATAAAAATGGCAGTGTATTGATTTTTGAAAGCTATATATTTTAGAAACGATGATCGATTTTGATCTTTCAAATGGCATTCAACTCAATTTAAATATTGCTTTAGTTAAAAAAACGGTAGGTTCAAAAATTTCGAAGCAATGTCAAAAAAATTTTTTTTTTCAAAAATGTCATTGATAGATCCCAAACAAATTTACCGATTTTTATCCAATTAACGGTACGTAGCGCAGTTTTTAAAGGAGAAAAGACAATAAGATTTGAAGTCAATCGGTATATTAGCCTGAAAATTATTTCAAAAATATTAATTAACTTTGCTAAAGAAAATGTAATTTTAATATTTGAAAAGCTGTAACTTTTGAAAATAAGATTCGGTTTTGATTTTTAAAAGGGCATTCGACGTAATTTTTTTAGTATTAAAATATCGTAGAATACCAAAAAATGATTGGTTGAAATATTTCGAAGTTATGTCGAAACAACACTTTTTTCAAAATTTTCGTCAACGATTACTTCCAAACGAATAAACTGATTTTGAGGCAATTTATACATTAGACGTAATTTTTTGAGAAATAGAGCTGATTAGTTTTTGTACTCAATCAGTACATTAATCTGGAAGTTATTTAAAAAAAAATCTGTTTCGCCACAATTTTTTTTGGTGGGCAACAGTGAACGGCAAAACGTGGGCATACGGTGAAAACTCGATTTTTGAAAATCGGAGCAAAATCAGTAACCTACTACAAGTGTTTTAATACATTAATATTGTATCAAAATGAAGTGAATGAAAATGAAATAAAACTACCACGCTAAAGCTTAAACCTAAAAGTGCGATATTTTTTCAGTAAAATCTACCACTAAAGGGCACAGATCGTCGCCTAGTGTAGTTTTGTAGCATTTTAACTCGTTAGTTTTATAATAGGTGGCGTTAGCTGTAATAAAATTCTAATACAAAATGTATCTTCTATTTTTTTAATGTTTATGAAATAGCATTTTAATGGTAGATAACATATCTAGACATGAATTTGAATCACCACGTCAAAGCTCAAACCTAAAAATGCGATACTTTTTTAGTAAAATGTACCACAAAAGTGCATAGAAAGTCCCCTAGTGTAGGGCTCACTTCGCTCGCCCTAATAACTGTTAAAAATTGTAAATCTATCCAGAGGACCTTTTTTTTTGCTCGCTAACTTCCAATAATGTTATTAAAAATATTTGAGCTACCTTGATTTATGATAATAATAGCTGTTAAAAATTGTAAAACTATCCAGAGGACCATTTTTTTGGGTTGCTAACTCGACAACTTTGCGTTTTTGCTGCTTTTAATACTTATTATATATAGGCTACTCCCGATATAAACTGATATAATCCATACTAATATTATAAATGCGAAAGTAACTCTGTCTGTCTGTCTGTCTGTGTCTGTCTGTCTGTTACGCTTTCACGGCTAAACCGCTGAACCGATTTGGATAAAATTTGGTACAAATATACTTTGAGACCCGAGAAAGGACATAGGATAGTTCTTATCCCGGAAATCCCACGGGAACTGGAACTATGCGAGTTTTTATTTTAGAAATTTTTCCACGCGAACGAAGTCGCGGGCACAGCTAGTATAACATAAATAAATAACTGTTAAATATTAATTAATTTTAACAACATACCAGTTAACCTAATTTAACAATAATTTCCATGTCTATTAAAAATACTATAGTAGGGGAGCCCAAGAGGTGTTGGTCCCGGCCTCCTTTGAAGAATAGGCCAACTGCCGTTCTGCCAGGCAGGTCGTAAAAGGCGATCGATTGGCTAGCGAGTCACTACCGTCGTGGCTACTAGGTGGTAGAGTTCTGCTTTGTCTCGCCCGGGTCTGGTACCACCGCCGTACCTATTCCTGCCGCAATAGCGTCAGTGCTTGTCGCTGTCGTGTTTCGGTTTGGAGGGTAAGGTAGTTGGTAAACTTATACATGTGACATTAGACCTCGCCACAAGATAGCAACGCACCATTAACATCTTTGGTGTCTATAGGCGATAGTTCTTTCTATGGGGAGAGGCATCTGCTTGTTTGCCAACTTATGATTTAAAAAGAAACCTAGGATTGATACCACAACCTCATCTATTCCTGTCACAATAGCGTCAGTGCTAGTCACTGTCCTATTCGTAGCCGATAAACCTATTCATGTAGCATTACACACCATAACACACCATTAACGTAGTTGGTGTCTATATGCGATGGTAATCTCTTTCCATTAGGAAAGCTATATATTTTATGATATCAAAAAAGACATCCATTTTGTCAAAATTTAACTTGAATATGATCGAATCTCAACTGAGCAGGGATGCAAGCGATACATCGTTTTTTTCAAACATCGATATATCGTTCATAAACATCGATGTTTTAACATCGGCGTTGAAACCCCAAACATCGACGATACATCGTACTATACGAGCGATATTTTATGAACAATGTTTTATCATAGTGTCATCTTCCCCCCGCACTCAAGTACCCAAGCACCCCAACAAAATATTCAATACAAGTAATTTGTATGGCACATCGACCATAATCGACATCAATGTATCGTTCATGAACTCTGAAGTTTTAACATCGATGTTTTATTCTAGATAACATCGATGTCTTGATATCGATGATTTTTATGAGCGATGTTGCATCCCTAGAACTGAGTCATTTGTCAAGTACAAAATTAGACATATGTTCACAAATGACGTAATTGTTTCTTTAAATGCGGAAGAACTTGTTTTAAGCTCAAACTAATGCCACCTCATTGGAAACTTAAGCCCCATTTTCACTTTGATTAGTGCGAGTGTGAGTGTTTAATGCAGGTGCTTAGTATTAAGCAAAAAATACGTGAAGATAGCCATGGAACAGTGCGAGTGATTCGTAATCAGCGTAGTAAAAGTGAATAGATGCTGATTACTTATCACTCGCACTGATCAACGGCTGTCTTCACGTATTTTTATCTTAATACTAAGCACCTGCATTAAACACTCACACTCGTACTAATCAAAGTGAAAACGGGGCTTTATGCGTCGTAATGTTTTCTTTTTTATTGTAAAGAGGGCAAACGAGCAGAACTTGATGTTAAGTGATCACCGCCGCCCATGGACATCCGCTATTGAGGTTTTGTAGTTCAATTGCCGGCTTTTTAAGAATGACTAGGAGCGAAACCCGGTGTTGTTCGGGTTGAAATACATCGCATGCTTAATGGCATAAGAAATATTTAAAGGTCCATTTTAATTATTTTTAATTTTCAGAACTTTACAGAAGTTCATATGAGTTAGAGAAGGACAGATATATATATATATATATATATATATATATATATATATATATATATATATATATATATATATATATATATATATATATATATATATATATATATATATTCACATTTTCGCCACCCACAACCACCCACTTCCACCCAGCCCTTCCAAACTCCCTTACTTTCTGCAGGAGGCCAAGAGGTATTTACCACCCCAACTGGAAGTTGATCGGAGTTTCGGATTATAGAGAAAACTGTGAATTCACGTACGAACATTAGCATTTTATATAATACTAACTGTTGCCCGCAACTTCGTCCGCGCGGACTTCGTTTACTCCGCACAGCTCCTCCCCTGTAGGTGATAGCGTGATAATATAGCCTATATGTTGACCCGATCTGTCAGTAATATTCATGCAAAATTTGAAGTAAATCCATGCATTACCTTTTGAGTTTACCCCGGACATACATACAGACAAACAGACAAAAATTCTAAAAACTATGTTTTTGGCTTCGATATCGATTGTAGATCACGTCCCAAGTATTCTTTTAAAAAAATATTCAATGTACAGTTTTGACTTTCCTACGATTTTATTATATGTATAGATATTTAGATTTAGCTCTTTTCTTGAAGGTCCCTATGTCGTATCCGTTCGAAAATAGCCTGCCGGTAATTAATTCCACAACCGAGTAGTGCGAGGCAAAAAGTCTCGAGAGAAACGCACAGTTGTGGATTTCCAGACATCGAGATGGTGGGGATGGAACTTGAAATTTTGACGCGATGTCCGGTGATGGAATTCGGCAGCAGAAATTGTTAACAGAACTATTATACACCCTGTGGTCAAAATTTGATCATAGACTAAATAATAAAACCTTTTCTGATTTAGACAAGAGACTTTAGTCGTAAATAAAATATTCACGGGACAAATTACACTTCCTGATCTAACCCCAAAGTAAGCAAATTGCTTGTGTTATGAGTGTTAGTCAACGATACTAATACAACGATATATATATATATATATATATATATATATATATATATATATATATATATATATATATATATATATATATATATATATATACTGGAATATATTTAATAAACAGCCAAACCCGGAAATACAAACATTTATGCTCATCCCACAAATGCTTGTCCCCGTCGGGGATCGAACCCGAGCCCCGTCGATTGCGTAGTCAGGGTAGCTAACCACTCGACCAACAGGGCGGTAAACTTAATAGCTTACATGTGTGTATATCATCGTATATGCCAAAAGAATGTAGTTTATAAAATATTTATTTTTATTAATTTAATATACTTTCAATGCATTTTACTTAAAAATATTAGGTTTCTGCTGTCCTCCGCAATGTTAATAATAATAGTTTAATAATAATAATCATTATTTAATAATAATTTAATAATTATTATTATTTTATTTGCAAGAATAAAGTTATACATAGTTGTTGGAAAGAGTCAACGATCGCCTATAGACAACAAAGATGTTAGTGGTGCGTTGCTATCTTGTGGCGAGGTCTACCTTACCCCCCAAACCAGAACACGACAGTGACAAACACTGACGCTACCGCGGCAGAAATGAGTTAGACGGTGGTACCAGACCCGGGCGAGACAATCCAGAGCTCTACCAACTAGTAACCACGATGGTAGTGACTCGCATAGCCAATCGGTCACTTTTTACGACCTGCCTGACAGAACAGCAATTGGCCTATTCTTCAAAGGAGCCCGGGACCAACATGGGGAACGTTTCTCATTCGACGTAAAAACGGAGGTTATCAGTATGACATTTGTACTATGTGTTCCAACTGAAAATAGGACTGTCAGGATGACATATTGCTCCGCATTTTGCAAAAACTTCGTAAGTGATGAGGAAGGTGTGCAAAAAAATCTAACAAAGAAATACTTAAAAAATATATTTTCATATGTATTAAAATAAGGTTTAAAATAACTAACACGCCTTTATATGTACATATACGGACTGACTGGTGAGTTACTTTCAATATTTAAGGACGTGATAGTTGACAATCATATATGATGAGAAAATATAACATTAAAAATAAATATTAAAATACTTCTTAGTAAACTTAGTAAACAGTACACCGAGAATCCTATATTTACTTGCGCTATTTTTTTTATATCATAAGATAGCAAACAAGCACATGGGTCTCCTGATGGAAAGAGTCAACCATCGCCTATAGACACCACAGAGGTTAATGGTCCGTTGCTATCTTGTGCCGAGGTCTAATGCCATATCCATAAGTTTACCGGCTACCTTACCCTCTAAACCGAAACACGACAGCGACAAGCACTGACACTATTGCGGCAGGAATAGGTAAGGTGGTATCAGACCCGGGCGAGACAATGCAGAACTCTACCACCTAGTAGCCACGATGGTAGTGACTTGCATAGCCAAGCCTTTTACGACATGGCAGTACGGCAGTTGGCCTTATTTTTCAAATCCGGGATCAACAGGGTGTTAGAAAAAGTTCGCGAAAGACGACCCAAAAGCCGCATTCTCCTACACCATGATAACGCTTCTTCACACACGGCCAACAAAACAAAGTCATTTATAGCTTCCGAAAAAGTACATCTCGTCACTCATCCTGCGCATAGCCTCGACTTAGCACCCTGTGATTTCTGTATTTTCCCCAAAATCAAAGATTTGATGAGAGGTTTTACTTTTACCAACTCCGAAAAGGCAGTGATAGCGTTCAATCAGCACGTAGAAAACATGCCTTCAGATCTGTGGTCCTCCTGTTTTAAAAAATGGTTCGATCGCATGAAAAAATGTTTAAAATGTAAAGGAGATTATTTTACAATGCAATAAACATAATATTTTGGTTATAACATGTTGTTTTTTTAAGTTACGCAAAACTTATAGTGTGACCTATGTATATCGGTAATCGTTTCGGATTGACGGACGGGGGAGGAGCTGTGCGGAGTAAACGAAATCCGCGCGGACGAAGTCGCAGGCAACAGCTAGTTTATTTATATTTATTTACCTATTACTTACTAGCTGTTACCTGCGACTTCGTCCGCGCGGACTTCGTTTACTCCGTACAGCTCCTCCCCCGTAGGTGATAGCGTGATAATATGTAGCCTATATGTTGACCCGACCTGTTAGTAATATTCATGCAAAATTTGAAGTAAATCCATGCAGTACTTTTTGAGTTTACCCTGGACATACATACAGACAAACAGACAATAATTCTTAAAACTATATTTTTGGCTTCGATATCGATTGTAGATCACGCCCTAATTTTTCTTTTAAAAAATATTCAATGTAGTTTTGACTTTCTTACGAATTTATTATATGTATAGATATTATAAGGTGATAGCGTGATAATATCTAACCTATATGTTGACCCGACCTGTCAGTAACATTCATGCACAATTTGAAGTATATCCATGCGGTACTTTTTGAGTTTACCCCGGACATACATACAGACAAACAGATAAACAGACAGACAAAAATTCTAAAAAGTATATGTTTGGCTTCGATATCGATTGTAGATCACGCCCCAAGTATTCTTTTAAAAAAATATTCAATGTACAGTTTTGACTTTCCTACGATTTTATTATATGTATAGATTAGGAGAACATTCTGTTTTTGTTGTCCTGTGATAGGTACCTATAAAGAAGTAAGACGACACCTCGTTGGATAGGCAGAGCATACAAATTAATTAGAATGTAGGTACAGTTTAATCAAACAATAAATTAACTCGTCGTCTTCGACTCGCCTGATTGAGTGATTTTTCATAAAGTTAATTTGTAATCATAACGGGTGTTATTTCAAGTTTCCTCTCAAACAATGTTTTTCTATACTACAGTCTTCCTTGATTAAAAAAAAACGTAATTAAAGTCGCTACACTTAATTAAAATCATAAAATTCCTAAACGCTATTTAAGATAACGAAATATACAAATAAAAAACTCTTTTTTGGGTTGCGCTTTCGAATTTCGAATCAAAATCGCCGCCATGTTGGGTTCAATGACCCGGCACGCGACCGTTAACCGACGCGTTCCGTATCTTTAGATAAATAATATCTAGTTTCAATAAACATTCCACGTTTTATGAAATTCCATTTTTAAATTTTTGAATTTATGAGTCTATGAACAGAGTTTGTGTTTTTCGGCCGATTTTGCGCGTGTTTTGATTAAAAACTCGTTTGGCTGGTTTGTTATGAGTTTATATTTTATTATAAAAAATATTTTACAATCTTAGCATTCTTAAGACACGTAATTGATAAATTAATGGCTCACCCGGGGTTATTCCTGTCGCAAAAGCGTCTGTGTTATCCCTGCCGTGTTCCAATCAGAAGGGTAAGGTAGCCGGTACCTAAACATTAAACTTATGCATGGTTAATCGTGCCATTGCTACCATGACTGCTAATTACGTTCATTAAGTAGAGATCTGCGTTGTCTCGCCCGGGTCTGGTACCTACCACCGCCTCACCTATTCCTGTCGCAATAGCGTCAGTGATTAGCACTTTCGTGTTTCGGTTTGGAGGGTAAGGTAGTCGGGAAACTTATGCATGTGGCATTAGACCTCGCCACATAATAGCAACGCACCATTAACACCTTTGGTGTCTATAGGCGATGGTTGACTCTTCCATCAGGAGACCCATCTGCTTGTTTGCTATCTTATCACATAAGACATAAAAAAAACTAATATGTTGGGTGTGTGGCGTGAGTATATATATATATATATATATATATATATATATATATATATATATATATATATATATATACTCACGCCACACACCCAACATATTAGTTTTTTTTATATATATATATATATAAATTTATTTTATATATATAAATATATATATAAATATATATATATATATATATATATATATATATATATATATATATATATATATATATATATATATATATATATATATATATATATAGCTAGGGTCATTGTCTGACCAAGAAAAAAAATCAGCACCGGACATCCGCGCTATCGTTAACTTTCGCAATGTCTCCCGACATTGTTAGTTCGCCTCACTTCTTCTTGCGTATAACGCGTAACGGTAAATAACGGCAACGATTGTTACTATCGTGTTCCAATTTGGAGGGTAAGGTAGCCGGTGAACTTATACATAACAACATATCTTAAGGCCAGATCCCTTACGGGGTAGGCAGAGGGAGCCGAGTGCAAAACATCACAATCCTTGCAGGCTTGTCTCGCTTCCTCCACATTCATCACTCTTTTCATACACACACGCCCGTTACGAAGACTTGACACCACTTTCGGACAGTACTCGATCAATCTGATCATGGTACGTACGTCAGTCTTAGTTTTCCATTAATTAAAACTTATCTATACATATAATAAAATCGTAGGGAGGTCAAAACTGTACATTGAATATTTTTTTTAAAAGAATACTTGGGGCGAGATCTAAAATCGATATCGAAGCCAAAAACATAGTTTTTAGAATTTTTGTCTGTTTGTCTGTTTATCTGTATGTATGTCCTGGGTAAACTCAAAAAGTACTGCATAGATTTACTTCAAATTTTGCATGAATATTACTAACAGGTCGGGTCAACATATAGGCTACATATTATCACGCTATCACCTACGGGGGAGGAGCTGTGCGGAGTAAACGAATAAAGCGCGGACGAAGTCGCAGGCAACAACATAAATAATAAATGAATAAATATTCACGGAACAAATTACACTTACTGATCTAAACCCAAAGTAAGCAAATTATTTGCTTGAGTTATGGGTAATAAATAGTCAACGATACTAATACATAGATATACATATATATAAATACTGGAATATATTTAATAAACATCCAAACCCGGAAATACGAACATTTATGCTCATAACACAAATGCTTGTCCCCGTCGGAGATCGAACCCGAGCCCCGTTGATCGCGTAATCAGGGTCGCTAACCACTCGACCAACGGGGCGGTCAAAATTAATATAACATTTCAACCACGGTGATAGAACCACTATCATGTTCGGTGTCTATAAGCGATGGTCATCTCTTTCCATCAGAAGAAACATCTGCTTGTTTGATATCCTATTAAATAAAATTAATAAACAAAAAAATCTACGGTTAGAACTACGTTAGTAATTACGTGTTTAAAGTAAAAACACTTTCCAACACGAAACATGCATATAGGTCAATACCATTATAAAAATTATAAAAAAAATCTACTTATAAAAATAAAAACAACAAAACATTTTTTTTGAAATAGTTTTTTTTTTATTTTATTATTGTTACGAATAATCTAGAAGCGTGTAGAATTGGAGCGCGCGCGCGGTAACTATCTAGAAATAAAAGAAAGAGATAGCTACTCCTATTGACAAACAAATAGTTGACCTGGGCTATGCCATAATGGACTTTGTGGGATATGGCATAAGGTAGAAAGTAGCGTGTACTAGGATTTATGACTCATAACATGTTTACGATAAGAAGTGATTCATTGTTTCCAGATACATTTAGATTTTTCTGGATCCAGCTAGGACTTTCCCCTGCCTATAAATACAGAGATGTTGACAAACACAAGTCAGTTTTTATCAAGCGATCGAGAGCGATATATCAAGTGACCAGTGCGAAGCGAGAAGTGTTTCATTGTGTAGTGTTCTAAGTTCAGTGATAGTACAGCAAGTGACTATTGTGTAAAGGGTATTTTAGTATTACGTTGTGTTGTGTTGTGTAAATACACGGATTTAATATAAGTGGTGTTTTCCTACAATTGCGAACCCGAGTACGTAACATTATATAGCAAACAAAACAGATCTTGATAAAAAGAGAAACCATCGCCTATAGACATTAAGATGTTAATCGTTGCTGTCCGTGTGGCGGGATGACAGTGCCCCATGCATAAGCCTACCGGCTACCTTACCCTCCAAACTGGAACACGACAAAGCATTGACCCTAGTGGTACAGGAATAGTGATGTCACAACGCCACTTTGAATAAACGAGACACCCAAATCCTCTGGTGAGAGCCACGACCGATAACGTATCTTCACGCCCGTATCCCGCCGTATACCGCCGATAAACTGGGAAGGTGACATGGTCATGTCCTATCAGATCCTGATGACTCCATCACAGCCTACACTTCACAATTTATACGTATACGCCAAAGTTGCCGCGGGCGGCGACTCCAACTAATTTATCGGCCCACCAAAACTTGAGACCCGGTCAAGAGTTATTAACGAGTTGAAATCCTGATGCCACCTTACTCTTCCATTATCGTCAAGACACTGCTCTAATGTGTGGTACGTGTGGTGTAACACTAGCAACGCACAATTAACACCTTTGGTGTCTATAGGCGATGGTTGACTCTTTCCATCAGGATACCCATTTGCGTGTTTGCTATCTTATAACATAAAAAAGTAAATGACGTATCGTATCAGGAGATCAAAACCGTTTCTCTGGATAAAAAAGAATGGCGATTACTCTACCGACAAGAGCAGACTCTTAAATCAAAAAAAAAGAAGATCACTATACAACAACATTTAAATTCTATACTTAAACGCTTTTTATTTCCATTTCAGAACGGTTCTGCGACGTCACATTGTACTGCTCGCCGAGTTTCGCCACCCAAGTGCCCAACAAAGACACTGTGGATCCGCAAAATATCCGCGGGGTGTCCCTCAGGGCACATAGGTAAGACCATTACTATACTTTACTTCCATAAGGGGCGTAAATAAATTCAACAAATTACGTAAAGTGTTTAAAGGAAAAGGTCGAGCAAAATCTCGCCAAATCTCACGAGAGTGAGAGGTAAATTGGTAAATATCACGTAATTGTTTTGCAATAAACAGTACTGAATTGAGAGAAAATTCTTCACTAAAATGGCTAAATCCTATTTCATCAGCAAGTATTTTATTTTTAAGTATATTATTGGTTTATTTTTTCACATCGATCGCATTGCAAATTGATTAACATCAATTTATAAATCTCATAATGCCGAATCTTTAGAGTGGAGGACTCGTCAGAAAAACCATCGAATGTGTAGGACAAAAGTGTTTTCGTTGTGTTTCATTTTTATTTCATTGTTATTAATCAATATTTTTCCTCTACCGAATAAAAATTTTCGAAGCCTCCTAACTTTATTAGTTACCCGATTCGAGATTTTTCAAAGGTAGAAAAGGTAGAAAAGTCTCGACAAAACGAAGCTGTTCATAAAAATTCAGCTTGTTATTAATCAAAAAAAAGTTTGTTCCTGCGACCACGATCTATAATCTTTGTTTCTCTGACTATTGTAATTAAATTTTGATAAACATCAAGTTCAATTATATATATTAAATACGCTAAGGTTTAAGATGTTTGCCTCCCTTTTTAGAGAAAACCTAACAATTACTTCAAATATCAACCATTTTATAGATAATTACTTGCTCTACCGGCATCAACAACTAAACAAATTATTACTGCTTTTGTTTTTATAAATTACTAGCTTCTGTGTGCAGTCCACTGCGTTATAAAAGTTTTTGGTGAATCCCGCGGGATCACCTAATTATTCCGGGATAAAAAAGCCTATGTACTATTCTAGGTCTCATCTACCTATGTGCCAAATTTCATTCAAGTCCGTTTAGTAGTTTTCGCGTGTTGAGTAATAAACATCCATCCATCCAAACATCCAAACTTTCGCATTTATAATATTAAATTAAATAAATAATAATAAGATTAAAATTAAAATTATATACATATATTTAGACATAATACAGCAGTGCTGCCATCTGGCAGCTTTAATTTTGAAACAACGTCAACATGATTGACGGTCGGTAATATTTTTGTTCAATTTCAAATCAATAAGAAGTCTATATACATATAATAAAATCGTAGGAAAGTCAATGTATGTCCGGGGTAAACTCAAAAAGTACTACATGGATTTACTTCAAATTTTGCATGAATATTACTAACAGGTCGGGTCAACCTATAGGCTACAAATTATCACGCTATCACCGACGGCGGAGGAGCTGTGCGGAGTAAACGAAGTCCGCGCGGACGAAGTCGCGGGCAACAGCTAGTATTTAATAAAATTGCTTAGTGGGAATTATTCGCACAGGTATTGCTAGTTATTTAGTACTAGCTGTTGCCAGCGACTTCGTCCGTCCGGACTTCGTTTACTCCGCACTGCCCCTCCCATTTAGGTGATAGCGTGATAACATAACGTTTACAGTACGACCATGTTTATCTTTCTTTCCTTACATCCGTTGGCCCGGGATCTTAAAGAATAGGCCAACTGCCGTTCTGCCAGGCAAATTGTAAAAGGTGATCGATTGGCTATGCGAGTCACTACCATCGTGGCTACTAGGTAGTAGAGTTCTGCATTGTCTCGCCCGGGTCTGGTACCACCGCCTTACCTATTCCTGCTACAATAATACAGATGATTATAGCTGTCTTTTCCGAATTAAAGGTTTTTTATATATCATAAGATAGCAAACAAGCAGATGGCTCTCTCGATGGAAAGAGATCACCATCGCCTATAGACATCAACGATGTTAATGGTGCATTGCTATCCATGTGGCTAGATGGCAATGCCACATGCATAACTCAACCGGCTACCTTCCCCTACAAACTGGTACACGACAATGACAAGTATTGACGCTATTGCCGCAGGAAAAGATAAGGCGGTGGTACCATATACGTTGTGGAACTCTACCATCTAGTAGACACGATGGTAGTGACACGATAGCCAATTGGCCGCCTTTTACGACCTGCCTGGCAGAACGGCAGCTGGTCTATTCCTTAAAATAGAGCCAGACCAATTCGGGTACTATATGTATATAATTAAGGTGTTCTACTGGGTATTTACGTAGGCCCATTTCTGTTATCTATGCTGTTGATAAATATTCGGAGAATTCTAAGAAGACGTAAATCAAACCGGCCAATGACGAGTCGGACTCGCTTACGAAGGGTTCTGTAGAAGCGAATATTATATATAACACGTATTATGTGTATAGATTTCCGCCCTGGCTTCGTATGGCTGGTGTATTTAATGAAAATAATAGGAGAAAATCTTCCATTTTAAGTGCGGTCATGTAGTGACAAAAATTACGAATTCTAGCTCTCAATGCATTTGTCAATATATTGAAGATCCCTCTCAGCATTTTCCGTCTTAATCACTCACTCACCTTTCATATTTCGAGATTTAAAAAAAAATCCCGCATTATTTTTAAACGTTTTCTTTTACAAAAAACTTTCTGATATCAACAAATATAACAAAAAATAATTACCCAATGTAATGCATCTATTTACAAAGGTATTTTTAATTTTTTTTTATATCATAAGATAACAAACAAGCAGATGGGTCCAAGCAAATGGGTGAAAAGAACCAGCGATCGTCTATAGACGCAAAAGATTTTAATGGTGCGTTGCTATCTTGTGGCGAGATCTAATGCCGTAATAAGTTTACCGGCTACCTTATCCTCCAAACCGGGACACGACAGTGACAAGCACTGACACTATTGCGGCAGGAATGGGTAAGGCGGTGGTATTAGACCCGGGCCAGACAATGCAGAACTCTACCACCTAGTAGCCACGATGTTAGTGACTCGTATAGCCAATCGGTCGTCTTTTACGACCAGCTTGGCAGAACGGCAGTTGGCCTATTCTTCAAAAAAGGCCCAGGACTAACACGACCCTTCCACCCCCATTAGCCTATCCCTTCCACCGGTAAACGGGGTTTCCGTTTTTTTCCATTTGGTTACGGAACCTTAAAAACGTATCAAGTAAACATGTTTGTTTTTGTTGCTTATCGTATAAAATATGTTTTATTTATAAGTTTTCGTATTATACTATAACTAACTGCGCCCGCGACTTCCTCTGTGTGGGAAATTATGGCAATTGTGAATCATCGACGGATACACGACAGTTAGATGTGTTAGTGACAGCAGTGACAACCTTTGAACACTCAAACCTACATATACAAACATCTATGATCATCACACAAATATCTGTCACTGTCGGGATTCGAACCTGAACGCCACTGATTGCGTAGTCAGTGTCGCTACCCATTCAACCAACGGGGCGATGAAAACTATCCTTCATACTAAAATATCTATATCTATACATATAATAAAATCGTAGGAAAATCAAAACTGTACATTGAATATTTTTTTAAAAGAATCCTTGGGGCGTGATCTACAATCGATATCGAAGCCAAAAATATAGTTTTTAGAATTTTTGTCTGTTTGTCTGTATGTATGTCCGGGGTAAACTCAAAAAGTACTGCATGGATTTACTTCAAATTTTGCATGAATATTACTAACAGGTCGGGTCAACATATAGGCTAAATATTATCACGCTATCACCTACAGGGGAGGAGCTGTGCGGAGTAAACGAAGTCCGCGCGGACGAAGTTGCGGGTTAGCTAGTAAAGAATAAAAATGTAATTATCGTGTTATTTATTTAATTTTGGTGTTAAACTTTTTTGCTAGTAATAAACATTTAGTTGTTGAAAATAAAAATTCTTATTGCACATTAATTAAATAGGTAATTAATTAGCTGTACGTAATCAGTGATGTTATAGACATCATAATCTTTATTGTTGATAGTTACGTGTTTTTTATTTGCCATTTTTTATACTTACATGTCATTTGTTTGTTGACCTTTCTGTTGGTCGAGTATTTAGCGACTCTGATTGTATAAGGTCAAAATATTTTTTTTGGTATAATTTTTTATTTATTTATAATATTGTTACGTACTCGGGTTCGCAATTGTAAGAAAACACCACTTATATTAAATCCGTGTATTTACACAACACAACACAACGTAATACTAAAATACACTCTACTCAATATTCACTTGCTGTACTATCACTAAACTTAGAACACTACACAATCAAACACTTCTCGCTTCGCACTAGTCACTTGATGTATCGCTCTCGATCGCTTGATAAAAACTGACTCGTGTTTGTCAACATCTCTGTATTTATAGGCAGGGGAAAGACCTAGCTGGATCCAGAAAAGTCTAAATGTATCGGGAAACAATGAATCACTTCTTATCGTAAACATGTTATGAGTCATAAATCTTAGTACACGCTACTTTCAACCTTATGCCATATCGCACAAAGTCCATTATGGCATAGCCCGGTCAACTATTTGTTCGTCAACAGGAGTTTTCTAGATAGTTAGCGCGCCCGCGCTCCAACTCTACACGCTTCTAGATTATTCGTAACAATATGTATGTGCCGTTTTGATCGATGACTTGTTGCCATCTTGTGGGTAGTGCCATGATCCCATTCCTGTAGAAATTTTGAGATTTATTTTTTTATTTTTATATTTATTAAAAAAATCCGACAGGTAGTGTTCACAGTGTTCTTTTGAGAATAGCTTTATGCTTCCTAAAGTGTTCTGCAATGACCGAAACAGGTGGAAATCTGATGGAGCAAAGTCAGGGCTATACGGAGGATGCATCAACACATCCCAGCCAATCTGTCTCAATTTTTGCTGCGTCGCTATAGATGAATGCGGTCTGACGTTGTCATGGTGGAACACCACGCCCTTCCTATTCACCAGCTCCGGCCGGTTTTTCTCAATAGCTTTTTTAACCTCATCAGTTGCTGACAGTAGAGGTCAGAATCGATAGTTTTAACCGGTGGCAAAAGCTCATAGGGAACGATTTCTTTTCAATCCCACCAAACACTTAGCATCACTTTGTTCCGAGTCAGGCCGGGCTTTGCCACGGTCTGTGGGGCTTGTCCATGCTTCGACCATAATCTTTTTTGCACATTCTTATCTTGAGTCACCCATTTTTCATCACCCGTAATCAACTGTTTAAGAAATGGTTCGGAATTGTTACGTTTCAACAAAGAATCGCAAATGGAAACACGTTGCATTAGGTTTCTCTCAGTGAGATCATGTGGTGCCCAAATATCAAGTTTTTTCTTGTACCCAGACTTTCTTTATTGACGTAAGACTGTTTTATGATCAACATCCAGTTCTTCAGCAATGACGTAGCTACTAATATGTCGATCTTGCTACACTTTCTCAAATATGGCACTGATTTTATCCGTGACAGGGCGTACAGAGCGAACCCCATCTTTCACACTAAAATTTCTAGACTTAAAACGCTTGAACCACATTTGTGCTACTTATAATGATACCGCATTAGGTCCGTTAACCGCAAAAATTTTATTCGCTGCGTTTGTCGCATTTTTACCTTTTTTGTAATAAAACTTTAAAATGTACCGAATTTCTTCGTCACATACGTTCATTTTGCTTGCTTAAAAACAATTGAAAAGTGGCGGGAACTAGTTTTTTTTAATTTATTGCATCTTCAGAATGTCACATTTAATAGTATTAAAACCAGCCAGTTATATTACATATACAGTACAGCCAAAGAGGTTTGATTACTAATAATATATTCAAAATACGAAAATATTTACTACCCCCGACCTATTACTTCGAAACACTTCGAAACACGCCGAAAAAAATTTTGTCGGTATAATACTACTGTTCGTGTGTGTTCAAAGTTATAACATTTCAACCACGGTGATAGAACCACTATCATGTTCGGTGTCTATAAGCGATGGTCATCTCTTTCCATCAAAAGAAACATCTGCTTGTTTGATATCCTATTAAATAAAATTAATAAACAAAAAAATCTACGGTTAGAACTACGTTAGTAATTACGTGTAAGTAAAAACACTTTCCAACACGAAACATGCATATAGGTCAATAACATTATAAAAATTATAAAAAAATCTACTTATGGGGGAGGGGCAGTGCGGAGTAAACGAACTCCGCGCGGACGAAGTAGCTGGCAACAGCTAGTCTGTCATAAAAAAATAATATATGTCGTGACACAATGAACTCACTAATGAAACAAATACGCCACCGAATTTTTAGAGGCCGAATATTCGGTATTCGGCCAAGAGCCTGGTCAAATATTCAGTAATCGACAAAAGCAATTTCGTGGCATCTCTAGTAGATATTATGTTACATTTTTTTACAGGGTGATCCTAGCCGCGTGTTTTCACTTTGATTAGTGCGAGTGTGAGTGTTTAATGCAGGTGCTTAGTATTAAGCGAAAAATACGTGAAGATAGCCGTGGATCAGTGCGAGTGATTCGTAATCAGCGTAGTAAAAGTGAGTAGACGCTGATTACTTATCACTCGCACTGATCAACGGCTGTGTTTACGTATTTTTATCTTAATACTAAGCACCTGCATTAAATACTCACACTTGTACTAATCAAAGTGAAAACGGGGCTTAAGGCCTGGTTACACTTTTAGTGCGGGTGCGAGTGATTGAATCAGATGCTTAATATTAAGCATAAAACACGTGCAGACAGCTGTTGATTACTGCGAGTGACTAGTCTATTTATTACGTCTATTTACGTCTATTTATTTTACTACGCTGATTACTAATCACTCGCACGGCTTTCAACACGTGTTAATTGCTTAGTACCTACTAAGCACCTTCATTAAACACTCGCATTTGCACTAAGCAAAGTTATACTTTGGTTAGTTTCACAATATGTCATAAACAAATAATACATCCGGTGTGACACGATAATTCGCTATGAAACAAATACGCCACCGAATATTCACAGGCCTAATATTCGATATTCGGCAAAGGGCCTGGATGAATATTCAGTATTATATATACTGGAGACTCAGTAGTCAATCTACATACATGTGATATTCGAGCAACGCACACATAGACACCTCTCACGGACGCGATATCTCGGAATGGTTCGGGACAGTTTGTACCGCACCAGTCGGAGATATCGCGTCCGTGAGAGGTATCTATGTGTGCTATGCTCAAATAATGCTTGTATGTAACATTGACTTCTGGTAGTCTCTAAGTATTCTGTGAAAGCGGTATTCGTGGCATCTCTGGTAAATATTATCGTTATTTTTATAGGGTGGTCCTAGCCGCGTGTTCGGAGCTCCTAGGTACGCTACTAGGCGCTCATGAAGCTCAAGGAGAGCCCGTCCTGGTCATAGATGGCGCTGAGCCTCGGCATCTTCGAGCGCTTCTGGACTATATGTACACGGGAGAGATGAATGTTCATCATGTAAGTATTGTCTAGGACTAGGATTTTTATATTAACCAAACACAAGAAAAATCCTAATCAAAATTAAGAAATTCTTGAATCAAATATAAAAAATCAGTTATCACTTATCAAAGAGCGTAAATTGCAAAACTTATCTATATACATATAATAAAATCGTAAGAAAGTCAAAACTGTACATTGAATATTTTTTTAAAAGAATACTTGGGGCGTGATCTACAATCGATATCGAAGCCAAAAATATAGTTTTTAGAATTTTTGTCTGTTTGTTTATCTGTTTGTCTCTATGTATGTCCGGGGTAAACTCAAAAAGTACTGCATGGATTTACTTCAAATTTTGCATGAATATTACTAACAGGTCGGGTCAACATATAGGCTACATATTATCACGCTATCATCTAGCGGCCAGGTGCTGTGCGGAGTAAACGAAGTCCGCGCGGAAGAAGTCGCTGACAACAGCTAGTTTATAATAAAATAGTCTGTATTTTTAGTAGTGGAAGCATTGATATAAAAACCCAAGATACACAATCAGTGTGTCAAAAACGTCCTACAAAAATGAGTGCACAATTTTAAATTGTGCGCTCATTTCAAATAGAATCGCGTCGGCCGCGTCACTGTCAATTTATTTATTTTCGTATATTGCTTTGTAAAAACAACTATAAGTCTTGCACTTAAGGTTGGATATGCAAAGACATATGTTTTTGCCATGTCTATAACTACTTAAAAGAAATTAGGGACATTTTTGAGTGTCAGTTTTGTTCGGGACTGTGCATCTAGGGTTTTTTATATCAATAAGTGGAAGCTTGAAAATCAAATGGGAATGCGACACTTAAGCGTCGTGTGGGCGTTGATGGGTTAAATAAATAAAATAAAAAAGGCTTATATATTTTTTAACAGTTAAAATAATATAAATATGTAAATAAATCAATCCTGTTGGTCCAGGCTTAAAGAATAGACCAACTGCTGTTCTGCCAGGCAGGTCGTAAAAGACGGCCGATTGGTTGTACGTATTACTAGCTTCGTGACTGCTAGGTGATCGAGTTCCGCAACATCTCGCCCGGGTATTTGGTACCACCGCCCTACCTATTTCTACCGCAGTCGCGTCAATGCTTGTCACCATTGTGTTTCGGTTTGGAGGGTAAGGTAGCCGGTAATCTTATGCATGTGGCATTAGACCTCGCCACTAGATAGCAACGCACCATTAACACCTTTGGTGTCTATAGGCGATGGTTGACTTTCCATCAAGAGACCCATCTGCTTGTTTGCTATCTTATGATATAAAATAAAATAAAAACGCACCATAAACATCGAGGCGAGGCGAGGCGATGGTTTTTCTTTCCATTAGGAGAACCGTCTGCTTGTTATATCTTATGACAAAAAAAAATAGCGACTACACGTTCCAAAACCAACAACCTTATTTATCAATATGAGTGTGGTCTGTAGTTAACAGTCTTGGCTGAACACTGCTCGCCCAAAAAGTCCGGTGACGCGTTATGACCCATAAGGACTGGTCGAGTGGTTAGCGACCCTGACCTTGCAATCGATGGGGGGATCAGGTTTGATCCCTGATGGCAACAAGCATTTATGTGATAAGCATATATGTTTGTATTTTCGGGTTTGGGTGTTTTTTAAATATATTCCAGTATTTATATATGTATTTCTATGTATTAGTATCGTTGACTAACACCCATAACACAAGCAAATAATTTGCTTACTTTGGGGTTAGATCAGTAAGTGTAATTTGTCCCCTGAATATTTATTTATTTATAGGATTTATTGCAAATAAATGTTTTCTTTCTTTTAAAGAGAAAGTCTTTCTAGGGTCAACTGAAATAGCCAATCGAAAAAAAAATAGTTAAGACATTTCTACGAAAAAGGACTTAATTTTTAATGTTTTTTTTCTTGCAGTCTCAGCTAGCCAGTCTGTTGAAGACGGCAGAGGAGCTCCGAATCAAAGGTCTCACGGATATACGGTGGAGTAATAAGGACGAACCGCCTGATTGTTCCACCGGTGAGTATACTATATCTATATCTATACTATACACTATACAGTGTCCAACAAATACCCAGGCAGATTGTCAAAAACCTTATTTGGTATCCTCCATGGGCGTACTCAGCTTCTGGGCCAGAAGGGGCAAATCAGTTAAGGCGGGGCATCGCGACAAACGGGAAAAACTGGTTTGTTAAATGACGTTTTTTTGTATTGATTCTTAAATAACAGTTTTACAAAAATTACACGATATACCCGAAGATATTATCTAAAGAATATGCTAACTCATTACATGATAGAATTTACATTACTCGATCATATAAACTTCCGAAAACAGGCGAAGAAATCTCTAAAACAAATAATTTGTTAATAATATTTCTAATCTTCCACATGATTTTTATACGGTGATATTTGGTTGTAAATGCAAAAAAGAATGTGCTAAATTTTAGTTTTCAGCTGAAGTCCTATATTTATTTATTAGTCTTGGGTAGTTCGCGAGCGACCTAGGTGGGAAGAGCGCTCCTTTAGGTGAACTATGCGAACTAGTTCATTGAAAATCCCGCTCTTAGTTCTTTTTATATTTCTGTTAGCGTCCACTTTACTAGACAGTGGCATTATATGACCAACCGAGTTATTTACTTTTATATTTCGAGAATCGATATCGATACTAAACAACTTCAAATCCACATGGTTGAAATTTTATCAAATCATATGAAATCATAACAATCGTTAACTGAGGTATTGCTGGCTAATTATCAAACAGAATACTAATACCATTTATGTCTTATTTTACGGTAAGTTTAATTAAAATTAAAAAAAAATCTCTTCTATTCCCATTTATTGTTACAAATAATTGATTATTATTATATATCACGTTAATAATGACTAATTATTAATATAAATCATTTTATTTTTTTGTTTTTATTTCGATAAAAGATTTTATGTGCCATAATAAAAAAAGTCAACTTTAATTGTAAAAATTCATAATTTTTAAGTATTCTAACATTATACTAGGAACTAGCCTAGCTGTTGACTAATCATTAATATAAATTATTTTTTTTTTCATTATTTAAATAAAAAATATCATATTACATAAATGGATGTGTAAAATTTTCATGTAATACTTTGTATTTTTTAAATAACAATAAACAAAACTTACAATAATCATAACTATATTTTTTTTCTTTATTTATTGTTCTTAATAAATTATTTCAAAAAAAGAACTAATGAACTAATAGAACGAACTAGTTCATCCTTGGATTATGAACTAAATTGAGCGCTCTCTGTAGTGACTGGTTAGGCCCAAGCCTATTATTTATATGAAAATTAACACGTTACCCAGCGGTTTCAGAACATACTGCGCCACCCATTTACTATAGAATTGACGCCTGTCGAAATACCTTTAAGGCGAGGTATTTCGACAGACGTCAATTCAAGTGACCGACTGAATTTTCAGCCTAATCCGAAATTGGAACTTCAGCTTCAGTTTCGGTTTACAGACCGAAACCGAAACCGTAGCATTTTTAGACTATATTTTTATCTTATCACATATTTATCTAGAACAGTAGGGGGCGTCCACAAATTACGTGAGATGTTTAGGGCGAGAGGGGGTCGCGTCAAATCTTATCTAATCTTACGTGGGAGAGAGGGGGGGTCTCGGCAAATATCACGCGATTTTTTTTTCTGGTGAAACAAAAAAAATATAACCAACCAACCATTTTGGTCCATTATCCAGATTGATTACGAATACGCTTAAAATTTAACCTTAAGCGTAATCGTAATATGATTAAGATCATTCACTAACTTGTTCGAAAGAAAATAATTTCATTCATACTTCGCTTTAACTAGTCGTAAATAAAAGCACGAAGCAATTTTTTTTTCTTTTTACAATAACAATCCAACGCGTTTACATTAATTTAAGACATTAATTTACGTTTTGAAAAATCTCACGTGAGATTGGTGGTTGGGGGAGGGGGTTGAATAAAATCTCACGACATCTCACCAGGGGGAGAGGGAGGGACAGGAAATTTAAAAAAACACCTCACGTAATTTATGGACGCCCCCTAGAAAGTAGAGAAGTAAAAGAATTCTAGGTTGGTAGTTCCCCCTTCATGCCCCTTGGTACGCCCGTGTTATCATCACACCCGGTTCCCTTGCAGGCTAGATAGAGTAACTGAACGTGTATAGACTTTCCGGTTCACCACGATTCACAGGTTTGTCGGTTGGCGAGATAAGTGGTGACCCTCATCGTCCCATTTTACTTACTTGATAACGATTATCGACTATTTCTATCGATAACCGGGTAATACACCACCCGCCAACCTCCGAGCTGCTACTGAAATTTAGAATTTTCGAGAAAAATCGAAAAATTATCCAAAAATTGTCAATCACTTTGGCCTGACCCGGGGTTCGAACCAGATACTTCATTATCTGAGCTGAATAGGCTAACCCTTAGACCACGAGGCAGTGAAATTTTGGACCAAAATACATTAACATACAGACTGCCGGAACCGGAATCCATTAAAGTGACACAGTGTTTTGGAAATATATTTTTTTTTAGACCGTACAAAAAATAAATAACCCAATAAACTCAATAGACACAAGATATTTTTTTAAATTACATAACTTTTAAACACGCTTTGTATTCTATTCACTAAAGGTTCGTTGTAACTTAACATTTCATTCTGTAACAAACTAGTACATGTCGGGCAAGACAATGACATAGTATTCCAGCCACTTACAATTCAGTACTACCCAAACTCATAAATGAAACGAAAGTTAAAATAATAAATGATAACAAATCATGTGTAACGACACCTGCACTTATGCTAAGAACTTATTTTTGAATGGCCCGGCCCGGGTATCGAATCCATGACCTTATGTGGGTAACACTGACATCGGACATACATCACACTACACCAGGCCAGACATTGAAATTGTAATCCAGCCACTGACAATTCGGTGATACATAAACTCATAAACGAATTGATTGTTAAAATCATAAAAGATAACAAATCATGCGTAACGACACCTGCATTTATGCTAAAAACTCATTTTTGAATTGCCCAACCCGGGAATTGAAGCCTCTACCTCAAGTAGTTAACACGGACATCGGACATAGACCATAGAGGCAATAATGTACTATTTTTTTTCAGGTGCAGTAACCACAACTACCCAAGATAAAAAACCCACCGAAAATCGTATCGAACCGAAAACCATAGAAAAGAATACTCATGAGAAATACGTTATATCGACGAGGAATACTCGCGAGAGGAATACACCAGAGAAGATACTGCCGGATATAACCAAAGACAAATCTCCTGAACCGGTTGAAAATACACGATTGCGGAAAGAAGAGTGTGAACCTGATGTTAAGCCGGAGAAAATTAATGTTAATGGTATGTTTCCTTAGAAATATAAACGCCATAACATCCACGGCAAACTTACGGAGATGCAAAACAGCTAGAGTTCAACTAGGTATTGGAGAAGCTATGCAAAGTGCCCCGTGTTAGACTGGAGCTCCTTTGAAGAAAAGGCCAACTGCCATTCTGCCAAACAGGTCGTAAAAGGTGACCGATTGGCTATGCAAGTCACTACCATCGTGGCTACTAGGTGGTAGAGTTCTGCATTGTCTCGCCCGGGTCTGGTACCACCGCCTTACCTATTCCTGCCGCAATAGCGTTAATGCTTGTCATTGTCGCGTTCCGATTTGGAGGGTAAGGTAGCCGGTAAACTTATGCATGTGATATTAAACTTAGTCACAAGATAGAAACACACTATTAACATCTTTGGTGTCTATAGGCGATGGTTGCTCTTTCCATCAGGAAAGCCATGTGTTTGATTGATATGATTTAAAAATAGATAAGGCGATGATACCAAATACCCAGGTGAGATGATGTGGATCTCTACCCCTTAGGAGTCATGATGGTGATGACACATATAGCCAATATACGAATAGCATATACGGTGTATACCGAAAGAGGCATATACGTGGTTAAAGGCATTACTGAAAAAAATATAAAAATGACTTTATTTCTGAAAATAAAAAATATCGTATTTTTACTTATATTTCCCTAGAGTTAAGCAAATATTTGAAAAATGACAACACCTTGTCGCTGTTTGTTTCATTGTTTCGCTTTGGCGGCTGTCGTACAAACACCGTGCGAAGGCGTGGTGTTCGTTTTTCAGCTTTTTACAAATGAACTTTACGAAGGATACACGCCGCGTATCCTTCGTTAGCATCCGACTTGCGCGGCATTCATTGATAATAGAATTTAATTATTTGTAGGTGTTGTTATACTTAATGTGTGAAAATACTATTTAAAATTACTTTTTTTAATTGGATAAACTAATCAATTAATTTCCACGTAATAATTACACATATTATCTAACTGTATAATGGTAACAAATAACACCTTTAATTATCCGACAGGGTTTTCTTTACACACTGTATAACCCAGATAAGTACAAGCACTTTGGTTGATTAAAACACTTAAATCAATTGCACGAACAAGTATATTTTTTGGGCAGAGTAACGTCGTCAGGATGCGATAGAAGATACAATGACTTGATACATCTTATCCCCACATATTTATACTATCCTTATTTATATTTGTCCATTGTTTGTATATAATGACGTCATTATCTCACAATTACAGCTGCATAAATCACACAGGTGCGCCATATCTGGCCGGCTAGTGCTTGTCGTTAAACGCAGTTGCTTACATAAAACTAGTAGAATTGCAGATAGTATTCTTCAAAGACCAACACGGGGTAGTGCGACTCTCACTTGTCAATTTTTTACAATTATTACCAGCCCGAGACCTGAACGTGGGACCATATAAACTTCAAACTGTAAACATTACTGTAAAACTTAATATTTTCCAGGAGGACCCCCACCGCTTATTAAGTTAACGACAAAGGAAAAATTCAGCCCGGTTAAATTGGAACACTCTGACACGTGAGTATCTTTAATTATTTAAATAACATCATCACGCTGGTGCTTTTGTGAGGTTAGGCAGAGTATACTGTAGTAGTATCGTTACGCCCGGTTCCCTTGCGGGCTAGGTAGAGTAAAGCACAACTCCGTTCGTCCATGGAATACTGTTCTCACCTCGGGGATGGATCCGGCAAATACTAGCTGGAGACGCTTGAGGCGATAGAGAGGCGTGCCAAGAGGCTCATAAACGACGATGATCTGGTAGGTAAAAAACTCCAGAGCCTCGCTCAGCGACGCAGTGGCTAGTTTATCGGTTTTTTTATCGGATACACTTTGGAGAGCGCGCTGCGGAATTACACGACTTAAATTCGCAATTTCGCACAAAAAGAGGCGCACAGATTCTAGGTAAAGCGGTTCGACTCAACATTCTTCATTCGAACCGCAAAGGACTGGAACATGCTTCCTGAGTCTGTGTTCCCGGACGAGTATAATCTGGAGATCTTCAAGAGAAGAGTGAACAGGTACCTTCTAGGGAAGCGCGTTCTATCTTAGGCCTCAGCTTACCATCAGGCGAGATCGAGGTCAAGCGCTTACCTATCGATAATAAAAAAATAAAAACCAAACGTCTATAGACTTTCCGGTTCACCAGGATTTACCGGTTTGTTGGTTGGCGAGATTAGTGGTGATCCTCATCGCCGCATTTACCGACATGTTAACGATTACCGACTATTTCTAGCGATGACGGCGACCGGCAGCTTTACGTGCTCATCGGGGTCACGGGAATGGTAATACACCACTCCGCCAGACTCCGAGCTGCTACTGAGATTTTAGATTTTCGAGAAAAACCTCAATAATACTTGCCCCATCCAGGCATCGAACCCGGAACCTCATGGTCTGAGCCGAATAAGCTACCCCTAGACATAAGGCAATCCAAAAGTATACTGAATGTCATTAAAAACAACATCGAGATGATTATTTATAAGTTTTCATGAAATTATACTTTTTAGGGTTCTGTACCTGAAAGGTAAATCAGGACACTATTATTTTTGTGTTATAGCACTCACCCCATGCTTGGGAAAACTGGAAAAACTTTAAAAACACCAAAGAAAAATATCGACATGCAGGGATTGAACCTGCGACCGTCTCCCTAAAGCCGGGACGCTCTTCCACTGACCTAGTTCAATGAGCTGAGTCGCAGGTTCAAACCCTGCGTGTCGATATGTTTCTTTGTTGTTTTTAAAGTTTTTCCAGTTTTCCCAAGCACGGGGTGAGGGCTATAACACAAAAATAATAAGAAATACGAGAGTACTGATCAAAATTATAAATGTAAATTTCATCTAACGTAACGATAAACTCATTTAACTAGTAGTAGCCTGTCACCAGACTATATCTCATAAACCGTGATAGCTAGAAATCTGAAATTTTTACAAATTATGTATTTACGTTGCTGCTATACACATAACAAATACTAAAAATAAATAAAAACAAAATATTAAGGACCCCTTATAATGAATGTAATTTTTAAGCAATTTTGCTAACTCGATCTTGATTAACGGGTAGAAACTTGAATAGGGGTGGTACTGAACCATTCGTGAAAAATTCTGACTCATACTGGGCAAGTTTTTTTATATCATAGCATGGCAAACTAGCAAATGGTTCTACTGACGGAAAGAGAAACCATTTTTTATCATCAAAAGTGTTTATGGTGCGTTTTAATAGTGAGCGATTATGAGATATACTAACAAAATTATCGATGATAATCGAATGATTGCTTTTAGTAGTGAGCGATTATGAGATATACTAACGAAATCATTCGATGATAATCGAATGATTGGGTTTTAGTAGTGAGCGATTATGAGATATACTAACGAAATCATTCGACGATAATCGAATGATTGGGTTTTAGTAGTGAGCGATTATGAGATATACTAACAAAATCATTCGATGATAATCGAATGATTGGGTTTTAGTAGTGAGCGATTATGAGATATACTAACGAAATCATTCGACGATAATCGAATGATTGGGTTTTAGTAGTGAGCGATTATGAGATATACTAACAAAATCATTCGATGATAATCGAATGATTGGGTTTTAGTAGTGAGCGATTATGAGATATACTAACAAAATCATTCGATGATAATCGAATGATTGCGTTTTAGTAGTGAGCGATTATGAGATATAATAACGAAATCATTTAATGATATTCGAATGATTTCGTGATTGAGATGTCTCGAGATAATTTCTTGATTATAAACGGTATTGATCATTTATGACGATTGATTATTTACTCAGTGATTTTGATGTATGATCAGTGACCATGCATAACTTTTCGTTGGTTTAATTTTTTGTTAAAATGGTATTATTATAATAATAAGGGTATATAAAATTATTATTATTATTATTTTGTTAAAAGGGTTTTTGTTTTTTCACGTTTGTGCTTTTTTTTTCAGCGAAAGTCCAAGTCCCAAACGACAGAGGCTAACAAGTGCAACAGAACATACGGACGAGGACTCCTCAAGTCATTGCAAAATGTATGTACATAATACACACATGTTATCGCGAGCGACATTACGATACTTACAGCCGGTTTCCGAAACGGAAATTAATTTTAACAAGCTGTTTTTATAAATCTGTATTAAACATATTTTTTACAAGCAAATGTAGTATTGAACACAGATTAATAACTTGTTAAAATTAATTTGCGTTTCAGGAATCGGCCGTTAGAGTCTACGACTCTCTCTCAGGGATTCTCAATGTGTGGTACGCATACCCCTTGGGGTACGCCAGATAAGCTAGTATTTTTTTTTATTGATTCAAACGTTACTTTGCGGAAATCCATATCCTCTCTCTCTCTCTCATAGAAAGCAAGCCAGATATTTTCATTTCTATTTCGCATTGAACAGTGTGGTGTCGCGACGATTATTTTTGTTGAGTGTATACAGGTTTTTTGTAAATAATAATAAAAGCAACTTCGTTCCATCCGGGTGTCCCTTGACACCTCTCAAGTTTTTTTATATTTTAATGGGATTTACCTTTGTTACAGGGAACGAGATCAAGAATGGCGGCACGGTAACTTGGTAAGTGAAATATTATCTACTAGCTGTTGCCTGCGACTTCGTCCGCGCGGACTTCGTTTACTCCGCACTGCTCCTCACCTGTAGGTGATAGCGTGATAATATGTAGCCTATATGTTGACCCGACCTGTTAGTAATATTCATGCAAAATTTGAAGTAAACCCATGCAGTACTTTTTAAGTTTACCCCGGACATACATACAGACAAACAGATAAACGGACAAACAGACAAAAATTCTAAAAACTATATTTTTGGCTTCGATATCGATTATAGATCACGCCCCAAGTATTTTTTAAAAAAAATATTCAATGTACAGTTTTGACTTTTCATCCGATTTATATGTATAGATATTAATATTATAAATGCGAAAGTTTGGATGTTTGGATGGATGTTTGTTACTCAATCATGCAAAAACTACTGAACAGGTTTGAATGAAATTTGGCACACAGGTAGCTGATGACCTGGAATAGCGCATAGGCTACTTTTTATCCCGGAAAAATAAGATGATCCCGCGGGATTCACAAAAAACTCTTATAATGTAGCGGGCTGCACGCTGCAGCTAGTTTTACAATATTTAGGCAAGTCATAAGAATAGATTTATTCGTTGAAAATAGATTTTTTTTATGTTGCTACGGCCCCTCTATCATTCTCTCAGGCAGACCGTAGAACCCAAACGCATGACTACTAGAAGATAAAGTTCTTATAAATAATTAAAATTTTCACCCGACGAAAAAACCAGAGGTAATTTGTTTGACATGTATGTATAATTTGTACCAATTCATCTTCGTCGGAATACACATAGTCTCTCACAGCTTTACTCCATTCTTTATGATCCAAATTCTCCTGTATATTTGAAGGAAAGATTTACTTTCCGTATCAACCAAGACAAATATCTGAGATCGGCTAACAATCGTTCTCTTTTAATGCCAATTCAAAATACTAATTATTACAGCCGTTCATTCACTTCTCAAGCTGTGACACTCTGGAATTCTCTTCCTGAGGATATTAGGAAAGCGCCGAGTCTAAACATTTTCAAGAATATGATTAAACGTCACTTTCTATACACCTAATTGTAATTTATCCATTTTATGTAATGTAAGTAGTTTACGTATTACCAGTGATTTGTTTGCTTATTTTTATTTTTTGTTATTTTATATTATTGGAATGTTGTCTTTATTTCTTTTAGAAGCAAAAACTATAAATGTACTCGTGGTTAGCACCACTTTTAGGATATATTATTATCCTATTATTTATTTTATTTATTTTATTTTATTTTATTTTATGTCATAAGATAGCAAACAAGCAGATGGGTCTCCTGATGGAAAGAGTCAACCATCGCCTATAGACACCAAAGATGTTAATGATGCGTTGCTATCTTGTGGCGAGGTATAATGCCACATGCATAAGTTTACCGGCTACCTTACCCTCCAAACCGGAACACGACAGCGACAAGCACTGACGCTATTGCGGCAGAAATAGGTAAGGCGGTGGTACCAGACCCGGGCGAGACAATGCAGAACTCTACCACCTAGTAGCCACGATGGTAGTGACTCGATAGCCAATCGGTCGCCTTTTACGACCTGCCTGGCAGAACGGCAGTTGGCCTATTCTACAAAGGAGGCCGGGACCAACACGGCGTATCCTTAAGGTTGTCTGGAAGAGATCGCTTTTTTAGTGATAAGACCGCCTTTGTGTATCTAATATATGTAGAAATAGTCATGTGTGTTGTATATTTTGTCATTTACTTTTGGTGCACAATAGTTATTGTATTGTTGTATTGTATGCTGTCCCTTTTTGTCTCAAATGAAAAGAATGTGACAGCATGTTACTAAAGAGTGTCCTAAACTAAGGCAAGGCTGGTGCAATTAGCCATTAGTTCCACAATATGGTAGGCGGCGAGACTATCGCCAACCGGGCAAATATCCAATCGCGAACAACATTGTTTTTATCAGAAAACCGAAAAAAAAACATATTTTAAATTGTCGACTCGGGAATAATAATGTTGCGAATAATCTAGAAATGTGAAGAGTTGGAACGCTGGAGCGATCTAGAAATAAAAGAAAGGGATAGCTACTTCTATTAATAAAGAAATAGTCGTCCGTTACCCGAATAGTTGTGCCATAATTGACCTTATCACTTAGGACATAAGGGAAAAATAGCGTGTACTAAGACATGTTTACAATAACTTGTTTACGATTAGCCTGGTAGAGGATTCGGGAATAATGTGGAACTTTACCATGGGTATAAATAGAGATGTGTTGACAAATAGAGAGCAGTTTTTATAAAGCGATCGAGAGCGATACTTGAAACGACCAATGCGAAACGAGAAGTGTTTTAGTGATTCAGCGTAGTCAGTTAAGTTAGTGTTAGTACAGCGAGTGTGACAAGTGTGTATAGTGTATTTACGTTAGCTTATCAGTGTATTAACGTATTTCATCGTAGTTTATTGTACCTTAGTACTGTAAGCGGTTTTAATATAAGTGGCGTTTTCTAATAATTACGAACTCGAAGTACGTAAAAATAATAATAATAACTTTTAAATTCATAACACGGATACACAATAACATTTTTAAAAACACAAAATTTGAGGGTAGGTTTTAAACATAAGGATGGAACTCGAACTGGAATCAAGGATTTATAACGTTATAATTTCGATATTTGTGCTGTTTCGTGATTGGTTCCCTGTGTTTCATGCTGTTTCGTGATTGGTTCGCCAACTAGCGCTAGAAGACAACGTCATAATATCATATACCATAACCAATCACAACGACGCAAATATATCGAAATCATAACGTTTTAAATCCTTGACTGGAATAGAATTCAGAAATCAGAAGAACTTTATTCAATAAAACTTTTTACAAGTTATTTTGACTTTTTTTGAATTTTTTTAAAACTACTACCGCATCGGAATGCAGCCACACACTGAGAAGATCCGGCGGAAGAAACTCAGCGGGCTTGTCTTTTTTCATATTTTTTTTTCACAATATCACAATATTATAAAATTATAAAACATTTTTTTTTTAACCATTGCTGTATCCGCTCTTAGCGTCTTGGGCCATTGTACGTAGGTGGTCGAATTACTCCAGCCATCCCAGCTCCCTCCAGAAGCCCACAAGACGGCTTATGTTGAGGCAAGCTTCCTTAAGAGTTGCTGGGTTATTTAGGATGTGTGTCTGTTGTTCAGCCACACTCCTGCACTTAAGGAGAACATGAGTGGTGGTTTCCTGCTCCTCCATGTAGCTGCGGTACAGAGTGTTATCTATTACACCATTGTGTACAGATGGAGGTTTAAATAACAATGTCCTGCTATAAAACATATATATGAGTGAGATTGATATGAGGAGCAAATAATCGCCTCTGTGGTCTAGTGGTCCAGCGTTGGCGTTGACCACATGAGGTCTCGGGTTCGATTCCCGGGTCGGGCACATTAAAAAAAAAGTATTTTTTCAATTTTCTGAGAAACACAAAGTTGCCCGGGATTGGAAAGTGCCTGGTTGGCGATAGGCTTGCCACCTATCACATTTGTGGGATCAAGTATCTTCGGCTAATCGTGGGTGCACTTGTTGTACCTCTGCCTACCCCTTCGGGGATGTGGGCGTGAAGATACTTTTTGTTTGTCTTCCAAATAATCTGAAATTTTATAATACCCTTTTATATATATTTTGTGATCTCATGTGGTCAACAACGACACTGGTCTACTAGACCGTAGCGGTAATTTCATTTTTTTAAATAACTTTGATTTCCACAGGATATAACAGCAGAGCGAGTGGTAGGATGGTGCGCGAGTGGTAGCACCGCGGAAGACGCCGCGTCAGGGGATGACGGTGGTGGTGGTAACTCGGATGACGAGTGGGCTGATACTCCGGCGGATATCGGTTCTTTCCTGCACACGAGGCTCAGGGTTGATGGTGACAATAGTGCAGGTAACATGGTGGTCACCAAAGTGGTCACAGTATGATAGGTAGGCTTATCTCAGGGGACTAAGAATATCCTTTTGGGAAGTCGATTGAAAATGTAATAAAATAAGAATATAGCCTAGCTACATAGTAAACCTCAACGAAATTAACACTAATTTCGTTTTTGAACATCACTACACAGTGATGTTCAAAAAATATGGTCACCGCACAATGTACTAACGAGTGTGGTCGCGAGTTCGGTATTAAGCGCTGTTTGCAAACAATGAACTTTTATGCTTTGTTCACTGTGTCCACTGTCCGCACTAAACATTTTTATTTATTTATTTCATTTAATACTTAATTGTACATATAGAGACAAAATTACATTTTATTTCTTGAACATTTTACAAAAGGCTATATTTTGTTGGATAGTTAGATCAAAATTTTAGTATCTTTTTTACATTTTCAGTGTCAGAATCGAGTACTAAACACTAGGCATGGAAATGATTGCTACTTTTAATTAATTTTCATTGAATGAAATGAACTAAAAAAATCACAGTGATTTGACGTGTGAAATTTCACTAGCAATGATATTTAATCATCGAAAAAACGGAAGAGGTTCTAAATTCGACACGTATATATTTTTTATGTTAGACTACGAATAACTTTTTACTGAGCGATCCGACTTTTTTTATATCATAAAATGTGTGTGTGATGTTAATGGTGCGTTGCTACCTTGTGGCGAGGTCTAATGCCACTTGCATAAGTTTACCGGCTAGCTTACCCTCCAAACCGGAACACGACAGTGACTAGCACTGACGCTATTGCGACAGGAATAGGTAAGGCGGTAGTACCAGACCCGGGCAAGACAATGCAGAACTCTACCACCTAGTAGCCACGATGGTAGTGACTCGATAGCCAATCGGTCGCCTTTTACGACCTGCCTGGCAGAACGGCAGTTGGCCTATTCTTCAAAGGAGCCCGGGACCAACACGGCGTAATAGTAGTAGCGTAGTCAATTGTGTAACACCCAAAAGGGTCCGTCAAATAACAGAACGATTTATTATTCAGCCACTGATTTTAATATAACGTAAACATTTTCGTCGGTTTAAATTTTTGTTAAAAATATATTTCCCCTCATTAAATTACCCGATCGTCAAATGACACTAAACTATTAAACATTAAATATGAGTTATAACTGCTCTTATACGAATTGGAAGATTTCATTGAATGTGACATTTCACCAGACTAATGGTAGAGAGGTAGGAAATGCGATGTATGAAAACGCATTTCATATAAAATTTCACATGTTACTTGTGAAATATTTAATTCCTAGAACAGACGTCACTTCATATATTAAGTATCTTTACCACAAGCAGCTGTTGATTCAGGCGCCGCTCGATACTAATCATAGACATGATTGCTACTTTTAATTCTTTTCATTAGATGAAATCAAATAAAAAATAATTATGAATTCACATGTGAAATTTCCCTGAAAATGATTTTCACTTATAAAATTACCTGAAACTCAAATAACAGTAATCTATCAAAAATTAAGTATGAATTATAAACACTGCCGCTACTATATGAATTAAAAATTTTCATTGAGTGTGACATTTCACAGACTATGTAGAGAGGTAGTAAATGCGATGTATGAAAATGCATTTCATATGAAATTTCACATGCTATTTGTGAAATGTTCCATGCCTACTAAACACCCTCCTTCAGTATTTCCTCCTACACGTCCTAATACCAGTCAACCTGTATATCCCACTTTCTTTGGGTGGTCGATAAATCATGTAATTTTTTTGGGATCCGTACCGAAATGTTAAAACAGGACTCTATTACTAAGACTCCGCTGTCCATTTGTCTGTGTCATCAGGCTAAATCTCATAAACCGTAATAGTTACAGTTAAAATTCTTACAGATGATGTATTTTTGTTACCGCTATAACAACAAATACTAAAAACAGAAACAAAAAAGACGTGTGGGACTCGGAGACTGCCGCGGTAAAGCTATTGCATAGAATTTTTTATCAACCTAAGACAATTACAATTATATATATATTTTATTTATGCAGTATTTTTTTTCTTTGTTTTTTTTTTTCTTTGATATTAATGCAAGTTACACTTTGAGCGTGGTGACCGATAAAAAAACAATTTTTTTTTCTTTTATTAAATAAATGAGATGTTAATATTGTTCAAAATATTTTATTATCTTTCAATACATGTCGGTTCTTCAGGAATATTTAATAAATGCACTTTGTATATTCATATTTAAAACACTTTGTACACAAATTATACGAGTACAGATATTCACTGCTTTACGTAGATGATAAATACCTATACACCTCTATACTCTCTCACAAACAGCTGATTACGGTAGTTTTCCAATACAACCAATGCCATCTAAAGGCGGGTTGCTGAACTAAAGAGACAAGCGTGATATTTCAAAAAGTCATTAAAAGTTCTGGTATTTATCGATAGATGGAAAAACTAAAAAGTATCACCGCTGTGCCGGTCGGAGTGGGGGGTGTTAGGTTTTTTCGTTACGGAATTTCTGGATTCGGTCTCCACGCTCAAAGCCCGCGATAGAAACTATGCAATAGGTTAATAAATATTTAGAAGGGGAGTCCCTTTTTTTTTTTTGTCATAAGATAGCAAACAAGCAGATGGGTCTCCTGACGCAAAGAGTCAACCATCGCCTATAGACACCAAAGATGTTAATGGTGCGTTGCTATCTTGTGGCGAGGTCTAATGCCACATGCATAAGTTCACCGGCTACCTTACCCTCCAAACCGGAACACGACAGCGACAAGCACTGACGCTATTGCGGCAGGAATAGGTAAGGCGGTGGTACCAGACCCGGGCGAGACAATGCAGAACTCTACCACCTAGTAGCCACGATGGTAGTGACTCAATAGCCAATCGGTCGCCTTTTACGACCTGCCTGGCAGAACGGCAGTTGGCCTATTCTTCAAAGGAGGCCGGGACCAACACGGCGAAGGCCGGGACCAACACGGCGAAACGTGATCTTTTTTTTCACTAGTAGACGCTTGAAATATTCACAGGATATTTAGTTATTACACTTAAAAATAATTAAATTAAAATAAATGTTTAAAGTGATCCCATGCAACAAACGTAATTTTTTGCCATTTTTTGTTGATGATGGTACGAAACCCTTCGTGCGAGAGTTCGTTTCGCGCTTGGTCGTTTTTTTTAAATTTTTATTTCTCATTTGTATTGTATAGAGATATATCAAGCTTTTGTAACGTAAATTTAACGTAAATTATAATTAATTTAATTTACGTTAAAATAAATTTTAACGTAAATTCCCGCCGTGTTGGTCCCGGCCTCCTTTGTAGAATAGGCCAACTGCCGTTCTGCCAGGCAGGTCGTAAAAGGCGACCGATTGGCTATCGAGTCACTACCATCGTGGCTACTAGGTGGTAGAGTTCTGCATTGTCTCGCCCGGGTCTGGTACCACCGCCTTACCTATTCCTGCCGCAATAGCGTCAGTGCTTGTCGCTGTCGTGTTCCGGTTTGGAGGGTAAGGTAGCCGGTAAAGTTATGCATGTGGCATTAGACCTCGCCACAAGATAGCAACGCACCATTAACATCTTTGGTGTCTATAGGCGATGGTTGACTCTTTCCATCAGGAGACCCATCTGCTTGTTTGCTATCTTATGATATAAAAAAAAAAGTAAATAATCCAAGGGTCGCAGAAAATTTTATCGTCGAATGATGACGGGAAGGGAGGTGTTAAGACAGTTTTTTCAATGAAATAAGTCAATTTAATTACTGGACCTTTCTTTATACCATACTATTCTTAAAATATATATCGTACTTTCTTTGTATATTCAACACTCTTTATCGTCGGCATTTGGTGAAACTCCATTTTCATACAATATTTTATATCGATAACACTTGTACTGTTTCACAATAATTTTATTGTGAAACAGTACAAGTGTTATATTGTACTTTCTTTGGGTGGTCGAAAAATTCGTGCGATTCATTCACTGTTATTTTTTTTGTTAACAGATGAAGAATCTGACGAGAGCTCCCGGGGCCAAACATCAAGACCGCCTTCAGCAGCTTTAAATGACGTTAAACGTAAGAAATTTAATATATACTACCATATACTGAGTCCGGTTAACACTAATCCTATTTTTGTGAAAGTTGTGTACAGTATTAACCGGAAGACGGTTTTAAATTGTTATTATGCCATAGTTTATTTTTGTATAATCTACTCTGTTTTCTGTGACTGTTCCTATTTTAAATAAATAAATACATAGTGTCTGTCTGTACTGATATTGATTTTTTTTTAATTCTATGATTTTTTTACCTACCGCCTGTAGGTAAAAAAATCATAGAATTAAAAAAAAATTTGATGTTAATGGTGCGTTATTATCCGTGTGGTTGGGTTGGAATGTCACATGCATAAGTTTATCGGCTACCTTACCCTCCAAATCGGAGCAGGATGGTGACGAGTGTCGAGTACCGACGCTATTGTGACAGGAACAGTGAACTTGCAGGTGGTGGTATTAAACCCGGGCGAGACGTTGCAGAATAGTACCAAATAGTAGTCATGATGGCAGTGACACGAATATTCAAGCGTTCGCTTTTTTTTGAACTGCTTGGCAGAATACCATATTGTCTATTTTTCGTAGGACTAAACCAACACTGTCGCTTATTCGTGTTGTTCCGGGCTCCTTGAAGAATAGACTAACTGCCGTTTTGGCAGGCAGGTCGTAAAAGGCGACCGAATGGCTATACGTGTCACTACCATTGTGACTACTATGTGGTAAAGTTCCGCAACGTTTTACCCAGGTATTTGGTACCACCGCCTTACCTCTTCTTTCTGCAATAGCGTCAATGCTTGTCATTGTCGTGTTCTGGTTTGGAGGGTAAGGTAGTCGGTAGACTTATGTATGTGGTAATGTTATCCCGCCACACAGATAGCAACGCACTATTAACATGTTTGGTGTCTATTTGAGATGGTTTCTCTTCCATCCGGAGAGCCATCTTCTTGTTTGCTATCTAACGACCCCCCCCCCCCCCCCACACACACACACACACACACACACACAAAATTGCACGTGTCGTTAATGTTATTAATCTTAATCAAATTTCCAGCACCGTCGACGCAGAAAAGTGGACCTCAAGATCCGAGGTTCACGGACGTGGTGAAACTACACGACTATTTGCAACACGGCCGACGACCGCAGTTCTGGGAGGAGAACTACGTTAAACGGGTCAGTTTTCATATTATAACAGTAAAGCTGTCATATGTAACAGCGATAACAGTTAACTGCGACATATTTAGCAGTAATTTATAACAGTGATAGCAGTTATAACTGTCTTTAATTATTACCAACGACAACAATTCGTAGTTCTGGGAGAACTACGTTAAAGGGACTGGCTCGTTTATAACTATAACTGTGAAGCTATTATAACCACACACCAGTTATTTGTAATATATATATAGCAGTAATTTATATCAGTGATAGCAGTTATAACAGCTATGTCTTTTATTAGTAACAACGGCTGCAATTCGCAGTTCTGGGAATAGATGTACGTCAAACGGGCCCGTTTTTATAATATAACAGTGAACCTGTTATTTGTAACAGTGGTAACAGTTAATTGCTACATACATAGCATTAATTTATAACCGTGATAGCAGTTACAACAATTATGCCTTTTATTAGTAACAGCGGCTACGATTCGCAGTTCTGGGAATAGATCTACGTTAAACGGGTCCGTTTTTATAATATAACAATGAACCTGTTATTTGTAACAGTGGTAACAGTTAATTGCTACATACATAGCAGTAATTTATAACAGTGATAGCAGTTACAACAATTATGCCTTTTATTAGTAACAGCGGCTACGATTCGCAGTTCTGGGAATAGAACAACGTTAAACGTGTAAATACCAATGAAGCTGTTATTTGTAACATAATTTATTGCAACACAAACAAGTAATTTATAACAGTAATAGCAGTTATAACAGATATAATTAAAAGAGTTAAAACGCGGAAGACAACCGCAGTTCTGGGAGAAATTCATTTTAAGTATCAGTTTTTGTAACAATTTTACCAGTAAGGCTCTCGAGTATCGGGGTTTGGTAAATATCCATTAGATGGCGCTATGTTTAGAGTCCAAACGTATAGCTTAGCCACAGCAACATACGGCTGGGTCTAATAGTACGATAAATACATTGGTATAAAAAACCCAAGATGCACAATCCCGAACAAAATTGACACTCATAACTGTCCCTAATTTTACATAAGTGGTTATAGATATGGCAAAAAAATGTGTTTTTGCATATCCAACCTTACGCTCAAGTTTTATAGTTGTTTTTACAAAGCTATGTACCAAAAATAATGAAATTGACAGTGTCGCGATCGACGCGATACTATTTGAAATGAGCGCACAATTTGAAATTGTGCGCTCATTTTTAGAGGACTGTTTTGAGACACTGAATGTGCATCTTGGGTTTTTTATATCAATGGATAAATAAGAATAAATCGTATTTTTTAATGTATCGATATGAGGCTGTTTAATGTATTGATATGTCAATGTTTAATGTATTGACATAAGACTGACCGTCCCGTTGGTTGAGTGGTTAGTGACCCTGACTACACAATTTCGAAAAAATAGTTCGATTGCCGACAGGGACAAACATTTGTGTGATGAGCATAGATGTTTGTATTTCTGGGTTTGGGTGTTTATTATCTATATTTCTGTATCTATATATGTAAATATGTATTGATAACGTTGATTAACAATCACATCACAAGCAAATTTTCCGTGTTGGTTCCGGGCTCCATTGAAGAATAGGCCAACTGCCGTTCTGCCAGGCAGATCGTAAAAGACGACCGATTGGCTATGCGAGTCACAGCCATCGTGGTGACTAGGTGGTGGAGTTCTGCATTGTCTCGCCCGGGTTTAGTACCACCGCCTTACCTATTCCTGCCGCAATAGCGTCAGTGTTTGTCACTGACGCTATTGGTTTGGAAGGTAAGGTAGGTAGTAAACTTTTGCATGTGGCTTTAGACCTTGCCACAAGATAGCAACGCACCATTAACACCTTTGGTGTCTATAGGCGATGGTTGACTCTTTCCATCAGGATACCCATCTGCTTGTTTGCTTATATTATAAAAAGATATATAAATTATACTTATACTATAAAAAGAAATGCAAAAAGGCGTAAATCGTTATGCAAAAAAAATTGTTCGTCAACAAGAAACAGTTTCAGTCCTTTGAATCACTTCTTTTTGGCTGGATATCTTTGGTTAGACGTACTGAACGCTGTATTGAACTATGATCACCTATTTTGGAAAGACCTTACACAGACTGACTGGTGACTTTCAATGTTTAAGGACGTGATAGTTGACAATCATATATAATGAGAAAAAATAACATTAAAAATAAATATTAAAATACTTCTTAGTAAACTTGGTAAACAGTATACCGAGAATCATATATTTACCTGCGCCATACGTGGACGCCGCGCGGACGCATGTGTCGATATCAACAAAGAATAGCGGGGGGATGCGGCGGCGTATCCTTGATGTCGACTAGCGTGTACTAGAGAGTAAAATATCCAGATTTCACTTATTTTAGAGAAATATTAATCAAAAATTATACCCCTAATTTTATTATTTCATTTGAACGAGAATCGAGTACCGAGTACTCTTCAGAAGTATCGAAGGTAACTCACCAGTCAGTCTGTATATTAAAAAATGTGTATGTCTGTCCAGGTGATGGAAGCAGTCCGTCTTAAGGAATTGGAGATGAAGCAAGCCGCGGAGATATTGGGCGTGAGCTACGGGACGCTGTATGGCCGGTACAGAGATGTTTACGGCTGCATCAACAGGCCTTATCGGTGAGATATTTTACGTCTCCGATGTTATTCGAATGAGTTTCAAGAAGGGTTATATTTTTTGTATGTATATTTTTATGCTACATTCTTTCATTGAAAAAAATTCTAAAAGTACCGTGATTTTACCCGCATACCTCCTGTTCCCGTGGGATTTTTGGGATAAAAACTATTCTGTGTCCTTTCTCGGGTATCAAATTATCTTTGCACCAAAATCAATTTCAAATTTGTTTAATGATTTAGGCGTGAAGAAGAGACGAGACAGACAGATAGACAAGAGTTACTTTCGCATTTATAATATTAGTATATATATTTTTTCTTTTTTCCTTGCATTTTTTTTCTATAAAAGCACTTATATGCCTCGGTAGAAGTGGTTATTGCCTGTCCCGTATCATTGAAGCCTTCGCCTGCGGCTCGGCCTTCAAACTCATACTCGACTCCGCAATTGCCTATTTTCCGGTCTTTGTACTATTGTATAATGACAAATAATTATTCATCGGTCTGGTGATCTGTAACTTGTTCATTTTCTTTCTCGGAAGCTTTTTTCCCTATGATTTTTTCTTTGTTTTTAGTACTGCTCGAGATTTCTGGCAAGCGAAAGGCCCATCGGAGATTCTAGATCGTCTCCAACGTGGCGATCTAAGTTTAGAGTCTGCGTCTTTGGCGTTGGGAGTCAACCCTTCAAACCTGGCTGCATATATAGCGGATATTGGAGACAAAGGTACGTAGTACGTCTTAGAGTTGACATCTCAGAGAGTGTATCTTTGGCGTTTGGAGTAAACCCTTGCAACCTCACTTCATACATTGCGAATACTGAGTAGTAATTCATGATAGACCAAGGTTGACAGAGAAGTCAACCTTTTGAGAAAAAAGTCAGCATTCTTGGCGCTCAAAGTCAACCTTTACAATCATGACAAGAAACCTTCCGGAAATGTAACATTTCCGGTGCATTTCATGTTTTAAATTAAGTTTTATGAAAAGGTATGCTGTGTTGTAATGTGAATTAAAAACTTTTTTATGTTGGCACAAGTTGCTTTCAATAGGATGTATAACCAAAAATAAAATTTATTACATAAAAATTATTTTTCTTTATTTATTCGCATTATTCCTTGGAAAATCACTTGTATGCCTTGTCGGAAATGGTAATTGCGTGTCTCGTAACACTGAAGCTCTCGCCTGCGGCTCGGTTTTTAAGCTCAAACTCGGCATGCAATTGCCTATTTCCTGGCCTTTGCAATAATGTAGTATTGTTTCCGTGGTGTAGAAGAGGGGTCCGCGGAGGGTGAGTCGTCGGTGAAGTGTATCCGCGCGGGGGCGGGGGCGGGGGCGGGGGGGCTGCGCGCGCCCTTCCTGCCGTCCCCCGCCGCCGGCAAGCCGCGCCCGCGCCCCGCGCCCGCCGCACCCCCCGCACACCCCGCACACCCGCCCGCGCCCGACAAGGTAATTGCTCTACACTCTACACTACTACACTCAAAAGAGAAAGTTTTCCTGTATTTCATTGGAAAAGTAAGGATTTGTTTGTGGATAAGTTTAATATAACGTACCTAATGTAAAAAATACTTATACATTTTTGAAAAATCTTTAAAGATAAAATGAAAAAAAATTGCACATTTTTGAAAAATCTTTAACGATAAAATGAAAAAAAATACACATTTTTGAAAAATCTTTTTCGATTAAATGAAAAAAGTTACACCATTTTGAAATTTTTTTTTCGATAAAATGAATAAAATTTACACACTTTTAAAAAATCTTTATCGATAAAATGAAAAAAATACGCATTTTTAAAAAATCTTTATCGATAAAGTGAAAAAAATTACACATTTTTAAAAAACTTTTTCCGATTAAATGGAAAAAATTACATCATTTTGAAAAATTTTTATGATAAAAGGAATAAAATTTACACATTTTTGAAAAATCTTTTTAGATAAAATGAAAAAAGTCTAATAGTAATAGATTTATAACTTGTACATGACAAATAATATAAAAACAGTAGCAGTCGTGGGACTGCCGATAGAAGTGAAAACGGAACTATTAAGTTGAGAGTAATTAAAACTATATGCAAAACATAGCTATAGATATACTATTATCATTAGCATGTCGGTGACGCGAACCGAGGATTGTACCCTCTACCAAAACGCTCAACGCGCCTAAAGAAGTTTTCACTTCAAAAAAACAGTAGCAGTCGTGGGACTGCCGATAGAAGTGAAAACGGAACTATTAAGTTGAGAGTAATTAAAACTATATGCAAAACATAGCTATAGATATACTATTATCATTAGCATGTCGGTGACGCGAACCGAGGATTTTACCCTCTACCAAAACGCTCAACGCGCCTAAAGAAGTTTTCACTTCAAAAAAACAGTAGCAGTCGTGGGACTGCCGATAGAAGTGAAAACGGAACTATTAAGTTGAGAGTAATTAAAACTATATGCAACTCATAGCTATAGATATACTATTATCATTAGCATGTCGGTGACGCGAACCGAGGATTTTACCCTCTACCAAAACGCTCAACGCGCCTAAAGAAGTTTTCACTTTAAAAACCAGAAGAACAAAAATTGAACTGAAACAATTACTTATGCATGTGGCATTAGACCTCGCCACAAGATAGCAACGGACCATTAACATCTTTGGTTGTTATGATATAAAAAAAAATAATTGAATTATCTATCTACATGTTCTACTCCCAGTGTTAGTCCCGGGTTCCTTTGAAGTTCTTTTTGAGCACGGTATAAAAAATATTTTTTTATATCGAGTACAAAAAAAAACTCCAGAAACTGATTGGTTTTAAACACTTTACACAAATATATATGCTATTTACTAAATATTGCCATTTCGTTGTAATATTTTCAATTACATCATTAATATTCAACGAAATTTGCAAATTCTTTGTTTACTGTATAATACTATGAATCTTTGAAATTTTCAATAATTTATTAGTCATTTTGCAAAAACAGTGAAAAGTATCTCTTTTAGTAACAGTTGCTTAATATCCTATAAAGACCTAATTTAATACAATCTAATGATAATTGAAAGATCTAATTTGGTACTGTAGCGCGTACTAGAATTGCATCGCCAAACACTATGGCAACCGATACGGAAATCTACTCCTGCCTTCATCCCGCCTACATTTGACAATGACACACACAAAGTTTTCATATGAACTATTGAAAAGCGTGTAAAAATTAAGCTGTAGCGTCATTTTGATCGATAGCTTGTTGCCAATTTGAAGCTAGTTTCATAATCCTATTGATGTAGGATTTCTTTCAACATTCTAGAGACTTCTGATTAAAAACTGCTACAAGTAATTTTAAAGTTAAATCTTGATGTTAACCTAACATTATAAATTTCGAAAACACCCACACAGTTAAAAATCTGATGGTGCAAGGTCGGGGCTATATGGTGAATACATCAACTCCTCCCTAATAAAGCTATTTCATTATTTGCTGAGTAGCAAAATAAATGTGTGGTCTGATATTATCACGTTAAAAAACCACAATTTCTGTTGAACAATTCCAATGCTTTTCCTTAGTTTTCTTAAATCTCATCAGTTATTGGTAGTAAAAATCCGAATCGATGGTTTTGCCCGGCTGTATAAACTCATAATTAACGCTGCCCTTCTAATGCCACCATATACACAGCCTCACCTTATTGAGAATTAATCCGGGTTTGGTTCGGCTAGTCTGTGGAGTTTGATGTTTGTGCTTTATTTTCTCCTCATGTCTTGTCATAAGTAATCTACTTTTCCATCACCAATGATCAACATTTTTTAAATACTATCCGGTAAAAAGGCGTAAATCGTTATGAGAAAAAAATATTTTCTTCGTAAAATTTTGAATTTTAAGTTTTCGTCCCCTGAATGACGTTCTTTTTGGCTGGATATCTTTGGTTAGACGTACTAAAGGCTATGTTAAAATATGTTCACTTATTTTGGAAGGACCTTATATAGACATATTTGTTTCTCTCATTGCAGGTGGTGTCAAAAAAGCCGGTGGTAGTTGAGGAGGATATACCAGCGACTACCCTGGATAGGGCGGCGATACCTCAACCCGCGCCCAGTGAGTATACTTAAAACTATCAAACTATCACTTTTCACATTATTGTTTAATAGCAGGGAAGCCCAAGACAGGATTTTGGCATTTACTTAAAGGCGTCAGATTAACATAGGATATGATGAATCTGACAATTTCCACAAGCCGGAGTTATTGGATATCCTATGTTAATCTGACGATGACGATGTGAATCTAAGGGAGTGGGGAGGGCCACAAAGTTGCAAAGAAAATTTTCTTTAATTATATAGGAAATTATGTAAGAGTGACAAAAAGTAGAGTTCAGTTTTATAAAGTGATTCGGAAGCGATAGTTCGGACAATCAGTGTAAAGCGATATAGTACAGTCAAGAGTGAAAAGTGACACGGAAAGTGTTTTAGTTTAGTGATTCAGTGCGGTCAGTAGTTCTAGGGGAATATAGTGACGGTGTTATTAGCATTGTTCAGTGTATTTACGTTTTGCATTGTGGTGTACTGTACCTGTCGTAAATACACGGTTTTAATATAAGTGGTATTTTATGACACAATACGCACTCGTAACTAACAATATTTTGTGTCTGAAACGGGCACGATAGAACACGTTTGTGTTCAGATATGTTATCGCACCACATTCTATAACGCAGCCATTCACGTGAATTATTAGTATATAAGGTTAAGGAAAATCCCAGTAAAATTACAGTTTAATAAACACGTTTATTAACCAATGTGTGATTGTCATTTAATCAACGTAATAGTGTCCATAAGAGATGTATGTTTGTTTATTTCCTTAATGTTAAGAGATGGTTATACCTTTCCATTAAAAGGGCTCTCGGAGCATATGTTATTACGAAAATCCTTTTAAATCTGTTAATTATACTCTTTTTCAGGCGGTAAGTGGCCAAGTATCCGCGTCGCTTCCCTAGACTCCCTCCGCGAAACTCCTCTCAATCCTCCCCCCACCACTTCCCCCTCCCCTTCCCCATCTCCCTCTCAACTAATGCGCACCCGTCCTGACTTGACCATCACGGCGAGACGCGACCCTGACTGTTGACCACGTGATCATCGATAGCATACTCAAGCAGTTAATTTATAAACACTTAAAGAAATTGTCTCTTCTTGTCTTTCCATTGATGTAGATGTCGTTTTAATAAAAATAATGGATGTCATGATGGTGTTTCCAATTTCGATTTTATCGATAACTTTTATTTTAGCTAATATACTGGGTGATTAGAAATGGTGTTAGGGAAAAAATTGGTTGTCTGTAAAGTCGATTTATGGACGCTAATTTTATGTGATAACGTCATAAGAAAATAAGATCGTACATCTCTATCGATTGTTCCGCGCTCTCGCTTGCACGCTCGGCTCAGGTGAACGTGACACGTCATGGTTGTCATGGAGTGGAGTGGAGTCATGGTTTTACGTGCGTGCAGATGGCGATCATCGATTTGTAAGGCGTTATCACGTCAAAAAACATAATCAGGAACTAAATAGAAGTTTATTTTATGATTACTTGGAGTTTCTTATGCTCAATGAAAACGGACATTATACAGTATGTAAAAAAACCTGTCCGATCCGAAAAATCGATATAGGATAATAAAATTACCACAAAAAATTCTTTTATTAGAATAAAAAATATATCGTAATTTATAGTGTTACATTTTAGTACTAAAATTGAGCAATTTTGAAAATGTATATCCATAAAATACTGACACAAATATTATTGTATTGAGCTTCCAAATAATGCATTTGACGATTAGACAGGGTTTTTTTACACACTGTATATTGCAATTTGCAATATGATGTAATATCGTATTATTATGCAAAATATTTTATGTTGTGGTGTACTTTAAAATCAAAATTATCACGAAATAGGCTTCTCATTTTTCTTTTCGATTATTTTCAATTTTTTTCTGACCCCTTTAAAATCAGTCGGCGATTTACAAAGAATAATTATTGGCGAATAAAGTAAAAACCTTATCTTTTGTATTTACCGATATATTTTACGGTTATTATGTGTTTCATTTGAATTTTTTACATGGAAAAATGTTGACGCGAATAATCGATAAAATAGTATCGGTTGACAAATAATTAATATTAAATTGATTTTTTGTGAAATTAATGGATTTGTGTTTAAATTTAAGTATTAAATCAGCTTAATTAAAATTTGACCTATTTAAATTCTTGCATAAAAAATGTAAACTTATAATCGATCAAAGGTTATCATCGATTACACAAATAATGAATTTGTAATCTTATTTTACGTGGTAACTCAATTTTTTCATTCTTTTGTCTGATCGGAAAGAATCACTTATCTATTCCGATTTTTTTAATTTACCGGTTTTTTACTGGTTTCTAAAAAATGTTAACTAACTAAAATTGGAATAGTTGCATTTATAATGTTAACAAATTGTATTTCTAATGTTAAAAATTCAAAAAACTCTTTATAAGTAAAAGTAATTTTTTTCTGCCTTATTTTGTCTTATGTAAAAAAGATAAAACCGGTAATTTGATCTGCAAGTAAACCTTAAGCTAGACTTCCACAGGCCGCGGTCAAAGCATCTGACGCATGACTTAGCGCCGTGTCTGTGACTGTTAAGGCTATAAAGATGTAAGACACCATTATCCGAATTTAATGCTAATATTTGTCGAATAAAGCATTAAATTGGTGGCAAAGTAGGCCGCAATCCATGGAAGTGTACCTTTATTGAAACATCTCTTTATCGCGGCGATTGTATAGGTAATGATTTAATGCAGCGTTGGACAGTATTACCGTCATTATACATTCTGTTACAAAAACCTTATCCGATCTGACTGGTCGAAAATCCTTATAAGTCGATGACACTATAAAAAATAATGAAATGATGAGCATTTCAAAATTCCATAAAAATATGCAATTTTGAAATGCTCACATTTACCCTTCAATTTCCCGAAAATTTAGGGAATATTTTAACCACACTACGTTAAGTCAGCAGCCGCACGTTATCTGTCGACATTTTGTGTTGGCAAAGAAATATATCGGAAAAAATCTATCTATCTAAAATAATAACTACAATGTGTCTCTTACTTGACACGAAAGCCGAAAATAGTTTTTTCAGAATTTGCAGTAGTTCTTAAAGTGTGAAATATTTTATTTAGAAAAAAAAAACATTTTTCTTACTTTGTAAACTTTTGTTGATTTATTCTCACCAATGAACCGTTCTGACACTCAAAAGCTTGTTAAGTGTGATGCGAAATGTTGTCATCACATGTTAAATAATAATCACAGGGTGTGAACGATTGGTCAAATTTATTGACGCGTAGGGTGACAATAATTTTTCAACGTCATTGATACATTTAGTCAACCGGTAACTCGGAGTATTTGTTTTTTTTCATTTTATTTTATTAATTGTTCATGTAATACTGTTGGGGTATTTGGTTTTTTGTGTCAAATTAGCAGCATATGAATATTATACTCTATCAAACAATGCCTTCAAAGATCGGACTGGATTTCTTGTTACACCCTGTATAGTGGGAATGGATTTCCTAGGAAATTAAATCGTTTTACATTTACACAGATTTTCCACTATCCAAAGAAGCTCTTCTTATTCTGCTGAAATTATTCCGTAGTCGATTCCGGTCAAGTCCGTAGTCGGGTTTTAAAAAAGTTAGAAAAATGAAATGTTATTCGAAGACTTGTGTTCGTATAGTTTATAAACGCCGCTATAAGGCTTGTATAAAATAATATATTTAATAATAATAAGTTTTTATATAATAATGTAAATAATCATCGATATATCAAATATTTTAGATATACGCTGAAGTAATCATATGTATATTTATTTACGTAGATCTAGGTATATGTAATTTTTAAGAAATATATTTTTTAATCGTAATATAACCTTTAGAAAGTATTGTTATGATAAAAAATATGTTATTGGTATGTTTTTTATATTTTTTTTCTATATATATTTAAATAAAAATTTATCGCTGACAACTTTGGGATATATGCACCAAATTGTATTATTTTTTTGTCCGTTCGTTGTTGTCAGGAAAATATTTGTATAAAAAATTGTTTAAAAATTATATGTTTTTTTTTAAAACTTAATATGAAAAGTTAATGAGTAAGTAAGACACAAGATAGTAGGAGGTATCTTCAATATAATATTGTCAAAATAACTGGCAAAATTTGTATTTTGTTTCACTACGTGGTCGTAAATGGAAGATACTGGCTCATTATTTTCATTAGGTACAGCACGCATGCGAAGCCGAGGCGCGCAATTAGTTCAGGGCGTAAATAATGCCGCTAGTGACACTATTAAAATTATAATGCCGTAAATTGGGGCATCAGTATATAAGGTCCTTCCAAAATAGTTGAATATATTTTAACACAGCATGCAGAAGGTCTAAACAAAGTTATCCAGCTAAAAAAACGCGATTCAATGTAATGTTTTTTTTTTAATTTTACGAATATTTCATAATGCGTTTATGACATACAACATGAAACCATTCAAGTTAGACGTCAAAGCGATGAATCACGTGACATCATGACGCCTGTCGCGTAAATTGTTCACAAGCCGCGCACGCCTCTTACCTACTTCTCATTTCATTCGTAACTTCGTATAGAAAGGGCTCTGGAATAAAAAAACAATGTAACGTAAATGGTTTCATGCTGTAAGTCGTAAACGCAATATGCAATATTCGTAAAATAAAAAAGTTTTAGTTTCTTGAATCACGCTTTTTTCAGCAGGATGTCTTCGGTTAGACGCACTGACCGCTGTGTTAAAATATATTCACCTATTTCGGAACGACCTTATATATAAAAAAAATCTGACTCCGATGACTGACATATAAACACTCAGCCTAAACCCTTCGTTCAAGGTTAAGATTTTTCACAGAGATTGTTTTTACGATGTAGACGAGATATACAGGACTTCGAAATACACTGCTTAAGCTGGTGAAATAGGGAATGAATACTACATTTGTTTTCATTGACGACATGAGACCTACCAAAAAACAAATTTAAAAATGTGCTTAAACAACACTGCGTTAAAAGGGTATTATAAGTTTCTCAAATTATTAAAAGGCAAAAATCCTGGGATTAATTGCTCCTCATACTAACATCTTATAATTTTTTAATATGAAATAATATTTGTAAGTATACAAAACACACATTACTATATAAAAAAATATTTTCTTCTGCCGGATCTTGTCAGTGTGGGGCCGCATTTCGATTCGATAGTAATTATAAGATATCGACTCGTCAAAGCGCCTGTAAATGTTTACTTGAATAAAACATTTTTGATTTGATGTAAATTTTCTCGCGGGAAAAACTGTGCTGGTCGAAATATAGCCGTAAGGTAGGCGCTAGACCTGTTACTAGGCGCTAGAGTTCTGTATCGGCTCGACCGGTCTGGTACCATCGTCTTACCTATTCCTGCCGCAATAGCGTCAGTGCTAGTCACTGTCGTGTTCCGGTTTGGAGGGTAAGGTAGCCGGTAAACTTATGCATGAGGCATTAGACCTCACCACAAGATAGCAACGCACCATTGACATCTTTGGTGTCTGTAGGCGATGGTTTGACTCTTTCCATCAGGAGACCCATCTGCTTGTTTGCTATCTTATGATATAAAAAAACACGTCGACTTGTTAAATGAAGTAGGTATGTTAAGGAGTTGTACTCATATTAACTGACTTGTTACATAAAAGATCGAGTACAATTAGGCAGGCCCTTGAGGCAGGGGCGGGCCGCATCGTAAACTAAAACACAACATAACACATTCCTAATATAACTGAATTCATACTAGCAATATTATAAACATGAAAGTCTGTCTATCTGTTAAGCTTTTACGAATAAGCCGTTGAATTGATTGTGATCAAATTTGAAAAGGAGATAATTTAACATTCGGGTCTAACATTTTTTTAAATAATCCCATTAAAGATTGAGTACACTAGGATGGACCGTAACGGACTACCGGGCCGCATCGCAACGAAAAATGATAGCATAGCACATTGGGAGCCCGCCACGAAAATAGCAACGCACCATTAACATCTTTGGGTTTACAGGCGATGGTTTATCTTTCCATCAAGAGAGCAATCTGCTTGTTTGGTATTTTATAATATAAAAAAATTACTTAGCTGACCCTTGCAATGTGCCCGCGAGCAAATCAATATGTCGTCAATGTAAGAAATTTTAAATAATATTTAACCCCCTGTTTCAATGTTATGGGTGAATTTCGAAAAATACTTTCATATTCCCAGTCTACATGGTATATAAGTTTAGGCTGGACGTTGATATGTCAGTTAATGTTAAGACTTTTAAATTTCTACACATATTTCGGTAAATCGAGGATTTGTATTTACAAATAATATACACTGATCGAATTTCTATGAGTTTATATTCATTTTCAATAAATATACATTTAATAAATATACATCATGTAAAGATAACATTTTGTTTAATAATATGTGAGTGGTTACGCAAAAAGGGACCTCAAGGGAAAATAATTGATTTCGAGTAAATCACGTTTAAAATGTTGAGTCGAAATGAGAGAGGCGCGGGGTGTTTTATGTTAGTGTCGTTAGTGAGCGACTTCGTCAGTGAGAAATAGCACGTGTTTGCGATAGCTGTATTATTGGTGACTTATTTATTCGTCTTTTACTTGTCTTTATGTGCGCGCTAGAAAAAGAAACTAGTGTGCGCTGTGTATAAGGTGTAATATTTTCAAAACTGCCTCGGCTTACATAAAAAATCATTAAAAAAAAACTACGGCACCTAAAATTATTTTGATTAGAACAAAACAAAGATGAAGGACCATAGAATCAGAATTTATCAAAAAAAAAAACCGTTTCCAATCCCTTCAGGTCCCTTTTTGCGTAACCACTCACATATACGTTTAGAAATTTATCAATATTACAAAAAAACATGTTTTATTTCAGTTATAATATTTTGTTTTTATATCGTTTTTATAATCTTAAAATGTAATATATAGTTATATTAATAATATAAAATATTCCAATTATTTTAATTTACGAGATAAATATATTTTAGGATAAAGAAATCAAAGAAATAAGTAATTATGTGTTTAGAATAAAACATGAAAATGTATAGAAATAGTTATTTTTTAAGTTAAATGTTTGAATTTGCTGCTATTTATAAGGTTTTTTTTTATTATTAGTTTTGTAGAATATTCTAGAATCATCGCACGTATGTTTTTTTTTTCAAAATGGCTATCTATACTAAAATATTGAATTTATATTAAGTAAAATTAACTTTGTCATATTTGGATTTTAATTAAATATAAAGTTAATTTCACTTTACTTATTAGCAAAAGATATAATCAAGATCTGTTTTGGAATTCGTGTAAATATTAATGATTTTTTTTGTATTATTAAATAATTATAAACTTAGTTATTAATAATTAATAATGTCCACCGTTGTTTTTCGATTAGAATATACAAATAAAAGAGATTACATATGTATTCTAGATTTATACCGATATTTTATTTATTAACCAACATTATACCACGTGGAAATAATATATACATGATGATTTAAAAAATAAAACGGCTTATATTTTCTTGATATATATTAAAGGGTTTTTCAACTTTGTTATATTTAAATTTATCTTTAGTTAGCATAAGCAGAATTTCAATGATTAACAAACAGTACTTTAATATTTTTTTAAGAAGGATTTTTTTTTATTTACTCAACATAGCTAAATATTATCTGGAAAGATAAAACTCGCGATTATATCAAATGGGCTATGTCTCAAATTATATGCTTATAATCGACATGTGTGTAATATTTCCTTTGGACTCATTTATTTCGAATTTGGACCCAACATGTATATACAGAGTGTTAATTTTTTGGTTGCTTTCCCGAACACTACTATATCCGACATTTTTATAAACACAAGCAGGATTCTTCTTAACATTTGAATGAACTTGTTCGTATAATCACAAAATTTGTCTTTCTTTAAAAATATATACCGCTATGAATTTTTTATATAGAATAATGAAACAAAATTTTAATTTCTTTTTTTATAAAACACACATAAAGACTGAGTTATTTTTTGCAAAACTGAATTTTTACATAATAAACCATAGTTTGTTATGTAAAGATTAAATTATTAAGCTCATAAGCTTGGAAAGCAAATGTTTATCTAAATATTTTTAGCGTCTCCGGGATACCAGGAACTGATTGCACACTTAAAATTATTACGCGTGACTTCGTCCTCCTGACCTACAATCATTACTTCTTTTTGCTTAATCGGGCAAAAATGTACTCCGGAATAATGAAGCTTTCCATAGGTGAAAGAATTTTAAAATCGCTCCAGTAGTTTTTGAGTTTATTCATTACAAACAAACAAATCTTTTACCCTTATAATATTGGCGTAGATATAGTATGTGCTTTTCGGGACAACAATTAATAGGTTAACACATTTTATAATATCGAGGGATATTGGAAACAAAACACATCTTAATAAATATAAAATTAAAAAATATATACATTCGTCATGATCTTATAATTGAAAAGTTTGAAAACTCGTCATGAGATTGTTACAATTTTCAAAATTCATGACTAGATTTTGTGTTTACGATTTTTGTTAAAATATTATTAATCGCGCTAACTGTGTGTGAAAATGCAAAATTTTTGCTAAAACTAATAACAAATATATTGTATTAAATTCACAAGTGCAAAATGGCTGATATTGTCCATTGTATTTCTAATTAAATATTTCTCAAACAATAAATGCAGACGCATCAGTATTATTTTAGAAAATGTATACAGTACATTGTCACAATAAGGTTTAATAATTTATTTACAAAATTGACAATTTTTGGTGATTATCGGTCAATCAACGCAACAAATATGATTGCAATATCTACAGAGATATATTTCGTGAGCCAAAGATAAATACGTCATAAGTTATGAGTCGGCATATTCATGAGGCGTGCCTCCTCATAATCATGATTTTTATCTCGTCAGAATTATCACGCAAGACTCGTCAGAATTATGATGCTTGACTCGTCATAACTATGATGCTTGTTTCGTCAAAATTATGATGCATGACTTGTCATAATCATGACGCATGACTTTATAATTATGACTCGTGACTCGACATAATTATGACTGATAAAACATAATCAAGACACATATATTTTCGTCATAACTAAGACACATTACTCGTTATAATCATAACGCATGAATCATCATAATCATGACGCGTGATTCACAGCCATGCTGAATGACGTCTCATAATCGTGTACGAATATTAAAATAAGTATTCACATCATAAATATTGAAAATATCCTTCGATTTAAATATTTATCCAAACCGAATTGGATGTATCGTACCAAATTTTCTATAACTTATAGTTAGTTAGATTTGTTGACGACTCATAGGCTATTTTATTTATACCGTGTGCAAGCGATTTTATTTAGATTTGAATTTTAACGGCTATAGATAATGATTTAGTGTAAAATATTATTGTCTTTTCATAGGATTACAAACGATTCTGTCTACACATCCTTTCTGACAATACATTTAAGATGATTTTACTGGAATATATATTAAAAAAACTGCACTTCTGATATCTAAAGGCCCCAATTGAATTTTAAACTAGTTTTGTAGAGAGAATAAGGCCATTGTAGACAATTCGGTTTGTAAATAATTTTTGGCTTCGTTTTATATTTTTATTTTTGAATATATTTGAAACATCCTGTTTAAATTTAATAAATATGCAGAGTTTTTATTTAGGAATTTATATTTTTCAAGATATGTCGTCATGACGTAGGCCGAATATTTTAGTTTGTTTACCAGACTGACAAAATAATAGAGTAATTTTACGACATTGTATTCAATAATTTTGTCGTACTTAATGCCGTTATCAATAAAAAGTTTAAAAAGTTTACTAACAATACTCGTTTCTGATACCGAATATGTTAAAAAAAATAGGTACTTAAATTTTAACATAATTACTCAATAAAAATTTTTAGTACGGACAATTGCGTACGGCGCATAAAAATTCATTACTTACAAACAACGATTTATCGAATTTGCAACTAGATGAGTTTTTACGTGTACGGTGACCATACTTTTTTAATATTGCCACAATAATTTCGTTTTTTTTAATTTCGTCGGTGTAGATACTAGATAAGCAATAATCTCTTTTGATCGTATTGGTTAGATATGACAATTAACCAACGTGTCCTTCGATATGTTAAGTATTTTACCAAACAACCTATATATTTAGTAGAATATATACTCATATTTATATTTTAAAAAATACAACCTGTATATTTTTTAAAATATAAATAAAAAAACAGCATAAAAATATTTTGCAAACCGAATTCTATAAAGTGGTCATAACAGAAAGAGAAAATATATTACAAAGAAAATGGTATATACAGGTTGATGATAATAGGATTAAGGAAAAAAATTGAGTATAATTATTTTTTTTCATTTCAATAATTTTTATTCAAAAAAGGATACATTTGTATCACTTATTAGCTATGCCATTTTATCTTCAAGTTTTATGATCATGCTATTCCATAAGTGAATCCGTCAAGAAACGCAACGCCAACATAGTCATTTGAGTTTCGAGAATCGAGAATTATGTACGTGAAACCCTATAACTTAAAAAAAAATCATGAAAAACGTTTATTTCATTTACTGATTATGCTAATTTTTTTTCTTTAATTAAAAAAAAATAAGTCTTTAATAATCATTCTGTTGATTTTTTTGAAAATTGTGTTTTATTTTAATAGACATAAAGCCACTTTTTGTATGTTGTTATATGTTGGATCAGATTATACTCAAATAAATGTTTTTGTCATCCCAACGCGACTACAGTACCTACCCTTCCATTCTATAATTAAGCATACGTCATAAGTTTAAGATAATAATAATAATAATAATATAAGTTTTAATTAAGTTTTTATTTAAATGAGAAAAATACTCATAAAAATCTAATTTTAAAAAGTCTAAACAAAATCGCAAACACGGCTTAGTGTAATAGATTATTGGGGTGTGAAACGTTTTTGTGAAAAACACTTGAACGAATGATTGTTCAAATAAGCGTTTGAACGAGAAACTATGTATCGATTTACGGATGTTTTTTTCGAAACTCAGAACGATTTCGCACTGCATTCGATCCGAGTTTGATAAAATATGAATCTAGAAAACTCGGACCGAAATCGGATTTGCTTATTTTATTATTTTCGATTCGAATTGGTGTTTGCTTAAGACCATACATAATTACTATACACGACATAAGTGAAAACTTTAAAAAAACTTGGCATTTTTTGTTAAGTCTAATTATATTTAATGGCAAGTAGAATTTGAATTCCGCATCGTGTATAGAATTGACGTGATACGCGCATAAGTTAATTACAATAATTATTAATAAGATAATTAAAACAAAATAAATAACATAATTTAAAACAAAGGTGTTAAAATTGCATAGGTCCGAATTGCTTTGTATGGCTCATAGACCACACAAATACTAATAGACACGCCTTTGGGAAGGAAACTTATAGAAAAGATAGAAATAAGCCATGTATTGTTTTATCGTATCTAGTGAGATGACAAGGCTTAAAGATTACACTTGAAGTGATTTTATTTCATTCGTAAGTAGTATAAATCTGTATTTCTGCGTGAGAATTCAAGCTACACTGACACTAAGAAATTGTTTTGAAAGGCGTATCCTTTTAATCTGTGGTATGGCTACTTCGTTCAGTCAATATTCCGCTAACATTTATTGATGACAGGATGACACTACTATACAAAATGGTCCTACGGTGATTAAACATAAATTCACGAATTCGGATCGGATGCAGTGGGAAATCGTCCTTACTCGTTCGATACATATCAATTATTCGTTCATTCATTGAGTGTTTTTCGAACAAACTTTATGCATCCAGATTATTGGTATATGACTTTTTGTTATATCCGTAAGGTTTCAAGGCGAATTATATTTTTTTGATGTATTATATAGGTATATCTTTATAGGTTTTGTAACAGAAGATTAAACAGCACGAATTATTTGACGTTTTAATGTACGGTTCATATAAGTTTGCCGTTTCAAAATACGTTCATTCTATGGTGCGTTCTCAGCTGCGCAATAATTGTTATTAATAGAAATGACCGACATCTAGTGTTGTATTATACCATAATAATAAATTACATAAGTAGTTTTAATTGAAAACGCAGTAAGATTTTCTACGAAGCTCGCTCAAACGTTATACTAATCGTAAGGTATTTCGGCGATAAAATCTGAGTACTAAGTGTGAGTTTTTCTTTTCGCATTCGATCGTGAGCGCGTTTCGAGTTTACTAGGAATTTGTATGTAATTTGTACAGCGCCACCTAGTGGTAAACTGGTTTCTCACGTTTACCACTAGGTGGCGCTGTACAAATCACATACAAATTCCTAGTAAACTCCAAACGCGCTCACGATCGAATGCGAAAAGAAAAACTCACACTTAGCACTCTGTTTCATGAAAAAACTTCAGTCCAATCGAATCGATTCGCTAAATCGATTTTTTTTATGTTGAGGCCAAATTATCGCTCGAAGGTTTGTGGTTATGCTACGGCGAATAAAATGCCACACACATTCCGTTGATAATGGTCAGTCTCGCTTCAACTTGCTATACACACTGATGCAAAATCGAGATGAACTCAGCGCAGTAGAAAATTGACAGAAGATCGGAGATTTGCGATTCAGCGAAGTGCTTGGCTACACATATCGCGATGACGCGAATCATAGCCGTAGAGCGATAATGTAGCCTCAGCACACACAATTTTACTTGAAATATAAAAAACTTTTAAATAGGACTGAGTGTTTTTACATAAACAAATCGAACTTCAGTTATGACTTGATCGTTTCTTTGATACTACTTTTATATTTGTTTCAAATCTTTTAATATTAGCCTTAAATTTCAATTGAAACTTGAAAATACGAATTAGCGTAACTTCAATTGCACTATACCTTAGGGTGGATCGAAAAAAAATTTTTTTTTCTTAGCATGGGGGTAGAATTTGTAGCTTATAAAGAAAAAATATTTTTTTTCTCAACGTTTGGAGGTAGCCCACTCGTTTTTTAATAGAATAATGAATCAAATGGACTGAAAAAAAAAATTTCCGTCAAATATCGTGGAAAACATGAAAAAAATAATTGAATATGATTTTTTTTTCACTTACCCTTTATTTCAATACAGAAAAAAGGGCTTCTCAATTCTTCATTTTTCGCTTAAATTACAAAAATAATAGGAAAAATATTTGTTTAACTTTTAATATTCATTTAGCTTTCAAGAGGACATCCCACAGATTTTAGAACATTGTTAAAATATTTTTACCATCTTTAGTTTTTTTTTTAATTTTTTTATTAAAAAACGAGTGGGCTACCTCCAAACGTTGAGAAAAAAATTTTTTTTTTGAAAAATTTTTTTTCTTTATAAGTTACAAGTTCTACCCCCATGCTAAGAAAAAAAATTTTTTTTTTCGATCCACCCTACTATACCTAACTTTTTCGTAATACGTGGATTGTGCTATTGTATCGCTCATTTGCGGAACGTGTGCGCGCCACTCAGGCGTCAGTCATTATTGGTCTTATCACTGTTAAAAACTGTTCTCCGTCGCTAAAGAACGCCGATGTAATTTATTATTATTGTGTCAGTATAACAACTAAGCAGCAAACATATCTGGATCGCATTATGCTACGTTATATAATTATGTCTGCTGTATATTTGTCTTAAAATTTTTAAAATATTATTTAGAATTATATATTATACGCAATATACACCAAAATTGTATAATTTATAAAAATCATAATATTAAAATTAATTATGAAGTACGTCAAAATTATTGTAATATTTATTGCGGCAAAATTAATGTCAGCCAAAATTTATATCTTTCAAAATTATCGATACTGGCTCTCGCTATGTAATGTGTCATTTGATTTAATTTTAAGTTATGTCTTTCTTCCAACGAAATGAATGATAGAGACGGAAAATTTATGTCGCACCAACAAATTGATGAATAACAGAGTCTATTGATGGTCGTCTTAAATATATAGTTGTTAGGCGCCCCATAGACCTACAATAATATTGCGCAATATTACGTATTTTGCAATATTATTGACCGTTTAGGGTTAATATTGAAGATTGCACAAAGATTAAACGAAAGTTTGAGCAACTAAGTTTTTATTGTGCAATATTTTTTTTGTACTGTATAGGCTTAATATTGCACAATATTTTTCACTTCAGAGTTTTGAGCGGTCGCGTTCGGTCACTCACGGTGTTTAATGTATGGTCGTGTCGTAAATTTAAGCAAAATGGCGAACAAGAATGCTACAAAAGATAAAGAACGGGAGTTTTTACTTGAGTGTATAGAATTGTGTAGTGATTTAACAAAATCGCCAGCAAAGTTGCCGCCAAAACTTCGTCGTCAGACATGTTACTCGCACGAAAATATTGATCAGTCTGGTTTGTCAATTTTATTGAGTGAATTTATTGAACGTTTGGAATCAAACGGGGTATTCGCCGTATTCCATATTATATTGTAGAATAAAAATATTGCGCAATATTATTGTAGGTCTATGGCGCGCCTTATCATAAAAAATATTATAATTTAATTTAATTATAAAAAATAAATAAAAAGCGCGTAAAATAGACTAAATTTCAATAGAATAACTAATTTGGAAATACTAACTTAGTCCTGTCTTTTTCATTTCATTGCGATTGAAGGAAGATAGCAATATCTTAAAATTATCTAGACGACGCGTTTCGATACGTAGCGAAAAGTTCATGAGTTTGTGTGTTACTAAATTTTGAACTTTAAGTGTAGTGCAATAAGGTCATAATAGAATTGGTCAGTGTTTCTTTGAACTCTTATGCGTTCATAAAATAAATTTGACGTAAAATTTATTTTAATGAATTATTTTTTTAACGGTCATCATGCAATTTTATTTGTGCAAAATAAATATTGTATAAAATTAGTTTTTTTTTTGTTAGTAATAACTTTAATTACAGGTTTTTTTGTTTATAAATACCTGATTATAATCATATATTGTTAGATATTATATGTTTATAACAAATTTTATATTCGTATTGGTTTAGATTAGCGGTTTTCGGTCAATATCGATTCGGCTGCACTTCGTGTAGTTAAATGTTTTTAAGACTATGAAATTAACGACAAAATATAAATGAATGAAAAATATTTGCGTGTATTTATTTATATTATAACTAAAACCCTATTCGGTTTCAAACAGGCATATAGTAAGTATTAGTTTTATCCACCGACCACACAACCCATAGACCCCTAATAACAGGCGAATGGTTTCTGTCAACACATCTGACATAGTTCCGATGTAAATGTCCATGCACCAATACCCAATCAGTGTCGACCAATCAGATTCTCTGTACATCACTATTCTTCACTGTGGCCTTGAGTAAGCCAATCACGATGTTGCAGCTCAGCTCAGCTAGTTGCCAGAATGCATTCAATACGGAAAATCGAACATTAGGCGTCTATGGGCTGTGTGGTCGATGGTTTTATCACACTAGATGTACCCTGCGTGCGTTGCTACGCCACCAACAAAAATTCATTGGGACGACAGTGGCGCCATCTGTCGGAAATTGGTCGTACCGACTCAGAAATCATTGTTGGCTCATGCACAACTTTGCTAAAGATGCAGGAATGGTGAGGGTTCAATAAGTTTGAAGAGAGCTTTTCCACACCCAACAAAGGGCTATATAAAACTGAAGCTGGCGACCTTACGACAATGCTCACCCCAAAATCAGATTTTTCAAGACACGCCACGGCCGAATCTATACATATAAAAAACAGTAGCAGTCGTGGGACTGCCGATAGAAGTGAAAACGGAACTATTAAGTTGAGAGTAATTAAAACTATATAACTATATAAAGCGGCCAACGCGCACATAATACAGTCAGAAATAGTCGATGTATTAGTGTATACGTATACAGGCTACTGCGCGTGCGCTAGTCTGGCTCTCCATAGCTATAGATATACTATTATCATTAGCATGTCGGTGACGCGAACCGAGGATTTTACCCTCTACCAAAACGCTCAACGCGCCTAAAGAAGTTTTCACTTCAAAAAAATCGTAGGACAGTCAAAACTGTACATTGAATATTTTTTAAAAAGAATATTTGGGGTGTGATCTACATTCGATATAGAAGCCAAAAATATAGTTTTTAGAATTTTTGTCTGTTTGTCTATGTATGTCCGGGGTTTTTATTTATTTTTATTTGATGATTTACTTCAAATTTTGCATGAATATTACTGACAGGTCGGATCAACATATAGGCTACATATTATCACGCTATCACCTACGGGGGAGGAGCTGTGCGGAGTAAACGAAGTCCGCGCGGACGAAGTCGCTGGCAACAGCTGGTTATTAAAATAAATGCCATCATTTTATATCCTCAAAAAGCTATGTAGAGACGTGGTGTTATTTGTCTGTCCATCAAGCTATCGCCTATCATTTATAGTATTTCATATCACTTACAGAAGAATAAGATAAAATTGAAATGTGTAAGTTATTTCCCTATCGTACAATGACATCCTGATATTTTGTGGCCGTATAGTGCGCGTGCGCATTCGCCTATTCCAACATTTTATAAACACGTTACCTACAAGGCCACCCCTACTTTCCAAAAACCCAGCCCACAAACACCTACTTACCACAAGTGAATGGAATGCAGGGATGTTAAGGGACGAATGATATTACGTAGAGATTAAACTAATTCTGTTGGGTTTTAGGCATAAAGCATAATATATACTAGTCTATGGTTTTAGGTTTCGTCTCTTCACCCCTGCATTCCTATTCACCCGTTTGTCTGAACTTCATGTAGAATTGATAAGCTCTTTACGTAAAAAGAAACGAATTCAAAGTCTTCATGGAATCTGAAGTATTTGCGCAACTTACAACACGAACTAATTCTATTGCGGCACTTCAGTGCGGATATCTCCGTCATTGGCGTCAAATAGATTATGTTCATATATTCTCAACTTTCCATCTTTACTTGGTGAAATTTCATTGTACTAATTACACTTTTACTGTTACACTTGTACTTAAATTTCACTTTTAAACATATATCTATACATATAATAAAATCGTAGGAAAGTCAAAACTGTACATTGAATATTTTTTTAAAAGAATGCGTGATCTACAATCGATATCGAAGCCAAAAATATAGTTTTTAGAATTTTTGTCTTTCATTGTATGTATGTCCGGGGTAAACTCAAAAAGTACTGCCATAGATTTACTTCAAATTTTGCATGAATATTACTAGCAAGTCGGGTCAACATATAGCCTACATATTATCACGCTATCACCTACGGGGGAGGAGCAGTGTGGAGTAAACGAAGTCCGTGCGGACGAAGATGCTGGCAACAGCTAGTATTGTAATATAAATGTGAACAGTGAAAAATTACCACAAATAAAAATGTGAGAATAAAAATTGCTTACATCGAATCTCGTCTATTATTTTCTTCATCTTGAAGTAAACTTCCAATGAGAATATAATAGAGAATTACGTTGAAATATAGGTGGTCTTTGCATTTTTTGGCTTTCCGTTGATTGTATTAATATCCGGAAGTAACTAAAACTACCTAATTTTTAAAAAAACGAGCGTAATAAATAATTTTAAACAACTCGAAACTTTTTTCACCGGCAAATTGTAATTGTAAAAAGATTCGTCACCTCTCGATACCCAGCCTTCGAAATTTGCGATACGATACTTCAAAACACCGTTCGTGCTCGCAATTTTCTTACGTTTCACGTATTTCTCGATACGTTGCGATGCGAAAGTTTAATAATTTGCTTGTGCTTCGAAATTTAGTTCCATTTACGTAAGATAGGGGCGCTGATCATTTTTCATACGTTTGTTTCTCGATGACGATACGAATACTTTTTCTAAAAACTATATTTTTGGCTTCGATATCAATTGTAGATCACGCCCCAAGTATTCTTTTAAAAAAATATTCAATGTACAGTTTTGACTTTCCTACGAATTTATTATATGTATAGATTATTTTTCAGAGAAGATAGACGCAGGGCTAAACAGAGAAAAATATTTGATCCCATGGATTTAAATGATAACGGCTTTTACATTTCTCTGTGAGCAACTCCACCGAAAAACTTCATTAAGACTGAGTTCCAGGATAACTCTAGAGCTTATTTCCTTAGAGGAATCTTGTTTCTGGAAGAAAGGATCCAATCTTCACTTCACATCACGAAACAAAAACTGCACATAATAAATAAGTTACATAAAACTTCCAGGACGTACTTTTCCATGAACTTCACCATAGTTATGTACTGCATAAAGCTAGTCTAGTTTTCATTTTATAATATTTCATTTATATTTAATGCGAGGAAACAATTTAAATGTAATGTTTTCGGGAGCCCGTACGATTGTAAACAAACTTGACCTTGTCTTTGTTTGGTATCGTATAGGTACCTACGTCAAGTGCAAAGCGGTCGTTTCGTTCAAAAACCGTAAAACAACGTAAGATCGTTGTAAGAATGGTTTCGACAAAATAAATTTGATTTTTCTTAGAGTAGAGAATGCTTTTCTTTATTTTTGTGTATTTTATTAATTATGCTTGAGTTAGGTATGATTTTAGTTATCAATAAATATATTTCTATATAGAATATAATGAAACCGGTAATATACGATTAAGTTTTTGAACGAAACTAGCACCTCCCTGCTTACGTTAGGATGATGTCACTAGCGTAATCGTATCAAGGTCTCGAGAGTCGATAGGAGGTGCTTAAAGTTCGTGCTTGAGGCTCTGTTACCTGATAACGTTTTAAATCAGTGAATGTGTGTTAAATACAATAAAAAAGCCTTCTCAGTCCGTAGTATGGATAACTACAGAACCCTCCATTGCGCGTGCCCTCACATGCATATAATCGATTTTTGAAGTAAAAACTTCTTTAGCCGTCTTCGTTATTTCTGGCAGGGGAAAATCAAATAGATTCGCGTCAGCAACATGCTACTCTTGGATGAGCGGACAGGAAACATGTTAACTACGAAATCAATGAGGCTAGGATTCGAATCCTAATGGGGATAATTAATTTAAATTTCCACCGTTTGACGGCTCGACCCCCAAGAAAAATTAAAGTCAAAATTAAGAAATAATTACTAGGCAAGGTGCGTTCGCGCGTTTTCAACGGTCATGATGTCACGTCGACGCGATGTATACAAAGTTTTATTACTTTACAATGAATCAATATTTTATCATTCTGTAAACGAGCATTTACTATTTAATATATCTATTATCTATTAAGCATTAAAATAAAGTAATATGGTTTAATTTACTTAAAAAACTGGTACTTCCTAATATTGTTATTATTTACTTGAAAAAAAAAACGGTGACATGATAACCGACTTTTACCGGTCCTTATATTTTGTTACTACGATTTATTTCTTACAACTAAATATCTAAATACAATAATTATAAGCTAAATAAACCTTTTATAACAAAAAAACAGTAATTACATAAGACACTCGCTTCAATTACTTTTGGCGCTAAAGTGAAATCATTTTACAGACTCACAAATTCTTCATACTAAAATTGTCTGTATTATTAGTTTTTGAAGATTCAAAATCAAATGCGACCGTGGCTCGATCGGGCCTATTAGTTGTCAACCGAACTCCACAAAATATCGGCGCGGTTTGAATGAGCCTCCATGGTGCTTTACCGGTTAAGTTCCATAAGTCATGTTTTAGTTTGCTGTTGTATAAAAATTAAAAAAAAACAAATAAAAACAAAATAAAAAACAAAATTGCGGTAAATAAAAATATATTCAATTATTTCAAATTCCAATATTTACAGATAACCTACAAACCATCGTCACGAATACACCAATAACTTATTACATTACTCTGAGGTTTTAGGTAAAAAAATAAACCCTCAAGTATTACATTACTTGAGGGTTTATTTTTTTATCCTATTACCCCCAACTGCGGGGTGTTTGTGGGATTAATGGGATATTTAATTCGTGTGTTTAACAATAAGTGTCTAAGGGATGATAGTGGCGACAATGCTGCGTCATAGCGATTTTTTTATATTTTAAAGGAAACATTCCGACATTTTTTTCAAGATCACCTAAACCTTGATTTAAATTGTCGAAACTTTTCCTCGCTTTTAACATGCATACAATATTTGTTATGAATGTTTAACCCTTAAGAAAAAAACTTGTCAATTAAAATTAAATATTTATTAAACATTTAATATTGTAATTACGAAAAATTATAAATAAATGCTTAAACGGAATGCCTAAACATTTTGTACAAATGACCATTTCAAGAAGACACCTAATTTTAATACTATATGTATTGAGCGTTTAGTTCATTTTAAATTGGATTATTTTACAATATTTTAACCATTACATCAGATATGTTTATCAATACATACATTTCTATATGAGGGGTCTCCTAAAACTGGCTATAACAAATTAGGTATTCAACATAGTATGACTAACAGATTATAAGACTTTAACGGGAATATTTTTGTAAAATTACACTGTTTCCAGCAACAGTACAATGTACTAAAATCTTGCTGTTTTCATAAGCAGTGTAATTATGAAAATTAATATCTTACTGTTTTTATAAACAGTGCTGTTATACGAAAAACAAAATTTACGGTTTTTTATTTTGAATACTGCTTTTTTCAATCTGAAATTTATTTTTTAGCAAAATGAAAATTCAATAAAAAATATTAAGTTTCAGAGATTCACAGTAAATCCGTTTACAAAACAAACACTTTACTTTTTTACTGACAAAATGCTTACAAGATTATAAGAAAAATCTTGTCGTAAGACAGAAATTTCGTTATCAGTTACTATATTTTATACAACTACACTGTCATTGGCACTGTTGCAAGACAGGATTTTCGTTATAGTTTTTTTTTACTTTTGCACTGTTCTATGTGTATTTTTTTAACATACATAAAGTGCTATATTTTTAGCATTTCAATTTTTATATAAAACATCATTTAACTACAATAATGTCAATATTCAAAATTTTAAAAACAAACAAAGAAAAATTTCGACAAGTATTTACGACCTTCCTCAAGCCAGGACGCTCTGACCAACTGAGCCATTGTCGACTAGTTCAAAATGGAAATTATCTTTGCTATATGATTGGTTCCGTCGATTATTTTTCTTTGCTTGTTTTTAAAGTTTTTCAAGTTTTCCCAAGCATGGGGTGAACGCAAAAACGCAAATATAATATTCCCATTTTTTTATATTTTTACTATATTTTTTTCTAACATAGAACTATGTCATAGAAATAACAACAATTTTTGAATGTATTTTAGCAGATTTCGTTGTGAAAACGGGGTTTTATCGAGCTATAATCCTAGTACAGGTATTTTTTTACTTAAAAGGAGTGTCCCAACAACTATGTAATTTAGTATTAGTTGAGTTAATGAAAATAAATGATTTTTATTTTTATTATAATTACTAGCTGACCCGGCAAACTTTGTTCCGCCTTAATGGCAATAAATAAGCAGATTTATTTTTTAATTGGAAAAAAATACAAAAAAAAATAAAAAGTATCCTATGTCCTTCTCCTGGCTCTAAACTACCTCCCTGCCAATTTTCAGCTAAATCGGTTCAGCCGTTCTTGAGTTATAAGTGGAGTCACTAACACGACTTTCTTTTATATATATTATAGATATACAAGACTTTTGGTAAAAGCGTGTCATTTTAACAGAATTTATTATAAAAAATAATGACATTATAAGTACTAAATAGTGTCTAACCGTAATTTCGGTTCCGTATAAAATGGGATTTCAGCCTTAGTTTCGGTTTCGGCTAGAAATCAGCCGAAACTTCAGCCCGGCCCAAACCTAAGATTGCGCTTCGTTTGCGTTCGGGTGTATTCGGGTATTTCCGTCGCCGCAGACGTTTCAAGCCCTACCTACATCTAATGTACAACAAAACAGATTAAGAGTGGTAAGTTCTCCAACAAGTCTGTTAACATCTAAATTTCAGAGAATTTCCGAAACTTTCGAAAATACATTTTCATGAATGTTGAATTGTTTGGGATTTTGCTGCAACTGGAGCAGACACGGAAGGTACAGTTTCGGTTAAAAAATTTAGTTTCAGTTTTGGCTAAAAAATTTAGTTTCGGTTTCACCTAAAAATATAGTTTCGATTTCAGCTAAAAAAATTAGTTTCGGTTTCAGCTAAAAAAATAGTTTCGATTTCAGCTAAAGAATTTAGTTTTGGTTTCAGTTAAAAAATTAGTTTCAAATCAGCTAAAAATTAGTTTCGGTTTCAGCTAAAAAATTCAGTTTCGGTTTCAGCTAAAAATTTAATTGCAGTCAGTCACTAATCATAAAGGTGATGTATTGGTGATTGACGAATGAACTATTGAAATGAATTTTTATTTCTATTTACTGTACTCAACGTCATGTATTTTCTCGAAATCAATTTTTTATACAAACAATAAATAAATAAATATGAACTCTCATGTCGCAGAGATTCAGTCAACATTTAGATAACATTATAAAATTTAAACACATTCAGAAAATATCTTAGTTGCAACATTTTGTGGCACCCTGTATTTGTGAGCCCTTTGACGTTAGGACGGAGGCGCACGGGCGGGCTTCAAATGATGAGTATGCAAATATATGCCTAATATATATTGATATAGGGTTTAATTTACAATAAATATACGTATAGAATAAAATTCAACACGAGTAAGTGACATGTAAGCCTTTTTTATGAATATTTAGAAGTTTTAAGACTATACGAAAAATTTTGTTAAAATATTTTTTTTATTAGAAGTATTATTTTAACAATTTTACAAATACGCAACAAACTGGAGCACATCAGTGCTTGTCACTGATATTGCGGCAGGAATAGGTGCCACTAAACCCAAGTAAGATGACTTAAAAGTAACCCAAATGTCTTCGTCGGTATTAATTTAATTGTTAAAAATAGATTACGGTATTTACAATTTTTAATTAGAGAACCTGTAAAATGAGTTCTATTATATAATTGTAGTAGTATCTTCACGCCCATATCCCCGAAGGGGTAGGCAGAGGTACAACAAGTGCACCCACGGTCAGCCGAAGATACTTGGTCCCACAAACGTGATAGGTGGCAAGCCTATCGCCAACCGGGCACTTTCCAATCCCTCAGAAATCTGAAAAAACACTTTTTTTTTAATGTGCCCGACCCGGGAATCGCACCCGGGACCTTATGTGGTCAACGCCAATGCTGGACTACTAGACCACAGAGGCGACTTATATAATTGTTGCTGCTTTAAATTAATTTTGTTTAAAAAACTTAACACAAGTAAAGATCAGGCCACACCCGTGCGCCTTTAATGTATTTGTATCACACACGAAATAAAAAATACTTATAGGCCACTTAAAAAAAAATAAGTGCCTAAATATTTTTATTTTTATTTAATAAGTGCCTAATTATATGGACTAAAGTGTTATTTTAAAAGCTAACATTTATTTTTTTGTTCAACCGACTCCCAGACTATAATATAGTGGTTAAATTATACATTTTTACAATACATAATATCCTTAATTGTCGAGTAAATAACTTTCTAGATAAATATATCATTTTTGTCAATATTTTTAAATTTAGAATCGATTTTGGCAGAACCTTTTTTTATTTCTTTTCTCTCCATGGGACAGGCTAAGACTGAGGGCCATACTGCCTTATCTGTCATGAATCCTATTTAAATATTTTGTAGCTTTTGATATTAATTGCATGTATATTTTTGTTAATTGGAAATCAAAGTCAATTTTATACATCGTTTTTAGTCGGTTACAAAAACTTTAAATTTAAATCTATACATTTTTTAATTTGTCATAGTCAAAAGAATATTTAAAAATAATACTTGAGAATTTGAAGTCGGTTATTATAAATTTTTCTATTTTTAATTCGGTGCAATTTCTTATAAAAGTGGCCCATGATAAATAAAATCCGATTGTCAACAGAGATCTTCGTCAGATTGCGTAACATCACTACACACTTAATATACCCAGAGCTAATTAACTAAACTAATATTATTTATATTCATTACCAATAGATGGCGCTAATCTAAATTTAAAATTATGCGATCTCTTTTATTAACTTAACATGTTTTTTGCGGTTTAAACCCACAAGCCCGGAACAGCATGTAATATTTTACGCGCGATAAGAGTTTTGACCAATAATGAGAATTTATATCTCGTTTATTCTACACAGCGAAACGAGAAATTGTTTGTCGTGGTATTAACAAGATCCTCTTCTTATTAGTCAAACCTCTTACCGTTTCTTCTTGAGCGGACTAGTCTATGTGTTGAGATCTTTATATAAAGTCCTGTTTTCACTTTGATTAGTGCAAGTGCGAGTGTTTAATGCAGGTGCTCAGTACTAAGCAAAAAATACGTGAAGACAGCAGTTGATCAGTGCGAGTGATTAGTAATCAGCGTCTATTCACTTTTACTACGCTGATTACTAAATATTGGCACTGATCAACAGCTGTCTTCACGTATTTTTTCTTTAATACTAAGCACCTGCATTAAACACTCGCACTAATCAAAACGAAAACGGGGCTTAACGCGTAGTGGAAAAATGTATACCAACATTATAAAGCTTGAAGCTGAACACTCTAATCTCTGAATTTAAACACGAAACACAAAATAAACGTAAAAATGTGACGTAAAATAAAGTTTTCTCATATTTTGCACAACAAATAAATATATTTTTTCATTTTTTTTTTCCACAAAAATTAGCATCAACCACAAAAGTCACGCACTTAAATAAATATTTTAAAATATAACGCCCTTGTTTCAATATTTGCCGGAATAATAGTTTTATTCCATTTTAATAGGAATTTTAACAATTTCGCCTTTATTACACAATGTAACTATTATTTATAAGAATTTTCTTTTTTTAATATAAAAGAAAAGTCTTATAAATAATAGTTACATTGTGTAATAAAGGCGAACTTGTTAAAATTGCTCCTTCATCAATACAACTAAAAGGATAATCCTTTAAAACATTAACATAAAAGGCAATGTCCTATTTGTTTCATCGTGTCATAATAAATATTAGCCACATTGTGTAAAAAAGGCGAATTCGTTAAATTCACCTTTGTCACATAAATGTATTTGAAAGGTTGAACTTTTAAAATATTTACATAAACCTAAGTCCTAACACCTAGCCGGAATGAATAACAGCCACATTATCTAACTTGCTAAAATTGTTTAATCATCACTGCAACTAAAAGTTCAATACTTTTAAGCATTAATATGAATTACAAAGTTTTAGTGCCATCTACTTATGTAGGCACATTACGACACAAAAGCGAACTTGTTAAAATAGTTTGTTCATTGACGAAATTGAAAGATTATAACTGCTTATGTAAGCTTATCGTATTAATATTTAATTTATTTTCCTGCAAACAAATTTTTAATGTATTTAAAATATTCTTCATATACTTAATTCCATAAAAATTACGAAAGATGGCGGTATTTTAAATAAAGTGTGAACATTTTGTTTTTATACAATTAATTCCATAAAAAATACTACAGATGGCGGTATTTTAAATGAAGTGTGAACATTTTGTTTTTATACAATTAATTCCATAAAAATACGACAGATGGCGGCATTTTAAATGAAGTGTGAACATTTTGTTTTTAAAGTTGGATCTTTGCGACATCTTTTATGTTTCTTTTCTTTCTTTTCCTAATCGATTATAATGACTGACTAATAACATAACTGATGATAAAATAAACATATTATTGTTTAAATAAAACCCTATTCTACGTCTCATTTCAACTTCACGCTGTGTTCCAATTTTAAATATCTTTTTATTGCTCGTTTATTAAGTTTATAACAACGCGTTACAAATACCGTAAAAAAAGAAATCGCATATTTAACTAAGAATAAGGCCATTTGAGAGATTTGTGCTTAGTGTAGTGGCGACATATATGTGATGTCATCCCAAGGGTGGCGATATAAGGGTTGTTTCAGACGCTTCTGGTCGAGGTAATGGCCGACCAGGCCGATCGTACGGCCCAGTACGAAAAGCGCGTTGATCGAACCCATTGCTATGTAGTTGTTACCTTCCTCTCTGTAAAGAAATATATTTTATTCATTTAAGATTGTTGTGTTGCATGTTTATATATTTTAAGTTGCATGTTAAATATTTTGTGTTGCATGTCTATATATTTTTAATGGCATATCTAAATATTTTGAGTGGCATGTCTATATATTTTAAGTGGCATGTCTATATATTTTGAGTGGCATGTCTATATATTTTGAGTGGCATGTCTATATATTTTGAGTGGCATGTCTATATATTTTGAGTGGCATGTCTATATATTTTGAGTGGCATGTCTATATATTTTGATTGGCATGTTTATATAATTTGAGTTGTGTGTCTACGAGTATATGTTTTGAGTTGCATGTCTAAATATTTTGAGTGGCACGTCTGATTATTTTGAGTTGCATGTCTATATAATTTGAATGGCATGTCTATATATTCTGAATGGCATATCTAATATTTTGAGTGGCACATCTGATTATTTTGAGTTGCATGTCTACATAATTTGAGTTGTGTGTCTACGAGTATATGTTTTGAGTTGCATGTCTAAATATTTTGAGTTGTATGTCTATATAATTTGACTTGTCTATGTGTCTATACAAGATTTTGTGTTGTGTGGTCGTTTGTATGTTTATGTCTCATGTGTGTTTTGTGTGTATGTTTATAACACTCACTGTGTAAAGAGCTGGCAGTGTCTGAACATGTCAACCATCGCTGCGGCGACGATGCCATCGACGTTTAGGATCAGGTTCGGCTTCTTCCTCGTGGTGATCGCCTCGACGTCAAGCGCGTACCGGGTGACGGGCCAGGCGGGCCACCGTGACGTCACGTACGCTTTCAGCTCACGAACGCGGGAGTCTGGATTGTTGATGGATTTCACTCTGAATAATAATAAATAAAATAAATAAATAATAAATATTCACGGGACAAATTACACTGACTGATATAACCCCAAAGTAAGCAAATTATTTGCTTATCTAATCTAATGGCGTTATATTGAGTTTCTAATATTATTGAGTATTTAATGGCAGTAGGATGGTTATCTAATGGCGTTAGATTAAGTATCTAATGGCAGTATATTGAGTGTCTAATGTTATTGAGTGTTTAATGGCGGTAGGATGGGTACCTAATGGCGTTAGATTAATTATGTAATACCGATAAGTTGAGTGTCCAATGTCGTTAGATTAAGTGTCCAATGGCGTTAGATTAAGTGTCTAATGGCATTAGGTTGAGTGACTAATTTTACACTAATATCAATTCTTGAAACTTTCTTCTGAATTTGGCGATTTAGGAATATGTTGCTGTAGTACTTGACACGTCGCACATAATCATTACGTAGCGCATAGGAATACTGATAAAATGACATTGATATTATTATCAGTCAAACACTATTACAAAAATACGCGAGGAAGTTTATAACGTAGCGTGGAAATATACAATCAGACGTCGCGGTGCAGTGGCACAAGCTAACACCTGCACTGCGTCTCGCGCCCGGCTGTTGGCTCATCGCTAGCGTAATGAAAAAAAAACCAACAAAGGTCATTGCCACTTGCTGCATGTCATATGTGTCTAAGAAGGCATTTTATTTTAATCGCTAGTTCGTTTCTTGTGCGCTTTATGTTTATGATTAATGCATTTTATGGGATAATTAGGTCAAAAATTAATGTTTTTATTTTATAGATATTTGGCCCCAGAACCGAATACTGAACGCTCTTCTTCAACGAGCCCTTTGTCTAAAAACAGCCTGTACATAGTGTGTATTGTACCAGTGTTCGATGATATAGTTACATATAAGGTCCTTCCAAAATAAGTGATCATATTTCAACACGTTACTGTTATTTACCTTACTACTCACTCTTGCGTTTAAAGTGTATTATTGTATGCAAAAAGGCGTAAATCGTTATGAAAAAACTATTTTGTATGTAAAAATCAAAAAGTTTTAGTCTCTTGAATCACATTTTTATTTGGCTAGATATTTTTGATTAGACGTACTGAAAGTTGTGTTAAAATGTGTTCACATATTTTGGAAAAACCTCATATAGTGTACTGGTGTTCGATGGACTATGATATAGTTGTGTTACCGATGTCCAATAGACTTTGGTACAGTTATTGAGTTTAGTACCGGTGTCCGATGCCCATGATGAGTTCGCCCTTGGCCCGCTTGTCATTGACGAACTCCTGCGGGTGCTGGCCGCGGTCATACGCCGCGCAGAAGTCCTGAGCCGCACGGTCCAGCGCCCCGCCGAAACGGTCACCCTGTACACACATGGACACACACATCACAATTAGTATTGTTCATATTATGAACTATTTTATGATAGCGCATTATAGACTGTAAACTATATTTTTCTAGCGCGCTACGTTATAGACTATATTATAACGTGTAACTGGAACACTCATCGCGCGAGTCGGCCGAGATAGCGCGTGACTCATCATGATGTCATACAGCGAGCGATGACTGAGCGCTATAACGCTATAAACTATGTTATAACATCTAACTTCTACGGTCTTGCACGTTACTCGTTAGATCGCGTAGTTCGTAGGTTATAATGTTATAACTACAGCCTATGCTAGCCGCTAGGTATATAGCGTACATAGCGGGCAGCACACACCAGTTAGATTTTTAAGTTAACCCAGCGCCTGAAAAAAGGTTAAACAAAAATAGTCATTTTTCGAAGGTACTCCCATTGTATGAACCACTGGTCTTACAGTAAAATATCACTGGCCCATGGTTTTTACTTTTGATGTCTAATCTATTTCTGACATCAGAAGAGGGATCACACTTTTTCATAGTATAGGGGTAAACGAGCAGGAGGTACACCTGATGGTAAGTGTTTATCACCGCCCATGGACATTGTTGGCACAGTCGCATTGTTGGCCTTTTAAAACCGAGCATGCTTTTTTTTTATAAAGACGCCAATTCTTATATGACAAAAGAATCAAAATGTTTTTCTAATCTTTATTTTTAGTAGGTTCTAATTTGTTCGAACCTTCCCTATACCTAAAAATTGGTCTTTATTTCTTGAATCTTTATTTTTAGCAGGTTCTTTCTTTTCACCCTTTATTTTGTCCAACCTATATTTTTGTGACATTACAAGTTTGTTCAATCTTTACTTTGTTTTGATTCTTTACTTTTAGGAGGTTATAATTTCGCTGAAATCTTTATTTAGGTGACATTTTCATCGCATCTTCTAATTCTAATTTGGTTTAAACCTTTATTTTGACCCTTGTTTCATCTAATTTTTATTTTAAGGAGCTTATTATATTGAAATCTTTATTCTGGTATTTGTCAAAATCAAATATTTATTTTTAGCAGGTTATAATTTTATTTAAACCTTTATTTCGGTTTTTGTTTAATTGAACCCTTATTTTTATCCGTTTTTGATTTTATTTAAACCTTTTCTTGGTCCACGTTTGGTTATCGAATCATTTTAAGCAGGTAATTGTTTTATTTAAACCTTTATTTCGGTTCTCGTTTAATCGAATCTTCACTTTTATCAGGTTTTGATTGTATGTAAACCAAGGATTTAAAACGTTATAATATCGATATGTTTGCTGTTTCGTGATTGGTTAATTCATAGTGAATTAATGTAATGGTATATGATATAACGGCGTTGTCTTCTAGCGCTAGTTGGCGAACCAATCACGAAACAGCATGAAACGCTGCGAACCAATCACGAAACAGCATGAAACGCAGTGAACCAATCACGACATAGCATGAAACGCGCAAACATATTGATATTATAACGTTTTAAATCCTTGATGTAAACTTTTTTTGGTCTTTGTTTCATAGAATCTTCATTTTTTGCAGATTGTAATTTCATTCAAACTACTGAGTTTTTCGGGTTAATTTTTGTTTATGGTCTAAAATCATTATGTATAATAAAACTAAGTTGATAAAATGTGCGTGCCGATATAATTTAAAAAAGAGTCCCGGCACGATAAAGGGATAAGTCCCTTAGTGTAGAAGCGCCATCTGTTGTCGAGTATTTGAACTTCATTCAGTATAACGATTATTTGGGTTACATTTCGAAAGGCGCTGCGAGCAATTGCAGCATGTGTAGTAATGGCGCGAAATTTAAAATTCCAATTTCAATAAAGTCTTCAATTACATTTGTTATATTTCAACTACCACGTAATCTCATATCAACTCCCGAGCGAAGTCGGGCATCATAGCTAGAATTATACAAATTATTAAAGATGTTGTGTTAATTATACCGTTTTCGGCACTCTATGAGTATAAAAATTTATAGGTATCTACGAGCAAATAGTGTAGCGGCAATTTACGAGGTAATGTAATATATGGTGGTAACTCACGATGGTAAGCAGCCCGCTGACCACGGCGGAGATAAGGTCCTTGCCGGCTCTGGCGGTAACCATCGTGTTGTGCGCTCCGGACACCGCAGGACCGTGGTCTGCTGTCACTATGAGAACTAGCTCGAAGAATTTGCAGGCCCAGTCAGGAAGCTCGCGTTGGAACCTGAGAAATACGCAGGTATGAACAGTTTCTGCAGCCTTTACCAAAAATAGACCTTAGTGTTTATGTATATATGTTCACAGGACAAATTACACTTCCTGATCTAACCCCAAAGTAAGCAAATTATTTGCATGTGTTATGGGTGTTAGTCTAGTATACTAATACATAGAAATACATATATAAATACCAGAATATATTTAATAAACAACCAAACCCGGAAATACAAACAATGATGCTCATCAGACAAATGCTTGTCCCCGTCGGGGATCGAACCCGAGCCCCGTCGATTGCGTAGTGAGGGTCGCTAACCACTCGACCAACTCGGTCAATACAACGGTGAAAACATTGCTGTTATTGCTTCAGAAAATGTTGCAGAAATCTATTACTAGCAAGTCACGGCGGAAGTGACATGTCAGACTTTTTGACTTTTACGAAATGCCTGGCTATAACCCAGTTTTTGTATATCTTAAGATAACACACAAGCAGATGGCTCTAATGATGAAAAGAGAAACCATCGCCCATAGACAACAAAGATGTTAATGATACGTTGCTATCGGTGTGGAAGGATGACAATGCCACATGTATAAGATTACTGGCTACCTTACCCTCCAAATCGGAACATACACAATAGGGTGAAGCATTGGCAGCAAATACACAGAAGAGATGTTGCGGAACTCGACCACATAGTAATCACGATGGTAGTAACAATGTATCCAATCGGCCACCTTCTACGACCTGCCTGGCAGATCAGCAGTTCGCCTTTTCTTCCAGAAAGCTCGGACCAAGATGGGAATTTTTTCTTCTTCAAATCAACTGTTAAATCAAATCATCTTGTTGATGAGTAACTCAAATGTAACTCCTGGAAACAAACTTATGTGGCGCCGCTGGTCCGTACCGCCAAGGATTTATAACGTTATAATTTCGATATGTTTGCGTCGTCATAATTGGTTATGGTATATGATATTGTCTTCTAGCGCTAGTTGGCGAACCAATCACGAAACAGCAAACATATCGAAATTATAACGTTTTAAATCCTTGCGTACCGCTGATGGTTATAGTGATGGAACCAACGGGTTAATATTGTCAGGGTGACGTCATAACTGTGGAGGTTGATGACGTCACACTCGTGACTAATGGTGTGACTGATATATTAGTATTCGCTAAGATATTAGTAATATTGAAAGGATTCGTGGATTAGTAATCCGGCGAACCGTAATATGCTAATATTTCATATTCGCCTAATATCTGTAACTTCTATTTAAAATGAATCGGATATCATTCGGAATAGTTTGGATTCACTAGATTGGCGCCCATCGGATTCGTGAAAATATTCAAATATTTTCACGATTCGCCGCGCCGTACGTACGAATGAGACAGACGTACTTCCTGCAGTATCAGTCCGACAGTATCAGATCTTATTTCTTTTGGTTTAAGGTCCAAATTACAGTGAAATATTAGTTAAAACTGATATATTAATGTTTATTAAGATATTATAATATTACAAAGTGAATATATTAGTATCACTAATCTTGAGAAATATAGGTATTAACCACCGACCACACAGCCCATAGACACCTAATAATAGGCGAATGACTTGTGTCAACACATCTGACTTATAGTTCCGATGTAAATGTCCACGCGCCAATGAGTAGTGATTGGGTAATCAATGTCGACCAATCAGATGCTCTGTACATTACTATCTGTCACTGTGGCCTTGAGTTAGCCAAGTACGGCGTTGCAACCCCGCTCCGTCTTACCTCAGCTAGTTGCCAGAATGCATTCAATACGGAAAATCAAACTGTTTTCAAAAATTTGAAATCAATCAAAAATTTGAGAAGTGTTGAAGCTTGTATATATGTGTTCAAGATAAATAATTGTGATATCGCGATTCAGGGTTTTATTTTTAAAGTTCATTAATTTCTTTTTTTTTTTGTAGATTGCTTGAACCACTACACTTATCATCACTCACCATAGCAGACTGATGGTGCCGCCGACTCCAAGCTGCCTCTCCAGCACCTTGCTGATGGGTATTCCACAGTAGCTCAACTCCTGGCCTCTCTCGTCACAAATGGTGCTGATGAATGCAGCTGGCTTCCGAATAATACCCAATTTCTAAAACAAACGGGAAGGTTTTATACTTATCGAATGGACGTAATATATTTTGATAAACTCTTAGTACCGTTTGCGATATACTATAATCTAATTATAACATTAAACACGGATAGTGTAATGTGTGTATAATAAATAGACTCGCCTACTCGTAACGAGTGCGCTAGTAGAGGTGAGGTGAGCAACGGCTCGCCGCACACTTTGTCCGGCTGCCTAGTGAGTAGCTGCGTCTTATAATTTAAATTCAAAATAATATAATAAAACTTATTATAAATAAAATTAAATTTATTTACGTCAAAATCGAGACAAAAATCCAATGTAAAATTAAATAAAATTAAAGTCTAACATTATATTCATGGTTTTATTAGTATCTATTTGAAGATCAGGTTTTACTTTTAAAGACCCGGCCGAATTTTCAGAGGCTATGTTCAAAAATATGTTCGATTTGTGTAATAATAAAAAAAAAATTTAATAAATTCAATAATTCATTTTTATCCGACACAAAAACAAAACGCATGGATATAATTTCAATTACACAAGACTCGAACTAAAATATTTTAGTGCATTCAATCAGATTAAAAGTGATCGGGAAAAAAGTACTTCGACCGACAAATTACATAATAGTTACTGTCGTTATACATATCCATACTAATATTATAAATGCATTATCCATACTAATATTTTAAATGCGAAAGTAACTCTGTCTGTCTGTCTGTCTGTTACGCTTTCACGGCTAAACCGCTGAACCGATTTGGATAAAATTTGGTACAAATATAGTTTGAGACACAAGAAAGGACATAGGGTAGTTCTTATCCCGGAAATCCCACGGGAACGGGAACTATGCGGGTTTTTATTTTAGATTTTTTTTCATGCGAACGAAGTCGCGGGCACAGCTAGTTATATATATATATATATATATTTGAAAGTGTCTGTCTGTCTGTTACGCTTTCACAGCTAAACCGCTGGACCGATTTTCATGAAATTTGGCATGGAGTTAGTTGAAGATCTGGGGTCAAACATAGGCTAATTTTTTTTTCAAAAATCAATCCCTGGAGGGCTGAAATAGGGGATGAAATTTTTATTTAAAGCTATTTGGATGACTTATTAATATACTCGCGGGCGAAGCTGCGCGGGTCCGCTAGTTATAGATAAATGTAAAACGACATACTGTCGGCTTTATAGAGTTCATTCACAAGACTCGGTGCATCGGATTCATGAATTTAGTGGGATATTTTTGAACGCACTTTCAATGCAATATTTAGTTCCTAATTTTAAAAATTTGGCCGGACCTTAAAAAGTAGCCCTATATAGTTAGAAACACGAGTCTTGATCAATATTATAAATGTGAATTTCATCCACAGTATGTATAGAAAACCCTGTCGGATAATTAATGGTGTTATTTGGTACCGTAATGTGTAATAATTTTATGGATATTAATTAATTAGTTTTCCCAACAAAAAAAATAATCTTAAATGGTATTTTCATACATTAAGTATGACAACACCTACAAATACGTAAATTCTATTATCAAAGAATGCCGCGCTAGTCGGATGCTACCAAAGGACATTCAGCGCGTATAAAGATTCTTAGTAAAAAGCCGAAAAACAAATAGCGTTCCTTTGCGTGGTGTTTGTGCGAAAGCCGCCAAAGCGAAACAATGAAGCAAACAGCGACAAGGTGTTGTCATTTTTAAAATATTTACTTAACTCTAGGGAAATATAAGTAAAAATACGAATATTAAAAAAACTATATCTTTTTTATTTTCAGAAATAAAGTAATTTTAATATTTTTTCCAGTAATGCCTTTAACCAACCTATTTGCCTCTTTCGGATCGGACAGGGTTTTCTTTACACACTGTATAATGAAGAACTCATTTAACTAGTCATACGTATGTATATCTAATCACGTATGTATGTCCAATCTTTGTTTCCAATTGATTGCACATGTCCATTATTAGAGAGAACCTCGTATATAAAGTACCTTGGAGTATATATTGATGATAGACTTAACTGGAATAAACATATATCTTATATCACTAACAGGTTACGGAAGCTTATTTACATTTTTAAAGATCTTCGAATAATTTCTAATCAAACCTTATTACTACAGACATATAAAGCACTAGCAGAATGTCTTATCACATATTGCATTTGTTCTTGGGGAGCAGCAATTAAAACCTATTTACTTGAAGTCGAACGAGCACAACGCGCAGTTCTTAAAGTCTTACTGAACCTACCCTACAGATCACCAACAGCTAGAGTCTATGAGAAAGCAAAGGTTCTAACAGTACGGCAAATTTTTGTTTATGAATGCATAAGAAGATCATAAAACCGTAGCTCCTACCTCGACCACAAGTAGACGAGATAAAACCGGTAATGTTCCCCGTGTCAAAAGTGCATTTGCTAAACACACATATAATTTTCATGCATAAATTGAATTAAATTTACTATAAAGTCTTGGTTTATAGTAAATTTAATTCAATTTATAAGGTAAGAAAATTAACCAACCATGGTATTAAAGATAAATTAAAAACATGGCTCAGTGCTCAATGCTACAAAGAAACTGAAGAACTTTTTAATATATTGGCATGATTCTTATTCACAAATAATTAAAATACTTATACTCATTATAGCATGATTCTAACACACAATTAATTAAAATACTTATTATCCTCACAAGCTTGGCGTGTATCATAGTACCCAGTTTCATGAAATTGGTGACAAGGATTACAAGCAGTTATACACACACGTACAGATAAACAAATATTCGCTTATACCACCCCCCCCACACACGCACAAACACACACACACATACATACACACACATTCACACACACGTACACACACATTATCACGCATGTACTCGCGCGTTGCACCCCACCCACATGCACAGGTCGTCATTACATATAATCGTACTTTTCAATATTATAGTAGGTATTATTATCTTTCTGTACTTTTCTCTGTGATTGTAACTATTAATGTGATACGTATAAAAAATGGGAAGGAACTATCATTTGAAACACAGCTCACGCTAACTCAAATGATAGCAGCACATTGTCAACGTTTAAAATTAATTGTTACAATAAAGATTATTATTATTATTATTATTTATTATTATATCTAGTGACCGTCCAATCCACGGAATCGATCAAAAAGCAAAGAAAAATTTTGCCATTTTTGATATTGGCTTAGTTAGTTAGCGTCCCGACCTGAGAGATTGTCGTAGGTTCCAATCCCAGCGTCTCGATTTTTTTTTTGTTTTTCAGTTTTTCAAACTTTGCAAATTTATTTTAAATTGACCCAAAACGTCACGATGTTAAAACACGTCTTTGCCTTATCTCGTTTTTTACGGTGGTGTACTAAAACGAGACACTGCCAGCATTACAGAGTTCAATCACAAGACTCGTAGAGATAGATGGCTGAGTTCTGCATTTTCTCGCCCGGGTCTGTTACCACCGCCTTACCTATTCCTGCCGCAATAACGTCAGTGCTTATGAATGTCGTGTTCCGGCTTAGAGGGTAAGGTAGCCGGTAAACTTATATATGTGGCATTAGACCTCGCCACAAGATAGCAACTCACCATTAACATCTTTGTTGTCTATAGGCGATAGTTGACTCCACAAGGAGACCCAGCTGCTTCTTAACTATTTTATAATACAAAAAAAAGACTCGGTGCATTCAATTCATGAATCTAGTGGGATATTTTTAAACGAATATTTTTATATGATCGTATTATAATTTTACAATATTAATTGAAACGCACTTCCAATTCAATATTTAGTTCCTAATTTAATTTTAAAATTTAACCAGCCTTTTAAAAGTAACCCTGTATTTACAGGTACGTGTTTCTTAATAACGGTATAAATGGTACGTTAAAGTAACATACTGTTACGAATAATCTAGAAACGTGTAGAGTTGGAACGCTGGAGAGATCTAGAAATAAAAGAAAGAGATAGCTACTCCTATTGACAAACAAATAGTTGACCTAAGCTATGCCAAAATGGACTTTGTCGTATATGGCATAAAGTTGAAAGTAGCGTGTACTAGGATTTATGAGTCATAACTTGTTTACAATAATAAGTGATAAGAAGTGATTCATTGTTTCTCGATACATTTAGATTTTTCTGGATCCAGGTAGAACTTTACCCTGCGTATAAATAGAGATATGTTGACAAATACAGGGCAGTTTTTATGAAGCGATTGAAAGCGATACTGGAAGCAACCCGTACGAAGCGAGAAATATTTTATTGTGTAGTCGGTTAAGTTTGGACATAGTACAGTGAGTGACTAGTGTTATTCAGAGTATTTAAGTATTACATTGTGCTGTGTTGTGTGTATCAGTATTGTAAATATACGGATTTATTATAAGTGGTGTTTTCTTACAATTACGAACTCCAAGTACGTAATAATACTTAAAGTAAGTACCGTCAAAATCAAATCAAAATATGTTTTATTCAAGTAGACCAGGGCTGTCCAAGCCAGATACCATCCTGGGCTAATATGAATTACCAATGAGATTGGAGGGCCGCAAAGGCAACTTAGCAAATAAAAATTTAAAAAGTAAATCATTTACAGTATATTTGGGGAAAATACACAAACCCAAATACTGTTAAGGAAAATCTATACAAATAAATAAAATTTGTGTGTCTGTTTGTAATATTAAAATAACCGGTTTTAACTAAGTGCATATGCATGTATACACGGTACATATAACAAAATAGCACTTTTTACGATTTTTGTCTGCCTGTCTGTTTGTTCCGGCTAATCTCTGGAACGGCTGGACTGATTTTGACGGGACTTTCACTGGTAGATAGCTAATGTAATAAGGAGTAACTTAGGCAACTTTTTTTAAAAAAAATCCCACGCGGACGAAGTCGCGGGTACATCTAGTTATTAAATTAAACGTTATATCGTAAAAGGCGGGCTTATGTTGTAAAAAGATTTCTTATATCTTACGCGCACGAAGAGACAGTACAATTTTAAGTATGTTAAGGTGGATTAAAAACACTTTGCGGACCGCACAATTATAAGCAGCGGGCCGCATGCGGCCCGCGGGCTGTGCGTTGGATAGCTCTGAAGTAGATCATTACAGACACTTGACGAGTCGACATTTTATTAAAAATTACTACCAGATCGGAACGAGATCACACACTGAGAACATCCGGCGGAGGAAACTCAGTAATTTTTTTTTATAATATCACTTTATATTTTGTTATAATACGTACCATTTATACCGTAAAGAAGATTTCACAACTTACCCTCGCCCAGTCATAATCCATGGGAACCTTTGGAGGTTCCACCTCTTCCTTCACGATGATCTTGCCTTCTGATACTAATTTCTTGTAAACCTACAAATAAAAAAATATTAAAAAAAATAGGTACTTAAATTTTGACCTAATCTATACATCAGCGATGTGCCGAGTACGATTTGACTGGAGTCAGACTCGATTCCTGCTTTGGAACTCGCCTACTTGAATACTAATTTATTCCTCCTATATATTGGCTATTTTTAAGAATGGACCAACTGCCGTTCTGCCAGGCAGGTCGTAAAAGGCGACCGATTGGCTATCAAGTCACTACCATCGTGGCTACTAGGTGGTAGAGTTTTTTTAGAGCATTGTCTCGCCCGGATCTGGTACCACCGCCTTACATATTCCTGCCGCAATAGCGTCAGTGCTTGTTGCTGTGGTGTTCGGTTTGGAGGGTAAGGTAGCCGGTAAACTTATGCATGTGGCATTAGACCTCGCCACAAGATAGCAACGTACCATTAACATCTTTGGTGTCTATAGGCGATGGTTGACTCTTTCCATCAGGAGACCCATCTGCTTGTTTGTTATCTTATGATATAAAAAAGCAGCTAGTAATATTATAAATACGAAAGTTCGGATGGATGGATAGGTGTTTTTTACTCAATCACGCAAAAACTACTGAACGGATTTGGATGGAATTGGGCACAACGGTAGATGATGACATTTATCCCGGAAAAATTAGGTGATCCCTCGGGATTAACCAAAAACTTCTATAATGTAGCGGGCTGCATTCTACAGCTTGTAAGTATAATTTATATAAATATTATAAATGCGAAAGTTTAGATGTTTGGATAGATGTTTGGATGGATATTTGTTACTCAATCACGCAAAAACGTATTTGAATGAAACTTGGCACACAGGTAGATAATGATCTGGAATAGCACATAGGCTATTTTTTATCCCGGAAAAATTAGGTGATCCCGCGGGGTTCAGCAAAAACTTTTATAATGCAGCGGGCTGCATGGTCCAGCTAGTATACTAGTATATTATATTAAGTTTATCTGTCTGGTTATACAATTCCGATGGCAAATTGTATAACCAGACAGATAAACTCCTTCACATCTATCCTTTATTAAAGACACATTGCAAATATGCAATACGTAAATGGTTTCTGTCAATGAATTATGAGGATACTGAAAATTTTCTTTATAACCAAACCGTTTGATTAATGTATTTTTTCATCTTTTCTTTCGCTGAATTGATATATATATATAACACTTATTTACTTTTAAACTTGATATGACATTGATTATGTATTATTATATATACACACCACACACACACATAACATAAATAGATAGATATACACACCACACATGCTTGCATACGTTTAAAAACTTATATCATAATTCTTTTGTATCTTCCAATTTGCAATTTAAATGTGTTCAAAAACATTGTGCCTATTTGAGAGGCGGAGGCCAGGAGATTCCTAATACGGGTACAACTCAGTTTGGATTTGTCTCCCCAAACAATCCTACGCTTACTAATGTTTAATTGAATGTACAGTTGTGAAAAAAAAAGGGAGAAATTAATAAAGATATTATTATTATTATTATATTCCGGCGCTCACCTGGTGGATGGCGGTCCCCAAGGTGTCGAAGGAGTCTGGCACGACCACTCCGTAGGCTTTGAGAGCGGCGTTCTTAGCGGCGGCCGCCTCCCGCGCCGAGCCCGCCAGCGAGCCCGCGTGCCCGAACTGCACCTCCGACGTGAACATGTCTGCACACACACACACACACTTATATACCACTACCTGTAGCCTGCCACTCCACACTGCCCCTCCCCCGTAGGTGATAGCGTGATGATATGTAGCCTATATATTGACCCGACCTGTTAGTAATATTGTTACGTACTCGGGTTCGCAATTGTAAGAAAACACCACTTATATTAAATCCGTGTATTTACACAACACAACACAACGTAATACTAAAATACACTTTACACTCTAGTCACTCGCTATACTATCACTGAACTTAGAACACTACACAATAAAACACTTCCCGCTTCGCACTTGTCACTTGATGTATCGCTCTCGATCGCTTAATAAAAAACTGCCTTGTGTTTGTCAACACCATTGTATTTATAGGCAGGGGAAAGTCCTAGCTGGATCCAGAAAAATCTAAATGTATCGGGAAACAATGAATCACTTCTTATCGTAAACATGTTATGAGTCCTAAATCCTAGTACACGCTATTTTCAACCTTATGCCATATCCCACAAAGTCCATTATGACATAGCCCAGGTCAACTATTTGTTTGTCAATAGGAGTAGCTATCTCTTTCTTTTATTTCTAGATAATTACCACGCGCGCGCTCCAACTCTACACGCTTCTAGATTATTCGTAACAATATTCATGCAAAATTTGAAGTAAATCCATGCAGTAATTTTTGAGTTTTTTGAGTAGGCATCCACTGAAGAAGAACTTTTCAAAATTCAACCCCGAAGGGGATGAAATAAGGGATAAAAGTTTATATGAAACTTTTTATTCCCTAGACATATTTGCTGCCCTTCAAAACAATTTCTTAGTTTGTTAGTGTAACTTGCAATTACACTACTTACCGATGAAATAAAATCCTTTCAAGGGTACTTTTTAAGCCTTGTCATCTCATTAGGTATGATAATATGAATAACAGTACAATATGAATTATTTCTATTTTTTCACGATTTACGAAAGTCATAAAAGTGTTTTTTATTTATATTTAAAAACGTAAAACGTTCCCTATTACGAAATTATAAGTATGTTTTTCATTTATATATAATAAAGTAAAATGTTCCTTATTACGAAAGTTATAAGGTTGTTTTTATTTATATGTAATAAAGTATAATGTTCCTTATTACGAACTAGCGACCTGCCCGCGGTTTCTCCCGCGTAGCTTTTGTTTCCGAGGGAATATCGGAAAGGTTCATGTACTGAAAGCTTCCTCAAGAATCAATCTATCTATTAAAAAAACCGCATCAAAATCCGTTGCGTAGTTTTAAAGATTTAAGCATACATAGAGACAGACAGAGAAAGCGACTTTGTTTTATACTATGTAGTGAAGTCATAAAGGTGATTTTTATTTATATATAATAAACCTTTCCTTATTACACAAGTCATAAAGATGTTTTTTTTAATTTTTATATAATAAAATAAAACGTCCCTTATTACGAAAGTCATAAAGGCGTTTTTTAATTATACATAATAAAGAAAAACGTTCCTTATTCCAAAAGTCATAAAGGTGTTTTTTTGATTATACATAATAAAGAAAAACGTTCCTTATTACGAAAGTCATAAAGGTGTTTTTAATTATACATAATAAAGAAAAACGTTCCTTATTACGAAAGTCATAAAGGCGTTTTTTAATCATACATAATAAAGAAAACGTTCCTTATTACAAAAGACAAAGGTGTTTTTTGATTATACATAATAAAGAAAAACGTTTCTTATTACGAAAGTCATAAAGGCGTTTTTTAATTATACATAATAAAGAAAAACGTTCCTTATTACAAAAGTCATAAAGGTGTTTTTTAATTATACATAATAAAGTAAAACTTTCCTTATTACGAAAGTCATAAAGATGATTTTTATTTTATTTTCGTAAAAATATACAACTTACCGGAACAGGTGCCGATACACCAAGCGACGATTGGTTTGGTGATGACTTTGTCCCGGAGAGCACGGCAGACATGATATTCCTCAACACCACCAACTTCTCCGAGGAGGACGAGCATCTTCACATTTGGATCAGCTTCGAACCTGTTCATAATATTTTAGACTTTTTTTACAAAAATAGATAAAAAATACATATTCTATGTTAAATAAAATAAAAAGATAATATAATAGTTGGCGAAACTGCTTAAAAATTTGTTTTTTTTTTATTAATTAACCTTATTTATATTAACCAAAAAATATTTTTTTGTTTATAATAAAAAATTTGCATTTTTTCAAAATTTTACAAAAACGCTCTGGTCTGTCATGGCGTCTTACGGTCATAATGATTTTACCGTGGTAACATCTACATTACATACTCTGTGGTTTTTAAGAAAATGGCAACATCAAGATGTGTTACCACGGCGTGACGTAACGCTTCCAGATTTGCGGTAACTGTCACGCGACTTAATGTTTTTTAATATGCTTTAAAGTCACATAAAGTGCGGTGAAATAACCATTTCACATACTACTCGGTACGATCCGGTAGTAATTCTAAAAAAACAGACATGTCAAAAGTCCATGAAATTAATAAAATATTCCTTGGATTGGTGAATAAAGTGTAATTTACTATTGGAATGTTATTACGTCGACTAAATGACAGTCACACATCGGCTGTAAAAATGTTTTATTAACTGTAATTTACTGGGATTTACATTTTTTTTATCCACAGATATCCAGCCAAAAAGAATGTGATGCAAGGGACTGAACTTCTTTACGAACAAAATATTTTTTTGCCATAACGATTTAAGTCTTTTTGCATTTCTTTTTTTCTTTTCATAGTATAAGATAGCAAACAAGCAGATGGGTCTGCTGATGGAAAGAGTCAACCATCGCCTATAGACACCAAAGGTGTTAATGGTGCGTTGCTATCTTGTGGCGAGGTCTAATGCCATATGGATAAGTTTACCGGCAACCTTACCCTCCAAACCGGAACACGACAGCGACAAACACTGAGGCTATTGCGGCAGGAATAGGTAAGGTGGTGGTGCCAGACCCGGGCGAGACAATGCAGAACTCTACCACCTAGTAGTCACGATGGTAGTGACTCGTATAGCCAATCGGTCGCCTTTTACGAACTGCCTGGCAGAACGGCAGTTGGTCTATTCTTCAAAGGAGCCCAAAACCCACACGGGGAAATCTTAAACTTATATGCTAATATCTCACGTGTATGCTGCGTGATAAAATGTGATAACGATGGTGCAATAAGATATCTGTGCGCGAGCGTGTTCTATCGTTACAAATGTAAATAAAAAAAAATTGATAAACTTTTAATTTAACATTATAATTAATGTAAATAATTTATATATTAATACATGAACGAAAAATTTTGGACACCTTTTTAAGAGAACTGCGCGAAAAGTATGAAATTTGACAGAATTAAAATTTATATCGTGGAGAACTGCAGAAATTAAATAAAATGCATTAAAAATACAATTGATTAATAAAAATAAGCATTACACTCCTTGTATAATTCAGCATAAAAGGTACCATCTATACACACCTGAGCAGGTGATCGATGAAAGTAGTTCCTGGGTAACGGTCACCACCAATCGCAACTCCTTCCCGAACACCGTCCGCTTCTTTGGCCAATATGTTGTTCAATTCGTTGCTCATACCTCCAGAACGCGATACGTATGCTACGCTGTAAAATTAAAAAAAAAACAATGTACTATAGAAAACGTACAAAGTAACTATGGTACTTTATCACTGTCAGTTATAGTGCTATAAATTCCATCGTATTAGCAAACCGGATTTAGGAGAAGACATACGGGGCTATAGCCCCGGGGGCACCAACCACACAACCCATAGACCCCTAATAACAGGCAAATGGTTCTGTCAACACATCTGACTTATAGTTCCGATGTAAATGTCCATGCACCAATACCCAATCAGTGTCGACCAATCAGATTCTCTGTACATCACTGTGGCCTTGAGTAAGCCAATCACGATGTTGCAGCTCAGCTCAGCTAGTTGCCAGAATTTATTCAATACGGAAAATCGAACATTAGGCGTCTATGGGCTGTGTGGTCGATGCCCGGGGGCCTCCACAAGAGCCAGCCAGTCAGCCTGATAGCTGTAAATTTAAAAGTGATTGTGTAATAAATAAAATTTAAATTACATTTGTGAAACAGTACAAGTGTTTATATTACACATTTTATTTGTATAGGGGGCGTCCACAAATTACGTGAGATGTTTAAGGGGGAGAGGGGTCGAGTCAAATCTCATCTTATCTTACGTTGGAGGGAGGGGGAGTCTCGGCAAATATCACGCAATTTTTTTTCATATTGAAACAAAAATATATACTATTCTGATCCATTATCCAGATTGTACATACTTAAGTTAATCTTAAGTTTTTTTTTTATAGCAGAGGGGGCAAACGAGCAGGTGGTGCACCTGATGGTAAGTGATCACCGCCGCCCATGGACATCTGCAATACCGGGGGTCTTGCAGTCGCGTTGCCAGCCTTTTAAGAATGGTAATCTTAAGTGTAATCGTGATACGATTAAGATCATTCACTAATTCGTTCGAAAGAAAATAATTTCATTTATACTTCGACGTTATACATCCTTAACTAGTCGTAAATAAAAGCACGAAGCTTTTTTTCTTTTTAAAATAACAATCAAATGCATTTACATATTTCAGAAAGCCACATTTTGAAAATCTCACGTGAGATTGGGGGATGGGGGAGGGGGTTGAATAAAATCTCACATCTCACCAGGGGGAGAGGGAGCGACAGAAAATTAAAAAAAATACCTCACGTAATTTATGGACGCCCCCATAGATGTATAGATTACGTTCGTCATCTATACATATAATAAAATCGTAGGAAAGTCAAAACTGTACATTGAATATTTTTTTAAAAGTATACTTGGGGCGTGATCTACAATCGATATCGAAGCCGAAAATATAGTTTTTAGATTTTTTTTCTCTTTGTCTGTTTATCTGTTTGTCTGTATGTATGTCCGGGGTAAACTCAAAAAGTACTGTATGGATTTACTTCAAATTTTACATGAATATTACTAACAGGTCGGGTCAACATATAGGCTACATATTATCACGCTATCACCTAGCGGCCAGGTGCTGTGCGGAGTAAACGAAGTCCGCGCGGACGAAGTCGCTGGCAACAGCTAGTTATATATAAATATCTTTCAAAAGACGCTCTGTATTTGCCTTAAGGCTTCCAGACTTCTAAATCCAGCTACTTCTATCCATCGGGACAGACATCTGTTAGTTCGTCATACTATAATGAAAATAAGGTTTACGAGACCTTAGATTTCGAATCAGCGCATCGAAACATATAACCCTATATAACACAACTTTTCTAGAATCATTGTCATTTGAAACTCAATAAAAAGGAAGATAGAAAACAAAACACAATAATTTATATTTAATTTTAAAGACCTATTTAATGGTTCCAAAACGAGCCAAATATAAATAGTACAACCAAAGAGATTTTACTGCAACTTTTCACTTCTAAAATAAGCAAAACCTTTTATTTTTGACTCCTCCAACTTTGACAAGAGAAAGATCAAAATTATAAAATTGCATGCATTGCAACGCTGAACAAATAAAAATGGCTGTATCTCTGTCTAACAAGTTAGTATTTTTTCATAATAGACAATGCTACAAAAATTTTTGTCAGTGCTCTAATTTCAAATCATTTAAGAAAATAACGCCACCTTTAACAGCTTGCGGCCAATACGCCATTACTAAAATACGCTGCCAATTTAGGTAAGTTAAAATTTAATGTCAAATAATCCTTTTTTTACAAAATATTAAATTGATTTGAGCGTTTATTTGTATTTTTCTATAATTTTGGTGTGTACCTTAAATCTAAAATAAAAACTAATAGTTAAAATAACATGCTCAATTGCAATATAATTTATCAATTGTTATGTAGACAGTAAACAACTGTTGATAAGTTCGCCATTTTTTGGGACGAAATGGCACGGTTTTGCACACCATATAATGGTAGAATATGTCGGTAACTTAATTTATTTTTAACAACTTGTAACACCCATATTCTTGCAAATAAATATTTTCTTTCTTTCTTTCAGTTTCTCATATCTAGTAGTAGTATCTTTCATCTAAGTCCTCCAATCACCACCTCTCTCTTTCGTTTATTCCTACCTCAACACAAATTTTCACTCCTACGCTGGTTTTTTTGTGAGCTAATGTTAGAAAAGCTACAGATGTATCACTCACCTCCCCGGTCTGTACAGTTTGCTTTCGATGATGTTGTCGATCATACCCGCCGTGTTGCCGATCTTGAAGCAACCGGGCTTGATGCCGCCCACTGTTGCTGGACCAATTATGTTTACCTACGATACATTTATTTCATAAAACCTTTATCTGTGGCAAATTTATGATATTATGACGTTTACCTACAATAGATATATATTATCATGACGTTTACCTACGATTAATTGATATTATTATGACATTTACCTACAATATATTTATACTATTATGACCTTTACCTACAATAGCTTTATATCTTAAGACCTTTACCGTAATTTTATTTCACCATAGCCCTCACCTTCAACAGATTTATATCAATAATTTACCTTTATTATATATTTAACATAAATAGATAAATGAATTATAAACTTTACCCACTATAATTAACTGTTTTTTCTTTTTTTCTTCGAAATTCTCATGATGTTATGACCTTTACCCACAAAATGTAAATTTACATATAAATATAACTATGTTTGATGCGTATAATTACGTCCTTTAACCTTAAATAATTTATATTACAACTTTACGTGCAACATTTATATCATTAATCTTTATCTTCATATTATTATGACCTTTACTTTCAATAATTCATATTATTGAAAGTAAAGGTCATAATACCTTCCTGCTCTGTCTTACTTATGTCGTCTCGGGTACATTATAATTGACTGAAAAAACTCACCCCTCTAGCGTCAGCCAGTTTGATGATTTTCCTAGTCATATTCTCAGGGATGCCCTCAGCGATGATAACGATTGTGTTGATTTGGGGATGTTGCATTGCCTGTGAAAGATTAATGTAATCAATACATAAATACCATTGATATAAAAAACCCAAGATACACAATCAGTGTGTTAAAAACGTCCTCCAAAAATAAGTCAAAACCAAAACGTCCTCCACACAATTTAAAATTGTGCGTTCATTTCAAATAGAATCGGTCGGTCACGACACTGTCAATTTTATTTATTTTCGTACATTGCTTTGTAAAAACAACTATAAGTCTTGCACTTAAGGTTGGATATGCAAAGACATATGTTTTTGCTATATCTATAACTACTGTAGTGGCTCAAACAATCACAAACGCTACAAGAAAAATAATAAAAAATGAACAAAAATCAATAACAAATGGAAATAATGAAATTCAAAATAAAATCCTGAATCGCGATATCACAATTATTTATCTTGTAACACTATATACAAGTTTCAACGCTTCTCAAATGGACTTCGGTCCCCAGGCAGTACACCTTGCCTGGCTGGGAAGATCTTCCTTTTCCCCGTCCTTGTCTTTATGTGACGTCATCGACCTCCATAGTAATGACGTCACCTGACAAGCAGCTGGTCCGCTGGTTCCATCACTATGACCCTTCAGCGGTACGAACCAGCGGCGCCACACCACTTAAATAAAATTAGGGACACTTTTGAGTGTCAGTTTTGTTCGGGACTGTGCATCTAAGGTTTTTTACATCAATGATAAATACCGAATAGAAAATGTAACAGTATAAAGTAGGTATTACTCCTTTAAAATGCACTTTCACCAAATGCCGACGATGGAACGTATGCAATTTGTAACAGTATAATTTTTTTTTGGCGTATAAGATCGAAAATAAGCAGACGGTACTCCTAATCGAGACAACCATTGCTTATAGATATTAAGAAGTTAATGGTGCGGTATCGCGTGTCAGGGATCGAATGCTAAATGTATAAGTTTACAGGCTACCTTACCTTTTAATCCAGAACGCGGCGACAGGAATAGGCAAAGAAAAATAACAAACCCGGGCGAGACGATGAAGGCCGAGCCGCAGGCGACAACTTCAATGAGACACGCAATCGCTATTTCCACCGACTCATGTGTAGCGCTTTCTCAAAAAATACGAGGAAATAAAAAAAAATTAATCTCGTCGGAAATGACGATTGCTTGTCTCGATCATGGACGTCCTCGCCTGCGGTTCGGCCTTCAAACTCATGCTCGACCTGCTACTACTTATTTTGCGGCCTTTGTAATAACGTACATTTTTTTTCGCTTGTGGTGAAATCGCATCTTTGACTATAAAGCAATGCATGCATGCAATTTATACCACTATAAGAGTTTTAAATTCAAATGACACCTCAGCACGCTTTTTCATACATTACCAGCGCGTTTTTGACGTGACAACGTCTTATAATTCGATAGAGCTGGCTGCACGCACGAAAAAACATGACTCATGCGGCGTTACCTCGCTCTGAGGCGTTCCGTTTAAGGCTTGGATTACAAGCGAGAGCTTAAGACGTTGTCACGTTCAACTATCGTCTGTAAACCAACTTTACAGACAACCGATTTTTTTTGTTTCAAATTCAATAACGCGTAGGCAACGACTTATTTTCTATGTAAGTGAATAAGATACTTCGCGTACTTGTTATTCAAAAATAACGACTATATTTCCGCTCATGTTTGGGAAAAATATATTCCTTAAAACACGGTCATTTATAAACCGATTTAGAAAATTATTTATTGAACACTTAAAAATTTTTTTTTTGTTCGGAGAAGGTACAATCCCGTGTAGTCTCATTTTAACTTGGTGAAGATCTGATGTAGGCTTCAGGAGATACAGGGATGGGAAGTTTTACTGCGTTAAGGAACTATGAAATTTTATTGCGTTAAAGAATTATGAAGTTTTACTGCGTTAAAGAATTATGAAATTTCACTGCGTTAAAGAATTACAAATTTTACTGCGTTAAAGAATTATGAAGTTTTACTGCGTCAAAGAATTATGAAATTTTACTACGTTAAAGAATTATGAAGTTTTACTGCGTTAAAGAATTATGAAATTTCACTGCGTTAAAGAATTACAAATTTTACTGCGTTAAAGAATTATGAAGTTTTACTGCGTTAAAGAATTATAAAATTTTACTGCGTTAAAGAATTATGAAGTTTTACTGTGTTAAAGAATTATCAATTTTTACTGCGTTAAAAATAATGAAGTTTTACTGCGTTAAAGGATTATAAAGTTTTACTGCGTTAAAGAATAATGAAGTTTTACTGTATTTAAGAATTATGAAGTTTTACTACGTTAAAGAATTATGAAGTTTTACTACGTTAAAGAATTATGAAGTTTTACTACGCTAAAGAATTATGAAGTTTTACTACGTTAAAGAATTATGAAGTTTTACTGCGTTAAAAACTATGAAGTTTTACGTTAAAGAATTATTAAGTTTTAATGTGTTAAAGAATTATGAAGTTTTACTGTGTTTAAGATTTATGAAGTTTTACTACGTTAAAGAATTATGAAGTTTACTACGTTAACGAATTATGAAGTTTTACATTAAAGAATTATGAAGTTGTACTACGTTAAAGAATTATAAAGTTTTACCGCGTTAAAGAATTATGAAGTTTAACTGTGTTAAAGAATTATTTTACCTGCATTGTACTATCGTAGGCGGATCTCAGCGAGGCAAAGTTGACCAACACCGTGGCTTCTTGGTGCTTCCTCATGGCTACATCCATGTCGCTGAACACTGGAACAATATTTTTATTAATTAACTTCTTAGGATTTCAAACAAATAGATGGCTCGTCTGATTGAAAAAAAACGCATCGCCTGTAGACACCAAAGATGTTAATAGTGCATTGCTATTCGAAATGTCTGATGCATCAGTTTACTTTACCCTCCAAACCAGAACACGACAGTGACAAGCACTGATGCTATTGCGGCAGAAATAGGTAAGACGATGGTACCAGACTCGGGCGAGACAATGCAGAATTCTACCACCTAGTTGCCACCATGGTTGTCACTTACATAGTCAATCGGTCCCTTTTAGGACCTGCCTGGCAGAACGACAGCTGGTCTATTCTACAATGGAGCCTTGAAACACGGGGGAAAAGTATTCCCCCATGTTTCTAGGCTAGGTATCAAACTAGCTAGCTAGCTAGGTTTCTAGCTATCAAACGGTCGAATCATCAAAATGGCTCTGACGATCTGACTGGGTTTTTTTTAAATATTTAAAACACTCACCCGGTACAAACACCTCCTTGTTACCGAAGTAGTACTTCTGTTTGTGGTCAGCTGTGAACGGATACACTATGGCTACCACTGATGGTTCCGACCGTCGGCAGATATAGTCGAAGTCGAGCATACCCTGGAAACAAAATATAGTGTTAAAATCCGTAAATAGGAAGTTTAATAACAACAAAAAGGAATTTATTATTTGCGGTTGGTTCAATACATTTTCTAGGGATTGAACGGCAAAATTAAATTTGTCCTTTGATCTTGTTATTATTGTTATTTTTACTGCATGTAAAAAAACCATCTGATGGTTTCCATGATGGAACGATCGTCTATAATATCGCCTATAAACACGAATAATGTTATTGGTATCTTCTCAGCGGTTTAACCCTATAAACGTTGGAATATCATATGCAAAATTTTATCGGCTACCTTACTCTACAATCTTGAACACAATAGCACAGAATACTTGGAGACTAACAGAAGTCAATGTTACATACAAGTAATATTCGAGCATAGCACACATAGACACCTCTCACGGACGCGATATCTCGTACTGGTGCGAAACGAACTGTCCCGAACCATAATCGTGTCAAGAATCATCGTTATTGCCGCTGCTAAGCCTCCCCAAACCAAAACCCGATAGTGTAAAAAATGCTGACACCAAATAGGTGATATATAATCGTTTTGTTTAGCATACATTAAGCTATACCAGATTGCTTAAAGAATATTAAGCTATATGTATTGCATAAAATACATAGCATATGAGACAACTATCTATATGCATTGCTTAACATACATACCACATGAGATAACAGTCTATATATATATATATATATATATATATATATATATATATATATATATATATATATAAATAAGATGCCATTTTTTATGTATAACCTGAATTGCACGATTCTGCATTCCCCAAACGATTGCTTTAGTTCTATCAGTGAAGAGCGGTCTCGATGTAGACAACTGCTGGCCGAGATCCACCCGGGTTGGTGCTTGAGAGCAGATGAGGTTCAAAACTGAGTGATTGATTTCTGGAATGTCTACTTTCCGAATAACCTGAAAACAAAATATGTTATTGTTCAAGCGATACATTTAACTTCACGCTACGTATGTGGATAAGGATTTTTTTGCCCCGATTTTCGTAAATCGAGTTCACCAGATCTCCACGTTTGAGGTGCTAGGAAACTTTTCTGACTATATTCACGAGTATGTGTATGTAAATATCTCATAACTTTTGTTGTAGTAAGTATGACAAAATCGCTTGAAGACACGAAAGTTTCCACGTGTTCCCAGTAGGTCGGAGTAATAAATTGCACCGGATATACATCGGACACTATCAAGCATTTGACTACATTTCTTTTGCCAAAGATTACACTCCCAAAGAATGTGATGTGCAGTTTGTTCACATTTACAATTTAATGTAGAGCACTCGCAAAAAGGAGAAGGAACTAATTTCAACGAGAATAATTTAGCTTTAACATTACTATCCACGCTTTACTTAAGCGATCCCGGACGCAAGGGAAAAAGTTATACAAATGCCGTCCTTTAGTTGAACAACACCAACGCGACTGCTGTTCATCAATTAAGTCAATTACTGGATTAAAAGGGCGACGTATTTTTGTTTGAGCTTGCGGGTTGATAAATTCTGGATTGATAAAATTTCTATATAGATGGTTAGTGGAGAACAGAATTTCTCTCTGCGCTCTCTCGATCGATATTGGTAGCGTTTTAGATGCACCACCCCATGTACTACTGTACTACCGTACGGTAAGTGATTATGGATTGACATAGAGCAAATGATTTCATTAAGTGTCTAATTTCTTCCTGAACTCTTCTGATTTTGTAGCCACGATGTAATTGTTGGTTTGTAATAAAACAGGGATGTTTTGTGATTATTATCATCACATCACACACAAACAGGGAGGTGGTTTTGTGATTATTATCACACTGTCACTGTCGTGTTTAATTGTATGCTTGACATATAATTGAAGAAAATGTTCGGCTACTCGGTTTGCTTTAAGTTTTGTGAATATGTGTTTTTTCCAGATAAAGCGGCAGTCTAAATAAAGTCCAAAGTACCTGATTTCATTCACACAGGCGATATTTAAAAATGGGTAAAGTGTTTGGGTCACGCGTAATGTAGGGTTCCGAAGTTGCCCATAACAATAATGCGGACTAACAAGAGGGCTTTTATAGTTTCATACTATGAACATTTAAGCTATTCAACGTCAATGACAAATATATATCCGCACCACAAGTTGACCGCCTATAAAAACTTCTCTAAGTACATTTTATAAGTTTGTACAATTTTGAATTCACCAATAAGCGCACGTTATTTGTATTCACCAATAAACGTACGCTCTTTAAATTGACCAATGAGTGTGCGCTATTTTACTGTCCAAAGATCGCGGCCAATGAGCACGCATGCACGAACAATGTATGATCACTACTTGAACTAACCAATGAGCGCACGCTATTTGTGTTGACCAATAAGCGCGCACTATTTGAATTCACCAATAAACGCCGGCTATTTAAATTGCCCAAGGGGTGTGCGCTATTTGTATTGCCCAAAATTTGCGGCCAATAGCGCGCATAATTTGAATAGACCAAAAAGCTCACGATATTTAAATTCACCAATAATCATGCGCTATTTGTATTGACCAATGAGTACGCACTACTAGAACTAACCAATGAAATGAATGCTTTAAAAATTAACCAATGAGCGCGTGTTATTTCAACTGACCAATGAATGCGCGCAATGGTAGAGTTGGCCATCGAATTGTACAAACTTAATCATTTACTATATATTTCTCTTTCTTCTATCTACTCACCGGATTCTTCGGTTTAGGCAGTTGTTTAGGCGCGTAGTCGAGCTGATGGTCTGGTGGGATTGGGTGGTGGCCCAGCGCGAGCCCCACGATAGCCGTCATGTTTGTCTCGGGTCCGAACACGTACATGGGAATACGGAGACGCTCACCCACTTCCCGCATTTGTCTGGAACACCACAATATTATAATTACATACCAAACGACGACAAATACAACATATTCCACCCCATGTTGGTCCGAAACTCTTTGAAGAATATGATACCTACCATTCTGCCAGACAATTCGTAAAATAGATAAAAAATAAACTACTCTGGAGATTTATTTTTTATAACATACAATAGCAAACAAGCAGATGGGTCTCCTGATGGAAAGAGTCAACCATCGCCTATAGACACCAAAGATGTTAATGGTGCGTTGCTGTCTTACATGAACTGATCTAACACCAAAGTAAGCAAATTATTTGCTAGTGGTATGGGTGCAAAACGCCCCATAGACCTACAATAATATTGCGCAATATTACGTATTGTACAATATTATTGACCGTTTACATAAAGTATCTTCACGCCCATATCCCCGAAGGGGTAGGCAGAGGTACAACAAGTGCACCCACGATTAGCCGAAGACACTTGGTCCCACAAATGTCATAGGTGGCAAGCATATCGCCAACCGGGCACTTTCCAATCCCGGGCAACTTTGTGTTTCTACGAAAACTGAAAAAAACACTATTTTTTAATGTGCTCGACCCGGGAATCGAACCCGGGACCTCATGTAGTCAACGCCAACGCTGGACCACTAGACCACAGAGGCGATTATATGACCGTTTACTATATATTTGTATCATCATTATACAAATATGTTAAAAAATAAATATGAAAGGCGTCCTCCGATGCCGTTGTTTTTAAGGTCTGCGTCAGCGTTTTCTATACCCTTGTCCCCACAATAGTGTCTTTAAAATTCACTTTTATATGAAGAAACAATGTTGAGTTCATACCTGGTATGTAAAATGATCGTCTTAAGTCATATCTACTATAAAAAAACCTTGTAATTTTTTTTAAATTTTACTCGTAATTTATATTATGTCTAAGGCCTGTAAAAATAATGTTACGTACTTCGGGTTCGTAATTGTAAAACACCACTTATATTACATCCATGTATTTACAACACAAATATACAAAACAACACAATGAAATACTCAAATACTCTGATTAACACTAGTCACTGACTGTATTAACACTAAACTTAACCGACTACACAATAGAACACTCGTTTCGCACTGGTCACTTTAAGTATCGTTCTCGATCGCTTTAAAAACTGCCTTTTATTTATCAACACTTCCCTATTTATACTCAGGTAAAGTTCGACAACAATCGCGAATGTTCGGCAATCATCTCGTAAACAATAGACAATTATTGTAAATAACTTATGATTAACAAGTCCTATAACTCGCTATTTTCACCCTTATGCCCTAAACAAGAAAGTCCATTATGGCATAGCTATGCAGGCAACGGCCAACTATTTTTTTATAAATAGGAGGAGCTATCTCTTTCTTTTATTTCTTGATCTCTCCAGCGTTCCAACTCTTCACGTTTCTAGATTATTCGCAACAATAATAGTTTTAACTAGCTGTTGCCAGCGACTTCGTCCGTACTGACTTCGTTTACTCTGCACAGCACCTCCCCCGTAGGTGATAGCGTGATAATATGTAGCCTATATGTTGACCCGACCTGTTAGTAATATTCATGCAAAGTTTGAAGTAAATCCATGCAGTTCTTTTTGAGTTTACCCCGGACATACATACAGACAAACAGACAAAAATTCTAAATCTATATTTTTGGCTTCGATATCGATTGTAGATCACGCCCTAAGTATTCTTTAAAAAAAATATTCAATGTACAGTTTTGACTTTCCTACGATTTTATTATATGTATAGATTGTAGCCTTTATTTGAGCCATATTAAGTGTTATCTACGTTTTCTTTAAAATGTAGTACTCAAAATCTTGCCGTTTTAAATTAGACCAGATAATTAGTAGATTTTTCCCCAACCACTGTCTTATTTTGTTTGCTCTAAATATATCATCCTTTAATAGAAAATAAAACGATTAATAATTAAAATTTTACTCTTACTATCTAACTCAAATTTCTATTCATAGTTTCGCTGAACACGCGCAGTTATTCGCATTAAACCTTCAATACAATATTTGTTACTATATTTTGGACTACTATATTTTCAAATATAAACAAAAATCTGTGAATAATTAAATTCACTGATTTTTGTTTATATTTGAAAAAAAAAATGATTACTTGTGCTTACTCTGTACAAAAATCTTCAAAACTGTAACTTTTTAATATTTTTTTAAATTAATTAACTTTACCTCAAAATATTTCAAACAATTTTTTAAATCTAAACCCCTTTGTTTGATAAAACGATTTATTTGAAATATTCTAGCATTAATTTCACATCCAAAAACCTTCAAGTTATTGAAGACATTGCAAATTTCTTTCAGGTATTTGCTTGTATGACAACTCGCCACTGTTCTTTGTAAAAATTGATTTTTTTATTTTTTATATCATAAGATAGCAAACAAGCAGATGGGTCTCCTGATGGAAGAGTCAACCATCGCCTATAGACACCAAAGGTGTTAATGGTGCGTTGCTATCTTGTGGCGAGATCTAATGCCACATGCTGTGTAAAACATTCGATTCCAGCTCAACAAATACTCTAACAATTGAGATACAATGTCATGTTGTTTTAAACAAGTTGAAGATCTCACCTCAGACCTTCCTGGTAGTTAGGCCCTCCTCTTCTCACGAATATGGTGACATTGTATTGTAACAAAGCATCCTTGTATGTCTCTATGGCTGTGATGATGCCTCTGAACGTGTCAGCCACGTTCGTGAAGTTAGCGATACCACCACCGATGATAAGCACCTGAAAGAAATCAAAATCAAAAAATATTTATTCATAAACTGGTTTACATACAAACAAGCGAGTCGATCGGTGTCTCCTTTTAAGTACATTTGCACTTGTGTTAGGAGGCACCGCTCTTCCGTAATTAAAGATTGTTATCTATGTTAAGGCTATCGATACACCGGGAAAAATATTATTTTATCTAAAATATAGAGGTATTATATGTAAAGTAGACGTGTCAAGCAAACAGTCACCTCGTCCACAGAAAGAGAGAGAATAAATTTGATTTTCGTTTCTCTTTTTGTAGACGCTTTATATATTAGTCCAGTCCAGGACCTCCATCGAATGTTCAAAAAGAATATCAAATATTAACTAACTAGCTGAGCCCGCGACTTTGTCCGCGTGAAAAAATTTCGAAAAAAGCAGCCTAAGTTACTCCCTATCACTTCAGCTATCTGTCAGTGAAAGTCCCGTCAAAATCGGTCCATCCGTTCCAGAGATTAGCCGGAACAAACAGACAGACAAATATTGTAAAAAAGGTTATTTTGGTATATGTATCGTGTATACATTCATATGCATTTAGTAAAAATCGGTTATTTTAATATTACAAACAGACACTCCAATTTTATATTAATAATATCTATACATATAATAAAATCGTAGGAAAGTCAAAACTGTACATTGAATATTTTTTTAAAAGAATACTTGGGGCGTGATCTACAATCGATATCAAAGCCAAAATTATAGTTTTTAGAATTTTTGTCTGTTTGTCTGTTTATCTGTTTGTCTGTATGTATGTCCGGGGTACACTCAAAAAGTACTGCATATATTTACTTCAAATTTTGCATGAATATTACTAACAGATCGGGTCAATATATAGGCTACATATTATCACGCTATCACCTACGGGGAAGTGCTGTGTGGAGTAAACGAAGTCCGCGCGGACGAAGTCGCTGGCAACAGCTAGTAATATATATAATTATAAAAATAATTGTATAGATAATAAAATAAAATGTGACATTCCCTTATATCGTTAACCCATCAACACCCAGCGCGACACTTAGCGCCGCACCGATTCTCAGTGGAGTTCAGTTGGCACCCACGCGACGCTTAAGCGTCGCATTCCTATTTGGATTTCAACCTTCTACTACTAAAAAGGCTTTATAGGCTTTGCCACCTATCACATTTGTGGGACCAAAGTATCTTCGGCGAATCGTGGGTGCACTGGTTGCACCTCTGCCTACCTTTTCGGGGATACGGGCGTGAAGATACTGTAACAGACTTCATCTATCCCTTAAGAGGTTTAGTGCAATAAAAGAAAATAATAAGAACCTATACTATTTTTTTTTAATTAAGATATGTCAGCGTTAGGTTTTATAAATAATATCAATGGAATTAAAGACGAAAATAAATAAAAAAACTAATTCTCAATAATATATAAGACCTAACATATAAACATATAAAACCTTAAAAAGAGAATGACAGGAAAGAAAATTTGAGGATATAGAAAAAGAATGACGAGAAATTTGAAAAATAGAAAAAATGGGAAAAAACGGGGGATTTGTTTTAAGGTTCTGGACGTTATAAAAAGAGATTCTTCGTTTGAGACAATGATATAGATATATCAGGGATATTCCGGAGTGTAAATAATAATATAAATACTCTTAATGTGAGAAAAGATAATTTGTAAAAAATTTATTGATCAAAACCGTGAGTATGTAGAATAGAGATTTATTCAGGGATTACGTATGTATTTATGCAACTTCGTATTTGATATGGTAGTCGTTGAGTTTATTTAAATCTAGCAGTATTGGTAGAATGTAGTTTTATTAGAAGGTAAATCTTTTGAATGTTGACTATACAATTTTAATAAACATATTACCGATAAATATGTGATTAGATTTACAAGAATGAAATTGTGCAAAATGTTGTGTAAAGGTGGATCGATCCTTGACTGAGTGAAGAATGTTTGTTGTATGAAGAAAGGAAATTATTTATTTTAAGGAATAGCTGTTGAAAAGATGTTTAATAACATAGGAGAAACGTGGACTTGTTTGCTTTATAGAAATTGTGTGATATTATTATTAGGGAAGTCTATTTTGATTTTAGGAAAATAAAACCATAATTTATGCTGTTATTTAAATGTTCTTTTCTTTCCATAAAAATGTGAGCAATGGTTGTGGAGCAATTGCTGTTTTACAGTTTTGCAGCAGGGCTGCTAATCAAGACGCGGTATAAATCGGAATTCTAAACAACACAGGTGATGTAGTTTTCCAATTTAAATTAAATTAAGTTTGTATAACTATACAAGACTACAATTTAAGTTTGTATAACTATACAAGACTAAGTAATGGCTTTACTTTATCAAATTTCAGTGCTTGACGGATAACAGTTTATTAATTAATTAGGAAATGGATTTATGGACTTAATTATATGTATAAGATTTTCATCATCGGTATTTAAAGGAAACCCATTGCCTTTAGACACTATTATTATTATACCTATACCTAGCAAGTGACTAAGATTGCTATGTTTGTTAATTTTCATATAATATAAAGAAAAGGCTTTATATTATCAAATTTCAGGATATGTTGGCAAGACAGTTTATTATTTAACTAGGAAATAGAAATAAATGACTTAATTACTTTATATTATACCTTTATCGTCGGCAGTTGGAGGAATTCCGTTGTCTCTAGACACTTATTATTGCATCTATACCTTACAATTGGCTAATATTGTTATGTTTGTTTATTTTTCACAGGAATAAGTAATGGCTTTGCATTATCAAATGCCAAAAGCATGTTGGCTAAATAGCTTATTAACTAACAAGGAATAAATTTATGTGCTTTAATTGTTTATACTATACTTTTACCATATGCATTTGAACTATTATTATTGCATCTTTACCTTACAAATGGCCGATATTGCTATGTTTGTTTATTTTTCATAGGAGTAAGATATGGCTTTGCATTACCAAATTCAAAAGCATGTTGGCTAAATAGCTTATTAATTAGGAATAGATTTAAGTGCTTTAACTACTTTATACTATACTTTTCATCATCGTCATTTGAAGGAATTCCATTGTTATTAGATACTAATACTACTGCACCTGAATTAATATTATCAACTAGTTTCAACGTACAACCCGCAACATTATAGAAGCGAATCCCGCTGGACCACTAGATTTTCCCGGGATAATAAATAGCCTATGTGCTAATCCAAGTCATCAACTATCTGTGTGTAAAATTTCATTCAAATCCGTTTCGTAAGTTTTGCGTGCGTTTTTATCTTTTAAAATCTACTAACTGGTGATAACTACCACATATCTTTATAGATGAGAACCGGCTAAGGAAGTTCCTAGAATAATTCCCATAGTACAGTTGATCCTGTTTGTTATTTAAACTTTAGGGATCGAGAGCTGATTCCTTTGGAGTCTTCGAGGCCGCGTGGGGGTGACTTCTTAGCTGTCGTCGGAGCTGAATGCAGAGTTACTGTAGGTTTGTTGCAGAGTTGGAGGTATGGCAAATACGATTTTAATTTCTGCATTGTTATAATTTTGGGCAGTTATAATTTTTTTTATGAAGGAACAATTAGGTGATAGGGTAGGGCGTGTAGATATTAGGTGGAAGAACTGATGCTTTAATATATTGAGGAATTTAAGGAATACTTTGTTTATTATTGACTTTCAATTAAAACTAGGTGATTCAAGCTTAGGAAATATTTATTATAGAAACTTTCTCTAGTTTAAATGATTATTTGAATTAATGCTTTAAATTGGAAATATTGTTAGGAGGAAATGGGATCTTTTAGGAGTTGAAAGCAGAAGGTCTGTCATTGTAGGAATAATATATTATAACCAATAAGCGGGGGCATAAATCTACACAAAATTCACAAGAAAACCTACCTTAATATGAATTATTAAAATTATGAAATGTTAATACGAATTATTATATCCTATTATAAAACTAAATATTAACTAATACGTAAATTAATTACATAGGCCAGTCCCTTAAAATCAAATCTTCATAAAACATTATTTTATTTACAATCAAATTTAAAACCGGGTACAAATATTAAACGAGATAATCACAAACTAATACAAATTACTCTCTTCGTATCTAACAAAGGAATAATTAATATAAACTGAATTGTTGAATTAAATTTGGAGCGAAAATCTTAAATGACTTTAATAAAGCTTCAGGGAGTTAGAGTGCAAGAGAGGAATGAATGAACTTTAGTCCAAACGTATTATGTTTATTTAACCATATTTTGTATAAATTATTTATTTAATTTAATTATTTATTTATTTATTTTATTCTTATTTTATATTATTTATATAGGGATTTAGGAGGATAGGAATTATAATATTAAACTTCTTCATCAAATTAATTCTTTTGGATAATTGAAATATTATTGTTTATAGTGACAGTGCATAACAGATCTTTTAGTAAGATAGGAAGTTTACTAAATAAATCTGAAATTAAGGTTAATTACTAATTTTGGATTAGATATTTTTACCTTTTACCTTGGTAAATAGATCATGTCATCTTCATCTCTGGGGAGTATCGACTTTACGAAGGCAATAAGTTGTGCTGGGTGTATCTATATAAAGACACACATGTAATGTTGTCATTATGGTCATCTTCTCTTCACCAGTGCAGACACACGGTTAATATGTCCCTCTGTCGTGAGCAAGGTGTTTGGGGCGATAACCCAGATATGCACCCAACTATACCGCCAAACAAAGTTGATCCATTTTCATATCTAATCATCTCAGACATGAACTATTTTACAGAATTAGAGTTATTTGTCTAAATTGTTTATCTGTATATATTCATGTATTAACCTGGATTCCATGATTGAATCTCTACATCATAAGGATTGTACAAATGAACTTTACTTATGATTATTCGGGTGGCTAGATGTTTCATAATACTGTTCACTTAAAGCAACAATAGATCTAATAAGCGTTGATTTCTAAAAGTTTAGACCTTATTAAATTCTGAAATTTGATTAAAGAGAAATTGAAATAAGAGTAATAGAACTCTAATAGTCTGGAGAAGACATAAATAATTTAGTTTCATTAGAAAGCGAGTATAAGACGAATTGTTTGGATTCTAAGATGTATTGAGTATTCAATCACAATATTAAAGAGTTCAAAGATCTTACTAAATTTCAACTATAACTTCAAATTCGATTAATAAGTAATATTTCATTGTTTGTGGTGACTATAAATTATTAGGGTTATAGGAGGAAATTTGACTATAATATCTTTAGCACAAAGGTTAATTTCTAGTTCAGTAATAATTTATTTTTAATTATTTGGCTTTTTGATTGGACCTTCGTCACAAGGTAGTGACGACTTTGCGAAGGCATCAGGGTTGTATGCATGTTGCATGCATTGTGTATATCTATATAAAGGCACATATAATATTGTCGTTATGGTTATCTTCTCGTTACCAGTGCGTGGTACTCGGATAAGCCCTACCGCAAACAGTGTATTCAGAGGGTTAACCCAGATAAACACCAACTATCTATCGCCTAGCAAAGTTGCTCTATCTACATAACTAATCAAATCTTCAACCAGGTATGAGCTACATCACAGAGCTGGATATATTAAATTGCTTGTTTTAATGTATTTTTATACATTAACCTGAGTTCATTTTGACCTTCGTCATAAGGATTATCTTAATTGATTTTACTTATGAAATTTTTATGATTTGGATTATTTGAAGTTCATTGCGAGCAATAATTACTTTTATATATATTTATTTATCGCGTATCGGCTATTAATGTTTCGGTATTGTGATTGAAGACAACATATTATCTTGTCTTAGTTTTGTCAAGTAATTCTTAAAACAAACTTGCACAAACTTTAATTGTAAACTTGAGAATTATATTTATTATTTGGCCTTTTGACTGTGCTCAATACAAATGATGCACCTTTGTCATGCCAATATTTATTTATTATTTTGTTACTGTTTGTTACTAAAATAACAACAGTATATATTTTTATCAACATTTACTTACTTCAAGTCCATGCTTAACTGTATACTTGAGAAACATATTGATTATTTGGCCTTTTGACTGTGCTCAATACAAATGATGCACCTTTGTCATGCCAATATTTATTTATTATTTTGTTACTGTTTGTTACTGTTTGTTACTAAAATAACAACAGTATATATTTTTATCAACATTTACTTACTCCAAGTCAATGCTTAATTGTATACTTGAAAAACATATTTATTATTTGGCCTTTTGGCTGTGCTCAATATTAATGATGCACCTTGGTCATGCCAATATTTATTTATTATTTTGTTACTGTTTGTTACTAAAATAACAACAGTATATATTTTTATCAACATTTATTTACTCCAAGTCAATGCTTAATTGTATACCTGAGAAACATATTTATTATTTGGCCTTTTGGCTGTGCTCAATATTAATGATGCACCTTGGTCATGCCAATATTTATTTATTATTTTATTAAACTGTTTGTTACAAAAATAGCAACAGTATATATTTTTATCAACATTTACTTATTTCAAGTCAATGCTTAATTGTATACTTGAGAAATATATTTATTATTTGGCTTTTTTGGCTGTACTCAATGTTAATGAAACACCTTGGTCATGCCTATACTCATCAACTTCCAAACAATGTATTCACATATTTGGACATTAAAACTATATGGCTTTCACTTTGTGACCCCACAACAGTAATGCCTATCTGCCATTAACTTGGCTCTTCATAATATATTGATTTTCTCTTTGAGATTAAGGACTTTAGTTCCTTTTAGTTTCAATATATTTCTGGGGAATACGCTAGGAAGGCCTTCAGCCGGCATGGTATTCACACATGTGAGGCGAGGCGGCGCCTCTTACATATCCCACAATAATAAAATTGCGGCACTAAAATGCTTTACAACTCCCAACCTAAATATTACAATAATTTTGTCCATATATTCCATACTATCGTACCCCTTCCCTTTAGATGAAGTCAATGTAATTATTAATATCATCATATCGCTCTCTTAAACTATATATTTTATTATGTATTTTATGTATATATTTAATATATTATTCCCTTCCTTAAAGTCAAATATCTTTATTATGTATTTATGTATTTATGTAATATATTACTCCCTCACTTAATCCAAATATCTTCAATATATTAAATTTTAGTCCTTTAAATCAATTTATAGTATACATTTCCTGATAAAGTGTGGTTGTTTATAAGAGATGAAGTGTACCTTTGAAAAGAATGAATGGGTAAACTATATAACACAAATTGAGTCCTCAATTTAACACTAGATTAATCATTTGGCCAGATAATATGATTATAACTCTGTTGACTTCTTTATAAACGAAATATAACAGACAAACTTGTTATATTTAAAATGTGAGTTTAGAGGGTCTTCGGGAGAGTTTGTTACAATACTTTTACTACTAAAAAACATACTACTATAATATATAGAGGTTTTGCGATTTACGCTCTTTGATAACTGATTCAGAATGTTGAAACAATCTATAGTTTTTAGTCTATAGTATCGTTTATAATTGTCAGTCGCTTTCGCGCCGCGCGTTTTAGTATGTGCAGCGATAAAAGTGTGAACTTGTTGGATTATCTCATGAGAAGTATTGTTTTTTTTTTTTATAAAAGGTTTATTTAGCTTATAATGATGTATTTAGATAATTAGTTGTAAGAAATATATCGTAATAATTAAAAATAAGGACTGGTAACTGTCAGTCAGTCAATCAGTCGCTTTTAGATATTCATGTCATCTAAAAGAAATAATATATTTTTATGATCACTTTATTTTGATGCCTAATAGATAGAAAATATATCCATTAGTACATAGCCATTTACAGAATGATGAAATATGCCTTCGTTCTAAAGCAATAATCTTTTTGTATAACCACGCCAAAGCAACGCTATGTCCGTTGAAAACGCGCGAGCGCGCTCTGTCTTGCATTCCTTTCGATTAGAATTTTTCTTGAGTGCTGATTAGTTAATAAAATATAATTAAATGTGAATTAGCATTTTTTAATTAATAATAATTAACAATTTTTTTTAAATAAGTTATAAGTAAATTTTTTGCACACCGGCATTACCGGTTGACTATAGCGATTTAGAAATTATTTTGTGTCACCTATGTATTTTAACCCCCCGTGTTGGTCCCGGGCTTCTTTGAAGAATAGGCCAACTGCCGTTCTGTCAGGCAGGTCGTAAAATGCGACCGATTGGATATGCGAGTCACTACTATCGTGATTGTTAAATGGCAGGATTCTGCAATGTCTCGCCCAGTTAATTGGTTTCAACGCCTTACCTATTTCTGCCGCAATGGCGTCAATGCTAGTCATTGTCATGTTCCGGTTTGGAGGGTAAGGTATTTGGTAGGCTTACGTATGTGGCATAATCCGGCATGTCATTATGAGCGTTTATCCGTGTGTTTTGCGTGTGAGTGATTTCATGTATATGCGTCTGTATCTGTCAGTGTGCTTGCATGTATCTTTACATGTGTGATTCTGTGCATGCGTGTGTGGTTTTGTACAACACTGATTGTGACTGTGTTAGCGTTTATGCATGCAATTTAGTGTATACATCTCTTTCTGTTACCCTCTCTCTCTCTCTCTCTCTCTCTCTCTCTCTTCTCTCTCTCTCTCTCTCTCTCTCTCTCTCTCTCTCTCTCTCTCTATGTGTGTGTGTATTTGTGTACGCAGCTGTGGTAGGAGTGTGCGCGTGCGTCTATGTGCGTGCTATGTGTGCGTGTGTGTGCGAGTGTGTGTGTATGTTACCTTCCCGTCGGGGTGTCTGTCGCGGCACATGAGGCTGAAGATGGTCTTGGCGTAGTCCGCGGTCTGCGACTCGGAGGGCGCGCCGGAGTACTCGCCGTAGTTGGCGAGCTCGGCGGCGCCGGCCAGCGCGCACACCGTGTCCGTGTACACCACCGACGCGCCGCCGCCCGCCACCATCGTCCAGATGCGCCCCGACTTGTTCAGCACCGTCAGCTGGAGCAGTACAACTGTTCATCAGAATCATAGAACAAAATTCCCAAATACAACAGAAATAGACTGATCTACAAAAAAAAAACAGCCAAATGCAAGTCGAACTCGCGCACGAAGAATTCCGTACCATCATAGCAAAAAACTACGAAATAAACACGTTTATTGTATGTTTTTTAGTTATTTTTATTATTATTATCCGCTCACATCACTTTGGTAACTAATGAGACCTCTGAGAAAATTCCGTTAATACACTATGGTCTCTATAGGGACCAACGCTAACTTCATACAAAAAAACAACATTTTCACTATTTACCAATGTTAATACAATACTCTATGGTACTTTATCGTTTTCGAACGAAACATTGTATAGAATAACATCCAATTGGCATTCTTTTTTCAAGTACGCTCTTGGGGAAAAATAAAAGAAGTTAGTTCGCCATTTTGATTCATGCTGTGTGTTATGTGTTGGTTGCACTTTATGATACAGGTTAATTTAAAAGTGTTTTGGAGTATTAATCAACAAGTAAACTTTATTTATAATCAAGATTAGTTCAAGATCTAACAGTTTAGATAATAATTTTGTCAAAAAACCGTAAATATCAATTAATAAAACATATATTTCGTTAATGACCAACTTAATGATATCAGCGCTTTGGGTATGACGGTACCTATTTTTATTTATTTCCGTAAATTTTAGTGTTGATATCTATGATCTCAAAAAAATCATATGATATGAATGTGAAATATCCTAAAGGATATTTAAAAAAAATTAACAGCAGTAAAATTGAAAAAGAAATAAATTATTTAAAAATTAAAAAAAAAATACGTATTAATTATAAAAAAAAAAGATATTAATATTTATGTAAATAAATATTTTTTTACTGTAATATATGTTGTTTATTTTTTTTCCGTATATATGTGTTTACCAATTATATAAAAAAATATAAAAAGCATAGGTCATCGATTTACTTTTTGAATTAAAAATCCTCGACTAACAAGTAGTCAAATTTTTCTCAGAGTGTCGTGTTACACCTGAATTATTTTGTAGCTTAAGCCATTTAAATTAAACAATTCTAACACCAGTGTATTGCAGTGCTCAAGACCTCTTAAAAAATATACGCTTTACACTATCGGATTCAATCCAAACAACTCATAAACCATTTTTGTGACCACGGTCCACCCGAACGGACTCGAAACGCGTGCGCGTAAAGATCCGTCTATTTTCAGAAAAAAATACGAAAATGGCTGGTGGTGTGAGCGGTTACTGATAGGAAAGCGCCTGACCACGATCTTGCCTGATGGTAAGCTAAGATGCGGCCTAAGATGGAACGCGCTTCCCTAGAAGGTACCTGTTCACTCTCTCTTGAAGATCTCCAGATTATACTCATCAGGGAACACAAACTCAGGAAGCATATTCCAGTCCCTTGCAGTTCGGATCAAGAATGTCGAGTCGAACCGCTTTGTCCGGGTACGTGGAACGTCCACCATATAGCAATGCCTAGTATCTGTGCGCCCCGACGATCGACAAAAAAACGAGGATGGCGGAATTAAGCCGTGCTATTCCGCAGTGTACTCTCCAAAGTGTAAACAGAAATCAGAAATACTTTATTCAATAAAACTTTTTTCAAGTTATTTTGATCCAATAAAAGACCGATAGATTAGCCACTCTGCGGCGATTAGCGAGGCTCTGGAGTTTTTTGTCTACCAGATCAGCGTCGTCTATGAGCCTTTAGGCACGCCTCTCTATCGCCCCAAGCGTCTCCAGCTGGTATTTGGCGGATACATCCCAGAAGTGAGAGCTCCATGCACGAACAGACTTGTGCTTGATAAAGATTGAGCAACTATCCCAAGCTGAAATACTGTCTCACCTTGGCCAGAATACCAAGCTTTTATGAAGCAACTTGGGCTTTCGATTCGATGTATGAACCAAATTTGAGAGTAGGCGTTAAAGTGATACCAAGGAGCTCGGTGAGGTGAGTTATCGGCACGGACACACCCTCAAAAGATGGAAACAGGTGGAATGGATACCGTTTAGCGGAGAATAGACACGCCTGGGTCTTAGCCGCATTAAACTTAACCAGATTGGCATCGCCCCAATCGGAGACTGCCTGTAAGGACAGGTTCATACGATCGACCATCGCCTCTCTGAGACCGGATCTGTGCCGTACTCCACAACAGTGCTATCGTGTGTGTACCCATAGATACCAGGCTGCAGCAGAGATCCCGAGTTGCGGAGAGAACTAATGCCTGCGGGACTCCGGCATTTATAGCCATTTGGTCGGACGAGCAGCCGTAGACGACTACTCTAATCGACCGGCCACTCATACAATCTGAGATCCAGGCGCAGAGACCAGTAGGTAGACCATACGAAGGAAGCTTTCCAATAATACTATGGTGCCAAACCCTGTCAAAGGCCTTCCAGATATCAAGGGAGACAGCTAGTGCCTCGCCATGATTCTCGATAGACGCACTCAAAATGGCATATGCTAGAAGATCCCTAGTGGACCGATTTCGGCGAAACCCGTATTGGCGATCACTGAGTAAATTGTTCGCTTCTAGGCGTGCCATTAGCCTGCTGTTCGGTACACGCTCCATAGTCTTGCAGAGTATGGACATGGTGAAATTGGCCTACAGTGGGAGGGGTCGGCACGACTGCGTTTTTGGGCACAGGCTGCACGTTTACAAGCTTCCATGATTTAGGTACTTTTCCGGTCGTCATCGAAAGGCGAAATAGACGTGTCAAAACAGGAGCGAGTTCAGACGCACAGGTTCACGTGAATCCCATCAGGGCCACTGGCTTTGTTCACGTCCAAATTTCGCAGCGTTTTAAGAATCTCAGTCTGACGGATGCAAATTTCTGGCATTTTCACCTCGCATCCAGGTAGACTGGGTGGTTTCGCGTTGGCGGGATCTAGACGAGAGTTTTCCGCGAATAGAGTAGCGAATAGGTTCGTTTTCTCTACAGCGGTTTGAGCCAGCGTCCCATTCGTTTTCAGCAATGGAGGAAGTGAGGGGCGGCAGAAATTCGATTCAACCGACTTTGCCAGGGACCAAAACGCTTTACTACCTAAGGGGTACGAAGCAAGTTCATTCCCAATACGGCTGACATGGTCGAATAGAGTTTTTAGTAGATCTTTTTTGCAGGATTTAGCGGCCCGGTTGAAGGCTTTCATCTCCGATACGTCCTTGGCCTTGCGGTGTTGAGCATCTGACCAAGCCAGATATGCCTCACGTTTTAGTGTCTCAGCGCGTCTATAATCAGCTCTGAACCAGGGTTGAGCTTTGCTGGACATGGCTACGTCGGAGAAAGAGATAAATTACTCAATTCCCTGTCACAGCTCATCTGTCGCAGCTCATCTGTCACAGCATCCGCGCAAGTCGAGGAGTCTTCAGAAGAAAATCCGACAGGCCGCCAGGGATAAGACGCAAATAAGGAACGCATCTCGTCCCCGTCTGCTGGCTTGTATCGCCACACGCGCCGAGAGCCCCTGGGACTGGAATTGGGCGGCGAGTAGACAGATATAGATTTCACCAGACAGTTATCGGAGTTACCAAGCGGCGATGAAATCGCCGCCGGGTAGCGGTCCGGATCCGTAGTCAGCAAAAGATCCAAGCAATTAGCTGTATGGCTCTGAACGTCAGGAACCCTCGTCGTTCCTTTAACCAGCTGGGTGAGACAACGCTATAGCGAGTTTACGCATCTCTCTCCCAGCGAGGTCAGTGCACTGGTATGGGTATAGCCACTCCTGGTGGTGGGCATTGATATACCCCAGTAGCACTAGCTGAGGGGAAAAGTATTTGAGTTGAGCAGCATTCGCCGCCTCAGGTACTCTTTGAGCCTGATCGTCTTCTGGTCTCCGCTATGCGCACGGTAGACACAGGCATAGAGAAGCTTCTCTAGACCTGTGTCCACCAGTATCTATAGTAGGGAGAAGCGGGGGTCTTCGAGATCTCAGTAACGTTGACAGCAGATGTCGTCACGGGCGTACGCACACACACCTGACCGAGCTTTATACCATGATCAGATTGATTGAGTGCTGTCCGAAAGTGGTGTCAAGAGTCTTCAAACCGATGTGTGTGTATGAAGAGAGTGATGAATGTGGAGGAAACGAAAGAAGTCTGTCTGGATCGTGATGTATGGCACAGGGACCTACCCCTTAAGAGATCTGGCGTGAAGATATGTATGTATATATCACTTGTTTAATTGATTACCTTAAAAAAACTTTAAAAATAACAAAGAAACTGAAAAGACACTGTCTCAGTTCATTAGAGCGTTCCGGCTTAAGTGAAGATCGTAGATTCAAACACTACATGTCAAAAATTGTACAATCGACGTAATCGGTCATATAGCAAAGAAGAATTTCGCCACGCCGAGCCTGTCAACACTAGCTCAGTGGGAGAGCGTCCCGGCTTTAGGGAAATGGTCGCAGGTTCAATCCCTGTGTGTCGATATTTTTTCTGTTGTTTTTAAAGTTTTTCCAGTTTTCCCAAACATGGGGTGAGTGCTATAACACAAAAATAATCAAAAATTTTCTTTGTTGTTTTTAAAGTTTTCCCAAGCGCGGAGTTAATACTAAAAAACCCGAATTTAATTAGAAACACAAAATTACTGATCAAAATTGGACGTAGTTACACGAAGAATATCCAGTCCACACTAAATCAGTTTAGAAATATTGAAGTTTGATATTTTTTAATTTTTTAATTTGCCATACATGGGGACTAGTTCTGACGTTGAATGAAGTAATACAGCTATTTTTGCTTATATGTTTTTTACTGGCCATAATAGTATTGTTGTTTAGCATCAATTTGGTGCTCTTAACTCATTTTTACCATATTGTGGATTGGATCCTTTTCGTTTAAATACGTCCAATTATAAATGTGAATTCCGTCTATAACAATGAACTCATTTAACTAGTTATACATAGTATCTAGCGATCAGTACAATCAACAGAATCGATCACAAAGCAAAGAAGGATTTCGCCACTTCGAACTTGTCAATACTAGCTCAGTTGGTTAGAGCGTCCCGGCTTGAGGGTAGGTCGTAATTTCAAAATCTTACGTGTCCAAATTTTTGTTTGTTGTTTTTTAAATTTTTTTAGGTTTTCTCAAGCTTTGAGTTGTAAAGTTTTGAGGTTGAGTGGTAAAACACAAATATACCTTAAGACTAGCTCCACTCTTAGCGTCCAAATCAGCTATATGTGCCTCCTCAGGATAAGCGTCTCGTCCAAAAGGTGGTGGGAAGACCACTTCCCCCCAGTTCTTCGCGCAGATGAAGTCAGCGGTCTGGTCCAGCTTAGCCGCCAGGTCCAGGAGGTAGACCCGTTCATTGGTAACCACTACTGGGTTGATTTCCATGTATGTAAAGTAGAGATCCACGAATACTTTGTATAGGGAGAGGATGAATGTTGCCAAAATCCTGAAAATTAATAAAATGAGTAGTTGCTGGACAACGAATGGATCCTGAGTACGAACTGATCTAACTCCAAAGTCAACAAATTATTTGCTTGAGATATGGGTGTCAGTGATATTAATATTTATTTATTTATTTTTATTGAACAACATACAGAATGTACATGGTACAAATGGCGAGCTTAATGCATAAAGCATTCATTTTAATACAAAAAAAATTAATACTTTAATATATTTATTTTACACCCAAGGCCAACGCCAGAAATTATTTTTATATGTTTGGGTTCGTTCAGTTCCCGACTGGGAAAAATATTTATTTGAAGAGCATAGATACTTGTATTTCTGAGTTTGGGTATTTATGAAATATGTTTTAATATTTATGTATGTATTTTTATGTATTAACATCGTTGATTAACTCATATGACCCACCCATGTCTCATATCGTAAGCAATTAATTTGGTTACTCTGGGGTTAAATAGATTCGTGTAATTTGTTCAACAATATTTATAGTGTAGGGCAACATACTCCACACACGTCAACTTTTACATAAAAGAAAGAATAAAAATCTGAAATTCTGTCATTCTGTCTTTTAGAATTAGTAAGATACCTACAATACTCCCCTGAGGAACTCCGAGCTTACTTGTCTTAGTAAATGGTACAGTTTAAGAGCAGTATTACGGATTTGCCTTACTTCAGTTTAAAAACTGTTGTATAAATATTTTATTTCAGTTTAAATATACATTATATACAGTTTAAATATACAGCTATCCATTAACAAAACACATAATGAAATTTCGTGATAGACATTATCAAAAGCCTTTGTTTAGTCCATAGACTAAGAACTCACAAGACAAGTGCTATCTAAATTATATAAATTGAAGAAATATCATAACATCCTTTTTCTTACAGAGTTGGTAAAGTGAACCGAACCTCAACATATAACGGTTCACTACAATTTACCGCTTTGTCAGTTGGCGAGATGAATATTCCTATCATACTTTGCAGTCTTGATAACGAATAATCGGACTGGGTTATGAAAAGTAAAGCTACTTTTAATGATCGGGTTAAACCTATGCTCATCCGAAGCACGAAGGTGTTCGCATACCACCATCAAACTCTGAGCTGTTCTTAAGATTTCGATTTTCGAGGAAATCTCAGTTTTGTCCAAGCTAGGGATCGCACTAGGGTCCTCATAATTTACGCCGAATAGTAAATCTATTCGGCGTAAATTATGAGGATCCGATTAGACCACTATATAAGATAGCTGTTAAAAATGGTTACCTTCTGGTCGTGGCCGATTTAATATTCTTCAATAATACACGATCAATATCCTCGCCGGTAGGGAATGTTTCGACTGGTATCTGTAATTTTATATCATAAGATAGCAAACAACTAGATAGTTCTCATAATGGAGATTACCATCGCATATAGACACTTAATATAATATTAATGATGGTAAACCAGTTTTCTGTGTTTTTTTATCATAGCAAGCAATCAGATTGTTTTCCAAATGGCAAGAGATGAAGTAGGTGCAAAGAAAATAAATAAAATATCTTTTTTTCTAGGCTTGGGGGTGTAATCTTTAGCTAATAAAAAAGAAAGATTTATAAAAAAAAATTCGACATTAATAATGTTACAATTAAAGTTACAAAAAACAACTTACATCCAATCTCACAGCGACAGCGTCAACATCACCAACGTCTACGCCGCCCTGGTGGTGGAACATGATGGTGTCCGCTCGTCTACCAGACTGGATGCAGAGGTACATTTCTTCACTCTGAAAAAAAAATTGTAAATTTGAGTTTTAATATAATTGGACAGCAAACAAGCAGAAAACTCTTCTGTTGAAAAGAGACAACTTTAGTCTATCCGCTTAGGAGAAATGGAGCATGACATGTCGTGCATGAAAGAAGATTTGATCAATAGAGATTTAAGAAGCGAGATATTAGATCTCGCTTCCATCAGGAGAAAACATTTATATAGTGGCATACAGATTAGAATAAGAGAAAAATTAGTTTTTGGTTTTAGTCATATATCACTTCTTTCGCGCGAGAAATATCACACGCTGTTTTTCCTAATCGGGCATAACACACTTATTTTATATTAATATATAAATGGTAATTTAAAATATGAAAGACTTCAAATATTAACTATACATGAGTATATATAACTATTAACTATATATGATATATAAACCATAAAATCCAACGAACCGATTTACATAAAACTTGCACTATTTCCTAAGTAATATAGCTGATTTAAATTAAAAAGAATTATCTCAAATGGCTTACTATAAAAAAAATTAAGGCATAATTGCCGACGTATGTGTAAACTTAAATTTGCATTTACAAGTGTAGATTCATTATAGTGACATCTACTGGGTTTGTAAAACACTATTTTACGACAACAGTTAGTGTGTATAGCTATAAATGAAAGGAAGTCAAAGCCTTACGCATACATGTGTCAGAAAGAAGATATGTTATCGGTTATCGAATTTATACTTGTAAATATAGAAAAAAGTAACGGGGAAAGCACACCGCCTTGTGAAACTCCAGAGGTAATATCATACCAGCCTGACTGATGTTAGTCAATTTTGATATGTTGTCTGCGTCCTTGAAGATAATTGCCGAACCAATCATGGATTGAAAGAAACATGTTAAGTAACCTAAGCGTACACAAAAATACGTTAGTTTCCACCGAACTAAACCTTAAACATTAGCATGTAGATTTACAAGCATGGATTTATTATAGTGACACTTACTGGATTTATAATTACAATTTTATTTTTACATTAATTTTACACTATTTTACAAATATAGCTGTAGATATGCCTTAAATATTAGCACGTTGATGACGCGAAACCATACGATTTTCCCCTACCAAAAATCATTTAACGCAGCTAAGAAATTTTCACTTCAAAATCTTCAATTTACTCACCGGGTCGTGTCTGACGAATGGTTCTACGACGAATCTCCGCAAGGTACCAGTCGCGGCCCCCACTTGCTGTTCCTTGCCATTGTGTTCACTAAGCCACCTCCGGACATCGGCAGCTGTTTTGTTTACGCCAACCAAGCCGAGTTTACCTCGACGTTTGATCAATTGGTCAGGTTTTACTACTAATTGCTAGAAAAAGAAAAAATATCCCTTGAATACTAATCTATACTAATTAGTAATTACTATAAATGTGGGTCTGCCTATCTGTTAGGTAAGCTATCACCGTTAAGCCGCAGAACCGATTTTGATGAAATCAAGTAAACAAAATAGTCAGACACATCACTTACCGCCGGTTTCCGAAACGCAAATTAATTTTAATAAGCAATTAATGTGTTTAACAAATAATTTGTTTGTAAAAATTATGTTAAACACAGATTAATGGCTTGTTAAAATTAATTTGCGTTTCGGAAACCGGCCGTTAAGACTCTGTTAACACCAAAATCGCGCAATCTGTCTATTTCTATTGGAGTAAAAGGGAGCCCACTATAAGTGTAACTGGGCGGCTTAGTCTTATTATTAAGTAAATACTGACATTAAAAAAAGGATAGATTATTTGTCAACTATGATTCAGTTGCGGTTTAGGTATGAATATGATGACAATTATGTATCGGGTCCGACCACGGTCCTTGACATATGATGAATATATAAAAATCAATTGCTGTTCGTTAGTCTCGCTAAAACTCGAGAACGGCTGAACCGATTTGGCTAATTTTGATACAGTAACTTTTTGGGCGTGTAGAGTGCTCAAACAGAGTTTAAGTTTAAATTTGGGCTAACAACGCCCGCGGTAAAGGTTGCCTCCTGTGAGATCGGACCTCGGCTTAGTGCGGCGTTCGGACTAAAAGTAGAGGGAGGAATCGTGGTTGTGATAAAAAAAAACATGTCAAACTGATAACTTCCGTTTATACGTTGGTTGAAAATATTATGGTTCTGCACTCATCGGCAAAGTAAACTTCAAAATTTATTGCTCGATTGTTCATTTAATTGTCGGATTAAGTTAAAAATTTGTATCCCAAACTTTTTGTTACGCGGATTAATACATAGAATCCATTTTAAGACAGTACAAAGTTCACCAGTTAACCAATAATATTTTACAAACGTAGCTTTGTATAAAATTATCTTACACTAATTATAAGAGATATGTATAAGAAACAATTATTAATCTCAAGGATTTTTGCAACTGTAATTATCACATATTTTATAGCTTCGTTATAACTTGGATGTTAAATATTTTTTAATTTGTTTTTGTTATATCATAGCACATTACAATCAAGCAAATAAAAAAAAATTGAAAAGTGAAGTAGTATTCATTTTTCCTGAAGATGCTTCGGTTTCGAAGTGAAACGTGTGTTGAGTACGTAAATTGTGTGCTTTTGTGATTGGTGCCGGCGTGGGATGATGGATGTAAAAGTGTGGTGGATGTGGGTGGATAATTGTGCCGCTGCGGTCTTCTTTTCATCCGGACCATCGGTGAGTTTTATCCATTTATTAAACCGGCAGTTTTCTTTTTGGTGCCATCGCGACATAGAACATAGAATAGTTCGCGGATCATAGCAAATTTAATTAATTTCATCTTTGTTAATAATGATTTTCCGCAAAGAAACGCCTGAATCAATAAACAATCAATCAAATGTTATTTTTCATGGAAAGATATAACGACAAAATTTCTTTTTTTTTTGAAATCCCCCCCCCCATTTGCCCCGTGTTGGTTCCGGGCTCCTTTGTAGAGTAGACCAATTGCCGTTCTGCCGGGCAGGTCATAAAAGACGACCGTTTGGCTATGCGAGTCACTACCATCGTGGCTACTAGGGGGTAGAGTTCTGCATTGTCTCGCCCGGGTCTGGTACCACCGCCTTACCTATTCCTGCCGCAATACTATAAAATGCAATAACGATCTCCACTTAAAAAAATCACGTCAATTCGTCGCTCCGTTTTGCCGTGAAATTCGGACGAACAAACACACACGTACATTTGCCTATTTATAATATTTGTAAGTATGGAAGTACGTATGTCATTTTCATCATGATTATCAAAACGAATCTAACGACACCTCAGAAGCTAAAATCCAGCGGTTATTCCGATCTGTTACCCTAGAGAATTCACCCTAGGGTGAATTCTGGGAAACGTATGTCTGAGAATTTACCTTATTCACCCAGTTGGTGAATAATAGGATTTTTTATCTATACTCACTTCCTATTTATCACCTCGATAATGTACACTTGACTAAAGAATTTCTAATACAGTTGATATAGAGCACACATAAAAACAATAATTATCGTCGACCTGATTAATTTATTAATGTCATTAATGATGATTGCTTATGTCCAAGGCACCAACCTATTAACAATTTACGAACTTTTGGTCAATTTTGGGTTGAAAATTCGCTATGTTGGTCCCGGCCTCCTTTGTAGAATAGGCCAACTGCCGTTCTGCCAGGCAGGTCGTAAAAAGCGACCGATTGGCTATCGAGTCACTACCATCGTGGCTACTAGGTGGTAGAGTTCTGCATTGTCTCGCCCGGGTCTGGTACCACCGCCTTACCTATTGTCGCTGTCGTGTTCCGGTTTGGAGGGTGAGGTAAGGAGGGTAAGCCGGTAAACTTATGCATGTGGCATTAGACCTCGCCACAACATAGCAACGCACCATTAACATCTTTGGTCTCTATAGGCGATGGTTGACTCTTTCCATCAGGAGACCCATTTGCTTGTTTGCTATCTTATGATATAAAAAAAAGATGTAAATGTAATAGAAAAATATATGTAGTGAAAAAAATCTGTTCTTTTGTTTGCTTTATTGGCTCTCACGGTTGGTGCTACTCCGCACCGTTTAGCCACGTTCAAAATATAACGACAACAATCAATTTATGTTATAAAAATCATATATTATAAATAGACACGCTGAATGTACCTAGGGTGAAAAATCGCAATAAGTATCCAGAGTAAATTCCATTTTTTAACCTAGCATAGGGTAAATTTTAGGACATATGTTTCCCGGAATTTACCCTAGGGTGAATTCTTCAAGGTATCAGATCGGAATAACCGAAATCCAGTATGCAGTTTAGGCATACATACGTACACATCAAAAACATAACCCTCCTAGCGCTGTCGTGTAAAGTGTCGATGTGTTGTATACACATACCTCTTTTGTGAGCCATGGATTTTTTCCTAATTCATCTTCCCAAACTGTTCCCTGTTCGAAGACTGCGAATCTGCAAGGCACAAGTGCTGTGCCCGGTGCTATGTGTCTGAAATGATATAGGGATTCATTTAAAATTATATAGACCTTTATATAAAACGATGTAGGTATTCATTTAAAATTATATAGATGTTTATTTAAAATGATATATGTATTCATTTAAAATTACATATGTGTCTATATAAAATGATATATGTATTCATTTAAAATTATATGTGTATATTTAAAACGATATAGGTATTCACTTATTATACAGATGTTTAAAACGATATAGGTATTCATTTAAAATTATATAGATGTGTATTTAAAATGATATATGTATTCATTTAAAATTATATAGGTATTCATTTAAAATAATAATGGAATTCATAACGTAGAATGAAGAAATAATTTCAAAATAATAGATTTATTAATTTTAAATGATATGTGTAATTCATTCAATTAATTATTATGTATTTAATTCGTTGTATTTTAACCCATTTTTATGCAAATAATTTTCGTATTCATTTGTTATTATACAGGTATTCATTTAAAATTATATCAATACATAGAATCAATAGAAAATGTATCTCTTATGAGACAGGCCTTTTTTAGTAAAGATTTTTTAATATCACAAGTTAATAAAAAAACACATTGTCACCGTATTGATCCAGGCCACGTTTGAAGTATAGACTGCCCCGTGTTGGTCGAGTGGTTAGCGACACTGATTACGCAATCGACGAGGCTCGGGTTCGATCCCCGACGGGGACAAGCGTTTTGTGATGAGCATAAGTGTTTGTAATGTATTTCTATGTATTAGTATCGTTGACTAACACCCATAACACAAGCAAATAATTTGCTTACTTACTAGACCAGTAAGTGTAATTTGTCCCCTTAATATTTATTTATTTAGTTATAGACCATCTGCCATTTTCAGGCCGATTGTAAGATGCCCATTTCACTACTATCTTGTAGTCTCGCATCGTCCCCATTCGGGTTTGGCACCACCCGCTTTACTAATTCATGTCACCATAACGTCATCCGCTTGTCAATCTTGTGTTTCTGTTTAGAGGATAAGGTAATCGGTGGGATGATGAAGTCTCATGTATATATGTGGCATTACCATCCCACCACACGGATAGCAATGCACCATTATCATCTTTGGGTAATTAGGTGATGGTTGCCTTTCTCCATCAGATGGTTAATCTGACTTCTTTGCCATTTGCCAAAATATAAAAAAAATATCGCCTCTATGGTTTTTTATGGAATAGGAGGCAAAACGAGCAAGAAGCTCACCTGATGGTAAGTGATCACCGCAGCCCATGAACAGCTGTAACACCGGCGGTACTGCAGGTGCGTTGCCAGCCTTTAAGGAGTGAGTACGCTCTTTTCTTGAAGGCCCCTAAGTCGTACCGGTTCAGAAACACATCCGCTGGTAATTGATTCCACAGAGCAGTCGTACAAGGCGAAAAATGCATTGACAATCGCACTGTAGTGTACTTGCACACATTCAAATGGTGAGGGTGGAGTTTAGTATTTTGGCGTGATGCCCCATGGTGTTCTAGGAGTCTGGTGTCGATGTAGTCAACCACAGGAGTCCTGGGTTTGATCCCTGGATCAGGCAATTCAAAAAAATGTGCCCATGATTGTATCAGTGCCCGGTTGGCGAAAGGCTTGCCACATATCACAATTATCTTTGGCTAATTATGAGTGCATTGGTTGCACCGTACCTCTGCCTACCTCTTCGGGAATACGGGCGTGAAGATACTAAAAAAATATAAACTCTCACCTGTTTATAAGGTCTTTGCCTGTCGCCTCGTATATGGCTTTTGAAGACATATTGTGTTTGTGTGTTTGTTTGTTCGTTTAAAAATTCTGGCCTCGCGTCATAGGGCTGCCGATTTATCTGTAAAAGAAAATAAATAATAAGCTAATGTTTAATAGCTTTAAGCCATTAAATTTTAGGCAAATTCAATGAATGAGGCGGTATATGCATGTGGAATTCCAACATATTATGGTGGACGTTCCACGTACCAGGACGAAGCGGTTCGACTCGACATTCTTGATCCGAACCGCAAGGGACTGGAATGTACTATCTGAGTCTGTGTTCCCGACGGGTACAACCTGGGGATCTTCAAGAGAAGAGTGAACAGGTACCTTCTAGGGAAGCGCCTTCCATATTAGGCCGCTTCTTAGCTTACCATCAGGCAAGATCGTGGTCAAGCGCTTCCCTATCGATACTAAAAAACAACACCACCACTCGGTCCATCATTAACAACTTTAATGTCTATAGGAGCGGGTTTTTTATATCATATTTATTTTGTTCAGAAAACTCACAGCAATTTAACACAATAATGTTGTAAGATCTAGGTAACAAAATAAGCCAATTAAGAGTTTCCATAATTAGACAACAGTATACTTGCAACAGACACTATGAGAACATTATACAAATTTGACATGCAAGTTAATTTTCAAAAAATAAGTTTGAAAGAATACGCCTAATTTGAGTTTGTTTCATGTGGAAAGGGTCTATATCACTATTAACTTTATTGAGACTATCAGTAGCACTTATTATGAAAGTGTTTTTTCGATAATTTGTCGAAGTAATAGGTACATACAGCAAAGTTGGATTACGAACAGATCTATGGGGAACATTAAAGAATATTCTGCTCAGTAACTCTGGACAGTCTACAGTGCCACTGAGAATGCCTACAACATATGTTATATCATTTATATCTCTTCTGGTGGATAATGGTAAAAGATGTTGTGTTTTACAGGCTTCTAAATATAATATGATAGCAAACAAGCAGATGACTCTCCTGATGGAAAGAGGAACCATCGTCTGTAGACACCAAAGATGTTAATGGTGCATTGCTATCCGTGTGGCGGGATGGCAATACCACATGCACAAGTTCCCGTGTTGGTCCCGGGAAGAACACGCCAACTGCCGTTCTGCCAGGCAGGTCGTAAAAGGCGATTGACTATGCGAGTCACTACCATCGTCGCTACTAGGTGGTAGAGTTCTGCATTGTCTCGCCCGGGTCTGGTACCACCGCCTTACCTATTCCTGCCGCAATAGCGTCAGTGCTTGTCGCTATCGTGTTCCGGTTTGGAGGATAAGGTAGCCGGTAAACTTATGCATATGGCATTAGACCTCGCCACAAGAGAGCACCATTAACAAACATCTTTGGTGTCTATAGGCGATGGTTGACTTTCTATCAGGAGACCTATCTGCTTGTTTGCTATCTTATGATATAAAAAAATAGTTGAAACTAGTTAATATGTTGTCGCCTCTGTGGTCTAGTGATCCAGCGTTGGCGTTGACCACATGAGGTCCCGGGTTCGATTCCCGGGTCAGGCACATAAAAAGTGTTTTTTCAGTTTTCTGATAAACACAAAGTTGCCCGGGATTGGAAAGTGCCCGGTTGGCGATAGGCTTGTCACCTATCACATTTGTGGGACCAAGTATCTTCGGCTAATCGTGGGTGCACTTGTTGTACCTATGTCTACCCCTACGGGGATACGGGCGTGAAGATAATTTAGTTAATATGTACTCGTCTTTAATTTCACTATAACTATAGACAAATGTATAGAAAAATATAAACAAATAGTGTGGCCGCGTTTCCGATCCGGTAATAGTTTAAAAAAAACGTTGACGCGTCAAAATAACTTGTAAAAAGTTTTATTGAATAAAGTACTTCTGATTTCTGAAAATATTTTAAACTAGCTGTTGCCTGCGACTTCGTCCGCGCGGACTTCGTTTACTCCGCACTGCTCCTCCCCTGCAGGTGATAGCGTGATAATATGTAGCCTATATGTTGATCCGACTTGTTAGTAATATTCATGCAAAATTTGAAGTAAATCCATGCAGTTCTTTTTGAGTTTACCCCGGACATACATACAGTCAAACAGATAAACAGACAAAGAGACAAACAGACAAAAATTCTAAAAAACTATATTTTTGGCTTCGATATCGATTGTAGATCACGCCCCAAGTATTCTTTTAAAAAAATATTCAACGTACAGTTTTGACTTTCTTACGATTTTATTATATATGTAGATTAATCAACCAGTTTCGCTTTTTAAAAAATCTTCACGGCGGCGTAATAATAATGGAATTTCACCAGATGCGACGACTGAAAGTATAATATCTATAAGGAATTTCGTTTCTATCTGGTGTCCCGAGACACCACACAATTTATTTTTTCAAAAAGTATATCCCTCTTAAATTTAAATTGAACAACTTATTAAACTAATAGGCTGTGTATGAAAATATTTTACCTTAATACTAGCATTTAGTTAAAAAATAATATATTCGAAATTCGAAAACGGGTCAGGGACGGACGAGCCTCCTGATTGGTTGACCGCGATGGTGTGGCATCGCGTGATGGATAGGTCTCACGACGCGTCATCGTTTCGCGCTGAGCAATCTATCGATAGGAATGTACAACAGAGATATCGATCATTTTATATGACTAATAAATTGATATTATTTTTTTAAATAATCCCTCTTAAATTGAAATTAAACAACTAATAGGCTGTGTATGAAAAGATTTTATCGTAATACTAGCATTTAGTTAAAAAATAATATATTCGAAATTCGAAAACGAGACAGGGTCGGACGAGCCTCCTGATTGGTTGAGCGCGATGGTGTGGCATCGCGTGATGTCGGATAGGTCTTACGACGCGTCATCTTTTCGCGCTGAGCAATTTATCGATAGGGTTGTAAAACAGAGATATCGATAATTTTAAACGACTAGTAAATTAATATTTATTTTTTTAGTAAAATATCTAATGTGGCGAGTCAGACACCATATACGTGTAGACACACACACACACACATAAATATATTAGTTTTGTATTTTTGTCTTAAATTATCTTTAAGCAAATTAAAACACATTTTGTTTTAACCTTGACTGTTGTACCTTAAACTAATTTTGCATATATATGAGGCATAAATATAGGTACTCATTATACTCATCAGACTTAGCCAAATGTAAATTAATTAGCTCAAGTTATTATTATGTACTACCTGTGCTACTAGGTGGTATATCTAATGAAAATAATAAGACATAATTTTCTATTTACAACCATGAAGTAAAATAATTAAAAATTTTAGTTGTCAGTTGCTTTTGTCAATATATTAAAGATTTCTCACATTATCTTCTGTCTTACTCATTCGCTTTTATAATATGAGATTTAAAAATTACAAAATTTAGGGCGGCTTGCACGAAAATGCTTAAATGCATTTGGTCCCTTAAACATGTTTAGCAAATATCAAAACGCCTTAAATGCTGTCACTTTAAACGTATTTAATGACTTAAAATGATTCAAGCATTTTGGTGCAAGCCGCCCTTAATTTTATACAGGAATTTTTATTCCTAAATATTATACTTACAGCAACATAGGTTCAAGGAGCTGTAAATAAGTCGTGAGTCTCACAATATATTTATCCATAGGATACACTTTATTTTATCACACAATATATTAATCCAGGTTTCTAAAACGTGGACCTATTTTGGTCCAGGTGGGTTTTGTTCAAATTTAAAATGTTTGACAATTTCTAAGTTCTTGCCCTATGTCGTTCATTTTGGTTTCAAATGATAATATGATGATGAATGATGCTCTGTATATTTAGGGTATTACAGGTTAAAGTTTGAATTAAAGTTTTTTCGTAATATTTGAATGCTGAATGAATAATATAAGCCAAGACCACGAGCACCTTGTTAGTCTATCTACACCACCCATATCAAACATGCGGTCCGCGGCCCGATCCAAATTTTGGATTCAATACCAAAAGATACGGCAATTTGTATGCAAAACAATATCAGTGTTTGGAAGCACCTATAAGTGTGAGCAATTATTTTCCCTAATTAAAGGAAACAAATCACCCATGATTTCTAGACTGACTAACGCACACCTGGATGCAGTTTTAAAAATTGTTTCGCTGGTAGGATTACCCCCAAATACGTAATTTAGTAAAAATATATAACGTCAAAGTTCTGGGAAAAGAATATAATATTTTTATATTATTTTAGTACCTATTGATGTTAATTAAACGATTACGACTCTTTCTATCTATCATTTTTCTTTATGAGTTGGTTTTGCAGCCCACTGATTATACGATCTTTATGCATTTGGCCCACCAACGACTTTGGGTTTGACTCGCATGATCTACACTAATTACTAATCCACATTAATATAACGCGAGTCTGTCCTTCTGTAACGCTTTTATGGCTAAACCACTAAACCGACTTTAAAAATCAACCCCTAACCCATACCCACGAAATGTTTATCTACTTACGGAGGAAGCTGCGCGAGTCAATTAGAATATTACAAAGGGGTAAGTTTGTAAATTTTAAAAGGTTTCGCCGTGTTGGTCCCGGCCTCCTTTGAAGAATAGTTCAACTGCCGTTCTGCCAGCAGGTCGTAAAACGCGACCGATTGGCTATCGAGTCACTACCATCGTGGCTACTAGGTGGTAGAGTTCTGCATTGTCTCGTCCGGGTCTGGTACCACCGCCTTACCTATTCCTGCCGCAATAGCGTCAGTGCTTGTCGTTGTCGTGTTCCGGTTTGGAGGATAAGTTAGCCGGTAAACTTATGCATGTGGCATTAGACCTCGCCACGAGATAGCAACGCACCATTAACACCTTTGGTGTCTATAGGCGATGGTTGACTCTTTCCATCAGGAGACCCATCTGCTTGTTTGCTATCTTATGATATAAAAAAAGGTAATTTCTGGAATAACTTAACTGATTTTGAACTCGTTAATTCTTTCGCCAGTAGAAAGTTACTTTATTCCTGAGTGCCATGGACTACATTTTGTCGCAATATTCCCGTTAATTTGGGACCTAAGTATGTTCTACGGTAGGGAAATATATATCTATCTTATCTAAGCCAAGCATATAAATATATGCATGTCGTATGTGACTATCTATACCAAGTAGTACACAGTCCTAATAATTAAAATTATAAGAAAAAACTTTGATCAAAGAAACACAGGCTAGGCTTTTTCTAATCTTATTATGTATCTTATTATATTATATTTTGACGTCTAAGTAATAATTACTATCAATTTATAAAATCAAAATAAATCGTGCCTGTCATGATGAGTAGCTTTTTTTTCATAGGTTTTTTATATATTACACGTCAGCAAAGCACATGACTCTCATAATAAAAAATTTAATGTGATTTAATTTGCATTTCCCCGTGTTGGTCCGCGCTCCCTTAAAAAAAAGACCATTTGCAGTTTGCAAAAAACGAAAGATAGACCAAACTTGCCATTAGCAACTATTTTTATACCACAGAGAATGGCCACGGAAAATAAGAAATAGTCGACTATCGACTCGATACTTTATCCGTTCATCTCTAGAAGCATCGTCATATTATGCATCATAAAATCTTCTTCACGTAGAATGGTACCGTGATATTGGTCAGTGCTAAACAAAATCTGACTTTTATTTCAATAGTTATAAGTTTCATATTATCTTATTAAACCCTTATTTTTCCATCCTTGATCTTACAACTCACAAATAGTGATTAACTCTGCCCCGCTGGTCAAATGGTTAGTCAAGATAACTAGGTACGCAATCAATAGGCTTTAAATTCGATACCTGACAGGGACAAACATTTTTGTATTTAATTTTGTTTATTAAATAATAGCTGTGCCCGCAACTTCGTCCGCGTCAAAAATCTCTAAAAGTGATTTGGTTTGCTAAACGGAAATAGGGACAATATACTGCCTTGAGGAACACCTATATACACTATAACTATAACTATATACAGGTTGATTGGTAAAAGACTATACTCGATTCTGATACCAAATATGTAAAAAATAGGTACGTTTTTAACTAATCATGCAATAAAAATTATTCGTATGGGTGTCTTCACGCATAGATAACGAAGTTCATTGTTTACAAACAGCGATTTGCAACCGCAGAACGTACCACATATAACGCAGTAAAGTAATATAATACTATCGCTGGACAAATTACATATATTCATCTAGCCCCAAAGTAAGCAAATTATTTTGTCTGTGCTATGGAAGTTAGACAATAATACATACAAAGAAATACATATTATATAAATACTGTTACATACATAATACACACATACCCAGAAATACATACATCTATGCTCATCACAGAAACGTTTGTCCCTGTTGGGGATCAAACCCAAGCCTCATCCATTCTTAGTTAAGTTCGCTAAGCACATGAACAATGAGGCGGTCAAATAAAACGTCAGAGTGCTAATTAATTTTGAATATTACCAATAAAATTATATATTTATTGGTAAAATTGGTAATTTTATCTATGAATTTTGTTATGACATATTATTTCTGTAATCTATGGGACTTGTTACCTGAAATAAAAATAAAACATTCATTCATTCATTCAAAATTCATAATTTCTGTGATTTATATGAAAATGTCAGACATAATGATGTTTTAACACGCTGTGACGTAACATTTCAGATTTGCGTTACCTGTCACGTGATTTAATGTCTATTTTTGCCGAAATTATATCCGTATTATCTATACTCTATACAAATAAATAAAATTGGAGTGTCTGTTTGTAATATTAAAATAACCGATTTTAACTAAATGCATATGGATGTATGCACGTAACACATACCAAAGATTTTTGTCTGTCTGTCTGTCTGTCTGTCCGTCTGTTTGTCTGTCTGTTTGTTCCGGCTAATCTGTGGAACGGCTGGATCGATTTAGATGGGACTTTCATTAGTAGATACCTGATGTAATAAGGAGTAACTTAGGCTACTTTAAAAAAAATCCCACGCGGACGAACTCGCGGGCACAGCTAGTTTAAATAAAAATATTTTAGTATTTTGTTATCTCCATACAACTACACTTTGAACATGAATATCGTCGGCACTTGGTAAAACTCCATGTTAACTTATATTTATATCGTATTAAAAGCACTTGTACTGTTTTACTTGACTTTTTATTTATTAAAACCAACCGGTTTCGCGTTTTAACGCATCATCAGGGCAAAAGTTATTAATGTTTAGTACAATTGACAATTTGACAATTAACAATATATACTGAAGGTAGTATGAACATTTTAAATTTAAAACTATATTTCACAATATCGGTGTTACCCACACGTCATAATTACCCACCGACCACACAGCCCATAGACACCTAATAATAGGCGATTGACTTATGTCAAAACATCTGACTTATAGTTCCGATGTAAATGTCCACGCGCCAATGAGTAGTGATTGGGTAATCAGTGTCGACCAATCAGATGCTCTGTACATTACTATCTTTCACTGTGGCCTTGAGTTAGCCAATTACGGTGTTGCAACCCCACTTCGTCTTACCTCAGCTAGTTGCCAGAATGCATTCAATACGGAAAATCAAACATTAGCCGTCTATAGGCTGTGTGGTCGGTGTAATTACCCTTTTATACAACTACACTATATCCGTTTCATTCTTAGTGGACACAATCCTATTGTCCAATGATTTCAGCCATAAGCTCCAATATGACAAAGACGTATAAATAAATGTTGAACTTCATATTCTAATGAATATTGGCACCAGGTTTTAATATAACTGAAAAGCCCTATCAGGTTTTAATACAACTGGTAATAACTTTTTGGCCAGACGTATGGGAGAGTCGAATTAGTGGCAATATCTCACGGGTGTCGCAAGAGGCCGTATCAGGTGTTAATAAAACTGGCAAGTACTTTTTGGCTAGATGTATGGGAAAAGTCGCATAAGTGGAAATGTTGACGGGCCTCGCAGTAAAAATAAGTTTATACTACACCTATTCGGAAAGCACATTAGTTCTTATTGAAAAACGAGAAGTAGCTAATTCCAAGCGAACCAATATGCGGGCGGTAAAAATGTATGGGATTTACTTTCTCCCCTTGGGGAGAAGGTTATTTTCTCCCATCCTTTAACTTTTTAAAATTCATAAGTTTGTATCTCGAAGCACATCAAAATGTTACTGGCCACTAGCATTTACTAAGGAAACTTGGCAGTATGTGCTTCATTTCATTTGCCTCCTCAATATTAAAAAAAAAAAAACGATTGTACACGCAAATTTTCTTTTTTATTGTATCTTCTTCTTACATTCTGTTCTGATGTCTATGTCTAGTAGCGAGAATGAAGATTTATTTACGCCGCCTGAATTAAAAGAAGCTGCTCAAACAGTCATTTTAAACCTTTTGCCAGAAAAGTCCACGCATAAGTACAACAAAACATATGAAGAATTTATGGAGTTTCAATAATTGTAATAATTTTAATATTTTTAACTAAAATGTTTTTATTTTCCTCATTGGTGTAGTATAAAGCAGTATGTATCACTCGGGAGAAAATGCAATACCTAACTTGAGTGTATTGAAGCCCTCAGCTGCACTTCGGGCCTCAAACTACACTCTCGTAAGATATCGGTCATTTTCTCGCCTTGATGAACACACTACTATTGAAAAGCCCTATCAGGTGTTAGTACAACTGGTAATTACTTTTTGGGCTAGAGGTATGGGAGAGCAGCTTAAGTGGCAAATTATCACGGGTATCGCAGTAAAAATAAGTTTGAAAAGCCTTATTTTTTGAAAAGTCTATGATCAATTTATGATTGAATTTCGACCAGCGAGCGATCGCCTAATCCATGTTCCTTCATGTAACTTAAATACAAAAGACAATGTCCATATAGCACCCAAATTATTAAGTTATCAGAGAATTTGACCTACTAACCCGCAAAATGCTCAATGCTCCACAACGACCCTGACATTCACTGAATAATTTCGAGCACTCCGTTATATAACCTCGAGAGATAATCTACAGAGTGCTAAGTGTGAGTTTTTCTTTTCGCATTCGATCGTGAGCGCGTTTCGAGTTTACTAGGAATTTGTATGTGATTTGTACAGCGCCACCTAGTGGTAAACTGGTTTCTCACGTTTACCACTAGGTGGCGCTGTACAAATCACATAGAAATTCCTAGTAAACTCCTAACGCGCTCACGATCGAATGCGAAAAGAAAAACTCACACTTAGCACTAGAGATGTGATAAACGGCTTTTAATTATTAACACGTTTAAACGTTTTGCTTATACTTTTAAGCGTGCTTAAAAAAGCGCTTTTCGTTTAAACGCTTTTTTAAACAAAAGTTGTTGATCGTTAAGAAGGTCAATTATAAAACGAAGATTTAAGTGAATTAGTAGCGACAGATAAAGCCGAGAGCTGAAAAAAGCGTTCAATGTTTTGTGGTTTTGTTAGCGTTATTACTTATTACTAGCTTATAGAAATGACGTGTTATCAAATACAATACAAATTATTATAAATACTAGCTGACCCGGCAAACGTTGTTTCGTCATATAAATTATTGAATTAAAAAATAGGGGTTGATGATAGAAGGGTGAATATGAGGGTTGTATGTATTTTTAAAGCCACAATTTAAAAAAAAAACTTGACCAGACACCAGAATGGAACGCAGTTCCTTTTATTATTATTTACAAAAAACCTGTATGTACTCAACAAAAATAATCGTCGCGACACCACACTGTTCAATGCGAAATAGAATTTCGGCACCCGGTCGATATGGGAACCCGGTCGAATTTCGGCACCCGGTCGAATTTCGACCCGCGGTCGAATTTCGACCCGCGGTCGAATTTCGGCACCTGGTCGAATTTCGACCCACGGTTGAATTTCGGCACCCGTTCGAATTTCGACCCACGGTCGAATTTCGGCACCCAGTCAAATTTCGGAACACGGTCGAATTTCGACAAACGGTCGAATTTCGGCACCTGGTCGAATTTCGACCCACGGTTGAATTTCGGCACCCGGTCGAATTTCGACCCACGGTCGAATTTCGGCACCCGGTCGAATTTCGACAAACGGTCGAATTTTGGTACCCGGTCGAAATTCGACCGGCGGTTGAAACTCGGCAACCGATCGAAATTCGGCACTCGGTCGAATTTCGACACTCGTTCAAAATTTGACTGTCCGTCGAAATTCAAATTTTGGTCGAAATTCGACATTCGGCCGAAATTCTGTATAAATGTCGAACATTTGGCACTAGAAAAAAAAGTAAACTCAATCAAATAGTAGATAGACTCTTTCACTTTCAATGCACGAGCTAAAGGGAAGTGGCTGGATATTTCTGTGCTTACAATACTTTACTATAGCAAAAAGTGTCGTGACAACTTTTCGTAAGAATTTCTTCCGTCTAGCCCCCTTCACAACGCGCGATAAGGAACTTCGTTCCAATAAAAATAAAAAAAAATTGTCTTAAAAATAAAAAAATAATGTTAGGGGTGAACAACCCTTATCACTTAGGGGTATAAAAACAGTAGCCGATTTTCAGACCTACTGAATAAGCATATAAAATTTCATGAAAATCGGTAAAGCCGTTTCGGAGGAGTATGGTAAATAATATTGTAACACCAGAATTTTATATATAAGGTACTTTCTCAATCAATCAACTTCCCTTCGTACTTTTCAGACTTAGGACTGTCTGAAATGAATAGTAACACAATATATACTTTTTTATCCATTACGTAATTTCAATAATTAATATAAACAAAATTACTTTGGCAATTTGTAAAGGGATTCGAGTCATGTTCTTACGCGCGCTAAGTAAAATAAAACAAACAATAAAATAAAATAAACAATTTCTTCAACAACGAAAAGCGTACTGGAACTTGAAAAAACGTAAGTTGTCAATTCGTTGTAAAAAGCAAAGTTGTCAATTCGTTGTAAAAAGCACTAACCAACCAAAAACGGATCGTTGTCAGTCCGACACAAATATTGCGTAAACAGGTAGAAAATAATTTAGCCGCTTGATACGATAACCAATCCAAATTGTTATCGTTTCTTATAGGCATAGTAATAAGGTGGTTAATCCAATAAAATGAAAAATTATATTGAGTCTTAGAGTATAGAAATAAGGTTCTTTATTCTATTTTATTTTGATTTTTAACGTTATTGAAATAAGGTTACTTTTCGTCAATCATGCTAATATGGTATTTAAATTTTTGTATCTTAAACATCAACGTTTAAACGAAAACAGCTTAAATCCGTAAGCGCGCTTATAGGCTTATTTTGAAAAGCCTAATTTTTTAAGCCTATATCGTTTAAACGCCCACGACTACTTAGCACTCAGGTCATGAGATTTCAACCTTCCATACGAGTAAGAACGCAATATTAACATATTTAGCATCTATAAGTGATATTTATCTAATTCCATCAGGACAATCATCTGATTGTCTGTTAATGATATAATTTGTTTGAAAATTAATCCGACAATTCAGGAATGGTTCATTTAAGAACGTGCGTTGAAATAAATTATTTCTTCTAAACAAATAAATAAAATTGGAGTGTCTGTTTGTAAAATTAAAATAACAGTTTTTTGATAAATGCATATGGATGTATACACGGTACATATACCTACCAAAATAACATTTTTTACAATTTTAGTCTGTCTGTCTGTCGGCCTGTCTGTCTGTTTGTTTCGGCTATCTCTGGAACGGCTGAACCGATTTCTCTTATAGATAAACACAATGTAACATCGTTCCACGACGCGACGTCGTGTCGTAGAAATTTATATCGAACAACTTACCTATGTATATACAAGATACGACATATGCTACGACGCCTGCCACGATTCGATATGGTGTTACAGTCCTACTGTGTGAGTTTTCTTTTCGCATTTGATATTGAGCGCGTTTGGAGTTTACTAGGAATTTGTATGTGATTTGTACAGCGCCACCTAGTGGTAAACTGGTTTCTCACATTTACCATTAGGTGGCGCTGTACAAATCACATACAAATTCCTAGTAAACTCGAAACGCGCTCACGATCGAATGCGAAAAGAAAAACTCACACTTAGCACTCTGTTCCATTTCCTACTAAACTATATCGACAGTTACTTTTAAGGGTCCGGGCAAATTTTAAAATTAATAACTAAATATTAAATTGAAAGTGCGTTGTAATTATTATTGTTAAAATTATTACAAGACTAGCTGTTGCTCACAACTTCGTCCGCGCGGACTTCGTTTACTCCCCACAGCTTTTCCCCCTTAGGTGATAGCGTGATAATATGTAGCCTATATGTTGACCCGACCTGTTAGTAATATTCATGCATAATTTAAATTAAATCCATGCAGTACTTTTTGAGTTTACCCCGGACATACATACAGACAAACAGACAAAAATTCCAAAACCTATATTTTTGGCTTCTATATCGATTGTAGATCACGCAAGTATTCTTTTAAAAAATATTCAATGTACAGTTTTGACTTTCCTACGATTTTATTATATGTATAGATAATATAAAAATACTACTCACTAGATTCATGAATGATGATAAATGTGAAATTTCTATTAGAAAAATCCAACTTCTAATAGAAATTTCATTTTTATTCTTCGTGATATTAAAATATTTATGAAAGTAGAGTCATTTTCGTAAACAAAACAAAAATCGCATTTTTTAAGTTACGACAATTTACGTAGGGTCCGTCGGTATGTTTGGAAGGTTATTTGTTAGTTTTTTATCCAAACGGCTTTTTTTATATATCAAAAGATTGCAAACAAGCAGATGGGTCCATCAGGAAAGATTCAACCATCGCTTATAGACACCAAAGATATTAATGGTGCGTTGCTATCTTGTGGCGAGGTCTAATGCCACATGCATAAGTTTACCGGCTACCTTACCTTCCAAACCGGAACACGACATTAACAAGCACTGACGTAATTGCGGTAGGAATAGGTAAGGCGGTAGTACCAGACCCGGGCGAGACAATGCAGAACTCTACCACCTAGTAGCCACGATGTTAGTGACTTGCATAGCCAATCGATCGCCTTTTACGACCTGACTGGCAGAACGACAGTTGGCTTATTCAAAGGAACCCGGAACCAACACAGGGAGTATATAATTTTTCTTTGCTATATGACCGATTGCGTCGAATAACACAAACGTCGTCTATAACACAAAAATAACCCCTGAGGAGCTGAACAGGGGATGAAATTGCTACTCACCTAAGCTGCACGTGTCAGCTAATTATATAAACTTTGCAATCTTATGATATAAAAAATGCCCATTCAAATACATTTACATTTATAATCTAAAGTATATTGCCATAAACTGTATGTAATAATTGTATAATACAATATTTCCGTTACGCCTTTCAAGTTTCACCGTTACGTGGGTGCCGCTTATTACCTGTTTAACCATAAAACGTATGCGTCGGTATCATATGTACCCCAGCTTTAAGATTTTTAATTCTTTTTTTTAATTTTATAGGATACTACCTGTTGCCCGCGACTTCGTCCGCGTGAACTTCGTTTACTCCACACAGTTCCTCCCCCGTAGGTGATAGCGTGGTAATATGTAGCCTATATGTTGATCCGACCTGTTAGTAATATTCATGCAAAATTTGAAGTAAATCCGTGCAGTATTTTGAGTTTACCCCGGGCATACATACAGACAAACGGACGAAAATTCTAAAAACTATATTTTTGGCTTCGATGTCGATTGTAGATCACGCCCCAAGTATTCTTTTAAAAAATATATCCAATGTACAGTTAAGACTTTCCTACGATTTTTTTTATATGTATAGATCAAACAGAATGGTTCTCCTGCTTAACACTTTTTTATTTTCATATGATCGCAAGCAAAAGAGAACTACTTGGTAGAAAGAGATAAAAGTCGCCTACATACAACAAAGATGTTAGTGCGTTGTTATCCCTGTAGTGGGATAAGAATGCCTTAAAAACCAGAACAGGGAATCCTTAAGCAGACACTATTGCAGTCGAAATATGTAAGACGGTGGTACCAAAATTAAAACACAAAATCCTTAAGTACATATTCTATTGCAGTCGGAATAAGAAGGTGATTTCAAAACCGGAACACAAAATCCTTAAGCACAGACGCTGTTACAGCCGGAATAAGTAAGACGGTGGTACCAAAACAGGTCTAGACATTGAAGCACACTGCCATCTTGTTAGTCCTCACGATGCGTCTTATATGTTGGGTTAAGAAAGAAAGAAAGAAAATATTTATTTGCAAGAATATGGGTGTTACAAGTTGTTAAAAATTAATTAAGTTACTAACATATTCTACCATTAAATGGTGTGCAAATATTTAAAAAAATATCATTATATAATATTACATTTAAAACATTGTATCGACTTTTTAGAATTACTACCGGATCGGAACGCGGCCACACACTGAGAAGATCCGGCGGAAGAAACTCAGCGGGCTGGTGTTTTTTCTCCATTTTATGCACTTATTACTAATTTACAAAAACGATTTCATATTACAAAAGTTACATTTATAATTACAAGTTTCATTTTTGGTGTAATTAAAATTTTTATATTTTACAAAATTTTCACCATTTCAAGGCGATTACTAGTGCATATTGACACTTTCAATTGATTTTCGTATTTGTGTTGTTTTATAAATACAGGTCGCCAATAGTCACCTATATAAAATACTATCTGTGCCCGTGACTTCGACCGCGTGAAAAAATTTCTAAAATAAAAATAGCCTAAGCCACTCCTTATTCCCGGGGCTTTACTTGCATAGTTTCCGTTTCCGTGGGATTTCTGGGATAAAAACTATCTTGTCTTTCTCGAGTCTCAAACTGTCTTTGTACCAAACATTCAAATTGATTGAGAGATTTAGATGTGAAGAAGAAACAGACAAAGTTACTTTCGCATTTATATTATTGGTATGGATTGTTCAAGTACTGAAACACTGATACTATAGACAAAATCAAAACTATAAATTACTTTTGAACACTATTACCAAGAAAACATTGCAGAGCACAATTTTAAACTGACCGAAAAATCTGAGTACCTCTTTGTCATACATAGAGTGACGAAATGCCTTGCAATAAAACAGTTCACCAATTTTTCACAAAGGGGCTAGGATTACGATTCTATTATGAAGGAGATAATGGCACAAATAACTGCTGAGGAGCTGAGGACATTGAGTGTTCTTCCTGTCACAAGAAGGTCGAAGTAAATTAATTTAAAAGTGATTCCGCTATTCATGAAATCTTTCGAGTTACTACTAAAATTTTATATTTGCGAGAAAAACTTATAAAACGCCTCAATAACACTTGCCCAATCTGAGATGAGTCCGCTGACCACGAAACGGTTTTCTTAGTATCGGGATACATATACCCCTCGCGCGTTTTGGATGAATTTTAGCCACTTGCCGTTTTAGTGTTAGTACAGTGTAGTTAGTTATATAGTAGTATAGTGTAGTTAGTTAGTACGACCTGTTCACCTTTTACATATTGTATCACTAGCTGACTCGCGCAGCTTCGCCCACGAGTATATTATTAAGTCGTCCAAATAGCTTTTAATAAAAATTTTATCTCCTATTTCAGCCCTCTAGGAAAGGATTTTTGAAAAAAAATTAGTCTATGTTTGGTCCCGGATCTTCAACTATATTCATACATAATTTCATGAAAATCGGTCCAGCGGCTTAGCCGTGAAAGCGTAACAGACAGACAGACAGACTTTCGCATTTATAATATTAATAGTACCTATGGATTCTGTGAAATTTCATTTTACTACTATTTAACATCTATAGTGTCTATTGGCGATGGTTATCTATCAAATGTTTTCTCTGCTTGTTTTCTATCGCATGACAAAATAAATAGAAAAATTATCATCACACCCAATTCCCTTCCGAGGTATGCAGAGTAAACCGAACGTCTATAGACTTTCCAGTTCACCACGATTCACCGGTTTTTCAGTTGACGAGTGGTGATCCTCATCGCCACATTCGACCGACCTGTTAACGATTATCGACTACCGGGACCGACGGCTTTACGTGTTCATCCTAGGCACGAGTGAGGTAACACACACCACCCTCAAGACTCCGAGCTGCTACTAAGATTTAGGATTTTCGAGAAAACTTCGAAAAAACCTTTTTTTATGTCAGATAGCAAACAAGCAGATGGGTCTCCTGATGGAAAGAGTCGGGATCGAAAACGAGCCCCATCGATTGCGTAGTCAGGGTCGCTAACCACTAGACCAACGGGGCGGTCGAGGGCGGTCAAATAATTATGGTAGTACAACGTATACCGGATAGGATAGTTATTGAGTAAAATATTAGGTAATTACAAAACTTACTTGCCATAATTACTTTTGTTTTTATAGCACTCACCCAGTGCTTGGAAAACTTGAAGAACTTTAAAAACAACAAAGAAAAATGTCGACACGCGAGTCTCGAGCCCGCAATCATCTCCCTCAAGCAAGTTATACGTATGTATATCTAGCGATCAGTACAATCGCCGTAATCGATCATACAACAAAGTAGAATTTCGCCACGGCGAGCCCGTCGACACTAGCTCAGTGGCAGAGCGTCCCGGCTTGAGGGAGATGGTCGCGGGTTCGAGTCTCGCGTGTCGACATTTTTCTTTGTTATTTTTAAAGTTTTACTTGTCATAGATTTACAACTTTTTCAACCACATAGATATACCATTGTAAAATCAAGGACAGATTTTTTGTTCACTTACGTTGCCATTGTATCTATGCGCTTTGTATTCTATAAATAGCTCAGTTGACTTATGCTCAAGTGATTGAAATTAAGTTTCTCTCTGTTCTATAAGACAAGACAAGATATTATTTACTAGCTGTTGCCAGCGACTTCGTCCGCGCGGAGTTCGTTTACTCCGCACTGCCCCTCCCCCGTAGGTGATAGCGTGATAATATGTAGCCTATATGTTGACCCGACCTTTTAGTAATATTCATACAAAATTTCAAGTAAATCCATGCAGTACTTTTTGAGTTTACCCCGGACATACATAGAGACAAACAGATAAACAGACAAACAGACAAACATACAAACAGACAAAAATTCTAAAAACTATATTTTTGGCTTCGATATCGATTGTAGATCACGCCCCAAGTATTCTTTTAAAAAAATATTCAATGTACAGTTTTGACTTTCCTATGATTTTATTATATGTATAGATAGATTTGCCAGAATAATGTACAAATGATACAGTTGTGCAGATACAATTATAACAGAAGCAAACTGATTCCACTCAATGAGTGTGCAAATACATGTAATGTCAAAATGTACATTAATAATTATCATATTCATCTTAGCTACGATTAGAAATCAGAAATATTATTATTGTATTTTATATAATAACTTAATATTTTATATAATAATAATATTTTATATTTTATAGCATTCTATTTTATTCGTATTATTATGTTTTATGATTATTTAAGGACATTTTATATGAATAGTTATGAGATTGTTATATTTATTATATAAAAATTTATATAATATATTAATATTTGTATGTTTATTGGTCTGCCCGTAGGTTTAGATAAATGTAATTATTCTCTTTGTTTAGTGTAAAATTATTTGCAATTGTTCCGTAAGACTTTTCTTGTGCACTACCCGTTACTACAATGTTTCTACAAGTGCAAGGTTAACTGGTAAAAAATGTCTTTAGACGTTAAGTTCGCCTGTTGTATATTTTGTGCAATAAAGAGTTTAAATAAATAAATAAATAAATAAATAAATAAATAAATAAATAAATAAATAATAACAAACTTATTCATCTCTTTAAGTATGCATGTAATGATGTAATGAGCATGTAATGTCCAAAATTTACATTAATAATTATTATATTCATTTTAGCTACGATTAGAAATCAGAAATATTATATTGTATTTTAAATAATAACAAACTTATTTTTCTCATTGAGTATGCAAATACATGTAATGCATTGATATAAAAAACCCAAGATACACAATCAGTGTGTCAAAAACGTCCTCCAAAAATGAGTGCACAATTTTAAATTATGCACTCATTTCAAATAGAATCGCGTCGGCCGCGTCTCTGTCAATTTATTTATTTTCGTATATTGCTTTGTAAAAACAACTATAAGTCTTGCAGTTAAGGTTGGATATGCAAAGACATATGTTTTTGCCATGTCTATAACTACTTAAAAGAAATTAGGGACACTTTTGAGTGTCAGTTTTGTTCGACACTGTGCATCTAGGGTTTTTATATCAATGATGTAATGTCTAAAATTTGCATTAATAATTATTATATTCATCTTAGCTAAGAATAGAAATCAGAAATATTAATATTGTATTTTAAATAATAACAAATTTATTCTTCTCAATTTGTTTGCTATCTTATAACATAAAAAAATGAACTCCGCGCGGACGAAGTCGCTGGCAACAGCTAGTTATAGTAATAAAAATAGCTTAATAATGTAACCACAGTTTTGATTAAGAGTCTACTGTAATTTTAGGCGTTACAGTTGATATCTATATCTATTTAATATACATATTATATTATTAAATACATATAATAAAATCGTAGGAAAGTATGTCCGGGGTAAACTCAAAAAGTACTGCATGGATTTACTTCAAATTTTGCACGAATATTACTAACAGGTCGGGTCAACATATAGGCTACATATTATCACGCTATCACCTACGGGGGAGGAGCTGTGCGGAGTAAACGAAGTCCGCGCCGACGAAGTTGCGGGAAACAGCTAGTAAATTAAATAAAAGAAAATAATATCTTAATGAGAAGAAATTACGGGATTATCTGCTCCTCACATCAGCAAGCTTTATGATTATTGTAGCGATTGCATACTTACAAATTAAACTTTATGTAACATCTTATTTCAAAAAAGTCCCGCTTCTGTGGTTGTGACCCGGTATCGGTGTTGACCATATGAGGTCCAGGGTTCGATTCCCGGGTCAGATCAATTCAAAAGTGTTGTTGCAGTTCTCTGATAAAAACGACGTCGCCCGGGATATGATAGATGGCCAGTTGACGATATCCTTGCTACCTATAACATTGTGGGACTAAATATCTTCGGCTAATCGTGGGTGCACTTTTTGTACCTCTGCCTAGCTCTTAGAGGATACGGGCGTGAAGAAGCTTTCTACTTAAAAAAATTGATACTTAAAAAATGGATAAGCCCGCTGAGTTTCTTCCGTCGGATTTTTTTTAGTGTGTTGCTGCGTTTCCGATCCGGAAGTAGTTTTAAAAAACGTCAAATAAACTTGTAAAAAGTTTTATTGAATAAACAAAACTGTTATTATTAAATAAAATGCCTTTTTATATCATAAGATAGCAAACTGAAGAAAGTCACTGGAAACTCATATTTTAGGAATAGTAAAAAATTATATGTGCCTAATCAAAAATTAAATATTTTTACAAAAAATGAGTATTGTATGTCTATTATTATATACAATCATATTCCTGATAGTCTTAAATCATTACCTATAAATAAATTTCGCAAAAAGTTGTTTGATTTGCTGTTAGATAAAACTTATTATGATATTAAAGAATTTTTAGCCGATAAAATTAAATATTAATGGATAGAAATATAAGTTTGTTGAATTATCCTTAAAAAATTTCAATGTACCTAGTAAAATTTTGTAAATAGTGAACATTTTGTAAATTATAAAAAATTTAATTGCACAAAATATGAAACTTGTAATTATAAAAAATTCTTTTGTAATATGAAACCATCATTGTACATTTATACCAAGTACATAAAATAGAGAAAAAAGACCAGCCCGCTGAGTTTCTTCCGCCGGATCTTCTCAGTGTGTGGCCGCGTTCCGATCCAGTAGTAATTCTAAATAATCGATAGAATCTTTTAAATGTAATATTATATAATGATATTTTTTTTAATATTTGCATACCATATAATGGTAGAATATGTTGGTAACTTAATTTATTTTTAACAACTTGTAATACCCATATTCTTGCAAATAAATATTTTCTTTCTTTCTTTCTTTCTTAAACAAGCAGATAGGTCTGCTGATGGAAAGAGTCAACCATCGCCTATAGACACCAAAGATGTTAATGGTACGTTGCTATCTTGTGGCGAGGTCTAATGCCACATGCATAAGTTTACCGGCTACCTTACCCTCCAAACCAGAACACGACAGTGACAAGCATTGACGCTATTACGGCAGGAATAAGTAAGGCGGTGGTACCAAACCCGAGCGAGACAATAGATACTAGTAGATAATTAAAAATCTCACATGTCATAGATTGACTTTTTAATACTAGATTTACCATGACCAAGGACAAATGACGCGTTTCATATTACATAATACTTTAAATTCATGTTTGTACTTATGTGCTTTGTGTTAACTTGAATTCTATAAATAGTTGACTTTGGGTTAAGTGAATGGTACAAAGTTTCTTTGTGTTCTATATTCGTAACTACGGTCTGGTTCTTGTTTCAATTTAAAACTTAAAATACAGTATAATACAGTAAAAATTAATTAAAATGTCGCTCGTCATAGATTTACATGTTTTTACACTCTAGATATAACCAAAGATGACGCGTTTTTTTTCTACATCACATAGCATTTCATAGACCCGCTCGTACGCTGAGATCTATAAATAGATATATAACTAAGGGTTAAATTAATGGTACGAAGTTTTTCTGTGTTCTATATTCATAGTTACTACTTAGATCGACACGTCCCAAGAACAAAATCGTATCTGCAAAACCACCAAATTACAATATAACAACAAACAAATTTGTGGGAGTACATTGTAGATAAGATGATGTTCACTTGAGTATTTCCAAAAACAAAAGACCAATAACTATAAAAAATATATTGTCTTTTAACTTTATGCGTGTTTAATGCGAATTTTATTATAAAGCCAATTTCGCCTGATCTCTCCATACGATTTTGTTCTTGGGACGTGTCGAGATTGTGTTTCGACTAAAAACTGCAATAGTAGAAATTATTTAAAATCTCGGTCGTCATAGATTTACAACTTTTTCTACACACTAGATTTACTACCATACAATCATGTATGTCAGTATATCTAGTGTGATGTGTGTGATGCATATTTTCTAGGGATGGGCCGAAATTCGTTTCACATTCGGTTTAACCGAATTTCGGCAACTTAAACCGAACTTCGACATTCGGCCGAAATTCGGTTTAAATGCCGAACATTCGGCACTAGAAGAAAGTATCTTCTTTGCTCTAATTTGCTTGAAATCTATGCTAATGTTATAAAGAGGAAAAATTTGTATTCTATATTTTTGTATATTGTATCATCTAAACTCAAAAACTACTAAACCGATTTGAAAAAATCTTTCACCATTGGAAAGATATTAAATCATCCCCGAGTAACATAGGCTATACTATACTTTCGAAAAACAAATCCGTAAAACAGTTGACCTAGCAGGCCATCCCTGAAACATTCCGCTAAATAAAAAAACATAAAAACAAAAATGAAAAAACTTCAGCATAGATTTTTGAGTTCGAAGAGTTCAAAAAATCTGTAAAACGGTTGACCCGGCAGGTCATCCCTGAAACTTTCTGCTAGATCTTTATCTATATCTTAGCACATTACAGATTTTTTTCAGAGTTCAAAAATCATAAATTTGTTACAAATATTCGTTAGTACGAAGAAGTCGTTGTAAATGACAGTAATTTCAAAATTTTTGAAATGCTATATATTTTAAAAGCGATGACTGATTTTGGTCTTTCGAATGGCATTCAACGCAATTTTTGACCTCTAAAATATTGTTACGAATAATCTAGAAGCGTGTGGAATTGGAGCGCGCGCGCGCTAATATTCTAGAAATAAAAGAAAGAGATAGCTACTCCTATTGACAAACAAATAGTTGACCGGGGCTATGCCATAATAGACTTTGTGGGATATGGCATAAGGTTGAAAGTAGCGTGTACTAGGATTTATGACTCATAACATGTTTACGATAAGAAGTGATTCATTGTTTCCCGATACATTTAGATTTTTCTGGATCCAGCTAGGGCTTTCCCCTGCCTATAAATACAGAGATGTTGACAAACACAAGGCAGTTTTTATCAAGCGATCGAGAACGATACATCAAGTGACTAGTGCGAAGCGAGAAGTGTTTGTTTGTGTAGTGTTCTAAGTTCAGTGATAGTACAGCAAGTGTTCTATTGTGTAGAGTGTATTTAGTATTACGTTGTGTTGTATTGTGTAAATACACGGATTTAATATAAGTGGTGTTTTCTTACAATTGCGAACCCGAGTACGTAACAACTGGTGTCGGAAGTGAAATTGTGAAATGCCACTTATTCCGAAGGAAGGTGTTACCACCAGGTCTCAGGCGGAGACACAGAGGGTGTCAGAGGACACTGAGATGCGTGCAGGTGAGGAACCTGCTAGTGTTGCCAGCACGTCATTGTCGTCGAGCGCAGCCCCTACTGATCTTTCTGTCATTCTGGCAGCTATTCAGCAATAGCGACAGGAACTTCAGCAACATCAACAGCTTCAGGTACAACAACAACTAAAGTTACAGGAACATTTATCCGGCTTTGATGACAAATTGACAATAATCTTGGCGCAACAAGACCAGCTAAAAAGCGATGTGGGCCTCGTCAAGCGCGACATGAAGGGTGTTGAGAAGAGGGTTGACCACTTGGAGGCCAGCTGCGACAAAATAACTGAAAACGTGGACCAACTGGAAAGGGAGGTCATGAAAATGAAGATCACGGGAGTTAAGTCGGGTGCTACCATTACAAGCTGCTCTCACCAGGTGGGTCCTCGGGTAAAGGTACCCACTTATGACGGTCTTACGTCATGGAGTGCGTACCGCACCCAGTTTGAAATAGCAGCGAAGGCCAGTGGTTGGACCGACGAACATTGCCTAACAGCTCTGAGCACGGCGTTACGGGGACAGGCGCTCTCTGTGTTGGATGCAATGCCTAAAGAGTATCAGTTCGCTGATTTGATGGAGGCATTGGAAGCTCGCTACGGTGAGCGTCACTTGGAGCATGTGTTCCGTGCCCAATTAAAGGACCGTGTACAGAGAAGCGGCGAGGGACTTCAACAATGGGCCGTGGAAATTGAGAAGCTTGTAAGGAAGGCGTATCCTTCAACCGACGCTAACACAGTTAATAACACCATCGTCCAGGCGTTTATTGATGGAATTAGAGACCTGGAAGTGCGTGCTGCTGTTCGCCTTCAGCACCACGTGACAATGAAGGAGGCTTTGGCTCATGCGCTGGAGGTAGAAGCTGTTCGTCACGAACCTCGAGCACGTAAAGTACGCGAGGTTACAGAAGTTGTGGCTCGATCAAAGGTAGCGGAACCTAGGAGACTGGGCCCCATGTGCTACGCCTGCGGTGAACGTGGGCACATTAGAGTTAGCTGCCCAGCCAAACCTATGCATACAGGTTCAATGAATTGGCGACAGCAAGCGGGAGGAATCTCAGCAGCTGAAGAGAGCAGGCACGTCAAACAGCCTGTTGCACCAGCAGGGAAGCGAGTAACAGCCAGGAGCAAACGCCAGGTGCTGGCTGGTCGAGAATCAACCCCAAAAGCTGTCGTACCTCAGGTGAGCGAACGCAACAGTTTATCCATTAAAGGGTTGGTTAATGGCAAGAACTGCAGCTCAACGCGGGACACCGGAGCCACACGAACTGTAGTACGATCAGAAGCGGCTAGCAATGGTAACCAGAGATTGAGGAATACAGTACAGTGTAGTGGAAAGTCTCACTTAAATGCAGATGCATTATCACGACGACCTTGTGCGGAAGATTGTAAACATTGTGTAAGGATGGAGACGAAGGAAAGGGTTCAAGTACTGCGAGCTAAGCCTACGGATGACAGGTGGGAAACTGATGAGATGCGTGAGGCCCAGTACGAAGATAGAGATTTGCGGCCTCTAATAGATTGGAAGAAGCAAGACACGGGAAAGCCCGAATGGCAGGAGCTGGCTCCCTTCAGCGCTATTACGAAAAGTTATTGCGCGCAGTGGGAAAGCCTTGTGTTGCAAAACGGCTTACTGTACCGCAAATGGGAAAAACCTTCAGGAAGAGAACATCATCTACAGTTGGTCGTACCAAGAAAACTTATCAAGGACGTACTGCGTGAGCTGCATGATGGGGTTTCTGGGGGACATCTTGGAGTACGACGAACATTGGTAAAGGTACGAGAGCGTTTTTACTGGTTGAATTGCCGAGAAGATGTCGAGAATTGGTGCCGAAAATGTACGTCATGCTCAGCAGTGAAAGGTCCGCAGGTTAGAAGCCGAGGCAACCTTAGACTATACAACGTGGGAGCCCCCTGGGAAAGGATAGCGATTGACGTGGCTGGGCCATTTCCTAAGACAGATAACGGAAACAAGTATTTTATGGTCGTGATGGATTACTTCACGAAATGGCCGGAGGTGTTCGCAATCCCTAATCAGGAAGCCACGACGGTTGCTGAGAAATTAGTCAATGAGGTGATATGCAGATTTGGCGTTCCGCTGGAGATTCATTCCGACCAAGGCAGAAACTTTGAATCTAACGTATTCCAGGAGATGTGTAAATTATTAGGAGTGTACAAAACAAGAACTACACCTTATCACCCGCAATCTGATGGAATGGTCGAACGATTTAACCAAACTTTGGAAAGACACTTAGCCAAGCTGGTAGAAGATCACCAAAAGGACTGGGATAAATACATACCTCTGTTCTTACTGGCTTACCGAACAGCGGAACACGAAAGCATAAAAGTGACGCCAGCCTATGCCAACTTCGGCAGACAGTTACGTATACCAGCAGACTTAATGACTGGAGGCCCACCACCGAATGCAGAGACCCAATTAAGTATACCGGAACATGTTGAAGACATTCGTGAGAGGTTACGCGATATACACTCGTTAATAAGTGAAAACGCATTGGAATCAAGTCAGCGGATGAAGACCAGATACGACCGAAACGCCAATCATCGAGGTTTTCAGGAAGGATCTCTTGTTTGGCTACATAATCCGGTTCGACGAAAAGGAAAATCACCTAAGTTACAGCGACGTTGGGATGGGCCATACAAAGTAATCACACGGATCAATGACGTAACCTACCGAGTGCAGAAGCAACCAAGAGGGACCATGAAGATTGTTCATGTTGATCGATTAGCCATCTATAATGGAAGTAATGATGTTCGGGACGAACATAACTAAGAGGGGGGTAGTGTTACGAATAATCTAGAAGCGTGTGGAATTGGAGCGCGCGCGCGCTAATATTCTAGAAATAAAAGAAAGAGATAGCTACTCCTATTGACAAACAAATAGTTGACCGGGGCTATGCCATAATAGACTTTGTGGGATATGGCATAAGGTTGAAAGTAGCGTGTACTAGGATTTATGACTCATAACATGTTTACGATAAGAAGTGATTCATTGTTTCCCGATACATTTAGATTTTTCTGGATCCAGCTAGGGCTTTCCCCTGCCTATAAATACAGAGATGTTGACAAACACAAGGCAGTTTTTATCAAGCGATCGAGAACGATACATCAAGTGACTAGTGCGAAGCGAGAAGTGTTTGTTTGTGTAGTGTTCTAAGTTCAGTGATAGTACAGCAAGTGTTCTATTGTGTAGAGTGTATTTAGTATTACGTTGTGTTGTATTGTGTAAATACACGGATTTAATATAAGTGGTGTTTTCTTACAATTGCGAACCCGAGTACGTAACAATATTTTCATAGCTACGTAATTTACAGACTCAGAAATGTCGAAGCAATATCAAAAGTTATTTTTTGAATTTTCGATATTACTAAATCCCAAATAAATCAACCGATTTTGATGCAATTTGCTTATTTTACGCAATTTATAGAAAGAAAAGCTGATTAGACTGTTAAGTCAATCGGTATATTAGTCTAAAAGTCATTTTAAACATGCTAAGTTTGCTGTAAACAACAAAATATTAATATTTGAAAAGCCGTAACTTTTGAAAACTTGATTTAATGTTGATCTTTGAAACTGTATTTGAAAAAATTTTGAATTTATGTCGAAAAACACTTTTTCCAGATTTTTCGTCAACGATAACTTCCGAACGGATTAACTGATTATGACACAATTTATGAATTAGACGCAGTTTTTGACATAGGATACTTTTTCCTCTTACTTTACACGAGCGAAGCCGCGGACAATATAATAGCTAGTAGTAAGTAGTAAAATAGGTGGTAAATAGCTAGTATAAAATAATTAAATTTTAAGCAAATTCGTAAAAAAATCACGACGTGTCGCTTTTAAGAAAGCGCCCCAAAATTAAACCGAAGTTCGGCCGAAATTCGGCCGAATTTTTCTATTTTCACCGAATGTTCGGCCGAAGTTCGAATTCGGTTCAAACCACATTCGGCCCATCACTAATATTTTCCAATTACATAAAACCTTATTGACCCACTTATGTCAAGATTTATAAATAAATGATGTGGTGTCGCGGGACACCAGGTAGGAACGAACTTCCTTCGGCTAAACGGCACTACTCGCTTGTGTACGCAACTGTCGCGCCTGCGCACGTCTCATTTAACGCTTTTATTCCACGCATTTTTCTTACGGTTTTACTATCACATTTTTTTCAGTTCGGCCGCGCAGCAAAATCCCTATCCCCTCCAAGCCTGCCGTAAGGAACTTCGTTCCAATAAGTTAATTTAGGGCTAAGTGCAAAATGTCTTCGCGTTCTATACTCGTAACCACTATTAGGAATGTGTTTTAATTCAAAGCTACCTACTTTAGAAAGTAATTAAAATTTTATACTCTGGATACACTATCATATAATCAAAGATAAATGACGCGTTTTTTTCACACCTTATAGATCTATAACATTTTAAGATTTATAAATAGCTTAGTTAACTTAAGGCTAAGTGAATGGTATGAAACTTAATTGTTTTCTATACTTGTATCAACTATTTAAATTGATTGATTAATAAATGAATTTATTTCTAATTAACATTAGTAAATAACCTTGTTATAGCTGGTCGCCCAAATACGCAAACTTATATCGAGTCCACCTTTATACCTATTTACAATATTGCAATTTACCTCAAATGTAAGACATATTTTTAAATTGTAGGTAGTGTTTAAGACTGTGTTTCTTGTGTTTCAAGTTAAAACTATAATAAATTAGAAATTAATTTAAACGCTCGCTCGCTTGTCAACGAATTCCGCGCGGACGACGTCGTGGGCAACAGCTAGTACAAAATAAAGAGAGCGTGTAGCCTATATGTTGACCCGACCTACATACAGACAAACAAACAGACAAAAATTCTAATAACTATAATTTTGGCTTTGATATCGATTGTAGATCACGCCCCAAGTATTCTTTTAAAAAAATATTCAATGTACAGTTTTGACTTTCCTACGTTTTATTATATGTATAGATATAGATAGATTGTTAGCCATTATGTTATTCATATTGTGTTTGAATTTAAAACTAGAAAAAAAGCAACTAAAAATCTTGTTTGTCAAATATTTACAATAGTTTTCTCCACCTTATATTACATTTTATTTTCTATATTTTCTCACCTTTTAAACATTCCCTGGACTTCAACAATTAATTAAAAACCAAAATTAGCTAAATCCGTTTAATATATATATATATATATATATATATATATATATATATATATATATATATATATATATATATATATATATATATATATATATATATATATATATATATATATATAAGGATTGCTCGTTTAAAGGTATTAGATACTATCTTAAACAAGCTTAAGGTTACAAACATCCAAACAGCTTTTTATGATATAAAATTCACAGGAAATTCAAGCAAATTTAATTTACTAAAATCCATGCTAAATCCATGCAGTACATTTTGAGTTTACCCCGGACATACATACAGACAAACAGACAAAAATTCTAAAAACTATATTTTTGGCTTCGATGTCGATTATAGATCACACCCCAAGTATTTTAAAAAAATATTCAATGTACAATTTTGACTTTCCTACGATTTTATTATATGTTTCTACAGCTAATGTATTTCCGTTGCTGCTATAAAAAGAAATACTAAAAACATAATAAAAAATATTTTAGGATCCTCCTATACAAAAAACGTGTTTTTTTTTTCTCAATTTTAATAATAGCAACCGTAGATGCTTGAAATATTCACAGAACATTTAGTTATTATATATTCAATTACAAAATAAATAAATTTAAATAAAATAAATATTTAACGGTGGCTTCCAGACAACTTTGATTTATCCACGCGAAGTCGCGGACACAGCTAATAATTTATAACTAACTAGCTGATCGGCGTAGCTTCGCCCGCGAGTGTATTAACATGTCGTCTAAATAGTTTTTAATACAAATTTTATCCCCTTTTTCAGCACTTAAGGGCCTGTTTTAAAAAAAAATTAGCCTATGTTTGACCCCTGATCTTCAACTATTTCCATGTCAAATTTCATGAAAATCGATCCAGCGGTTAAGCCGTGAAAGCGTAACAGACAGAAAGACAGACAGACTTTCGCATTTATAATATTATAAAGTAAATATAAAGTAATACAGTATATAAAGTAAGTATGGATTGAGATGAAGTACCACTGGCGGTACCTTAAATTATTTCTTTTAATGATCCGTAGGTTGTTTTTTTCTTTTTATTCTGCATTGTCTCGCCCGGGTCTGGTACAACCGCCTTACCTATTCCTGTCGCAATAGCGTCAGTGCTTGTCACTGTCGTGTTCCGGGTTACAGGGTAAGGTAGCCGGTAAACTTATGCATGTGGCGTTAGACCTCGTCACAAGATAGCAACGCACCATTAACACCGTTGATGTCTATAGGCGATGGTTGACTCTTTCCATAGGACGACCCACCTGCTTGTTTGTTATCTTACGATACCTATATATAAAAACGTATCGCGATATTCCAAGTCAATTTTGTTCTTGAAAAACCATTTATGTAACGCTCCATGACACACGCAAGATGGCTGGCCATCTCGTAAAAAACGGCAAAACAATAGCCAAGATGCTATTATGTTTATATAATTAGACACTAATGGACTGTAACCTCAATATTTATATATCTATAGAAAGAATAACCTTTCGTGATATCGTAAAACGCATTTCATAACAAGACGTTAATGACTTAAGTATTATTTACTACCTATTATTCGCGATTTCGTCTGCGTGACTTAAAATCATTACTTTCTTAGCCTTCTTAGTACCCTATGTCAGTGTTTCTTAATCTGTGGTCCGCGGACCCCCGGGGGGTACGAGAATATGTGTATGGGGGTCCCCCGTGTTATCTATGAACATTTGAATTAATAAATAAAAAAACATTTTTTTTTATTAAGGGGGTTCTTGAAATTGTGCTTGATTTATCTAGGGGTCCGCGGACTGAAAAGATTAAGAAACACTGCCCTATGTCACTCCTGTATTTTTTTTCTAATATCGTTCTAGTAGTTTTTGAGTTTATTCGTTAATTTTTTTTATGTTAGTTGGATAGGCAAACTGGCAGACATGGCACCTGATGGTAAGTGGTCGACGTCGCCGGTGAAAATAAACTAGTTTACCTGGAACTGGCCAAGGTAATTTATGTGTTACCTATTCTAAGACAAAATATGTTAAGTCTTGGTGCCAGTAATTACAGTGCCTGTCTTGACCTTCTCTCCGGAACACAGCAAAGCTGTTTCACTAGAGACATAGGCAAGATGGTGGTACCCATGCAGACGGGAGCGCGCCACAGCGGATCACTCCGACTGGTAGATACAAGAACAAACATACAAAAATACAAAATATGTTTTCTCTTTATAATATTAGCATAGACTAGAACAGTGGTTCTCAAAGTGTGGATCGCGGCCACCTAGGGTTTCGTGAAAGGTAGTTTAGTGTTACTAAAAAAAACAACGAAAAAAATAACCTAATAATAAAGAAAAGGTGATTTGATTTTTTTATGTATGCTAGGCGGCAGTGGGTTGGTCGTAATTTTTTTGTAATATTAGGTTAAGTGGGTCGCGTCTTGAAAAAGATCGAATAACACTGGAATAGAATATCCATCCTGAGGCATCCTGAGGCTTGCTGCATAATAAAAGTTTTTGGTGACTCCCATGGAACAACTTATTTTTCCAGGATAAATAGTCTCCTATGTGCTATTCCAGGTCGTCGTCTACCTGTGTGTCAAAATTTACCTAAATCGGTCCAGCTGTTTTTATATGACTAAGTAGCAAATTTGTATGATTGAGTAGCAAAACATCCGAACAAACTTATTGTATGGGTTGGATCAATTAAAAATATCTTCACGCCCGTATCCCCGAAAGGGTAGCCAGAGGTACAACAAGTGCACCCACGATTAGCCGAAGATACTTGGGTCCCACAATGTGATAGGTGACCAGCCTATCGCCAACCGGGCACTTTCCAATCCCGGGCAATGTTGTTTTTATCAGAAAACTGAAAAAACACATTTCTGAATTGCCCGACCCAGGAATCGAACCCGGGACCTCACGTGGTCAACTCCGACACCGAACCACTAGACCACAGAGGCGATAGGGTCTATTATTATTGGTTTAATTTGTCCAGCTTTTTATATAATAAAATATAAAACCTGCTTGTTTGATATTTTATGGTTCTCCTAATGGAAAGAGTCAACCATCGCCTATAGACACCAAAGGTGTTAATGGTGCGTTGCTATCTTGTGGCGAGGTCCCATGCAACATGCATAAGTTTACCGGCTACCTTACCCTCCAAACCGGAACGCGAAAGTGACAAATACTGACGCTATTGCAGCAGGAATAGGTAAGGCGGTGGTACCAGACTCGGGCGAGACAATGCAGAACTCTACCACCTAGTAGCCACGATGTTAATGACTCGTATAGCCAATCGGTCGCCTTTTACGACCTGCCTGGCAGAACGGCAGTTGGCCTATTCTTCAAAGGAGCCCGGGACTTGACTCTTTCCATCAGGAGACCCATCTGCTTGTTTGTTATCTTATACTATAAAAAAAACAAAAAAAAATATTGCCGGCAATTTTCATTACTAGTGGCGACGTCTTAGTGTCACATGCATAAGTTTACCGCTACTTTACATCCGAAACCGGAACACGATAGTGTCATACACTGACGCTATTAATGAATAGGTAAGGCGGTGGTTATAGGTGCGGGCGAGACAATGCAGAATTCCACCTCGTAGCCACGATGCTAGTGACTCCTATAGCCAATCTCTGGTCTCTTACTACCTAGCTACCTACCTAGCTACCTAGGGCAGCAGATGGTACATTCTTCAGAAGACCCGGGCCAACACGGGATATACTCTTTAGGGATGCCCGATAATCATCGATTTTCGATGAACATCGATGTTAGAAGATAAAATATCCATGTTTTAACATCGATATTGCATTATATAAAATATCGTAGCATTTGTCAGCAGGGAAGGGACACATAATCGGAATTTGGTCGCGGACTCGTCATAATCGACCGAATTATAATATATAATCGACCGAAATGTAATATATTTCGGTCGATTATGACGATTATGCTACATAGATGTTAAAACATAATATGAACGCTTCCACACACTGTAAATATTTATTAAATTTTGAACACTACCAGACTACGGAAACCCTTTGTCTCGTTCTACATCTACCTAGTCTGTGGTCTTGTTAGTTCTCGACTTCTTTATGAGTTAAGTGTGTGTCGGTTATCTGTTGAAAATAAAATTATTCTTGCTTGGTACACTAAACTTTTTAGGCAAAAAAACATCGATATTGGCCAACATCGAAATTTTTTTTCGATGTTTGAACATCCAGGCTTTAGTTTCAATGTTGACATCGATATTTTTCTAACATCGGGCATCCCTATTTTCCCTCTTTTAACACCACATGAAAACTACCGTAATAATATTTATTTATTTAAATATTATTACGGTAGTAATAATATTTAAATAAATAAATATATATATATATATATATATATATATATATATATATATATATATATATATATTATTAACGTAATGTAAGAACAAAAGATCTCGATTCGACTTGAAACAATTTCCGGACTTAAAATGACCTGTTAGGGCTAGCGGTCATACTCATATGTACAACACAATAAGTGATCTAATATATAAATACATTTCACATTTGTTAAGTGTAGCAAGCATAATAATTTTATTACCAATTTCGTAGATTTGAGTTCGCGTGTTTTGTTTGTAATTGGATTGAATTGGAGTGTCTGTTTGTAATACATGGGGCACACTAAAAGTTTTGCAGTTCTAGCTAATCTAAACTATTTGAATTTTAAATGTTATATTTTCAAAACGTTGCATTCTTCTTAGTAATAAAAAAAAATTGGCGGGAAATAATTTGTCAATTGTTTTTATCACACATCAAATTGCGACGTACGCAACGAAAATGGAATTAAGTCGAAAAGATTTTAGAGCGATGATTTTTATGATTTTAAAAGTTCTCTTTCTCCGCAATACTGTGCCTCTCGTCTTCAAAATGCTTTTCGGAGAGAAGTACCTTGTTTGAGCACCGTGAGGCGATAGTTTGCTGAATTTGAGGGAGGTCGAGTTTCTTTACATGACGAATTTCATGAAGGGCGGCCTTCAACTGCCGTCAAGGAAAATAATGTGGCTACTATTTAGCAGTTAATTGAAGAAAACCCCCGGATTACCTATGAGCCAATTTGAGGACTATTGGGGATTGGTATGAGCCAAATTCAGAAAGTGTTACACGAAGAATTGAAAGTTCGGAAACTTTGTTGTCGTTGCATCCCTCATCAGAACTGACAGCGGAGCAGAAGCGGGCTCGCGTGGAATGGTGCTCACAGATGCTACTAAAGTACGACCACGGACATTCTAATGCTGTTTATGACATTGTCACAAAAGACGAAACGTGGATTTATTGTTTTGAACCCGAAAAAAAAACAACAATCTTGTGAATAGGTGTTTGAAAATGAGAACAGGCCAACAAAAGTGCGACAGCCGAGAAACGTTGGTAAAAAAACTATAGCGGTTTTTTTCTCAGCTACGGGTCCCCATCTGCACAATTCCACTTGAAGATCAAAAGAGTGTTAATGCCGAGTGGTGTTTTACCATTTGTTTACCCAGGGTGTTAGAAAAAGTCCGCGAAATACGACCCAAAAGCCGCATTCTCCTACACCATGATAACGCTTCTACACACACGGCCAACAAAACAAAGTCATTTTTAGCTTCCGAAAAAGTACTCACGTCACGTCGTCACGTCACGTCACTCATCCTGCGCATAGCCTCGACCTATCACCCTGTGATTTCTGTATTTTCCCCAAAAGCAAAGATTTGATGAGAGGTTTTACTTTTACCAACTTCGAAGAGGCAGTGATAGCGTTCAATCAGCACGTAGAAAACATGCCTTCAGATCTGTGGTCCTCCTGTTTTAAAAAATGGTTCGATCGCATGAAAAAATGTTTAAAATGTAAAGATTATTTTGAAAAGCAATAAACATAATATTTTGGTTATAACATGTTGTTTTTTTAAGTTACGCAAAACTTATAGTGTGACCTACGTATTAAAATAACCACTTTTTACTAATTACATATATGGATGTATGGCACATATACCAAAATACAATTTTTACCAAATTTTTTTTCTGTCTGTCCGGCTAATCTCTGACACGGCCGGACCGATTTTTACAGGACTTTCACTGGCAGATAGCTTATATAATAAGGAGTAACTTAGGCTTCTTTTAATTTAGAAAACTTTAACCGCAGACGAAGTCGCGGGTACAGCTAGTAAGTGCATAAAATTTTTCTTAACTCGCCTTGAAATATTTTCAAGTCTCAAAGTACCTATAGCCTTAAGCCTTTAAGCCTTTAATTACCTTAAAGTTTAATACATTACGTATGATTTTATACCAACTCCATAACTTATACGCATTTAATAAATATTTTTTAAACTTTGGGAATAGTAGCTAAATAAAGTTAGAATTTAGGTAAGTTTAACGTAAACAATCGGAGTGCTAAGTGTGAGTTTTTCTTTTCGCATTCGATCGTGAGCGCGTTTCGGGTTTACTAGGAATTTGTATGTGATTTGTACAGCGCCACCTAGTGGTAAACTGGGTTTTCACGTTTACCACTAGGTGGCGCTGTACAAATCACATACAAATTCCTAGTAAACTCCAAACACGCTCACGATCGAATGCGAAAAGAAAAACTCACACTTAGCACTCAGTTATCTCCTTAGTAGTCTGTGTTGAAGTATTTATCTTATCATTGAGTCTTTAGTACAACTGCTAATCTCAGAAATCTAAGATAGTTTGACAAAATTGTGAGCTAAGATTTTGCCAAGACCCTTTTAAGATACTTAAAATAACAAAAAAGAAATTAGCTTTAAACTATTATTTGATACAAAAAGAGGGAGAATTATCATTTGATACTTATAATGAAAATTATACTTTTCCTATCGATCGTCGAGGCGCACAGATTCTAGGCATCGTTATATGGTGGACGACGTTCCACGTACCCAGACAAAGCGGTTCGACTCAACATTCTTCATTCGAACCGCAAAGGACTGGAACAAGCTTCCTGATTCTGTGTTCCCGGACGAGTACAATCTGGGGAACTTCAAGAGAAGAGTGAACATGTACCTTCTAGGGAAGCGCGTTTCATCTTAGGCCTCATCTTGCTTACCATCAGGCGAGATCGAGGTCAAGCGCTTACCTATCGATAATAAAAAATAAAAAAAATACTAGCTGCAGCGTGCAGCCCGCGGCAATATAAGTTTTTGCCGTCAAGTTTCATCTACATGTGTGCCAAATTTTATACAAATCAGTTGCGTAGTTTTTTGCGTGATCGGGTAACAAACATCCAAACTTACGCATTTACGATATAGAAAAACTTATTGCTGTTTTAATGCAAAAGTAATTAAAGTTTTATAGAAACAATTTTAAACCATTGCAATGGTAACACTTAAATATGATGATAGAAGTCAATTAAATTAAAGTCTATTTTTATATGATTTCTCCTAGCGATAAATTTTATTTAATATATTTAAAAATGAAGAAAATTATTCTAGTTAGTCTAATATTCGTCACTCCGAAAGGCACACAAGGGATGTACAAAACCAAAACCGCCTGTGTTCTTTTGTTATTACATGTTATTTTGTAATCTACGGGACTTGGAACCTGAAATAAAAAAAATCATTCACAGTTACACGTCTAAAACAATTGACGGACTTTCATCAACTCGTCATCAACTTATTTCACATTAATTCAGTGTTGCCAACATAATAATTATATTACTAAATGAGTAGTTTTTAAGAACTATCCCTTTTTAGGGTTCCGTACCTACAAGGTAAAACGGAACCCTATTACTAAGCCTCTGCTGTCTGTCTGTCTGTCACCAGGCTCCATCTTATAAACCGTGATAGCTAGAAAGCCGAAGTTTTGAAACAAATACAAAAATTTTAAAAAATATAACCCACACAATAAACGTGTTTTTTCGTATTTTTTTGCTATGATGGTACGAAACCCTTCGTGCACGATGCCGAATCGCACTCGGCCGGTTTTTTTTTGTAATTATTGAAAATAAGTTGTCTCAATTCGCTTTGAAGCAATTTGCGATCTTAAAAACACCTTTAATTATAATAAGTAAAAACACTATTGACCGACTTTATCAATGTATTTCACATTTATTAAGTGTTGTCAATATTTTTTTTTATATCATAAGAGAGCAAACAAGCAGATGGGTCTCCTGATGGAGAGTCAACCATCGCCTATAGACACCAAAGATGTTAATGGTGCGTTGCTATCTTGTGGCGAGGTCTAATGCCACATGCATAAGTTTACCAGCTACCTTACCCTCCAAATCGGAACACGACAGCGATAAGCACTGACGCTATTGCGGCAGGAATATGTAAGACGGTGGTACCAGACCCGGGCGAGACAATGCAGAACTCTACCACCTAGTAGCCACGGTGGTAGTGACTCAATAGCCAAACGGTCGCCTTTTACGACCTGCCTGGCAGAACGGCAGTTGGGCTATTCTTCAAAGGAGGCTGGGACCAACACGGCGAAAAATATAATAATTTTATTACCAAATTAGCAGATTTTAGCACTATCACGATAAATAAATAAAGTAAGTTGTCAGAATTAGCCTTGAAATAATTTCCGGTGACCTAAATCTAAAGCCAGTTACTTTCAGTGCATTTATTACTTACTAGCTGTTGCACACGACTTCATCCGCGCGGACTTCGTTTACTCCGCACAGCCCCTCCCCGTAGATGATAGCGTGATAATATGTAGCCTATATGTTGACCCGACCTGTTAGTAATATTCATACAAAATTTGAAGTAAAACCATGCAGTAATTTTTGAGTTAGCCCCGGACATACATACAGACAAACAGATAAACAGACAAACAGACAAAAATTCTAAAAACTATATTTTTGGCTTCGATATCGATTGTAGATCACACCCCAAGTATTCTTTTAAAAAATATTCAATGTACAGTTTTGACTTTCCTACGATTTTATTATATGTATAGATTAATATTTGTTGTTATAGCGGCAACTGAAATACATAATTTGTAAAAATTACAGCGTTCTAGCTATCACGCTTTATGAGATACAGCCTGGTGGCAGACAGACGGACAGACAGACAGCGGAGACATAGTAATAGGGTCATGTTTCTACCTTTTAGGTACGGAATTCTAAAAAACAGTACTGGCAGTATTCATAAAGACCTTGGCCAGCTAATTAAAAAAACTAACTATGACGTCACGGAACAAAACGCGATATTCCACGGTAATGTTGAACTTTGCCACCCGGTGACGTGAACGAAGGTCTGAATTACTACAAGCAAATTCCTTAAGGAAATACATAGAGAAAATATACGTAGAGTTGACGCGCAAAACAGTAAGTGTGGTTAATGGGAGAAAGAAAATGAAAGGTACACGTTTTGATACAGATCATCCCCCTCCCCCTTAAAGAATAGGCCAACTGCCGTTGTGCCAGGCAGGTCGTAAAAGGCGACCGATTGGCTATAGGGGTCATAGAGTAGACGCGCAAAACAGAGTGTCATTAATGGGAGAAAGAAAATGAAAAGTACACGTTTTGATACAGATCACTCCCCTCCCCCTTGAAGAATAGGCCAACTGCTGTTCTGCCAGGCAGGTCGTAAAATGCGACCGATTGGCTATAGGGGTCATAGAGTAGACGCGCAAAACAGAGTGTCATTAATGGGAGAAAGAAAATGAAAGGTACACGTTTTGATACAGATCATCCCCTCCCCCCCTGAAGAATAGGCCAACTGCCGTTCTGCCAGGCAGGTCGTAAAAGGCGACCGATTGGCTATAGGAGTCACTACCATTGTGGCTACTATTTTTTTTTATATCATAAGATAGCAAACAAGCAGATGGGTCTCTTGATGGAAAGATTCAACCATCGCCGATAGACACACAGGGAATCAGCTGTGTAACAATCTTCGGGGGGATGGAGATTGTTACACAGCGGATTTCTGTGAATGCAATGCGGTCCGCTCCGACCCAATGTGCTCGATCCTTTAGCCTCTAAATTGAATCGTGACAGTGAAAGATGCGACCGAGGCATTGCAGAACTCTACCATTTAGTGATCACAATAGCACACTAATGGCTAATTGCACCAACCTTGTCTTAGGACAGTCTTTAGTGACATGCTGTCATATTCTTTTCGTTTAAAACAAAAAGTGACAGCATACTACTTAGGATTTTCTTCACCTAGAAAATGTTGGTGCAATTGACCAAAAATCGTATGGATTTCTTCTCTCGCTATCAAAAGTGTCAAGGATCTACATGGAGTAAGTAGACTAGTCTTAGTGTTTTATATCATAGGATAACACACAGATTGTATGATGTAAAGAACTGACTCTTGATGTAAAGAAACTACTATAATATATTCTACACTTTTTATCATCGGCATTTGGTGAAACTCCATTTTAATGCTATATTTTTACTGTTACAAACTTGTTTGTAACAGTAAGTACCCTGATGATGCTTTAGGAAGCGAAACGGGTTGGAAATGAAATTATTATAATTGCCTTATTGTTGAGTATTACAAGTGTACGAGTGATAGAATATTGCATTAAACTACTATAAGCCTATAAACACTAAAGATTTTAATGGTACGTTGCTGTTCATGTGGCAAGGATTTCTTGTCACTTGAATCGGTTTTATAGCTACGTTAACCTCCATAACGAACGGTAACGACAAGCACTGACGCTATCACGCGCATAAATAGGTAAGTCGGTGGTACCACCGAATATATTAGGGGCCATCCATAAATTACGTCACACTTTAAGAGGCAGGGAGGGGTCGACAAAGTGTGACATTGTGTGACAAGGGGTGGGCAGAGGTTGTGACATTACATTTTTTTTTAAATATAATATTTTAAATCTAAGTATTACAACACTACATTTAAAAAGCGACCTGTATACATAAAAAATAATCGAATGAGATCATTATTCCAATGTAAAATTGTAAAATATATGACATCACACTAGGTAGAGGGGGGGGGGTCTCGCAAATGTGACCAGCTGTGACAAGGACGGGGGAGTGGTCAAAAAATCATGAAATTCATGAGACTTAATTTATGGATGGCCCTTATTTTCCAAGGCGGTAGAGTTCTACAAACTCTCGAAAGAGTTGGTATTGCAACACCTCTAGTGTTACAATTGTATATTATAGCCTTATTGTCTTTTGACATTTAAAAATACGATTGATACTGTAAAATTTCTTACACTGATATTATTTGGCTCGCGGGAATAGCTGCGTGAGTCAGTAACAAAATGAAAATTCATAAAATGTGCTACAATAAATATAAAAAAGAATCAGTTAATACAAATAATTTAAAGGACCTTGCCAATTTCAGCATTCCCATTTGATGTGGCCAAGAACCACTTTTGTTTTAAAAAAAAATGTTTAATTTTTTTAAAAACGACAGTAAAATATTTTTCGTTAAAAGTCCGGGGTTTAATTTTTACAATAAATAAGGATTGTGATTGAGAGAAAAGTATTAATCTATGGTCATAGTGCATATTGTATCGCCTTACTCGTATCGTATATTAGAATCGAGTGGAATCGAGAAGAATTAATTTATCGATTGGATCGTTAAATATATTATATTATACAGTATTAATTATTTAATATTGATAAAAATTCACAATTTACTATGATATTCGGAGTATGTTAAAAATGTTTTTATTTCTTTTTCTGATTAACAATAGTTATTAATTATTTTTCATCTAACTAGGTACTGATTTTGGGTATAATATGGTACTAAATACACAAAACTTTCCTGAAACAGTTTTTACTCTTGGGTTAGACTTGTTTTATAAGGTAAGATGTTGATTACTGAGTCTACACTATTACTATATAAATATAATAAGTCTTAAAATATTAATATATTAAGTCTGATACTAAAATATCAACATAAAAATAAAAAATAAACATTACCATTGAACATTTAATAATTGTCACATAATAATATTAAAATCCAGTACATAATCATTGACATTTTAGTGGAATATTTGTCTGAATATCTACACAGACTACTAAAAACGTACTCGATTATTTAATATTTTATTATCACATTTAAAAAATAGTAATTCATTAAATTGTGTTATTAGAATACGAAAAATTAATTAATCTTATTATGTGTGTGGCCGCCTTTCCGAACCGGTAGCAGTTTTTAAAAAAAATATGTTGACGTGTCAAAATAACTTGTAAAAAGTTTTATTGAATAAAGTATTTCTGATTTCTGAAACACCATATTATTGTATTTAACTTACTACCTATAATGAAAAACAAAACAAAAACATGTATCGATTTAATTTCGAGTACCGATTGTGCAATAAATCGATATCCGATTTCTACCCTAGATTCTCCTTGTAAATACGTGTTGTGTAACGTCAAACGTTTTAGTGTTTACGTTTGCTGTGTATTGAAGTTTTGATTCGGATGATAATATTGTGATTTTTACAGCTAATCCCTTCTTCCCATCCCAGAGAAATACTTAATATGCTTGGATTTTTATGGTAAATAATCAGAATTAGTGTTTTTGGAAATAGGGTGTATATTTTGTTATTGTTGCTCGAAAAAATTCAAACTAGGTAGGTATATACAACTACAAATCATTTGCTACAATTTATTCTTGGCGTAGATGGTTAAAATTCAAAAAGAATGTAAAACATCAGTTATAATTAGTGTTACAAACGCTTATACTTATGTATTTATCTGCAACATGTTTTTAAAATGTCAACTCGATGGATATTTTGTTTTTTGTTTTATGGAGTTTTTCGTTCTCAACGGGACTTTTATAGAACAAATGATATTGCAACAGAATCTAGACTTAAAAATCTTTGCAATAAGTACTGTAGAACAGTCGGCCACCAATTACGTGAATTAAGGCACACCTCTATACAAATGTTGGCCATGTCCTTTAAAACTTCATACATACAACGATCGCCAAAATATATTTTAAGTCATAGCTTGCATCGAAATCTCTTAATAAATACTACAAGCATATTTTCAAGCTGCCTAATATGGTAACAGATAGTCTTTTCTTCAAAAAAGATAATATTTTCTTCCAAAAAGGCAATCTTTTCCTCAAAAAACTGTAGTTTGGAACAACCGTTAGCCTACGACTTATTGTACGCGATTTCGAGTTAGTTTATGAAGGAGTTCGCAGAAATTTTTGTTTTGTTTTTGCTTAATTATTGCTCCGCTTCTTAGCTGAAACTTTTTTAAGCGATTCTGCCAATGTCAAGTTCAAGAGTATTTATTATTAAAGAAGCGATTTTTAATATTTCCACATAATATTCTTTCGCAATTTGTTAATTTCAACATTTATTAAGAATGCCTCGTCTACTTATCTATATAATGTCTTTGACATTCCAACCTGCGTAATGTACCTTATAAATATTTACTTAAATGATGACCACTACGGTTTTTACAGCGGGGCCTCAAAGTATTTGATATTCTATTGATATTAGAATACAATAAATATTACCTGGTAATACTTACGTAAAAAACCGGCCAAGTGCGAACAGGACTCACATAAGGTAGGGATCCGTACTTACGAGCGATACTAATTTTTTGGGGTTCCGTACCTAAATGTAAATCGAGACCCTATTACTAAGCCTCCACTGTCTGTCTATCCATCTGTCTGTCACCAGGCTGTATCTCATAAACCGTGATAGCTAGAAAGCTGATATTTTCACAAATATGTATTTCTGTTGCCGCTATAACAACAAATGCTAAAAACAAAAAATGAAAATATTAAGGCATATAATAAATACCCCCCCCCCCCCCCTCCCCCCATACAACAAACGTGTTTTTTTCGTATTTTTCTGCTATGATGGTACGGAACCCTTCGTGCGGGAGTCTGACTCGCATTTGGCCGGTTTTTTTTTTTGTCATAGCAAGCAAATAGGCACTCCTAAACGAAAGAGACATCCATCGCCTATAAACATCCAAAATGCTAATGATGCGTTGCTATCCGTGGGTTGGGGGTGTTAATTCCACAAGCATAAGTTTACCGGCTACCCCATCCTCTATATCAGAACACGAAAGCACAAAAAAAGAGGTACAGAAGTCAACCTACATACAAAAGGCGTTAGAGCACACACATACACCTCACACGAACACGATTTCTCGGAATGATTGGGAATAATGCAAGCACGAGTGCGCCCGTGTTGGTTCCCGGCTCCTTTGAAGGATAGGCCAACTGCCGTTCTGCCAGGCATGTCGTAAAAGGCGACCGATTGGCTATACGAGTCACTAACATCGTGACTACTGGGTGGTAGAGTTCTGCATTGTCTCACCCGGGTCTGGTACCACCGCCTTACCTATTCCTGCCGCAACAGCGTCAGTGCTTGTCACTGTCATGTTCCGTTTGGTAGGTAAGGTAACTTACGCATGTGGTATTAGACCTCGACACAAGACAGCAACGCACCATTAACATATTTGGTGTCTATAGGCAATGTGACTCTTTCCATCAGGAAACCCAACTACAATCGATATCGAAGCCAGAAATATAGTTTTTAGAATTTTTGTCTGTTTGTCTGTATGTATGTCCGGGGTAAACTCAAAAAGTACTGCATGGATTTACTTCAAATTTTGCATGAATATTACTAACAGGTCGGGGTCAACATATAGACTACATATTATTACGCTATCACCTACAGGGGAGGAGCAGAGCAAACGAATTCCGCGCGGACGAAGTCGCAGGCAACAGCTAGTACGAAGAATAAAATTGAAATTTCCATTAGATAGATCCAAATTGGATTTATCTATAACAAAAAACACGTCAGTGAATTTTTGCTCAGAGAATTTGCAATAAGAAGATGAAATTAATTAAATTTGCTATTATCCGCCAACTGTTCTGTGTATCTTCCACGAGGTACCAAAAACTTAATTTTTCGTCGGTTATTAAATGCATAAGACTCGCCGACGGTCCGGACAAAAGAAGACCCCCAGCAGCACAATTATCTACCCACTGGGGTCCACGATTATCCACCACTATGTTGCTGGGGTCTTCTTTTTGTCCGGACCATCGGTGAGTCTTATGCGTTTACTTAGCCGATGTCTTTCTTTTTGGTACCATCGATGGATGGATGGATGGATGGATGATACATAGAACAGTTCGCGGATAATAGCAAATTTAATTAATTTCACATTTTAATTATGGATTTCCGCAAAGTAACGCTAGAATCAATAAAAAAATGTAGTAGGTATAACAATAACATTAAAATATTTTAACTGTGTTTGGTTCACATTTCCGTTCTTCCTGTTTCATTCTTAACAATAAATCACACGTTTAGATACGAATGCTGCCACCAGTTTTTTTGTGTATAAGCCAAAGTTGATAACCTTGGCGTAACCGCCAACCGTAAACAGGGTTACTTTTAAAGTCCGGCCAAATTTTCAGAGGCTGTTCATTATCGATAACCGTTCGATTTATGTAATAAAAAAATAATTTAAAAATTTCATTTTTTCCGACACAAAACACACCGCTTGGATATAATAAGCAACTCTTTTATGGGGCAAAGTGTACGCTTATACAATAAGCTGCCTGATGCCATTAGAGATTTACCAGTTAACAAATTCAACAAATGTGTTAAAACAAAACTGAAATCAGAAATCGGAAGTACTTTATTCGATAAAACTTTTTACTAGTTATTTTGCCACGTCTAAATATTTTTTTTTTTAAAACTACTACCAGATCGGAAACCCGGTATAAAAAAGTTTACTAAAAAAATATCTAAACTAAAAAATATCTGAATACCTTGATGACAGGAAAGCATGGTATTAACTGCTCCTCATATCGGCAATCCTTAGTATTAATGTAACAATTAGATACTTACTAATTAACCATTATGTAATATCTTATCTAAAAATGTTATAAAAAAATACAAGCCCGCTGAGTTTCTTCCGCCGGATCTTCTCATTGTGTGGCCGCGTTTCCGATTCGGTAGTAGTTTAAAAAAAATGTTGACGCGTCAAAATAACTTGTAAAACGTTTTATTGAGTAAAGTACTTCTGGTTTCTGATATAATTTCAATTACGCAAAATTCAGCTGATTCGGTAGTATCTGTCATCGAGCGCGGCTCGTATGACTAAGTGCATCCATCCAATTTATGATTATGACTTTAGTGGGATATTTTTAAACGAATATTTTCTACAATAATAATTAAAACACGCTTTCATTTCAATATTTAGCTCTTAATTTAAAATTTAGTCGGACCTTTAAAAGTAGTCCTGTATATTAAAAGTGAAGTACATACTTGGGTTTGACTTCTGTAACTATTCTGTGACAACAGCGACAAGTAGTAACGCTGTTATTGCAAAAGGAATATCGTCCCCGTAGTGGGAAAATTAAATAAGTCCGATTTTGGCGATATTGACTTGATTTTTAATGTGTTACTAGCTGACCCGGCAAACGTTGTTCTACCTTTTTAACTACTCTTATTTTTTTCTATATTTTCTCACCTTTCAAACCTTCCCTGGACGACTTCAAAAATTAATTCAAAACCAAAATTAACCAAATCGGTTCAGCCGTTCTCGAGTTTTAGCGAAACTAACGAACAGCAATTGATTTTTATATATAGATTTAGTTATAGGAAAAGACAGATTTCAATTTGTTAAAGATAATCAGGTCCACAAAAAATAAAATTACCTACAGTAAAATAGTCTTAAATTTTTTAAAAAAATTTACATTAACTGAAAAAAAAATACTAAATCGCGGATCTCAGAACTACAAAATCAGAGTTATTTAATTTTACAACTACGGGGACGATATATGAGACGGTGGTACCAGACCCGAGCGAGACCCTGATAGTTACGATGGTAGTGAAACGTATAGCCAATCGGTCGCCTTTTACGACCTGCCTGGCCGAACGGCAGATGGTCTGTTCTTAAGGAAGCCCAGGCCAACACGGGAACTTAACAGATATTTGGAGTAAGTTTATTTTTTTAAATTACTATTATTAAAAGTAATCGCCTCTGTGGTCTAGTGGTCTAGCGTTGGCGTTTGATCACATGAGGTCCCAGGTTCGATTCCCGGGTCGAGCACACAAAAAAGTGTTTTCTCAGTTTTCTGAGAAACACAAAGTTGCTCGGGATTGGAAAGTGCCCGGTTGGCGATAGGCTTGCCACCTATCACATTTGTGGGACCAAGTATCTTCGGCTAATCGTGGGTGCACTTGTACCTCTGCCTACCCCTTCGGAGATATGGGCGTGAAGATACTTTTTTTTACATTAAAAAAAGTATCTTCACGCCCTTATACCAAGTAGAGGTACAACCTGTACACCCACGATTAGACGAAGATACTAGGTTCAACTATGTGATAGGTGGCAAGCCTATCGCCAACCGGGCGGATTCCAATCCCAGGCACCTCTGTTTTTTAATTTAAAAAATTTTAAGTTACCTGACGCGGAAATCAAATCCGGGACCTCATGTGGTCAACAGCCTCACGAGACCACAAGACCACAGAGGTGACTATTATTATTAATTATTAAAAAATATTATTATTAATATTCAATTATTTATAACTTACGGCGTATGTGAACAAGGAACTACTACCTAATAATTGAAACTATTGTTTAATAATGGGTTTTTAGCTCGTAATCTACTTAATTGTTCATTCGGAATTTTAATATACACCAACCGGTTGTAAAATATAAAACCAAATTAAAAATAAGGAATTATCTTTAAAAATAAACAAGTCATAATTCCACCAAAAATATTTTTCATGTAAAATAAGATAACAACGCACCATTAACTATAGGTCTATAGGCGATGGTTGACTCTTTCTCATGAGACCCACCATTTATGATATAAAAAAATATTGCCACGAAAAATATTACAAAAAGTTAACAGATGTCATGTAGAACTATATTGCCACGAATAATATTGCAAAAAGTTATTAGATAAACATATTACATAACCTTTTATTTTTCCTAATTTACAGAACCCAATAAGGTCTAGGGACCAATTGGATCAATCAACGCTCTTGGACTCCCCAAAAGTTTATGTTAACGAGCATCTTACGCTGAAAAACAAGACATTATTTCGGGAAACCCGTGAGGCCGCAAAAAAAGCAGGTTTTCGGTTTGTTTGGATCAAACGTGGTACCATTCTCACCCGCGCGAATAAGACGTCACCAGTTATTGCTATACGCTCAGAAAGTAATTTGTCCAAAATTAAAGCTATATCTTGATCTGATCTTGTGTGCAGTGTTAACTTTATATAAAATAATAGAACCCCTTTTGAGGCGTGTGAATTTTAATTTTAATTGTAGTAGCGTTATAAGTTAAATGATATGGCTGGAAAGTTTGCGAAAGGTGGACCACCTGGACTAGGTATCGGTCTAAAAGTGATAGCCGTGATAGGTGCAGCAGGTTATGGAATTTCAAAATCACTATTTACTGTTGAAGGTGGTCATCGCGCGATAATGTTTAATAGAATAGGTGGAGTTCAACAACATGTAATGGCCGAAGGCTTGCATTTTCGTATTCCTTGGTTTCAATATCCCATCATATATGACATCAGATCGCGACCTCGGAAAATATCATCACCTACTGGCTCTAAAGACTTACAGATGGTGAATATTTCTTTAAGAGTACTGTCTCGTCCGGATTCTGCAAGCTTACCAACCATGTACAGGCAACTAGGTACAGACTACGATGAGAAAGTTCTACCCTCTATTTGCAATGAAGTTCTGAAATCTGTTGTCGCTAAATTTAACGCCTCCCAACTTATTACTCAAAGACAGCAAGTGTCTCTATTAATTAGAAGAGAACTGGTAGAAAGAGCTGCTGATTTCAATATAATTTTGGATGATGTGTCACTCACAGAATTAAGTTTTGGCAAAGAATATACTGCAGCAGTAGAGGCTAAACAGGTTGCTCAACAAGAAGCTCAAAGAGCTGCTTTTGTTGTGGAAAGGGCTAAACAAGAACGTCAGCAAAAAATTGTACAGGCAGAGGGAGAAGCTGAAGCTGCTGACATGTTGGGAAAAGCCATGGGAATGAATCCAGGCTACCTCAAATTGCGTAAAATTCGTGCTGCCCAAAGTATTTCAAGAATGATAGCTCAATCGCAAAATCGAGTTTTCCTATCTGGCAACAGTTTGATGATCAATCTACAAGATCCCTCTTTCGATGACCTTTCCGAAAAACTCACGAAAAAGAAGTAACATAAAGCTATGGAAGAGTATTCAACAAGACTGGAATATATGTCTACTCTTTCTGATGAAGAAACTGCTGTTATGTTTAGTAGTGCCGCTGCAATGGTTACATAGCATATGTCCTTAATGCATTTTATATATTGTGTAAATTAATGTTCTGCATTTCATGTTAAATAGTTGTAGGTATTAGAAAGTATGGGTATCGTAAATTATAAGTAATAATTATAATGTTATCTCTGTGGTGCATTACACTATGTGTTTACGACAACTGTTTAGGGTGTGGTTCAAAGTAAGTAAGTAAAATTAAGTTTACCTACATGTTGAAAATATTATTCGAAAAAAATCGTAAAATCGTTTTGCAAATATTATATTTTATTTTATAAAGGCCTTATGACATTTTTTCATAGATTACAACTTAACACCTTGTTTAATTTGCATATATTGCTTAATTATTTCTACTAGCTATTGCCAGCGGCTTCGTCCGCGCGGACTTCGTTTACTCCGCACAGCTTCTCCCCCGTAGGTGATAGCGTGATAATATGTAGCCTATATGTTGACCCGACCTGTTAGTAATATTCATGCAAAATTTGAAGTAAATCTATGCAGTACTTTTTGAGTTTACCCCGGACATACATACAAACAAACAGACAAAAATTCTAAAAACTATATTTTTGGCTTCGATATCGATTGTAGATCACGTCCCAAGTATTATTTAAAAAAATATTCAATGTACAGTTTTGACTTTCCTACGATTTTATTACCTATATGTATAGATATAGATATTATTTTGAAATGTTCCCGTAATTATTTCGTAAATATATCGTTACGTAAATATTTATAAGTTGTATGTATTTACGTTATTGATTGTCGATTTATTTATTACTTGCGAAACAAAAAAGTTAATCATCATAAATTAATTAGCAATATGTTGTTAATGTTCATACGATTCTCGCCTTATATAAATCATTTGCAAAAATTTACGTATATCAGTAGTGTTATTTATACTGTTGTTTTATTATACTAGCTGACCCGGCAAACGTTGTTCTGCCTTTTTAACAACTCTTATTTTTTCTATATTTTCTCACCTTTTAAACCTTCCCTGGACTTCAACAATTAATACAAAACCAAAATTAGCCAAATCGGTTCAGCCGTTCTCGAGTTTTAACGAGACTCGTTAGTCAGCAATTGATTTATATATAAATATATAGATTTAATTAGTCAATTAGTGTATTACTCATCTCAGAAGTGTACATATCTTCCGCTGACTTTTTGTATGTCAGAAAACAATTAGTAATAATGTTAAATTATAAATTAGAAAAATGTATAATAAATTTTTGATGTACTACCAGAACTGTCGAGGACTCAGAACGAAACTATTATACCGTATATTATACCGTATATATACAATAAATCAAACATTTTTACTAATTTTACTAAATAAGTAATTAGGGCGAGCAAAGCGAGCCCTACACTAGGCGACTTTCTATGCACTTTTGTGGTACATTTTACTGAAAAAGTATCGCACTTTTAGGTGTGAGCATTGACGTGGTGGTTTAAATTCATGTCTAGATATGTTATCTACCATTAAAATGCTATTTCATTAACATTAAAAAAATAGAAGATACATTTTGTATCAGAATTTTATTACTGCTAACGCCATGTATTATAAAATTAACGAGTTAAAATGCTACAAAGCTATACTAGGCGACGATCTGTGCCCTTTAGTGGTACATTTTATTGAAAAAATATCGCATTTTTAGGTTTAAGCTCTTGCGTGGTAGTTTTATTTCATTTAATTCATTTTTATTCACACCGTTTTAATGCAACATTAATCTATTAAAACACTTGTACTTTTTAAGTTCCCACTACGTATGTAGATAGGGAGGTTACTGATTTTGCTCCGATTTTCAAATATGGAATTTCACTGTATGCCCACGTTTTGTGGTCTTAGGAACCATTATCGACTATTTTCACGATTTACGTCGGTATGTCTGTATGTATGTGTGTATGTGTGTGTGTGTGTGTGTGTGTGTGTGTGTGTGTGTGTGTGTGTGTGTGTCAACAACTCATAAGTTTTGAACGCCTGGACCGATCGAAACGCAGTTGATGGCATTCGATTGGATTCCGCTCAACTTATACTTCTTGAAAATTTGGCACAAATGGGCCCAAGAGATTTTGAGAAATTTTGAAAAAACCAAAAAAAAAATTGTGGTGAAACAGAATTTTTTTAAATAACTTCCAGATTAATGTACCGATTGAGTACAAAAACTAATCAGCTCTATTCCTGAAAAAATTACGTCTAATGCATAAATTGCCTCAAAATCAGTTTACTCGTTTGGAAGTAATCGTTGACGAAAATTTTGAAAAAAGTGTTTTTTCGACATAACTTCGAAATATTTCAACCAATCATTTTTTGGTTTTCTACGATATTTTAATACTAAAAAAATTACGTCGAATGCCCTTTTAAAAATCAAAACCGAATCTTATTTTCAAAAGCTATAGCTTTTCAAATGCTAAAATTACGTTTTCTTTAGAAAGTTACTTAATATTTTTGAAATAACTTTCAGGCTAATATACCGATTGACTTTAAAATCTTATCATCTTTTCTCCTTTAAAAACTGCGCCACGTACCGTTAATTGGACAAAAATCGGTAAATTTGTTTGGGATCTATCAATAACGAAATTTAAAAAAAAATGTTTTTTTAAATTGCTTCGAAATTTTTGAACCTACCGATTTTTTAGCTAAAGCAATATTTAAATTGAGTTGAATGCCATTTGAAAGATCAAAATCGATTATCGTTTCCAAAATATACAACTTTTCAAAATCTATATACTGCCATTTTTATCAAAATAGATGTTTATACTGAAAAAACCTATGCTTATAGTTTTTACTAGTTTGAGCTTAAAATACGTTAATTTAGCGGGAAGTTTCAGGGATGGCTTGCAAGGTCAACCATTTACAGATTACAGAAAGTGATAGGTGACCAGTCTATCACCAACTGAGTACTTTTCCAATCCCGGGCAACGTTGTTTTTATCAGCTAACTGAAAAAACACATTTTTGATTTGCCTGACTCGGGAATCGAACCCCGAGAGTTTCTCTGAGAGAAAAATTCGAAAAACTTATTCGCTGAGTTTCTACCGCCAATTCTTCGTGCCTGCGGTAAGTCCAATATTAATTCTATAAATGTTGAAGGTTAATTAAATTAAATTTTCTTTATAAGATCAACTTTTATTTTTAAAACTCATTTTTCCTAGAAAACTCTTTTCTAAGAAAGTTATCATAAATAAAAATTGATTTCTATCAATATTCGACTTCAATAGCAAAGTGGTGGCGCGAGATAGATCTTGAGTTGCTACATATTATAGGTAGGTACTATATTATAGGTAGACCAGAAAATATGGTGTAAAATATGTAGATAACCTTTATAATTGTTCTGTGTAGATAACATTGATAATTACAGAAATCGTGTTTTTAATCAATCAAGAAAAATATTTTAAAAAATTTTTCTAAGTACTAAAAAAATTATCTTAGAAAAAATTTATTTTTTATTTTGGTTTTATTTTTCTGCGCCTACCCAGATACAAATCTTGACGACGCCTTTGATGCGAATATAATAAATAAAGTCCATGATACATTAAAAGATGTTAAAGTGCATGATACATTAAAAGATGTAATTCGCATAAAAATACTTTGCTAAGAATATTACTAGGTAATATAACTTAGCGAGCCCTTACAAAGCTCTGCTTTTTGCTTGTAAATATCTGGTTGACAGAGCTTTGCTCGGTTTTTCACATATTTTTGGAACCGATCTTTTCTTGGACCTTGATAAACCGATTCCTATAGAATGTATACTTTTTTTTCTGTACCTGGTTGACCGAGCTTAGCTCGGTTTTCCACATACCCATATCTTGGGAACCGAGCTTTTCTTGGACCTGGAACCTTGATAAATCGATTCCTTGACCCGAAAAACCCCTAACTTGTGACTTCCATGAAAACGTTGGAGCCGATTCCGAGATTCCAATTACATATATACAAGAATTGCTCGTTTAAAGGTATTAGATAATAAATAAATAACTGAAATATATTAAACACTAGCTGTGCCCGCGACTTCGTTCGCGTGGAAAAACTTCTAAAATAAAAACCCGTATAGTTCATGTTCCCGTGGGATTTCCGGGATAAAAACTATCCTATGTCCTTTCTTGGGTGTCAGCCTATATTTGTACCAAATTTTATCCAAATCGGTTCAGTGGTTTGGCCGTGAAAGCGTAACAGACAGACAGACAGACAGACAGACAGCGTTACTTTCGCATTTATAATATTAGTATGGATTATTTCTCTATTTATTAACCAATATTTATTAACATAGTCTAGATTTAAAATTAGAATGTCATAAAGTCGCTACATACCTACATTAATTAATTTCGCTATTATATTTCCCCGTGTTGGTCCCGGGCTCCTTTGAAAAATACGCCAACTGCCGTTTTTCCAGGCAGGTCTTAAAAGGCGACCGATTGGCTATAAGAGTCACTACCATCGTGGCTACTAGGTGTTAGAATTCTGCATTGTCCCGCCCGAGTATGGTACCATCGTCTTACCTATTTCTGCTGCAATAGCGTCAGTGTCACTATCGTGTTCCGGTTTGGAGGGTAAGGTAGCCGGTAAACTTATGCTATGTTATAAAATTAGATCTCGCCATAAGATAGCAACGAACCATTAACATCTTTGGTGTCTTTAGGCGATGGTTGACTCTTTCCATCCGGAGACTCATCTGCTTGTTTGCTATCTAATGATATAAAAAAAAATTAAGTATTTTTAAATACCAGCAAGTGTTAGACCCCGAGGTTTAATTTTATTAAAACTTGAAATTTAAATATCAAATTTAAACTCTACATTTCTACATATTAACGTAATCTAGATTTAAAATTAGAATGTCGTAAAGTCGCGACATACCTAGGTGCATTAATTATTTTCGCTATTATATTTAAATTAGAAAAATATATTAAATGCGGATAAGTTTTAACCCCAAAGTTTAATTAAATCTTGAATTTGTAAAATATTAGATTTAAAAGCAATATTACTTTTATTATCATAAACTAAATTAAAAATTAGAATGTCACAAAGATCTGACAAGTGACAACAGAAGAAATACATAAATTATTTTTTGCTTGTATATTTAAATTAGAAAACGACCCCACAATGGAAAAAATACATGAATAATTTTTGAATTATTATATTTAAATTAGAATGGTTTAAGTATTTTAAATACTGACAATTTTGACCCCGAAGTTTAATTAAATCTTTATTTTGTTAAACATTAAGCTTTGTAAACACTTTCACTTTTTAATGCTTTACATTAAAATTCGTACAAAAATCAAGAGAAACGAAATTTTATAATAAACTTGCACAAAATATGAAACTTGTAATTATAAAAAAAAAAAAACAGTAGCAGTCGTGGGACTGCCGATAGAAGTGAAAACGGAACTATTAAGTTGAGAGTAATTAAAACTATATGCAAAACATAGCTATAGATATACTATTATCATTAGCATGTCGGTGACGCGAACCGAGGATTTTACCCTCTACCAAAACGCTCAACGCGCCTAAAGAAGTTTTCACTTCAAAAAACAGTAGCAGTCGTGGGACTGCCGATAGAAGTGAAAACGGAACTATTAAGTTGAGAGTAATTAAAACTATATGCAAAACATAGCTATAGATATACTATTATCATTAGCATGTCGGTGACGCGAACCGAGGATTTTACCCCCTACCAAAACGCTCAACGCGCCTAAAGAAGTTTTCACTTCAAAAATCTTTTGTAATATGAAATTGTACATTTATAACAAGTACATAAAATAGAGAAAAAAGACCAGCCCGCTGAGTTTCTTCCGCCGGATCTTCTCAGTGTGTGGCCGCGTTCCGATCCGGTAGTAATTCTAAATATTCTATAGAATCTTTTAAATGTAATATTTTATAATGATAATTTTTTTAAATATTTGCACACCATATAATGGTAGAATATGTTGGTAACTTAATTTATTTTTAACAACTTTTAACACCCATATTCTTGCAAATAAATATTTTCTTTCTTTCTTTCTATAAAATTTCTTTTTCTATGCTCATTTTAATTTTTTTATTGCAACAAAGTATCCCACTTAAACAATTTGAAAAATAGTTTTAGTGGGGTTTTTGGTGCAATATAAAAACTCAAAATAAACACCAGAAGGCTTTAATTTAACTTACAGATAATGCTCTAAATTTCTCAAAATCCTTGATAATAACCGAGTATGTACACACGAGAGAAAGTATCACAAATCTATGCCATCGAAAAAAAGTAGGACTACACTAAATGAACATTCATAAAATTTCAAGTCACAAGAATGTTGTAGTAATAAATTAACAATAGAATGTAAGTCTTAACTAATAAATATTTAATTTCAATGTAAATCCGAGCAAGTCATTGGCTTTACGAAAATTCGGTCATGACGTAGAAAGTTCAAAGAGAAAAAAAAAACTCACGTCGGAAAATCAACCTTTTGATTGATAAAAATCCAAAATCACTAAGCCGCGGACGCGCGCACTTCGCGACTGGCGGATGTCGACTGACAGGCCGCGTTCGAAATTCAAATTTAATTCGCAATTGATGGAAGCACACGTAGCGTTATCGTGAAGAACCGTTGATTAGTGAGCACTCAGCAGTGAGCACCAGGAACCAGTGGCACAGGTTTGATAACCTCGATAATGGTGATATCGTGCTGAATCAGTGAATTACAGATGGACAGATAATTAATCAATCTATACAAATAAATAAAATTAAAGTGTCTGTTTGTAATATTAAAATAACCGGTTTTAGCTAAATGCATATGGATGTATACACGGTAAATATACCAAAAAAAAGTATCTTCACGCCCGTACCTCCGAAAAGCTAGGCAGATGTACACCAAGTGCGCTCACGATATGCCGAAAATACTTAGTCCCACAATGTGATAGGTGGCCAGCCTATCGCCTACCAGGCAGAATTTCCAATCCCGGGCAACGTTATTCTAGTCAGAAAACTGAAAAAACACATTTTTTTGTGAAACTGAAAAACACAACCCGGGACCTCATGTGGTCAACTCTGACACCGAACCAGTAGACCACAGAGGCGACAACATATACCAAAATAACATTTTTTTTTCAATTTTTGTCTGTCTGTTTGTTCTAACTAATCTTTGAAACAGCTAGACCGATTTTGACGGGACTTTCACTGACAGATAGCTGATGTAATAAGGAGTAACTTAGGCTACTTTTTTTAGAATTTTTCCCACACGGACGGAGTCACAGGCACAGCTAGCGCTAAATGAGCGCTAGCAATAAATGAGCAAAGTGCTTATACTCCGAGATCACTTGAACGGGTACTCCAGCGTTTGGGCCAATTAAGGTTTTGGCCCGCGAGCCAAAACGACTGTGACGTTAAATAAATCTGCCGATTGGGCTCAACTTAATTTTCATTGTAATCACAAAATTTATAATTAGGGGGCGTCCATAAATTACGTGAGGTGTTTTTTTAATTTTCTGTCCCATCCTCCTCCCCTGGTGAGATGTCGTGAGATTTTATTCAACCCCCTGCCTCATCCCCCAATCTCACGTGAGATTTTTCAAAATGTGGGTTTTTTAAATATGTAAACGCGTTGGATTGTTATTGTAAAAAGAAAAAAAAATGCTTCGTGTATTTATTTATGAATAGTTAAGATTAATAATCAATATTGCTGAGAGTTATAAGTGTAATAAAAATTTAACAATAGAATACTTAAATCGTAATTACTGCGATTAAGAAAAGAAGGAAGTGGTCTAGTGGTCTAGCGTTGGCGTTGACCACATGAGGTCCCGGGTTCGATTCCCGGGTCGGGCACTTAAAAAAAAGTGTTTTTTCAGTTATCTGAAAAACACAAAATTGCCCGGGATTGGAAAGCGCCCGGTTTGGCGATAGGCTTGCCACCATCACATTTGTAGGACCAAGTATCTTCGGCTAATCGTGGGTACACTTGTTGTAATTCTGCCTTTCCCTTCGGGCGTGAAGATACTTTTTTTTTGTATCTACTCTAATTCAGTCCATGGAGAATCATTCGCGGTCTCAAAAGACTATTGGAACCAACATGTCCATATGATTTTCAGTAAAATCATCTGCTCCTTCAACTTCGTTCTGATCTAGCCACTATAAGCCGTTGGCGCTTCGACTTCGCAACGTCCAATTACGAATGAAATTATTTTCTTTCGAACGAATTAATGAATGATCTTAATCGTATTACAATTCCGTTTAAGATTAAATCTTAATAATGTACAATCTGGATAGTGGACCAAAATAGTATATTTTTTTGTTTCAATAAAAAAAATTGCGTGATATTTGCCGAGACCCCCCCCCCTCTTTCCAACGTAAGATTAGATGAGATTTGACTCGACTCCCTCTCCCTCTTACACATCTCACGTAATTTGTGGACGCCCCCTTACAAAATACTGTCATCCATACTAATATTATAAACGGGAAAGTGTGTGTGTTTGTTTGTCCGTCTTTCGCGACAAAACGAAGCGACAAATTGATGTGATTTTTTCAAGTGGAGATAGTTGAAGGGATGGAAAGTGACTGGCTACTTTTTGTCTCTTACTTTAGGCGGGCGAAGTCGCGGGCAAAAGCGAATATAGAGTACTAATATAAATGCGAAAGTAACTGTGTCTTTTTTTTCAGGCCTAAACCAATAAATCGATTTTTATGAATTTGGCACAAATATAGTTTGAAACCCGCGAATGGACACAGGATAGTTTTTATCCCAGTAATCCCACGAGAACGGGAACTATACGGGTAAAATCCCGGGAATTTTAGAAATTTTTCCACGCGGCCGAAGTCACAGGCACAGCTAGTGACTGATAAAAATAGAATTTTTTTATGTAGTTTAGGCCCGCGGGCCAATAGCTTAGCGGACTCAGACTAACCATTTGCACGGGTGAGCGAAGTTTATCCTCGTATTAGCTTGGGCCCCTAGAATAAGCCATGGTGTTGTTCAACTAAAGGACGGCATTTATGTAACTTTTTCCCATGCGTCCGGGATCGCTTAAATAAAACTTGGATAGAAATAGATCATTGTGTTGCACAGTTTCTCACTAGCCACGGTAATTTTAAAGCTAAATTATTCTTTTTTTTTTTTTTTTATAGAAGAGGGGGCAAACGAGCAGGAGGTGCACCTGATGGTAAGTGATCACCGCCGCCCATGGACATCCACAATACCAGAGGTCTTGCAGTTGCGTTGCCGGCCTTTTAAGAATGAGTAAGCTCTTTTCTTGAAGGCCCCCAAGTCGTAACCGTTTGGAAACACCCCTGCCGGTAATTGGTTCCACAACAAAGTAGTGCGAGGCAAAAAGTGTCGAGAGAAACGCACAGTTGTGGATTTCCAGACATCGAGATGGTGAGGATGGAATTTCAAATTTTGACGCGATGTCCGATGATGGAATTCGGCGGCAGGAATTAGTCCAAATAACTCGTCGGAACACTCTCCATGAAAGATACGATAGAAGACACAGATTGAGCCAACATCTCTGCGCAATGCCAAAGAGTCGAGCCGTTTCGAAATAGCCAGCAGGCTTAGGATAAGCACCACGAGATATATATCGATCGAGAAAGTGACGTTTGCTTGAGATTTATTAATATCTCGATGGACGTTATTAAGCATGCCACGATAAACATTTAAAACGTCAGAGATAAATTAAACAAAAAGTTTACTCGAATAGAGAAATAAATGTTGTCACTAGAAGACATAGATATTATACTAATTCTGATTTATAAGATACATCTTTGGTGCATTTAACTTGTGTTAATCATTATGAGCTTTTGTTTACATTTATAACTTCCTGTCATCATTTCTCTTCTTTGTCAGAGTCGAAGGAAATCTAACCAAAGCCTAGTGTAGCCGTACCTATTTACAATTGTAATTAAAGATATTTTACAGGTTTTTGAATTATTCTCTCTTTTTAGTTTTGACCATTAAAACTAGTTTTTTATTCTATAAAACTGAAACAATGAATTATGATTCATAAGATGTTTTAATGTAAAGGGCAATTAAGATGCCAGCGTGTATTTATTTCTGGGTGTATAACTGCGTAACTAATTATGCGTAAAAGTGCGTAACAATTATTATTAACAAGCTATTTTTTTCCACTGTAATTATTCCTTTCAATTATAATTCTAACATTATTAAGTAAATTAACATCTTCTTTTAGACTAATCAATCAACATTTTTGATTAATTTTTTTGATGAGAAACTTCCATAGAATTGTTGTGATTTGACAATGACACGAAAATGCATTACGATAAACAAACATAAATGTATAGTATTATGCCAACTAGAAAATAAGATATAACAGAATACAATTCACAGTATTTTATGTTACAAATAATGTTATCTATTAATAGCTCCAAAAATCAGCCAGATGCAAGCAATCCAACCTAAGACTTACTGTTAGACCGTGGTCTCCAAGAACAAACTGAATTTTTGTGAACAGCTTCGTTTTGACGAGACAACCATATTTTCTATCTTTGAAAAATCTCGAATCGGGTAACTAATAAAGATAGATAAAATAAGGAAACTTTAGAGTGTCAGACTAAGAAAAGTTTCCACTTTACGTGTATGACAAAGTTACCGTTGAATTACAATAATAACACCGGCACACAAAAAAAAAAAAGTTGTCTGCGCATTTGACGAGACCCATATATTTTTATGTATTTTGACCCGCTGAATCCGAATATGAGGTCCATTTTACCCCTACACGTCCAAAATTTAAGAAAACTTCAAAAAACCGTAAAAAATGACAAAAATCGGCGTTTCTGGTGATATAAAATTTTTTTTTGTGCTGAACTAAGTATGATTTTCATATTTTTCGATCTTCTCAATACTTACACAAAGTTTATTTAGACCATTAGCAGTTTTAAGTATAGAAAAATCGCACAAAACTCTCAAAAATTGCATAAAATGCGATTTTTATCAAAAAAAAATTTGTTTCTCTAATTCAAGTACGATTTATATGTATTTTGATATCTTGAAATCACATTTAAATTTTTTTGGTTCATTATTCCTTTTAAACTTGAAAAGATAAAAAATTGTAAAAAAATTGTCATTGTACATAAAAAAAAATTGACTGAACACGATTTGATGCCTGAAATAAAATCTTTACAATGATTTCACTTATGTCTTGGTGGAATCTTTAAAGACTAGATCGCTTGTGCCTGTGACCAGGGCACCTCCACGTGGTGACGGTGGACAACAGAACTATCTGACAGAGTCCCTGGGTTAACGGCGTGTGTGCCGTCATGGCAGGTACAAGTGATAAGTACTTTACGATGCAGGGATTCGTAACCCCAGTATCGGCGTCTGGTCAGAGTGAGAAAGCAGGCTCGCAGGTGTCGTCATCAAGCGACTGCAGCTCTTCAGTAGTGGGTAACTTGGCTACTGCAGGGTACACTATTACAAGAAGTAATTCACATCAAAATACATATAAATCGTACTTGAATTAGAGAAACAATTTTTTTTTGATAAAAATCGCATTTTTTGCAATTTTTGAGAGTTTTGTGCGATTTTTCTATACTTAAAACTGCTAATGGTCTGAATAAACTTTGTGTAAGTATTGGGAAGATCGAAAAATATGAAAATCATACTTAGTTCAGCACAAAAAAAAATTTATATCACCAGAAACGCCGATTTTTGTCATTTTTTACGGTTTTTTGAAGTTTTCTCAAATTTTGGACGTGTAGGGGTAAAATGGACCTCATATTTGGATTCAGCGGGTCAAAATACATAAAAATATATGGGTCTCGTCAAATGCGCAGACAACTTTTTTTTTTTTGTGTGCCGCTGTTGTGAGAAAATTAGGTTATTTTTAAATTGATTAATATCAATTTAAAAATCTCATAAGTCGGATTGTCAGAAAAATCATCAAATATGTAGGACAAAAGTTTCATCGTAGTTTTCATAATATAATCAAGCGATTAAAGTCGAAAAATAATTATTGTTATTAATAAATATTTATTATTTACCGAACCCAATGTCTTCGCAGCATTAACTTTATTAGTTACCCGATTCGAGATTTTTCGGAAATAGAAAAGACGGTTGTCTCGTCAAAATGAAGCTTTTCACAAATATTCAGCTTGTTGTTAATCAAAAAAAAGTTAGTTTGTGGGACCACGGTCTGTGATTTACATCTCAAGAACGAAAAACATTTTTCTTCGACTTTTCAGTTTATCTCTCTTTGATTCAAAGACTTACTCAAAAAGTATATAAATTTTATTTTATTTTGTCTTCTTACATTTACTTCTAACGAAAAAACGAGTGTGAGCTACACTCGATTTTTTGTTATTTTTGATTGATTAATTAATATTTTGATTATTATAATATGTTTTTATGTATTATTTTTCCTGAGTATATGTTATTAATAGTAACATTAAATAATACAAAATAAGCACCAGCTTTAAATTAACCTTTTATTTTACATTTAGTTTTCTACTGAATTTTGTAAGTAGTTGTAATTTTGAATAGAGTTGGTAACACTGAGTAGCACGAGAATTCGTAGAATTATTTTCTCTATACGAAAATTAAAAGTTTATTTACATTACGTCAAAAAGTATTGTACTTTAACTAATTTGTATTTTGTAATTAATTATAAATTAATTAATTATCTTACTATTACATACAAGGAATTATTGATTTATACTGTTTGGTTCTCACATCTCTAAAATCATCATCATTCTTCTGATTCTAGTACAAAATTAAATTGTGTTAGGTATGTGAAATGGGAACACAAAATAAAACGTAAGTAGTGTACTTCTTTATACTTATATTTTTTAAAAGCCTATATAGGTTATTAAAAATAATTATGATTTTCTTTTCAGGATAAGAATAAGCATAAATTAACTTTGTCGCCATGGTGGATTCATGGACTAGACTTGTAGCACCAAAGATTAAAGTCTTTAATATTGGGAAAGCATAATATAACACCATATATTCTACAAATACTTCATACATTATAGTTTCTAGAGGAAGAAAGGAAAACAATGGAACACTGTGTAAGTATTTATTTACATACATATCTCCATGACAAATCATCTAACAAGGTAGACTGAAAGAATCAAATTTTAAACATATTTTAATATATTTCTTTCATTGTAAAAGTTGTGGTTTTTTACAAAATTAATATCATAATTTCAAGATTATATCAAAAACTTGATTCTTGTAAAAAAATCCTGAATAATATGAGAAGCTTTCTCTGGAGAATTGTGTAGGCTTCTTTCACTCCCTTTTATAAATGTAACCAATTGTTTTTTCGACCCCATTATATAATTTACAATGCAAATCTATATAACACTACACAAAATGCAACATGCAAGACTGGAGTCATAAGTCCTGAGTTAACTGACAAAAAAAATATATTAAGTAAACATATATAACAACATTTTGATAAGATATATTTGTTTACAGGTTGACTAAACAGCGAGTAATGGAAATAGAATAAAGAAGCCTTTCTATTTATTACATTTTTTGAAATTGTTGATTAAGAAGATTTATAAGTTAATGCTGAATATTATATTTTTCTTGCTGTTTTTAATGGGTGTGCAAGATTGAAAAATAAATTTTAATTTGTAGAAAACAATTAAGTTTATAACATGATAGTCTTAATGTACCTAATATGTGTAATTTTTAAAATTTAAATTAATAGAAAGTTAATGTTACCTTAGGAAAAAATATTTTACTTGTTGATTTTTTATTTTCAAGTGAAATTCCATACTACTCATACTATATAGTAAACTAATTTTTGATATTGAATTTTCATTACTGATTAATTATGCGAGATAACAAGAGATATTTAAATTGTAGAAAACATTTAAATTTAAAATATAATAGCTTTAATATAGTGCGTGTAATCTTCTATAAGTTTGTTACATTAGTGAAAATTCAAAGATACATGTTAATAAATTTAAGTCATAAGGTGATAAATTGTGAAAATTATCTATTCTGAGAAGTACAAACATTAATAATAATTGTTAGTTTAGTAAAGTAGATGTGTTTGTATATTTTTTAAAACTCAAATTTAATTTTCTTTACAAGACTGCTTCATATTACACACTTTTTATAATTATTCATTTTGTATTTTGTGTGATTTATTCATTTTGTAACTTTATTAAAGAAAATAAAAATTATTTCTCAAGACTTTTCCATATAGTAAAATCTATGTTTGGCATTAAAACATTAAATACTATGAGTAGTGTGTCATTAAACTTATACTTAAAATTAGCCATTGATGACTATAAGTTTCATTTTTATTATATAAAATTATTTAATACTTAGATAGAAGGTTTGCCTAGAGTATATATTTTTTAAAATAAATCTTATACAACACTAAAGTATTTTATTATACCAATAATCCACTAAGTATTGTTACTACCAAAATCACTTCGATTAAAAAACAACAACAAAAGTAACAAAGTTAACACTTCTAAAATAAAATACTTGTAATTATCATATCGAAGGGTCCTACGTATACTTGTGCAAGTGCAATGACACAACTTTACTGGAGGCCGGATTAAATGTTCTGTAGCTTGTAATCTATACCTTCATATAATAAAATCGTAGGAAAGTCAATGTATGTCTGGGGTAAACTCAAAAAGTACTGCATGGATTTACTTCAAATTTTGCATGAATATTACTAACAGGTCGGGTCAACATATAGGCTACATATTATCACGTTATCACCTACGGGGGAGGAGCTGTGCAGAGTAAACAAAGTCTGCGCGAACAAAGTCATGGGCAACAGCTAGTTTTGACATAAATCAATAGAAGTATTTGAAAATTTGTACAAATTTTCAAATACTTTATTACATTAGGACAAATATAAGGTAATTTTAAGGTTTTGAGGCAAGAAAATGATTTCCGTTGTTTTGCAAGTTGCACCAGTATACATAGGATCCATCAATATCTTCTATTATGTAGTCTTTGCATTTCATCCATTTCAATTATGCCATATGAGGGCATCATTTGTTCTTCTAGGATATTTGTCAGTAATATTAAAAATTCTGCAGTTGAAGTCTTATCTGCAAATAATAATTATATTTTTTATTGACATATATTATTGTAATAAACAATAATAACAAGAACTGACTGCCTTTCTGTATGGTAAATTATCTTTAAATGTAGACAAATATAAAATAATAATGTTTACACATGTAGGTACCTAGGTAATTGAGAACTACATGTGTCATATTGGATATTTTAAGTTATGAATATTACAGAAAATAATTCATCACAGTAGTATGTTAATCATACATGGAACTTGGTCTGAAAACAACTGATTAAAACAAATACTTTTTTTGACTAAATATAACTTGAATGGGTAGTAAAAACTCCTTAAATACATAATCAATGCAAGCCTTAGAGGAATAACACATTTGCATCATTATTCTATGATGTAAGCATTGTTGTTGTTTGTTGGTATGTGGCTGTAAGTATTGTGAAAGGTTGACCACCAAGAAAAGGATTATTACTTGTATCCAGCTGAAATTTAACATACACTTGACATGTATATGTAACATATTAACTGTTTAAAAAAGAAACTCGAAAAACTACAGATAACTTTTGAAAAAATATAACTTTATTGAGTTCACCTAAGTCAAATTAGTATTTACTACAAAGATATTCTGTTATTACAGTTAATGAAGTTGGATGGCTGTCATATCTACTAGAAACTGAATTACAAGTCTCTTATGCTCACTTACCTTTAACTAAAGAGGCATGCCTTGATCGGTGTGTGGCTTTAAACCTCAAAATTCACAAGGGTCTATATTATTTAGAGAGCCATGGTTATTGGGTTTATTGAAGCGCTATAGTGATTGGAATGCTCCGTCCGTTGTGTAAAAAAATCACACAAATTTCCTATGTGCCTTCTTTGTATTTTGCAGGCTTGCCGTTAACTGTAGATATTTAGCACATAATAGGTATAATATGGAACTGCCACCACTATTAAATACATATATGCCATACTGCCTGCCTGCCTGCCTGCCATACATACTACTGCCAACACTGGACCGAAATCTATATTTAATAAAATGAATAGAAATCAAAAAGTTTTGTAATTATTGTATAATTAAAATATTAAAATGTGAAATAGTGGATAAGGTTATCAACATTTTAACCAAATTTTAACGAAGTGTCAAATGACAAATCGATAAAATGACAGCAAGACGTTTCGATCGATAGAGAAAATAACTACCGTCGAGTAAAATTGATCATTTTCTCTTCCTTTGAAGTATAATGTCGAATCAAGTGTCAAATGCGTTAGCGAATCGAGAAAGTGACATAAAAGTCGAGAAAACGAGGTCGATAAAATTTTATCGTGTTGCTTATCCTAAGCCTGCAGGTCGTCAACGATTCGAACCGCTCTACGCTGAATGCGATCAAGAGGAAGGAGCTGGTACTGAGGAGCTCCGGCCCAGAGATGAGAACAGTACTCCATGTGGGGCCGAATTTGAGCCTTATAAAGTTGAAGGCGATGGGCAGGCAAGAAGTACTGCCTCGCTCTGCTGAGCACACCGAGCTTTTTGGAGGCTAGTTTAGCCTTACCTTCCAAATGACCGCGAAACTGAACGTAATTCGATATGTCGACTCCCAGAATCCCGATACTAGCTGAGGCTGTCAAGAGAGTATCCCCAAATCGAGGTGACACGACAAAGGGTGTCTTTTTAGCGGAAAACACGCAAAGCTGTGTCTTTTTGGGGTTAAAAGTGACCAGGTTTTGACGACCCCATTCCGAGACATCGGTTAGTCGATTCTCAACTTCGGACACAAGCTTGTTTCGGCTCTCTTCGACGTGTTCCCGAGAAATACCGCTTCGGCCAGAGTATGTAGCATCACCAGTACTGTCATCTGCATAGCAATGTATGTTGCGAATTCGCATCATGTCATTGATATGCAGAAGGAACAGTGTCGGTGATAGCACGCAGCCTTGTGGAACACCAGCATTGATAGATTTAAGGTCAGAGCATGCACCGTCAACTACGACCTTGATGCTCCGATCAGCCAAAAAACTGGTGATCCACTTGCATAATTTCTTGGGAAGCCCATAGGAAGGCAGCTTCGCCAGAAGCGCTTTGTGCCATACCCTATCAAAGGCCTTCGCTATGTCCAAACTAACTGCCAATGCCTCCCCCTTAGACTCAACTGCTTCCGCCCACCGATGTGTTAAGTATACAAGAAGATCACCAGCTGAGCGGCCGCGACGGAAACCGTACTGGCGGTCGCTAATCAGCTGGTGCTCTTCTAAATACTTGAGGAGCTGCGAGTTGATGATTGTCTCCATAATTTTGGAGAACAAAGAGGTTATGGCTATCGGTCGATAGTTAGACGGATTAGAGCGATCTCCTTTTTTAGGGATGGGATGCACTAAAGCTGTCTTCCATGAAATCGGTACTACGCCGAGTGAGTAGGAGAGCCGGAATAGGCGTGTTAGTACCGGCGCCAGCTCTGGAGCACATGATTTAAGTACAATCGGAGGGATGCCATCCGGTCCACTCGACTTATGGACGTCCAAGGAAAAAAGTGCTTTACGTACGGAAGACTGCAAGAATTTTAATTCCATCATAGAACTATAGCACTGCGGGATTCTCGTTGAAATTAGTTCCTTCTCCTTTTGTAAGTGATCTAATTTGCATTAAACTGTAAATGTGAACAAACTGCACATCACATTCTTTGGGAGTGTAATCTTTGGCAAAACGAACGTCACCAAATGCTTGATAGTATCCAATGTATATCCAGTGTAATTTATTACTTCGACCTTGTGGGTACACGTGGGAACTTCCGTGTCTTCAAACGATTTTGTCACACTTACTACTGGAAGCAAAATTAAGTAGGCCATTCTGGTAGGTCTCTAATTTCCAAACTTCTGTGATGCAATAGCAATCAGGCTTAACCTGATTGTAAAAGTCTCATTTCGTAGCATTTTTATGCTGTCTCCTGCTAAAATTGAAACAGGATGTATTTTCCTACTCTGCCTATATACTTTTGATTAATTTCGTTGCGGGATCCAAGACAGCTTAGATTTCCCCAGGGCACCCTGAGCTCGCAACTTAGAAGTTATCAGGACGGTTGCCGCTGTTGATTCTGGTTTACAGAAGTTACAGTGGTGGGAACGAGAAGTGGGCCCATTGCCCTTAGAAAAAAATAGGCCATCTGCAACTGTACCAGGCAATTCGTAAAGGGGGAATGATTGGCTATGCAAGTCACTCCAATCGTAACTAATATATGGTAGAGTTCCACGCCCGAATATATGGTGCTCTATTTTTTTCAGAAATCAGAAATTAGAAGTACTTTATTTAAAAAAACTTTTTACATGTTATTTTGACACGTCAACATATTTTTTTAAAAACTACTACCGGATCGGACTGAGAAGATCCGGCGGAAGAAACTCAGCGGGCTTACAATATCACAATATTACAAAAAATATACAGGATGTAAAGAAAACCCTTTCCGATCCGAAAGAGGTATATATGTAGGTTTTTTTATAAAATTAATAGTATTTGCGTATGGAACTAAAGAGCCTCACATCCAAAGAGCTGCATGTGGCTCGCGAGCCGCAGGTTGCCGCCATAAGGACACACACACACGCACTGAACACGAAGTATTATTACTTCAACTCATATTGAGTGAAGTATTGTTCGTTTTCTGGAGTGAACTTCTATAGGCACGTTATAAATAGACACCAATAAGTAAGAACATACAAGTAATGACTTATCCATTACGAACGGCGTACCACAAGACAGCATTTTGGGTCCTAATCCTTTTCTAACATTCATTAACGATTTGCACAAGCTAAAGATTGTAAATGCCAAAATAATAACTTTCACAGAAGACACTGCATTTCTTTTTCATGGTGATACTTGGGATCAGGTTTATGACTGTACACAATTAAGCTAAATAGAGTATGTTCTTGGCTTTTAGATAACACTTTGACACTCAATGTTGAAAAAACGAAATACATACCCTTCTCATTTAAAAACACCTAAACAAGTATACATCAAAACCACTTTATTACAGCTCACAGCTACACGCTAACAGACTCTCGAAATTAGCCCTCCCGAACGCATCGCATCGGCAATGTTCGGTTATATCGGAAGTCCGGAACTTAGTCGCATGCGATTTCGTATTTCACCCGGTCAGGTGTATTATGCCCGGTTTCTGAGTTAGTTTTAACAGTAGTTTATCCATTCGTTAACATTCGGTCATCGGTCGGCCATCGATAAATACAGGAATTGCGTTTCTGAGCTACGCATTGTAACACAAACTCCGTTTAAACTTAGGTTAATGTAACCGGCCAAATTTGGCGGTTTATCGATTCCATAACATTATGTAACGCTTTTGCTCTTGTAGGTAGCTTCTTTTTAATGCACATAATAATTTTAATATTTTTGTTTGTCTGTCTGTATGTTTGTACTTACATTAAAAAAAAACTGGTATACGAAGTACAAACGTTATTTTCACAGCAGCTATAATGATATTTGTTTAATATTGTCATGATAAATAATTAAATTTCATCCTTGCAAAGAGGAACAGGTCACTAGACAGCTTTTACTTAGATATTTGTAAGTTGAGGCAATTCAAGCTTATTTCTAAGCTTCTACAAAATTCCTACCTGTATTTTTATATGCACAAATTCTTTTACCAGTTAAAAAGCGTTTTCTCAAATAAAATAATTACTTTTTAGTTTTCCCTCTTTCTGTAAAATTCTTACTGCACTTTCGAGTCACTATTATAATGATTTTATATTAACATGAACATGCCACAAGTCGATCAGGTAAATGCAAGTAACAACCAACAACATCTAAAAGAGAAATTGACGCAAAAAGAAATATTCTTAATTCAAAGCAAACGACGAACATTGTTTTGATCGGTACCTACTCAAACTAACTATATAGTATATTAGAACAAAATATTTGGTGACTGTCGACTAGTGACTACTGACTAGTGTAAAGCTATCTCATTTCTCTTTAATAAAATAATTGTTCCCTCTCTTTCTGCTACCTGATTCGAAATCATTCTTTTCATTCGGTTCCACTAAGACCAAATTCATGCGAAAACCTTCTTTCATGCTAGGGTATAAAGATTTAGTTTGAATGCTTTATCGTAACTGGTATACAGACATAGTTATCATCGTGAATTACATAGTTTCAACTAAAACCTTCTTTAAACACTTACATATTTATGTTAGATAAAATATTACCACAAATAAAAATAATCATACAGGGGAGTAAAATTACCAAAATAGCATTTTATTCTCCGCATTATAAACAAATCCATCTAATGATGGACTTAAAAATGACTTATCGGTTCAATAGTTATTGAACCGTTCGTCTTGCCTTCAGAAACCATCTACGAGATAAACGAAGTTTATCCTCTTGCTAACTTTATATCTATCAATAGTTGTTAATAGTTTAACTGACGACTTCAGAAACCGGGCATTAGTATGTTATTTAAAAACTCTATTTTCATTGTAAAAGGGCTTATATTTCTTTGCCACCACCGTCCACCTCCCTTTGTACGGGCGAACGCACGTTGGTGTGCTATCACATGGCGCTACATCATAAAATCATAACATCACGTACATCATAAAATCATAACATCACGCGTGATGTTTGAAGTGGTGGTGTAATGTAATATTACTCGACACGAAATGTAATGACATATCGCATCACTTCGTGGTGCACTGTTTTGCAATGCATTACAATGACGTGTTATCAATGAGTCATTATGTTTGTTACTATGACGATTGTTACATAATATGGCAAAAAAGACGGCTCTCCCAATGGAAAGGTAACCATCCTCTTGTACTCCACTGTACTTTCATTTCAAATTGCAATGCAAATATTGCGATATTTTTTAGTTTCTTTGCTAACGATTTAAGGTATAAGTATGAAGGAAAATGAACTTTGTATAATTTGTACATTTAAATCATAGTGAATAAATCACACTATTGCTCATTTCATTTCTTTCATGTAATAATCATCATAATGACACGCGGACAACATCGTATCACTCATATCGCTGCTACGTTACTATTTCAATAACATGTCATATTACACTAGAACATTGCATTTCCTATATTAGAACGCACGTTGATGTGCTATCACATGGCGCTACATCATAAAATCATAACATCACGCGTGATGTTTGCAGTGGTGGTGTAATGTAATATTACTCGACACGAAATGTAATGACATATCACATCACTTCGTGGTGCACTGTTTTGCACATGTCTAATAGTTACCACAAAGAGAAGAACACAACGACTGACTCTTTTCGAAGCGAGGTGCGGCCTTTTATACAGTTTATTACTGTTTTATGTCTTGCATTACAATGACGTTTTGACAGTTGGTATTACAATGACGTGATATCAATGAGTCATTATGTTTGCTACTATGACGATTGTTACATAAGATAGCAAAAAAGATGGCTCTCCCAATGGAAAGATAACCATCCTCTATAGACCTCAAAGATGTTAATTGTGCATGTTTGTAGCGGAGACTGCATGCCACGAGATAAGCTTACCGGCTATCTTACCCTCCTAACCAGATTTTTCGACGGTAGAGCAGTCTGTTGCGCATTATCTATCGTGCAAAAATCGTTTGCATAAATTAAATCACTGGAAAGGGTCAAGTTTTCAATTTATTTATTCTAATCCCTTGAATTGTTATTTCTGAGAACCACGTCTTCTTGCTTGTTTTAATCAAAGCCAATCAGACATGACTTCTAAGAAGTGAATCTCAATAATAAATCCTCGTTTTTCTCCTAACGTTAGCTGTTTTATTTTCAAACGACTTCACAATAATAGTAACTTCAATTATGTGCTTATCGCAACGCTGTTTTATGAAAGTGAATGTAGAATTAACGCGGTCGAGATGAGAGTGCTACGAAAAATATGTGGTGTAAGACTCGCGGACCGGGTTCGTAATGTGGAAGTGAGAGAGTGGTTAGGCTTGAAAATGTCGGTTTAATAATAAGAAAGGGCATGCTCCGATAGTTCGGACATATAGAAAGAATGGTAGATGAAAGGTAAACAAAGCAGATTTACAACGCGAATGTGGAAGGATGTAGGTACCGGGACAGACCAAGACTGACGTACCATGATCAGATTAATCGAGTAACTGTCCGAGTCTTCGCAACCGGCGTGTGTGTATGAGGAGAGTGATGAGTCTGCAAGGATCATGATGTATGACATTCAGTTCTGTCTGCCTATCTCGTAAGGGATCTGGCGTGAAGATATGTGTGTGTGTGTGTGTGAATAATTTAATGAAACTTGAACTTGAAATTTATGCTTGTGGCATTCAAATCTCGCTACACAAGTAGCAACGCTCCATAACATGTACGGAGTATACAGGCGTTACTGGAATCACCTGATTGTTTTCGAACTTAAAAAAAAAAAACAGGAAATCTAAATAACCTAGATCGTGTCAAACGTGTCTGAATAGTAGGTCATACGACTATGACCTTAGGTTTTGTCGTTCGAAGAAAGGTCTCTAGTACCGTGCTCAAGTGACTGCTGCCAAGACACTTGAAGTCAAGCCGACCTTGCACATTTAATAAAAATCGGCAATCGGCGATACCTATACGTTTTCTTACGTAAGAATGTATACTACTATATAATATTATTATTTTTTGTCTATATTATTTTTGTCTAATACTCTATGAGATAATGTACTAAGAGGTACATTACGAATTGCTGTGTAAAACGAAATCATAATGTAATAGTTCCCTATCTATACACACACACACACACACATATATATATATATATATATATATATATATATATATATATATATATATATACTTTTCTACGATTTTATTATATGTATATGTATATATATATATATATATATATATATATATATATATATATATATATATATATATATATATATATATATATATATATATATATATATATATATATATATATATACATATACATATAATAAAATCGTAGAAAAGTAAAAAAAACGTATGACAGTTTTGACAGTGCTATCACCTAGCGGCCAGGAGCTGTGCGAAGTAAACGAAGTCCGCGCGGACGAAGTCGCTGGCAACAGCTAGTTGTAAATAAATAGTAATTTATTAATTTACTAGCTGTTGCCCACGACTTCGTCCGCGCGGACTTCGTTTACTCCGCACAGCTTCTCCCCCGTAGGTGATAGCGTGATAATATGTAGCCTATATGTTGACCCGACCTGTTAATAATATTCATGCAAAATTTGAAGTAAATCCATGCAGTAGTTTTGAGTTTACCCCGGACATACATACAGACAAATAGATAAATAGACAAAAATTCTAAAAACTTTATTTTTGGCTTTAATATCTTTAAAAACTATTCAATGTAAAGTTTTGACTTTCCTAAGATTTCATTATATGTGTAGGAAAGTCAAAACTGTACATTGAATATTTTTTAAAAGAACACTTGTGGCGTGATCTACAATCGATATCGAAGCCAAAAATATAGTTTTTAGAATTTTTGTCTGTTTGTCTGTATGTATGTCCGGGGTAAAATCAAAAAGTACTGCATGGATTTACTTCAAATTTTGCATGAATATTACTAACAGGTCGGGTCAACATATAGGCTATATATTATCACGCTATCACCTAGCGGCCAGGAGCTGTGCGGAGTAAACGAAGTCCGCGCGGACGAAGTCGCTGGCAACAGCTAGTATTTAAATATTTTCACGAACCCGACGGGCGCCAACCTAATAAATCCGAACTATTCCGAATGTTATTATCCGATTCATTTTGGATAGCCGTTACAGAGATTAGGCAAATATGAAATATTAGCACGAATCATTTCAATATTACTAATATCTTAGCGAATACCAATACATATATGTCACACCACTAGCCTGGACCAACACGGGAAAAACCCTTACTATTTTTGATCTCATTAGGTGATGGTTGTCTCCAGAAGAAGAGTCTTCTGATAGTTTTCTGTCTTATGATTAGCGGTATAGTTGCCGCGCTGCTTACATTCTAATGTGAAAACGCTCTTGCATGGCCACAAAAATTAATTAACTACATCCACGATAACTATTTAATTTTAATGATATCATTATACTTCGTACTTGTACAGGAAACTCTCAAGGTTAAGTTTTCTAACAAAAATATGTAAAGAATACGTTTTTCACACCTTAGAGACTAATGGCCAATTGCACTAGCATTTTTTTAGCTTAGGACAATTCCTAAAAATAGTATGCTGTCACATTCTTTTCATTTAGGACAAGAAGTGACAGCATACTATTTAGGATTGTCCTAGATTTTACACTTTCAATCGTCGGCACTTGGTGAAATTCCATTGTTATAAGTCCAAGCTAGGTTATAATCACTTGTGCTTTAATTTCACTACAAATATAGACATATAATTTTAGATTAATCGACCGGTTTCGCTTTTTAAACCATCTTCAGGACGTAGAATTGGAGACTCAAAACGTCAGTAAAGTATATTACGTCCTGAAGATGCTTTAAAAAGCGAAACCGGTCGATTAATCTAAAATTATATGTCTATATTTGTAGTGAAATTAAAGAACAAGTGATTATAACCTAGTTTGGACTTATAGGATTGTCCTAAGCTAAGTCAACGTTAGTGCAATTGGCCATTAGTCTCTAAGGTATGAAACTGAATTGGCCATAAATCTCGCACTTGAACAGAAAATAACTCATTCAAACTTGAAGCAATTATTGCTTTAACTTTTGTCCAACAAATAGTTGCAGTCGCGAGTCACTGCCATCGTGGCTACTAGGTGGTAGAGTTCTGCATTGTTTCGCCCGGATCTGGTACCACCGCCTTGCCTATTCCTGCTGCAATAGCGTCAGTGCTTGTGGCTGTCGTGTTCCGGTTTAGAGAGTAAGGTAGCCGGTAAACTTATTCATGTGGCATTAGACCTCGCCACAAGATAGCAACGCACCCTTGGTGTCTATAGGCGATGGTTGACTCTCCATCAGGAGACCCACCTGCTTGTTTGCTATCTTACGACATAAAAAAATAACAAAAAAAAGTTGCAGAAGTTCTAACAAATCATCCTGAAGATACTTCGGTTGCGAAGTGAAACGTGGATTGAGTGTTTTTAGGATTTAGAGTTCCTCGGAGCATTCCCCATGATGATATTGTTGCGAATAATCTAGAAACGTGAAGAGTTGGAACGCTAGAGAGATCTAGACATAAAAGAAAGAGATAGCTAATCCTATTGATAAACAAATAGTTGACCGTTTCCCTAATAGCTATGCCATAATGGATTTTCTGTTATATGGCATAAGGGTGAAAATAGCATGTACTAGGACTTGTTTATCATAACATGTTTATCATAAGTTGTTTATAATAATTGTTTACGCAATAAATTTAGATTTTTCTGGATCCAGGTAGAGCTTTACCCTGGGTATAAATAGAGATGTGTTGACAAATAGAAGGCAGTTTTTACAAAGCGATCGAGAGCGATACTTGGAACCACCAGAGCGAAGCGAAGTGACCAGTTTTCACATAAGAGTATTCACATAAGAGTAGTGTTTTCTTTAAACATAGTCGGTTAGGTTTAGTGCTAGTGCAGCGAGTGTGACCAGTGTGTATAGTGTATTTACGTGTTACATTTTGTTGTTTGTGTACCTTAGTGTTGTAAATACACGGTTTTATTATAAGTGGCGTTTTCTTACAATTACGAACTCGAAGCACGTAACGATATTCATCCATTTAATCCGTGGAAGCTAGCCTAAAACAAAATATTTTTCAAGATTTTGTGTTACTACTTTGTTGACGTGAGTAATATGTATATTTTTTTTATTTTTTTTTTATATCATAAAATAGCAAACAAGCAGATGGGTCTCCTGATGGAAAGAGTCAACGATCGCCTATAGACACCAAAGATGTTAATGGTGCGTTGCTATGTTGTGGCGAGGTCTAATGCCACATGCATAAGTTTACCGGCTACCTTACCCTCCAAACTGGAACACGACAGCGACAAGCAATGACGCTATTGCGGCAGGAATAGGTAAGGCGGTGGTACCAGACCCGGGCGAGACAATGCAGAACTCTACCACCTAGTAGCCACGATGGTAGTGACTCGACAGCCAATCGGTCGCCTTTTACGACCTGCCTGGCAGAACGGCAGTTGGCCTATTCTTCAAAGGAGGCCGGGACCAACACGGCGGGCAATTTGGCACTAGAAAGCTGTAATTTGGCATATCCGTGCCGAATTACAGCTTTTTAGTAATAAGGGTCTCTGATATAACTGCGGATGGATGGACATTGAGAAACAAGAGTTGATTCCTAGTTTACTTTTGCAACCCGAAAAAAACAGTATTATTTTACTTTTCACACATTATTATTATTATATATTACTAGCTGACCCGGCAAACGTTGTTTTGCCATATAAATTATTGAATTAAAAAATAAGGGTTGATCCTAGAGGGTTAAAATATAGGGTTGTATATATTTTTAATGCTGTATCATAAAAAAAATAAAAAAATTTATCTCAAAAATAAAATAAAAAATTTAGGAGTGGACTACTCTTAGCATTTAGGGGTATAAAAAATATATAGTAGCCGATTCTCAGACCTACTGAATATGCATACGAAATTTCATCAAAATCGGTCAAGCCGTTTCGGAGGAGTACGGGAACGAACATTGTGACAAGAGAATCTATACATATAATAAAATCGTAGGAAAGTCAAAACTGTACATTGAATATTTTTTTAAAAGAATACTTGGGGGATGATCTACAATCGATATCGAAGCTTAAAATAGAGTTTTTACAATTTTTATCTGTTTGTCTGTATGTATGTCCGGGGTAAACTCAAAAAGTACTGCATGGAGTTACTTCAAATTTTGTATGAATATTACTAATAGACCGGGTCAACATATAGGCTACATATTATCACGCTATCACCTACAGGGAAGAAGCAGTGCGGAGTAAACGAAGTACGCGCGGACGAAGTCGCTGGCAACAGCTAGTTCTATATTTAAGATAATGTTATTATTAAATGTATAATGAGCAAATGCAGTGACGCAACTATCAACAACATGTCGTTTTTCCTATTAGAAATCCGTTCCTTGTAAGTTTAGTTTATTACAATAATCCGACTGTACAAGAAAATTAACTGCTAATGTTTTTATCACCTCTGTGGTCTGGTGGTCCGTTGTCGGAGCTGACCACATAATGTCCCAGGTTGGAGTCGGGTCGGGCAATTCAAAAATGTTTTTTTTTTTCACTTTTCTGACATAAACAACGTTGCCCGGGATTGAAAAAAGTCCCCGGTTGGCGATAGGCTTGAAAGCTATCACTTTTTCGGATTAAATATTTACGGCTAATCGTGGATGCATTTGTTGTACCTCCGCCTGCCTCTTCGGGGATGCGGGCGTGAAGATACTTTTAATGTTTTTCGAATCCCATATATTACCCGACTGCGCCAGAAGAAGAGTGTATTTCATGTCATTTTAATTTATGGCATAAAATGGCAAACAGGCAGATCACTCTCCTGATTGAAAGAAATAACCGACGCCTATACACACCAAAGAGGACGCCGAGTACATAAAATCTGGGGATCTTCAAGAGAAGAGGGAACAGGTACCTTCTAGGGAAGCGCGTTCCATCTTAGGCCTCAGCTTACCATCAGGCGAGATCGAGGTCAAGCGCTTACCTATCGATAATAAAAAAAAAGATATTAAAGGTGTGTTGCTATCTATTTGGCGAGATGGTAATAAAACGTACATAAGTTTAATGGCTACTATATTCTCCTAAGCGAAATACGACAGTCACAAGCATTACGACCCTGCTTGGCAGAACGGTAGTAAGCCTATTCTTCAAAGGAGACTTGGACCAAGACCTGGATATCGATAAAATATCGTCATTTTATCGACATCTTTAATATTCTTTAATTCGAACAGAATTGAATAAAACAACGATTAAACACAGAACACGAAGACGTTGTATTTATTGAAAACTATTTAATAATATTTTTTTTATTATTAAATAGTTTAGTGGTAATTATAAATAATTATTGAAAACTACAGCAATGTAATTAAAATCGGTAAATATTCATGTAAACAAACATCAACTAACGTTTTATGTACATTGACAGCGTGTAACAGTAATGGCGAATCGGCTGCAAGCTGTTTAAGGCGATGTTATTATTATAAAATATCGTCATTTTATCGATATCTTTAATATTCTTTAATTCATCGATTTTAATTCGAATAGAATTGAATACTACACCGGTTTAAAACAGAACACGAAGACGTTGTATGTAAGTTACAAATACATTTAAACAATACGTACGGGTGCAATGATTCATTTGGCGATTTCGTTCTATAATAATTCTGCAATTAGACAACACACTTTAATTTTTTTTACGTTTATATTTAAGGTATACACCACAATTATTGAAAACTACAGTAATTTAATTAAAATCGGTAAATATTTATGTAAACAAACATCAATAATTGACGTTTTGTGTACATTGATAGCGTGCAACAGTAATGGCGAATCGGCTGCAAGCTGTTTAAGGCGATGTTGTTATTATAAAATTATAAGGTAATGGTTTTGACTAGGATGGGCGATACAAGTGCGTATTTGATCGCCCCGTTGGTCGAGTGGTTAGCGACCCTGACTACTCAATCAACAGGGCTCGGGTTCGATGTCCGACGGAGACAAGCATTTGTGTGATAAGCACAAATGTTTGTATTTCCGGGTTTGGGTGTTTATTAAATATATTCCAGTATTTATATATGTATTTCTATGTATTAATATCATTGACTAACACCTATAACACAAGCAAATAATTTGCTTACTTTGGGGTTAGATCAGTAAGTGTAATTTGTCCCGTGAATATTTATCATTATTATATTATTATTTTGATATTTCCTTTTTATATATAGTGTATAAGTTATAGAAAACATGTTATTTTGCTATTATTTAAAAACTGGTGACCTTCCGTTAAGAGTTTCCTTTTTTGAAACTGATTTTTTCTATCGAGGAAACTACAAGTTATCGTGTTTCCAAGTTGTATAATTTATGGCGTAAATACTTTAATATCATTTTCTTGACATATTTGACCATTAATGTTTACCATATATAATTGCTTATTACCGCTATCCCCGTGTTGGTTCCGGGCTCCTTTGAAGCATAGACCAACTGCCGTTCTGCCAGGCAGGTCGTAAAAGGCGACCGATTGGCTATACGAGTCACTACCATCGTGGCTACTAGGTGGCAGAGTTCTGCATTGTCTCGCCCGGGTCTGGTACCATCGCCTTGCCTATTCCTGCCGCAATAACGTCAGTGCTTGTCACTGTCGTGTTCCAGTTTGGAGGGTAAGGTAGCCGGTAAACTTATGCATGTGGCATTAGATCTCGCCACAAGATAGCAACGCACCATTAACACCTTTGGTGTCTATAGGCGATGGATGACTCTTTCCATCAAGAGACCCATCTGCTTGTTTGCTATCTTATGAAATAAAAAAAAAGAATAGCTAAATCTTTAATAATAACAATATAGTAAGGGATCTACCGAACGCATTTGTTTTGAAATTAACTCGATGTAGCCTTAAATAACTCCCTAATATTAGATGTCTGCCAAACCACGCTGCATGTATCGCACGGCGATTTCACGCGATATTTTGGAGTAAGATTAATAAACCGAATAACATCATATACGAATGCGGCTGTTACATCGCGACCTGATGATAACCCCCAGGTCAATGTCGATACAAAGTCAACTCGTCCTCTCGATAGTTTGGTATAACCTCTATTCAACCTCGTTAAGATTTTCATGAATGAAGGTGATTCAGGTGGTCTTTTATCGACTTCAAATAAACTGCTTTGAGGTCTAGGGTTTAGCTCGTGACGCCACTGCTGTAAGAATGTTGTCCCCGTGTTGGTCCCAGGCTCCTTTGAAGAATAGGCCAACTGTCGTTCTGCCAGGCAGGTCGTAAAAGGCGACTGAGTGGCTATGCGAGTCACTACCATCGTGACTAGGTGGTAGAGTTCTGCATCGGCTCGACCGGGTCTGGTACCACCGCCTTACTTATTCCTGCCGCAATAGCGTCAGTGCTGGTTACTGTCGTGTTCCGGTTTGGAGGGTAAGGTAGATGGTAAACTTATGCATGTGGCATTAGACCTCGCCACAAGATAGTAACGCACCATTAACACCTTTGGTGTCTATAGGCGATGGTTGACTCTTTCCATCAGGAGACCCATCTGCTTGTTTGCTATCTTATGATGAAAAAAGAAAAGAATGGTGATCACGTCGGGATGACGTCTGATTCAGGTAATATTTTACCGACCTCAAATAAACTGCCTTATGGTGTAGGGGTTAGCTTGTGACGCCTCTCCTGAAGGATGGTGATCACGTCGGGATGACGTCACCACTATGAATGTTGATGACGTCACGGAAGGACGTGGAATAGGGAAAAGAAAGATCTTTTCACCCGGGCAAGGTGTACAGCCTGAGGACCGAAGTCCATTTGAGAAACGTTGAAACTTGTATATAGTGTGTACAAGTAAATAATTGTGATATCGCGATTATGATGGACCGCCCCGTTGGTCCAGTGGTTAGCGACCCTGACTACGCAATCGACGGGGCTCGGGTTCGACCCCCGACGGGGACAAGCATTTGTGATGAGCATAAATGTTTGTATTTCCGGGTTTGGGTGTTTATTAAATATATTCCAGTATTTATATATGTATATCTATGTATTAGTACCGTTGACTAACACCCATAACACAAGTAAATAATTTGCTTACTTTGGGGTTAGATCAGTAAGTGTAATAATTACTTATTATATCACGATTTGTTGAATTTCATTATTTCTATTTTTCTATTTTTTCCTTGTAGCGCTTGTAGATTGCTTGAACCGTTACAAGCTTATCCGAGTTCCCGAGTTTGATCGAGGGCAAAAATTATTGAAGTTTTTTGAGTTTTTTTTTTTCAAAAATCCAAAATCTCAATAGCAGGTAGAGTCTTGGGGGCGGTATGTTACCACTTCTTACCTCGGATGAGGACACAAAGTTGTAGGGCCAGATTATCGCTAGAAATAGTCGATGATCGTTATTAGTAAATGCGACGATGGCGGTCAACACTCATCTCGCCAATAGATAAACCGGTGAATCGTGGTTAACCGGATAGTCTATAGAAGTTCGGTTTACTCTGCGTACCGTAAGAGAACCGGGCGTGATGATACTACTTCAAATAAAGTTTTTTCAGTTTGTCGATGTCTTTGTGTTTTTTCGACCACCTTCCGAAAAATCCGAAATGGCAGATTCGGTTCTGCTAAGCAGTTTGTAAAAAGCGACCTATTGGCTATACATGTCATTTCCGTCGTGACTTTAGTACGATGAACGGTATAAATGTACGGACGCATGAATTTGGTACGACCGCCTCACTTATTTTGTCACTGTTGTATTCCGGTTTCGAAGGGTAAGGTAAGTTTTATACAAGTGGCATTAACATCACGCTACACAAATAGCAAGGCATCATTAACATCTTTGGTCAAGCCAAAGTATTTTTTTCATTAAAATTAACATCTTTTACCTAATTTTGATGGGTCGATATTAGAAATACTTTATTCCATAAAACTTTTACAAGTAATTTTGACGCATCAACATTTTTTAAACTACTACTGAATCGCAAAAGCGAACACGCGATTTAGCGCTATGCCCTATGACCACCGACCACACAGCCCATAGACACCTAATAATAGGCGAATGACTTGTGTCAACACATCTGACTTATAGTTCCGATGTAAATGTCCACGCGCCAATGAGTAGTGATTGGGTAATCAGTGTCGACCAATCAGATGCTCTGTACATTACTATCTTTCACTGTGGCCTTGAGTTAGCCAATTACGGCGTTGCAACCCCACTTCGTCTTATCTCAGCTAGTTGCCAGAATGCATTCAATACGGAAAATCAAACATTAGCCGTCTATAGGCTGTGTGGTCGGTGCCTATGACCCATTGTCTGCGCCGCCGTCACGCCGCTGTCATCCAATTCACTTCCATAAGAATTTATGTGTTTTGCCCTTATAAGCACAGACGCTATTTGGGCAGGAATAGATTAAAGATGGTGATACGCCTAGTACAAGATGCCTGGCAGTTACTCAATTCAGGCAGGCGATTCATTATACACAAAGCCGGATGGTCACGAGGTAAACGCACTGTGATTACGTTTACAACATAATATATTCGCTATTATTTCCTTTTCAAAGTTATTCCCATACGTTTGTGATATTAAAGGGAAATAGGTTTTATTAACGACAATAACATGAAATTTAATCTACGGGAAAAACAATACACTTAACTATACAATGACTAACAAAAACCCAGTTCGATCCGATAATAGAATAAGGGTCGATGAGATTATCAAGAAAAAAAAATGAGTTGGTTCCATTTATAGTAAAAAAAATATGGTAGTTTAAAATGAACGTGTTTACCTTTTAATTTCGCTAAAATATAGCGAATATTTCAAACTGGACAACACTTCAATGATTTATATTTATTTTTACTCCCCCGTGTCGGTCCGGACTACCTTTGAAAAATAGACCAACTGACGTTCTGCCAGGCAGGTCGTAAAGGCGACCGATTGGCTATACGTGTCACTAACATCGTAACTACTAGGTGGTAGAGTTTCCTTATTAGCTCAAGTATATTATATACTAGCTGTTGCCAGCGACTTCGTCCGCGCGGACTTCGTTTGCTCCGCACAGCTCCTCCCCCGTAGGTGATAGCGTGATAATATGTAGCCTATATGTTGACCCGACCTGTTAGTAATATTCATGCAAAATTTGAAGTAAATCCATGCAGTACTTTTTGAGTTTACCCCGGACATACATACAGACAAACAGACAAAATTCTAAAAACTATATTTTTGGCTTCGATATCGATTGTAGATCACGCCCCAAGTATTCTTTTAAAAAAATACTCAATGTACAGTTTTGACTTTCCTACGATTTTATTATATCTATAGATGGTACCGTACTGCCTTTACTATTCCTGTCGCAATAGCATCAATGCTAGTCATTGTCGTGTTCCGGTTTATAGGGTAAAGTAGCCGATATACTTCCGGCCATCGTGGCCAAAGATACCTGATCGGCAGTAACAGCTAGGCATTGCACATTTCGCGTATCACTGGTTATATCACTCGTTATAACATAATTCACGTGCCACAAGTTATATACATCGAAACCGTCTGTTATATATAACGTGATTTAATTGCACGCGGGCCAAGCTACTATAGTCCAAGATCCCAGAGCTGCCAGACGTCACGTATTTTCTGATGGATGAAATGTGGACGATAGAGTAGTGTTAGTATGTACTATGATCGTATGCCTACCTGCTAGCTTGGTCAAACGGCCAATTTTCAGGTATCAGGTAATCAAGGTACATAAAAACATTACTTCACGTAAGTTCTCATGGCTGATTTTCATATATGTTTTCGAGTGTATAGTTAAAAATAAATTGTCAATACTCCCAGACACTTTCCGTCGGCCATATTGCTTGGCAGACGCTTTAAGGGTCTCAAAATAATTAGTTAACTTCACGTAAATTCTGACGCTCCATTTTTATATATGTTCATCCGACAACAGTTTTAAAACCTTTGACAAGAAGACAGACCGATCCAAGGGGCCAATCATCCCCTAAACTAAATTTTAATATCTCTGTGAGTGGGAGCGCGAGAGCATTATCTAGCGCATGAGACTGAGTTAGACCGACTGCGCTGTTAAGGCCATGAAAATTACTTGAACAGATATTTTATAATTTTTAGAACTTTTGTTGACAAGTGAATTATGGCAACAAAAATAAGAAAAATATTGACCTATAATAAATAATACTAAAGTTAGCCGACATTTTTAATTTTTTTTTCAATTTATTAATTAGAACTCAAAAATATTTTTTTAAAAATAACACAAGGTTTTTCAAATTTTTTACAAATGAAATTTTTTTTAAATAATTTTTTCAATTAAAAAAACATCTAAAAATTTTTAGATGTCGGCTAATTTACTATCATTTTTTTTACTAATTATATTTAATTAATATGATTTTTAAATAAAATAAAAAAATGGTCAGGTGACCGCTAACTTTATTGTAATTTAAAGGCCCTCTTGAGGCCAACAGCTTAAGTTTTTAAAATTTGGGAGTGCCAAATAAGTATTCAGTGTTCTGCCGTGCTCCCTTGAGTAATATTGTTCTGTGCTGCCGTGTCTGTTGAGTGCAGCTGTGACTATGTGATATGTGGCAATCCTGTTGCTAAACGAGCACTAATCCAATCCCAGGCAATTCGTTTTTATCAGAAAATGATAAAAAAATATTTTTGGATTGCCTGATCCGGGAAACCAACCAGGGACTTTATATAGTCAATGGCAACACCGAGCCTACAGATAGACTGATATACAATAGACAACAGAGGTAATTAATACAATAATTTATTTAATGAACAACCATATCAAAAATACCAACGGGATTCGAACCCGGGCCTCGTTGATTGCATAGTCAGGTTCGCTAACCACCCGACCAACAAGACGGTCAAATATACGACTTTAGGAGAATTGATTGAATATTGAATACCTACCTAGCTTAGTGTAAGAAAATGAAAAAAAAATTGAAATATTCCCTTAATACGTTCACAGGCTTATGACTGACAGCTTTTTGGATTTTTTAATGTATGTATTATAATATGACCTTAATGCTGGCATATTTAGCAGTCGCCCTTCGCAGTGTACTTGTCCCAAATCTCAAAAGATTAGTACATTGTATACGTATTCACGGACGCGTACGCGTGATACTTTTAAATACTCGATACGCTTTTGCCTCTTTGACATTACTAAGTTGTATGTGTAATCGGGGATGCGTACGCTTACAGTACTTCTAAATACTCGATACTCATATATTCTACGACTGAATGCTTAGTTTGGAGACTTCTTAGTTGAAACCTAGTATAGAAACCTGTTCCCGTAAATACGTCCCATCTCTACTTAACAGCGCAGTCGGTCTCACTGAGTCTCATGCGCGTAGATAATGCTCTCGCGCTCCCACTCACAGATAATAAAATTTAGTTTAGAGGATGATTGGCCCCTTGGATCGGTCTGTCTTCTTGTCAAATGTTTTAAAATTGTTGTCGGATGAACATATATAAAAATGGAGCGTCAGAATTTACGTGAAGTTAACTAATTATTTTGAGACCCTTAAAGCGTCTGCCAAGCAATATGGCCGACGGAAAGTGTCTGGGAGTATTGACAATTTATTTTTAACTATACACTCGAAAACATATATGAAAATCAGCCATGAGAACTTACGTGAAGTAATGTTTTTATGTACCTTGATTACCTGATACCTGGAAATTGGCCGTTTGACCAAGCTAGCAGGTAGGCATACGATCATAGTACATACTAACACTACTCTATCGTCCACATTTCATCCATCAGAAAATACGTGACGTCTGGCGGCCCTGGGATCTTGCTCTACTACATAAGATTATGATTCGCAGAATTCCATCGTGCGAAAGAGACAAAACAATATTTGAGCGATACCGTACCACCAGCTAGAAGAGAGAATTGTTTCAGTCTTATGTTATTTCACTTTACTAATCTATACAAATAAATAAAATTGGAGTGTCTGTTTCTGTCTGTTTAAAATAACCGGTTTTAACTAAATGCATATGGATGTATACACGGTACACATACCAAAATAACACTTTTTACGATTTTTTTCTGTCTTTCTGTCTGTATGTCCGTCTGTCTGTCTGTCTGTTTGTTCCGGCTAATCTCTGAAACGGCTGGACCGATTTTGACGGGACTTTCACTGGTAGATAGCTGATGTAATAAGATGTAACTTAAGTTACTTTTTTTTTCAAAAAAAGACCACGCGGACTAATTCGCGGGTACAGCTAGTCACTTATAAATTATAATCATATAAATAACTCTATCAAGTCATTATCACAGCGACATGTAACAGAATGAATAAAATGCACACACTGTGACAATAATCGTCATTAATAAAATATAACGGTCGTGATTTATCACGCGTGATTTATCACTTCACGACGTGATAGTGAAGTAAAAGTAGCTATAATTCCCATCCCTAATAGCTAATTACGTGCAACTTTGGTTTCGTCAAAGCCGTTCAGGCATTTTCTATGCACCTCGTACAGCCAAACTCATCTTTGAAAATGTCGATAAAATCACAGATATAATTGAAGTTTACCGGCCTGTTAGTAGTTACCTATATGCACTTCTAGGTAATCTATATTATTATGAATGCGAAAGTTTGGATGTTTGTTACTCAATCACGCAAAAACTACTGAACGGATTTGAATGAAATTTGGCATACAGGTAGATGATGTCCTGGAAAAGCATATAGGCTACTTTTTATCCCGCAAAATTGGGTGATCCCGCGGGATTCGTCAAAAACTTTCATAATGCAGCGGGTTGCACGCTACAGCTGGTATTTTAATATCTAGTAATGAGATGTTAACTTCAAATATTTCGTAGTTACTAAAAAATCAAGACACTGTCAAGATTCATCACAAAGGACTAACATGATTTGGAGAGTTTGAGCCCTTAGCTCTCGCCTTTCTACATCCGCTAGTGATCGTAATGTACCTTAAAAACAGCAAAGAAAAATATCGACACGCGGGATTTGAACCTGCGACCATTTCCCTAAAGCCGGGACGCTCTTCCGCTGAGCTAGTGTCGACAGGCTCGAGGCGGCGAAATTCTTCTTTGCTATATGATCGATTACGTCGATTGTATAGCAAAGAAGAATTTCTTCTTTGCTATACAATCCTTTGCTCTTCCGCTGAGCTAGTGTCGACAGGCTCGAGGCGGCGAAATTCTTCTTTGCTATATGATCGATTACGTCGATTGTATAGCAAAGAAGAATTTCGCCGCCTCGAGCCTGTCGACACTAGCTCAGCGGAAGAGCGTCCCGGCTTTAGGGAAATGGTCGCAGGTTCAAATCCCGCGTGTCGATATTTTTCTTTGCTGTTTTTAAGGTTTTTCCAGATTCCCAAGCACGGGGTGAGTGTTATAACACAAAAAAAAAAGATCGTAATGTACCATCCAGACACACGGCGAGAATACTTTTAAAAAAATAATTTCATTCTAATTGGTATATTTTTTATTTAGATTCCCATCAGATCATGTTACCATGTATTAAAATAAGGTGTAAAATAACTAATACGACTTTTATATATACGTATATTTAGATGAATGGCTAGACTGATACATTTTACTGTTTTTTATTGATGAATATTATATTTTAATATTACTTTGTAGCCTATTCCGGACAAAGACAGCCCAAACCCACAAAAATCGCAACAAAATTGGCCCCGTCGTTTTTGACTTGTAAGTGGTGTAAATGACACGACATAATTATCACTACATAGTATAAAACAAAGTCACTTTCTCTGTCTGTCCCTATGTATGCTTAAATCTTTAAAACTACGCAACGGATTTTGACGCGGTTTTTTTTACCAGATAGATTGATTCTTTAGGAAGGTTTTAGTATATAAAACTTTCCGATATTCCCACGGGAACAAAAGCTACGCGGGTGAAACTGCAGGCAGGTGGCTAGTCTAATATATACATGAACAGCTAGACTGATGCTTTTTACTATTTTTTATTGATGAAAATAATATTATTAAAACATTTTTTGTTTTTCAATAAATCAGCAATATTTTTTGAACAAACATTTTTTTGCTGACATTACTAATTTCACACTTGCGATATGAAGTTGATAACAAGCGCGATCCTATTCTTAGTTGGAACGCATAGTAGTTGAAAAATCTCGAAGTTATGTCGAAAAACACTTTTAAAAATTTTTCTTCAATGATAACCCCGGTAATTTCGAAATTAGCTTAAGAACTAGATTAGCGGACGGTTTGTTTTTCAAAGGAGGCCTAGACTAGTGATGAAATAGTCGGCAATATTTCCGAAGTTTCCAAAGCTGCCACGAAGTTTTCTAAATTTGCCAGTAAAAAAGTTAAACCTTTTTATTTGAATAAAATGTTATAAAAAAATATCGTTCTCTATTTATACTTTTCTTGCCAATGTTACTGGCAAGTTAAGAAACTTTCTTGGCAGTTTTGGCAACTTTGGGAATATTACCGGCAATTTTCATCACTAGCCTAGACTAACATACGAGAAAGTTTGCAGCTAAAAATTTTTAACAATGTCTCATTAACATTTTAATTAATGATATGTGAATAACAAAGATCATTAAAATGTTTTTGTTATTACATAATTGCAGTATAATGACGTCATTAGATCATAACATGCATTTATTTTGTGAGTACCATGTTACATAATGTTTTTTCACTTACCTCAATCTCTCACTCACTCACATCAATTTCAACAAATTGTCAGCCTCTTAATACCATTGTATTAAGAGGCTGACAATTTGTTGAAATTGATGTTATTTAAGCAGTATTTTAAGAAAAACTATTTGGTATAGCACATCACAAAAAATATATGTTAATATTCATCATATATCAAAGACCGTGGCCGGCCTCGATACATAATCGAACAAAATTGGGTCAATAGAAAATAATTGCAAAGATTGGTCTAAAATTATCATTAAACGGTTCTATATCTTGATCTTTTGATGTATGGGTCTGCAATTAAAAGCATGAAGGTATGATATTCAAACCTAAACGGCTAACAAATCATATTTGACAAATAATCTACACTTTTTTATTTCAATATTTCCTTATTAAAGACCTGGCCGCCCAGTTACACTGATAGTGGGTTCTTGTTTACTCTGATAAAAATAGACAGAGTGCGCGTTTTTGGTGTTGACAGCGTCTTAACTAGAGATCGCCTGTGGCCGAAATTCGACCGCAGCCTAAATAAAATCTCTTTTAATTTTGACAACTGAATTTAGCCGTAAACAAAATATTATGTACGTATGTGTATATTACGACGTATGTCACATGAATGTAGTGTGTGTAATAGTAACTAAGTATTCCTGTAGTAGTATCTTCACGCCCGTATCCGTAAAAAATAAATAAAATTACCAGATATCACATATTCATAGCTTCAATCAGAACTTGTTAACCACTTAATTTTTAAACCTAAATCAGCACAAGTATATAGGGAACGTAAAAGTTTTTTAAAAAAACGGGGGTTTGACTCTACCTTAACCTCATAAATACCAGTTTCCTTACGGAGCAAAAATATAAGTAAACCATAAACCGGTTAAGACATTTATTAAAAACTAGCTGTTGCCCACAACTTCGTCCACGCGGACTTTGTTTACTCCGCAGAGCTCCTTCCCCGTAGGTGATAGCGTGATAATATGTTGGTATTATGTTGACCCGACCTGTTAGTAATATTCATGCAAAATTTGAAGTCAATCCATACAGTACTTTTTGAGTTTACATACATACAGACAAACAGACAAAAATTCTAAAAAATATATTTTTGGCTTCGATATCGATTGTAGATCACTCCCCAAGTATTCTTTTAAAAAAATATTCAATGTACAGTTTTGACTTTCCTTTTATTACATGTATAGATATTCCTTTTTTGTTCTACGTTCAATTTATGTCCACACTGTGCATAATGTACAATTCCACAGTTTCGAATTAAACTGGTTTATATAGATTTATGAAGCCCTCTCATCTCAGATACACTCAGAGCAAAACCTTTTCTAACAACCGCTAAATATCTCTATTAACCAGTTTTTTAAATTACTTTCAAGTCCTCGTTGCAATATGGCTTACAATCCGCACACTAGACATCAAACGTGGCACATTATTTGATATCCAATGCCTTATATCAAAGAGGTAGTTTGTGAGTTTGTTTATAGGAAGTATTTTTTTTATATCAATCTATATTAATATTATAAACGCGAAAGTTTGGATGGATGGATGTTCGTTACTCAATCACGCAAAAACTACTGAACGGATTTAAATGAAATTCGGCACTCAGGTAGATTAAATTTGGAAAAATTAGGTGATCCTGCAGGATTCGCCAAAAACTCTTATAATGTATAATGAGCAGCACGCTGCAGCTAGTATCTTATAAACAAACAAATATATGGCTCTTCTGGTGGAAAGAGACCTATAGACCAAAGATATTTATAATGCTTTGCTAACCTTGTGGCAGGTTCTTAATGCCACAAGCATAAGTTTACCAGCTACCTTACCAAACTGGAACAGGACAGTAGCAAGTATTGACGATATTGCAGTAGGAATATGTAAGGGGGTGGTACCAGGCCCGGGCGAGACAATGCTGCACTCTACCACCTAGTAGCCACGATGGTAGTGATTCGCATAACCAATAGTTTGCCTCTTACGAACTGCCTAACCGAAAAGCAGGTGGTCTATTCTACAAAGACCAACATATAGTATCTGATCCAGTTGCATATTTGCAATTGTTTTGAAAAGAAAACTGAAATAACATATTTTTGAATTACCCATCCGAGGAATTGAGCCCCGGGGAACCACTTGGCCACAAACACACAAAGGGTCACTAACTATTACTTATAAAAAAATGGCAAAAAATCACATTGTATGGGGCCCCTCTTCAATATTTATTTTCTTCCGTTTTATTATTTAAATAATAAATAAATAAATATTCGCGGGACAAATTACACTTACTGATCTAACCCCAAAGTAAGCAAATTATTTGCTTGTATTATGGGTGTTAGTCAACGATATTAATACATAGAAATACATGTATAAATACTAGAATATATTTAATAAACACCCAAACCGGGAAATACAAACATATATGCTCATCACAAAAATGCTTGTCCCGGTCGGGGATCGAACCCGAGCCCCTCCGATAGCGTAGTCAGGGTCGCTAACTACTAGACCAACGGGGCGGTCAAATTTGTTGTTATAGTGGCAACTGTCGTGTTCAAGTTTGGAGAGTAAGATAGCCGGTAAACTTATGTATGTGGGATTAGACCTCGCCACAAGGTAGCAACGCACCATTAACAACTTTGGTGTCTATAGGCGATGGTTGACTCTTTCCATCAGGAGACCCATCTGCTTATTTGCTATCTTATGATATAAAAAAAAATTGAAATACATCATCTATGAAAATTTCGACTGTCTAGCAATCATTGTTCATGAGATACAGCCTGTTAAAAGAAGAACAGACAGCGTCTGAGTTGGTTGTTTCCATTTGTACCCTTTACTTCACACATAGTGTGGGCAAAACTCGTGAGAGACGATCATCAATGAATTACATATAATAAACCTCTATAAACTGGTTTATTGATTTAGACCCTTATATTATTACTCCATTAGAAAATCGGTGTTTTTGAGGTTAAAGTTATGTCAAACTATTCGAAAATGCTCTTAATTTATTTGTGCTGATTCAGGTTTGAAAATTAACCTTAGTGGGTTTGTGTGTAAGCAAGGCGATATGTACGATTTATACAATCTTCAATAAATGTTCTTTAAATACATATTCTATTGATCAAAGCGTTACTTTGGGGAAATCCATAGTTCAAGACAAATTCAATTGATTTCACCTTTGCTTTCTATACATGTTTTGACAACATATTCAGTCAATGTATTTACTATTTCCTAGAATAACCTAGAGAATAATACCTAGAATAACTTTACTATTTCAACAGATGAAAGTTAATCTAAAAAAATGTTTATCTTTCACGTTACTTTATGGATAAATCTTTTAGTAAAATAAAGATAAAAGCCTATTTACATAAACAAAGATAACTCTACGAACTTTATTACGGCACAATTGTAAAACGAGTCTTTAAATGTATTAACAAGTAATAATTCTCAATCACTGACTTAAATTAGGTATTAACGATGACTATGCACTATGAATAATCAATTGCTGCTATCAAAAGTAACGACAATTGTAGTAAAATCATTCATTTGAAGTTATAATTCATAAAAGATAACATTAATCCGGTTTAACCCCGCATAACCTATAAAATAAAAATTACTGTACTTACCTATTAATTGATTGATTCACGCAACAGTTTTATCACAATATAAGCACATAAATATCAGTTTTTACATCTAAAATTAATGAAAATTTATCGAGTCGGCCTTTCTGAACCCTAATCGCGCCTCAATTTGACAATTTGCTAGGTTTGTAAAAATATCGATATATTTTAAAAGTATATCGATATTTTTACATTTTTAATATATCATCGATGACGTTAATCTTAAAATATCGAGATTCCAGCATTTATATATTATATATAAAGGAAGATACGTTACGCCTCAGATAAAGAATACCTGAGTATTCTTTATCTGAGCGTTACGCTCTAATATCCCAATCGCATCGGCCTTAATCGATATGTCTACGTTAGGTCCGTACAGGTACACAAAAATTTTCGTTAGGTTTTTATAGTTTTTTTATAAATAATTTTTCAAATTTTAGTTAAAAAATACATTTTAGCACCTCATTTAATGAAAATCAGGCTAATTTAATCAAAATCGTATTCTTTATCGTTAGGTCTGTATTGGTCCATCATTTTGGTTGTTAAATGATGCATTTTATTTGTTTTATTGATATTATTATAAATTGATTGACAGCCGCACATGCGCATACAATTATTATACATAAATGGCGCGAAATTCAAGGTGCTCCCGAAGCTCTTTTAAGTTGGCGGGGAAAAATTATTTTTTAAAATTTTTGTTTTTTGCTAACTCGTTTGTTCGTGATTTTCGATCAAATATATTTTTTGTTCGTTGTTCGTTTGTTTAAAAATAATTTTCAAAATTTCAACCTTTTCAATTCAATTAAATTCAATTGTCAGCGTTCTGAGAAAGACAACGACAAGAGTGGATGTTGTCCCTTTCTTGCAATTGCCAGTGTAAATAAAACTATCTGATGGTAGATTTTTATATATTCGGTAATTGTTAAATCCCTTTTATTCATACATGTCGATAAATACATTAGCATGTAATGTATTGTAATTAACACAATGAGTTCTAAAATGTGGTTAGATACTTTTACTATTGCACTTGTACACAAATTTCACTTTTACACATATTTTTTAATATATTACTCGACCGATTTCACTTTTTAAAGCATCTTCAGATGCTTCGGATGATATATTAAAAAATATGTGTAAAAGTGAAATTTGTGCACAAGTGCTATAGTAAAAGGGTCTAACAACTGTGCAGCACAGACATATTTCATAATGAATATTAAATGTAATTAGATATTAAGGCAGGATAAATTGTATATTTCGTTTAGTTCGTAAGTTTTTTGTAATAAATAATGTTCGTTTTCGTCTTTTATTCGCCCTAAGACCTACATACAGCTTTGTTGTACAGAAATAATATAGCTTTATGTAGTTAAGTTGTTTGCCTAAAGGCATATTAAGAACAAAAGGGGTTCCACGCAGTCGACAAAATTACGAGTCGACTCTTGCGAGATTGTATTTATATGCGGGAACCCAGAATTACGAAAACCCCGAAAAGTGCAAAATTCTTTGTTAAAATGAATGTTTGCCAATTGTAAATAGTATGTACGATGTAAGTATAAACCTTAGGCACATGTTTACGCACTTTTCGAGTATATAAAGATAGTTAACAGGATAGTACGACCTGAAAATGCATACAACTCTGTAATTGTAAGAGTTTCCGAGGTCCTGTAAGAACGTATTATGTATATAACACTCTTGTTTGTTATTATATAAGTTTATTTGTGTTAGATCCTTGTATCTAAATAAGAAATAACCATTGTAATTAGTTTTCGGTAGGTCTAAGGGCATTATGTACTTTGTTTCGCTTATATTTGTAAAAAGGTAGTACCGTTGCACTCGCTAGAGGGCCACACTAGGTAATTAGAGGTAGGAGAAGCTACCTAAGACAAAATAATTACGTTTAGATTACGAAAAGTAAGATTTTAACAAATCCCAGACATTGTGGCGCCTCGCATGGCGCCATCCGTCTTTGTCGATTTATGCCGCCCGTCTGGCCGCGGGCTATAAATACCGGAAAGCGCGGTCATACAATCAGTTCCGTTCCGATCAAGTTACAGTTTCGTTACGACTCAATAAGTTTCCCAGCCAAGTTCCTGGGCTTTAGTATATCCATAGGGTACCGGCTTTAGAGTAGGGCAGTGTTAGAGCAAGTACTGGCTCTCCCATAGAATAGGAACATTTGCAACGGTGCTAGCTTTATTGCTATTTATTTCCTTACAATAAAGCACCTTTTCAACGAACAGTTGTGGTCTCTATTTCTTCCCCCGGCGACATCCGGCTCAACCAAAAAGCACTGTGGCTGGTGGGGCGTCGAAGAAGAACCAGATCTACAGTCCGCTGGCTTCCCCGGCTGTAGTGCACAACAACAATGGAATTTCACCAAGTACCGACGATAGAAAGTATAGAATATTCTAAAATGTGCTTCTTTTAATTATTACGTAATTACTTATGCAATGCAATACCTGTTTCTCTAATTAGTAGAATTACTTAGTAGTAATTTGCAAGCTACGCATGGCCGCACTTATTAATGGCGATTGGCGCTTTATTTAGTAGAAAAAGACACACTCCACCCATGTCGTGGTACTCTTCGGAACGATTTTGAAGCGCGTGTAAGCATTCCGGGTAGAATGTAACTTCCTTGAAACAGGCCAACAAAATTGAGACAGGCGAAAAACGTTGATAAAAAATAATCGCGTTTTTTTTCTCAGCTACGGGTAATATTTCTGTACTCTTTGGCTACGGGTCTCATCTGTACAATTCCACTTGAAAATTAAAAGAGCGTTAATGCCGAGTAGTATTCTCCCATTTGTTTACCGAGGGTGTTCGCAAAAAACGACCCAAAAGTCGCATTCTCCTAAACCATGATAACGCTTCTTCACACACGGCCAACAAAACAAAGTCATTTTTAGCTTCCGAAAAAGTACACCTCGTCACTCATTCTGCGCATAGCCCCGACCTAGCACCTTGTGATTTCTGTATTTTCCCCAAAATCAAAGATTTGATGACAGAGATTAGCAAGATTTTCATTAAATGAGGTGCTAAAATGTATTTTTTAACTAAAATTTGAAAAATTATTTATAAAAAAACTATAAGGGACCTAACAAAAATGTTTGTGGACTTATCTAGACCTAACGTAGACCTATTGTTTAAGGCCGATTGCAGTCCGCAAATCTTCATATGGGGTGCTAAATTTACACAGGTAGGCAGATTCATGCTTATACTATATATTCCACAGACTATTTTACAATCATTTGACAAATGACAATTGAGTATTGAGCAAGGAAGTTACATTCTACCCGGAATGTCCACACGCGCTTCAAAATCGTTCCGAAGAGTACCACGACATGGGTGGAGTGTATCTCTTTCTACTAAATAAAGCACCAATCGCCATATATAAGTGCGGCTATGCGTAGTTTGCAAATTACTACTAAGTAATTCTACTAATTTGAGAAACAGTTTTTGTATTGCATAAGTAATTACGTAATAATTAAAATAAGCACATTTTAGAACTCACTATGATTATTACAATACATTTTATGTTAATTTATTTATCGACGTGTATGAATAAAAAGGATTTAACGATTACCGAATATGTAAAAATCTACCATCTAGATAGTTTTATTTACACTGGCAATTACAAGAAAGGGACAACATCCACTCTTGTCGTTATCTTGCTCAGAACGTTTTTCCCTTCTGTTATTTAAGAAACAAATGTCAACTTTATTTGTTACGAACGTAGTAATTCCAGTTATCGTATATAAGTTCCTTGGTTTTGAGACTTGAGTTTTGTTTTTATTTTATTATTTTGCAGGCTCTAGAGTATTTTAGAGTTATTTATTTTCAATATAAACAAAATTAAACTGATTTTTACAGTTTACACAGACAAATGATTGAGAACCTGGTTATAACTTGTGCAAGGCTATTTTTTTCTTTTTGTTAATATTAAAGCATTTTAATATACATATATGTATTTAAAAATTTTAATAAACTCGATTTATGAATATTAAATCATACATATTATTCAATATTATACAATTGATTATGTTATAAAATTATAAATAGTGAGTACAATGGCAGAAAATGAATCTACTATAGCTTATATTGATAAAGAGTCTTGTCGTGTTTGCATGACACGTAGTAAGATAAACATGAAGAACATATTTGAAGAAACAAATAATAACATTATTGAAAAAATTCAATTTTGTACTGGAATTTCGGTAATTGTTTATTATTATATAAATCATTTAGACCTAGGGAGAACCATAGATTACCATAGTCAGTTGATAGTCAGATTTATCATTTAGGGAGAACCATAGATTACCATAGTCAGACTTTGGAGGATTCTTGGATAGAGGGTTGAAAAAGGGATATTTGGAACTAGAGGTGTGTCATTGACGGTATTCAAATTAATTTAACGTAACTGTTAAGTAACTCTTTTATGAGGCAGTCTATACTCTTTTACCATAAACTTTCAAATGCTATTAAGATCTACCAGTACACAAATTTATAAAATGTATTAAATCAAAACTCTGTAAAAAATGTTATTATAAAATACTAGCTGTGCCCGCGACTTCATTCGTGTGAAAAAAATTCTAAAATAAAAACCCGCATAGTTCCCGTTCCCGTGGGATTTCTGGGATAAGAACTATCCTATGTCCTTTCTTGGATCTCAAACTATGTTTGTACCAAATTTTATCCAAATCAGTTCAGTGGTTTGGCAGTGAAAGCATAACAGACAGACAGAGTTACTTTCGCATTTATAATATTAGTATGGTAGTATGGTATCTGAATATTTGAAAGATAATAAAGCATTCGATTAATTGCTCCTAATGCCAGTCTCATAGTAATTAATTTTTAATAATAAATTTTAGTACATACCTAGATGAGGTCGCTAAGAAAAATATGTAGTCTGACACTTGCGGACTGGTTTCGTAATGTCGAAGTGAAAGAGAGGTTAGGTTTGAAAGAAAGTGTCGGTATAAAGATGAGAAAGGGCATACTCCGTTGGTTTGGACATGTAGAAAGAATGGTAGATAAAAGGTTAACAAAACAGATATACAATGCGAATGTGGAAGGATGTAGGTACCGGGGAAGACCAAGACTGACATACCTCGATCAGATTGATCGAGTACTGTCCGAAGGTGGTGTCAAGAGTCTTCGCAACCGGCGTGTGTGTATGAAGAGAGTGATGAATGTGGAGGAAGCGAGACAAGCCTGCAAGGATCGTGATGTATGGCACTCGGTTCTCTCTGCCTACCTCGTAAGGGATCTGGTGTGAAGATATGTACATACCCACATTATTAAAAAAATGTATATGCACAAAACAGACAAGCCTGCTGAATTTCTTTCATCTGACTGTCTCAATATGTCAATGACCAACAGGTTAAAAAACTGATTTAACAGGAAGCGAGACAAGCCTGCAAGGATCGTGATGTATGGCATTCGGTTCTCTCTGCCTACCTCGTAAGGGATCTGGTGTGAAGATATGTACAAACCACATTATTAAAAAAATATATATGCACAAAACAGACAAGCCTGCTGAATTTCTTCCACCTGACTGTCTCAATATGTCAATGACCAACAGGTTAAAAAACTGTTAAATCGTCTTTGGGTTTTCAATAACCGCATAATGTACTAAACTGACCTGAAATATAAGTTAAATAATTAATAAGTTTTCAATAACCGAATAATGTACTAAACTCTCCTGAAATATAGGTTAAATAATTAAAAATTGCTTCAACATAATGTCAACTCATTGGGAGTTGCGAAAACATTAATGTTTATTAGCTTTTAATATTTTCAATGTAATCACTTTGTTGCATTGCAAATAATTTATTATGATTATATTTGTAACAGCTTTTTAGGTGGAAGAAAAACTGTTGATTCATTGACGAACATAAACCTGTTAATAAAAATGACCCTGAGTTCTTATATAGCCGATGAAATAATTTTTGGTTACGGATATCTTGAATGGGAATGGAGTTCTGGCAATTGAGATTACTTGGTGTGAAAATATCTATGTATACAAAATTTGTTTTCTTTTTTTACTGTTTGAAAATTTTTTACAACCAAAAATAATTTTTGAAAGCTCTCAAATAATCTTAGATCATTGAAATTTCTTAATAACGCGTAATTTATTTTCAATGGTTTACATGTACATTTTTCAAATTCTATTATTTGCTCTGGATACTGGTCCAGAATAACTCTTTAAATATCAATATATATTTTTAAACTGAAAATTGGATGTTACACGAAAAGGATCCAATCCACACAAAATCACTTTAGAGATATTGACGTTTGAAGTTTGATAGATTTTAGATGAGTTTTAGTGTTTTTATTGAAGAGTCAGTATCAATGATGAACTAGTTTTAATTAGGCAAAAGAACTCGACGACTCCTTTCTATTGAACTATATTACTAGTAGTAATAGGAGCATGGAGGGTGCGCCTTAATTCATTTTACTTATTTCAATTGGTTTTAAAACAGGAGAGTTGGATTATTTAATTTATTTCTTAACATGACGTACATGGGGACTAGTTCTGACATTAGATAAAGTAATAGAGAGCTATTTTTGGTTGGATCTTTTTTACTAGCTATTGATATTTAGCATCAGTTTGGTGCACTTAACACATTTTTAGCCATATTGTTGATTGGGTCCTTTTTGTTTAACTACATCCAATTATACATTCAATTTTTTCTAAAATACACATGTACATTTTTGGATTTGTCTAAAAGTGCAATGTTTTCAAAGGTGTCTAGGTGCAGTCTAGGTGTTAGCCTATTCGGCTTAGATCATGAGGTCATGAGTTTTATCCCCGGGTCGGCAAAATTGTTATTGTGGTTTTTCTCCAAACTTGGTACCAGTTCAGAATCTGACGGTTGATTTCTTACTACACCCGTGCCTTTGATGATCACATAAAGCTGTTGGTCACTATTATCTTTAGAAAAATTTGATAATCTTTATCAGGTCAGTGAAATGCCGCGATGATGATCACAACTCATACTTCAGTCATCGCATTCAAGAATCAATTTGATAAATAGCAAAATGAAAACACTGGAACAGAGATATGGACGTATCAGGCAAGGGCTGTTTGTCCATTAATAAATAATAATAATATCATCAACCGACAAACTGGTGAATCATGGAGACCGAAAAGTCTAAAGACCTTTGGTTTACTCTGCCTACTCCACAAGGAAACCAAGCATGTTGTTACTTACTCAAATACATATGATTGTATTAGGCTACTAAACACTGCCTTTGTTGATTGGACAGAGGTTTTTCACAGACAATACTTATTTTGTCTGTCACATTATACTGTTGTTGCGAATAACCTAAAAAAGTGAAGAGTGAGAACACTGGAAAAATCTAGTAATAAAAGAAAGAGACAGCTGCTTCTATCAATAAACAACAGCTGCCGTTACCCAAACAGCTATGCCATAATTGACCTTCTCGCATAAGGCGTGAGGGTGAAAATAGCATGTACTTGACATGACTTGCTAACAACTAAGTTGTTTACGCGTAATTTTCGGAACTTTCGAGAACATGGTCGAACTTTACCTTGTGTATAAATAAGGACGTGTTGGCAGATAGCAAGTAAGTTTTATGGAGCGATTCAGAAGTTCGGACGATCAGTGTGAAGCGATATAGTACTGCGAAAAGTGATAGGGAAAGTGTGTTAGTTTAGTGATTCAGTTTAGTCGGTTACTTTTAGTGTGAATATAGTGAGTGTTGTTAGTGTTCGTCAATATATTTACGTATTGTGTTGTGGTTTACAGTACCTTTGTGGGTAAATACACAGTTTTAACATAAGTGGTATTTTATTGCACAATACGAACTATAAGCTCGTAACACTTAACATGTTTGATTTTTGATCTAAGAATATTTTAATGGTACCTTTGTAATACAAAACAATTTATAGGGGAGGAATGACACCATCCTCTCTAAGTTGATTCTAAATTACTACCCAAAAACTTACAAAATATCTTCCTAATTATAATTAAACTCCCCTAATGTTTATGTGTGTTTATGGCAAATACCCGACATTTTGTAATTTAAGTGTAGATTTTGAATTTTATATTTTAATTTATTTTTCAGTGAAAAATGTTAATATTTAAAATATGTTCTGAAAAATAAAGGACTAAAAAACATAATAAAGCTAGAATAAATAAAGCTTCTCCAGAAGCTCATCACCTTATTTATCTTATTATCGCCTCTTTGGTCTAGTGGTCCGGTGTCGGAGTTGACAATTCCGGGTTCAATTCTCGAGTAAGGCAATATAAAGTTGTGTTTTGCCAGTTTTATGATAAAAACAATGTTGCCAGGGATTGGAAAGTGCCCAGTTGGCTATAATCTTGCCACCTATCACACTGTAGGACCAAGTATCTTTGGCTAATTGTGGGTGCACTTGTACCTCTGCCTACCTCTTCAGGAATACAGGCATGAAGATACTTTTTTTTTGAAGCTCATGATCTTTCTCTCTTCTGTTTATTCATGATAGTACATTTGCTTATCCCTACCTTTTATTATTATATATTAATTCATTTGTATTGCAATACACATCTGTATATACATATAATAAAATTGAAAATTTATCCATATGTAAACATGTATAGCAATTGTTACTGAATTCTTTAAGGAAGAAGTGATTATTGTTTTTATTTTTTATATGAGATAATGTAAAGGGAACGAGTTTACCTGCACAAAATTTGACATTGACCCTTGTAAAAATTGTAATAAGAAAAAAACAAAAATAATTGTTTTTACTGAAAAAACAAATTTCAAACAATTCCAAATTATTGTTATCTATACATATAATAAAATCGTAGGAAAGTCAAAACTGTACATTGAATATTTTTTAAAAGAATACTTGGGGCGTGATCTACAATCAATATTGAAGCCAAAAATATAGTTTTTAGAATTTTTGTCTGTTTGTCTCTATGTATGTCTGGGGTAAACTTAAAAAGTACTGCATGGATTTACTTCAAATTTTGCATGAATATTACTAATAGGTCGGGTCAACATATAGGCTACATATTATCACGCTATCACCTACAGGGGAGGAGCTGTGTGGAGTAAAAAAAGTCCACGTGGACAAAGTTGCGGGCAACAACTAGTTGTTAATATTTTTTGTCTTTTTTATGTTGTGTTTTTCTTTGAGTTGTTAATGCTCAGTTTATGTTTTACATTACATATGTATTTTTTAAATGTTTGTACCATTTGGTATTAAATCTTTGTATTCAAAATGCATTTAAGCTCACTCTGGGAGAGTATCCTTCACATTTCCAAGTCTGATGACATCATAACTTTTATCATTCCAAAACAAATGTTAACAACACCGTTGTTTTGAATTTTCTTCCGATAAAAACTAATTTATTTCTTTCGTTTATGTGAATAATTTGTAAAAAATTAATGAATTTCAGTTAGAAAACGAAGATGGATTTCCCACTTGCATATGTAAGTTATGCCTCAGAAGCCTAACAATTGCATATAAATTTAAAACTAAATGTATCCACTCTGATGAAACCTTTCGCAAAATTTTGATGGTTAAAGCCGAGATTCAGAGTGACACAGAAGATTATGTGAATAATGACAATCTTAATGATACAAAGGACAATAATGAAAGTTGTAATGATGTTAAAGCGGAAATAAAAGATGTTTTGTTAATAGAAAATGCTGTTAAAGAGGAATTCGAAAAATTAAATGAAGAACATAGTGTTAAATTATCTGACATCAGAATTAGGTAATTAGTTTTTAATTTAAAATGGTAAAATTTTCTTTTGATAGTTTTGAAATAAAATGAAAATAATTTAACCTGTACCTTTGTTGATGGATGTTTGTTACTTAATCACGCAAAAACTACTGAATGGATTTGAATGAGAATTAGCACACAGGTGGATGGAATGACCTGGAATAGCACACTTTATATTCCGGAAAAACTTATATGCAGGGTGCTGCATGCTGCAACTAGTATTATATATAATGTTAATTTTATCATGATGTTTTAGGAAATTAGTAAGTCATACCCATCGGAATAGATTTAAAAGGAATGGAGTTCCCTCACGTTTCAAAAAATTCAAATACAAAAAGCTTTTTTGTGAATCGTGTAATATGAAGTTTGAAACAAAACAGGAGTCCGATGAACATAAAAAGCAAGTTCATAAAGAGAGTGAACCTTGGGTCTGCGAGGTAGGTGTTAGAATGATATAGATAGATAGAGATAAAAATAATAACATATAATTTAACATTTTTTATAATGATTTTATGAGTTTAATTAATTGTAAAGATAATTCATGAGCTTCAATTTTAAATATGATTAAGTAGATTATGATATGTATTTGCACACCGGCATTGCCGGTACATTGTGGCGATGTGAAAAAAAATGTAAGACCTATTTATTGTAAACCATTTTTATGCAATATATAATATATATAAGTTGAGGAGACGGTTACCGTGTCACCCGCCATTTTGAGGGAAATATAAACGATTTAAAAATGTCAACGACTCCTGTGTCATACACCATACATTAAAAACAATCATGGCACGGCTGCCGTGTCATCCGCAACGTATTCATTAAGTTTTAGAATGCAACATTTCATTATCAACTTTAACATTAATATATATATATATATATATATATATATATATATATATATATATATATATATATATATATATATATATATATATGATTTTTTTATGACAACATTTTTGCTCTAATTGTAAATCTGGCCAACTTTCAAGAGTGAAAGGAAACGTTTTTAAAATTGTCACCCACACCATGCTACAGTGCAAAGAGTGTAGTATAAATATATGCCATTGGAAAAATGGCCTACCTGGGCTAGCTCAGTTATACCAGGACTCGGTGGACATTAAATGAATCTAAACCTATGTTTGTCGGTTTTTACATCTATAACACAACTATATTAATAACGTTTCCCAACACTGTCTCTGCTATCTATAACTAAACTACACACGACGAGGCCAGAGCCACAGGATCATACGCGCACGTGGGGGAGAGCGAGAGTGGGGAACCGGTGTGACCGGTACACGCCCCTTCGATTACCCATCGACACCCCCTCCGCACTGACGCGTGAGATGCGGGGGAGGAATGTTACAGGGAGGTAAGAGTCCTCCGTTCTCGGAGAGTTAACGTCAGCCAGTGTCTCGCCGGGCTGCAAAGCTCCCGAAAACGGGGGAACCACTCTATCTGTCTGGAGAACTAACGACGACTGGGTTACGTCGCGCCACAGAACTCTCCAAAGACAGGACGCGAGGGGAACTTGAGCCTCCAGAGCCTGCGACTTGGAAGTGACCAAGCCGCACGACCGTTGGAGTCTCAAGCCGTTTCTGAGACTGGCGAATATTGCGTGTGTACCGTCTATATAGCCGCTTGATCCAATCGAACGCGGGGAGCTGGCATAGCGTCCCGCAAATTTGCGGGGCCTTGCGCAGTGGGAGAAGTCGCGAATGGAATTTTCCATTGCTCACATCTACCCGATGATTGCATTATTCTTTTCGAAGCTTCTATCGTTCGTCGGGATGTTGTCACAGTGTTAAATGGGTATCAGTCAACGATACTAATACATAGAAATACATACATAAATACTGTTACATACATAATAAACACCCAAACCCAGAAATACAAACATTCATGCTCTTCACACAAATGTCTGTCGCCGTCGGGAATAGAAGCCCCATCAATTCGTAGTTAGCTTCGCTAACCGCTCGATCTATTGTTATAGTGTTATTTGTCCGGTGAAATTTATTTATTTAATTTTCGGGTTAGATCTCGTGTTATTTTTTACAGTGATATTTATTTATGAACAGATTTGCGGCAAGAGTTTCGTCCACCGCGCGTCTCTGTACACGCACGTGCGCTCGCATCTGCCGCCGCAGAACAAATGCGACTACTGCGAGTACCGCACCTGCAACAAGCACGACCTCGTCAAACACATTCGAATACACACAGGTATTCATGTATATGGTAATGTTGGATAAATTCTAAAATGAAAAAAAAATAACACTCACACACACACACACACACACACACACACACACAAGTGCGACTATCCATGTGCGACCGCACAGTTATCAATTCACATCTACCAAACTTTCATCCACGTCAGCCCCAAGCACAAAAGCACACAATAAAAGTAAAACGTGCGTTGAGTACATAAATGTACTCAATGCAGGTTTCACTCCGAAACCGAAGCATCTTCAGGAGAAACGAACACTACTCAACACGCGTGTAAATAATACGAGTGTATTTATTTAATTTTACCTTTTTAATGATGGATTTTCGCAAAGTAACGCCTGAATCAATAAATTACCATGTTGATAATTTTTTTAATCAATGGCTTTTGTCCTTTGCTTGGGGCAATGGGATTCCGCCAATCTCTACGCAGTGACTAAGACACGTTGGAGTATTGTTGTATGTTGGTGATTATTTAGCAGTGAGCGATTAATACCACTTTTATTGAGATATTTGCCACCACCTGAAACAACCACATTGACTGGAGACACAAACACAACACAGACATTGTTAGTTATTACAAACACAATACACATTTACAACTACAGGTATATAATTACACTGAGCTAGATATTATAACTTAATGTCAAAGTAGTCTATATATTTGATTAAGAGTTGAATAAAGGGGGAGTCAATATAACACAGAAAGGATTTGAAATTTATAGGGCGAAATATAAAGTCAGGTAAAATATCATAAAGAGAAACTGACTAATTTTGACAACTAAAAAAGATATGATCCGGAGAACCCTCATCCAAGCCGCGTTCGCAAATAGAATGGTCTCTCACATGAATTTATTAAGGAGGACTGGAGTGTATGCATGATCTAGTCTTAATCTACAGATAGTTGATGATGCTCTTTTGCTGCCTTTACGATATCTGAAAAACCATGGCTTGGGGCGGATTGTTGATTGGATAGAACCATAGTATCATCCGGTTTGTAACCTAGATGTCTGCCAGTCAGAGTTCCAAGTTTCTTTTAAAAGAGATTTTGCATGACATACTAAGTCAAGGGAGTAAGATTTATAATGTAAAAGAGAACCTGACATTATATTTTGCCCATTTATTAGCTTCTTTGTTTCGTTTAATACCGGAATGCCCAGGAATCCAGCATAGAGTGATTTCTACATTTCAATAGAAGCTCTTTAATAAGTAAGATAACAGGTTGTCCAATAATGGCTTTTAAGCAGCTTTTGGAATCGGAGAATATAACTGCCTTAGCAATATTATGAGATTCTGCATATGAGACAGCTTCGTAAATGACAATTAATTCCCCTGTGAATACAGTTTTGGTAGGCGGACTTTTAAATGACAATACAACTTTGTATTTGGGAACCCAAACAGCAGACCCAATATAGTCATCTTTTGACTGCTAAGATGCATCGGTGAACATAAAAAGACACTCTGAAAACTTCTGAAGCACATACTCATTAAAGGCAGAGTTGGCATTAGGGTCACCTTTTGTAATATCTATATCCAGTATGACTGAAGGAGAATAAATCAGAGCCTCAAAATCACATTTGAAGAAGGGGTCCATAGTAGCTTGAAATATAGGGAATTTCAAAGACCTCAGCTTATTAAAGCTTTTTACTAAACAGGTGGGATCTTTATTGATCCAATAGCGGGAGGTAGACATTTTATGACTGAGTGTGTCTAATACTTAAGTGGATAGGAACAACTGAATTAGGAAAAGAAATCACGATGGGGTAGTGGTCACTACCTAGTGTGTGAGGTAGTGTTCTCCAGTGTAAGATAGGGGCTAGGTTAGGGGAACAAGCTGTTAAATCTACAGCAGAGTTAGGGTTCTGATTTGGGTATACGCTATGGATAGGGGTTACCGTATTGATAACCGAGACATTAATACTATCAAACAGATCTAAGAGATAAGGTGAGAAAGAATCTGAGTGGTAAGAGCCCATAAGATGTGTGGTGTGTGTTAAAATCTCCTAAGATACTTGTGGGATGAGGAATAGAGGAGAGTTCAGACAGGAGGATTTGATTTGGGTGGGGAATGTAAATAGAAAGTTGATATCCTTTACTTTAGCAGCAACAGCACCAATGTGTCCACCGAGTGCAGGGATGTATTTGCGAGAAAGTAAAATATTTGTTGACAAGGAGACAACTCCTGCCGAACCCATCGTCTCTGTCATCCCGGAGACAGGTATAGCCCGAAATTCTGAAACAAGAATTCGGGCGCAGCCACGTCTCCGAGATGGCAGCAACAACAGGGTGAAATTTGTTTAAGAGATAAGTCAGATCTGGTTTTTTCGGTACAATGCTCCTACAATTCCATTGCAGGAGGTGAACTAGATCCATCAGAAGGACGGACTAGATTAGCTAAGTGAAAATTTTGTCCGTGTATTTATAATACAGATACATAAAACAACACAACGTAATACTCAAATACTCTGATTAACACTAGTCACTCACTGTAATATTATTGAACTTAACCGACTACACAATAGAACACTCGCTTCACACTAGTTACTTCAAGTATCGCTCTCGATCGCTTTATAAAAACTCCTCCGCATTCGTCAACACATCTCTATTTATACCCAGGGTAATGTTCTAAAACAATCGCGAATGTTCCTCAATCATCTCGTAAATAATAGACAATTATTGTAATCAACTTACGATAAACAAGTTATGACTCATAAATCCTAGTACACGCTACTTTCAACCTTATGCCCTATATCACAAAGTTCATTATGGTATAGCTATTCCGATACCGGCCAATTATTTGTTTATTAATAGGAGTAGCTATCTCTTTCTTTTATTTCTAGATCTCTCTAGCGTTCCAACTCTACACGTTTCTGGATTATTCGTAACAATATGTATTAAATCAGTCCTTGTTGGCATTTACACAACGTTCCATATTTCGGTGTGATTTTTCCAATTTTTCTTTATATATGTTAATTATCTTGCTTAACATATTTTTAGTGTCGTAGTAGTAGTTAATTATCCTGTTGTTAAACAGCTTGTACCTTCTCAAATAAATAAAGCATTTTATCAGAATTTTTCTTTAATTTACACTCACGATAATAATTGACAAGAGTCAGTCTACTTAAACAAATATAAATTTTTTTGTTTGTTCAGCTAAAATATAGAAAATAAAAATTATCTTGTTTAAAGAACAAATATACTAATTAAATAAATTGAATCTTGTTAAAGTGTCGCCTAAGGTCGCATTTAAAAGTAACTTTATCGGATAACATGATGAAGGAGACATACATAGGACATAATTTTGATTTAGGATTTGTCAGGATATTAAACTTTTACTCTATGGGAAATTTGAGTTAGATAAAAAATTTACACTTTCAGAAAAAAATCTAGAGAAAATGAAATGTATGTATATATTAGTTAAAATTCCAAAAATACAAGTTCGTTATTTCCTGGAATAGCATCCATCGTTAAATCTATGTTGATCACACACAATTTTGTGATGTTGTTCACTGAATGTAACACTTTTACCGAGTAAAATACGTTCGTCGCTCAACAAGTCAAACTTTGAACTAAGATAGGGTTCGATTTATGGCTTGGGACCGGTTAGGGACAGTGCAGGTAGCAAGCTTACTCTATTGTCAAAGGATTACTGTAATTTGACTCCATTACGGAACGTGTTTACAAATATATTTTATGCCAGCTTTTACTGAAATTTTGCCTGTGTGCGCCGCCTTTAATTATACCGATGTTATTACGGGTTAGAAATAGGCCAATTTTAATAGGACGTAGAGTTAAATCTGATGCTGGGTCTGATTCTGTCCGTGACACGTACACTATAAAAGGGCCTTTGTCATCTGTAGTGTACATATATGGTGATTGTAAGGACGGGTGTGTATACACTGTTGAGATTGATGAAGGGGTTTCCAGGCTAGTTATTCCCTTAGGAGTATTAATTGGTTCTGGTTCTTCATTTGACGAACGTTTTGGAGCATTTTTTTCATCGGGTGTCGTAGAGTCATTGGGGGAAAGTAAATCTAAAGTATGTTGGATGTCGGGTGGGATGCCGGGGTAATGGTCCCCCATATTTACGTTAACGAAGCCCAAAGGGCCACAAATATGTTAGTAAACTAATAACACCACCACTAGAAACAAATAACACAAATATATCTAAATAAATTGCTTAAGAAACTGTAAAAAACGCGATTTTAGTACACAACAAACTCACTGACACTGAGCGAAATCCCATGTTGATATTTGAGATTTACAATGCGTTTGACAGGTGACAAGCGTTACAAATGCGATCAGTGCGCATGCGCATACCACAGCGTGTCGAATCTCCGCGAACACAAGCGCAGACACCACGAGCGGCTGAAGCGCTTCAAGTGTCCGCGGCCATGTTGCGACAAGGAGTTCTTTGACCGCACCAAACTCAACCGCCATCTTGATTCGCACGATGACGTCAAACGGTAAGATTTTTATGAAATTTGTTAAAAAATTTGAACCAACAGCATGAGTTCCTACAGCAGGGTACAAGGAGGTGCAACTGTATCTCCTTGTTAAGAAAGAATATGTACAACTAACTGTGTATGGAAAAAACACAAAAAAAAAGTATCTTCACGTATCGTATCCCCGTATCCCCGAAGAGGTAGGCAGAGGTACAACAAGTGCACCCACGATTAGTCGAAGATACTTGGTCCCAAATATGATAGGTGGCAAACCTATAGCCAACCGGGCACTTTCCGATCCCGGGCAACTTTATGTTTTTTCAGATAACTGAAAAAACATTTTTTTAAATGCCCAACTCGGGAATCGAACCTTTGTGGACCTTTTGGGGACCTCATGTGGTCAACGCCAATGCTGGACCACTAGACCACAGACGCGACAAAAATACATATGTATGTAAAAATACATACATGTTTTTTGATATTACTTGGAAAATTTTCAGCCTATGTATCACTGGTTCCCAAAACGGTCCAGCACGGGAGACACGAAAAGTACATTAGCGTGACCAAAATGGGGGTCAAAATTCGTAAGCGAAGTAAAAATATCAATAAATTACACATTCAATTCTCAGTTATTTCGAAAACTCTTAATTCACGATTGGATATCAGCTGCAAAAATTTCCATCTATCTAATCTTCATATTTTTTCTTAAGTTTTGGGAGTATAGTAGAAATTTAGATTCAGGGGGTGCACCGGAACCAGCAAAATTTTGAACGTGGTATATGAGAAAAAAGTTTGGGAACCTTTGCTATTGATTACGTAACTAAGAAAACATTTTAGAGTTCAAAAGTTGCGTTGCCATTTGAATGATCAAAATCGATCATCGTCTCCAAAATATACAGCTTTCAAAAATGAAGTATTTTCATTTATAACAAAATTAAGATTTTAGAACTTTGCAAAAATCTATGCTTCGGAATAGTTTTTGTTCATTTGTGTTTAAAATACCTAAATTTAGCGGGAAGTTTCAGAGATGGCCTGCAGGGTCAACCGGTTTACATATTGTTTATTAAGTTATTGTTTGAATAAAAGGTAAAGACTTCAAAGTTGCTGTCCAAAGAAGGTTGGCCACAATATCTTGTCTTATATCATAATATATCTTAAAAAATAGGTAATTTTTTTCTTTATAAAATAGCAAAAAAAAATTCTCGAAAGATGTATTAGAAAATGACATGATGTATTAGAGAATGACATTTTTTGGAAGTCTCCATAGTGAGCAGTTCGACGTAATTACAAAAAAAAAAATCCGCCATGTTAAATATTCTTGTTTTACACATGGAGTTTAGAGAAAGGAGGACCACCTCTGTGAATTAAATTTCCATCGTAAAGCATCGAAAAGTGGTCTCATCACCGCTGTAAAATAATTTTTAGAAAGAAAGTAGTAAAAGTATATATATATATTGCTATTTAATTTTATTTATCAAATCAAAATATAGAATATTTTAGCTCATTTGTCCATTAAGATACTATTGTGATAAATCTAAATGTAACAAAACTGACAACTTGTGTTGCAAAATGTCAGTAATTTATAAAAAGTCAAAATATTTTTATGAATACTTCTTTAGAGAATTTTATAAATGAAACTTGTTTTTAAATAATAAAACAACAATTCTGACAGGAATGTCGTTATAAGACCTGATATTCAATTTACGAGTCCAAGCGATGCATGAAGCGTGGCCAGTGTCCTTTGTTCATCTCATTGATATAAAAAACCCTAGATGCACAGTCCCGAACAAAACTAACACTCAAAAGTGTCCCTAATTTCTTTTAAGTAGTTATAGATATGGCGAAAACATACATATGTTTCCATATTACTTTGCATATTCAACCTTAAGCGCAAGATTTATAGTTGTTTTTACAAAGCAAGGTACGAAAATAAATAAAATTGACAGTGACGCGGCCGACACGATTCTATTTGAAATGAGTGCACAATTTAAAACTGTGCACTCATTTTTGGAGGACGTTTATGACACACTGATTGTGTATCTTGGGTTTTTTATATCTATGGTTCATCTTGTCAATAAATAATGTGACATTATAATATCTGCATAATATACAATTGGTGGGTGATGTAGGGCGAAAGAAAGGAAGATATGATATTAAAATGGATAACCGTTAATAATAACCCGTTGGTCGAGTGGTTAGCGATCCTGACTACGCAATCAACGGGGCTCGGGTTCGATCCCCGACGGGGACAAGCATTTGTGTGATGAGCATAAATGTTTGTATTTCCGGGTTTGGGTGTTTATTAAATATATTCTGGTATTTATATATGTATTTCTATGTATTAGTATCGTTGACTAACACCCATAACACAAGCAAATAATTTGCTTACTTTGGGGTTAGATCAGTAAGTGTAATTTGTCCCCTGAATATTTATTATTATTATTATAATATCGAACGAACTTACAGTACGTAGCGTCGAAATCAACCACCTTTCTTGTCAACGTCTGAGCGATAAATGTGTCAGATCTACTGAGACTCGGTTTTTATAGAAAGTAAGTGGGGATCGATGCCGCCTACTGTGATTTCTGCTTATAATATATTTAAAACAAGCTGTTGCTCACGACTTCGTCCGCGCGGACTTCGTTTACTCCGCACAGCACCTCGCCCGTAAGTGATAGCGTGATAATATGTAGCCTATATGTTGACCCGACCTATTAGTAATATTCATGCAAAATTTGAAGTAAATCCAATTTGAGTTTAGCCCGGACATACATACAGACAAACAGATAAACAGACAAAAATTCTAAAAACTATAGTTTTGGCTTCGATATCGATTGTAGATCACGCCCCAAGTATTCTTTTAAAAAAATATTCAATGTACAGTTTTGACTTTCCTACCATTTTATTATATGTATAGATATAAAGATAAACACTCAAACCAAAAATACAAACGTCTACGTACGTACTCGGACGAAGCGTTTCGACTCCACATTTTTCATTCGAACCGCAAGAGACTGGAACATGCTTCTTGAGTCTGTTCCCCGACGAGTACAATCTAGGGATCTTCAAGAGAAGAGTGAACAGGTACCTTCTAGGAAGCGCGTTCCATCTTAAGCCGCATCTTAGCTTACCATCAGGCGGGATCGTGGTCAAGCGCTTCCCTATCGATAATAAAAAAAATCTATGCTTATCACACAAATATTTGTCATGTCGGGAATCGAACCCGTGCCCCATTGATTCGTAATAAGTTTCGCTAATCACTCACCAATGAGGCGGTCATTCGTCGTAGCGTTAAAGATTGTTTAATCACTTCATTATGATATAAACCGGTTGATACTAAAGTAATGATGATATATTTCAGTTACCCTTGTGAAATATGTCATTCGCGGTTCACCAGGCGGTGTTATTGGAAAAAGCACATGCTACGTCAACACAGCATCGAGGTTCCTCCACAAAGGCCTGGGCGCCAAAAAGAGATCTTCCTGGTGGCAGGAAACCCTGACCATAGCGATGAAGACGAGACATTGAAAACAAATAAAAATTTGTTATATTTTGTTGTTTTATTTCTAAACATGGAATACAGGCTAAAAGTGGAAATGTGACGATAATGTTTTTGATTTGCTCTAGCGCCAAAGGTCAGTAAATACTCGTTATATGCTATTTAACAATGTGTTTAACATAATTTTTACATACAGTAGGGGACTCTGCTAAATTGGGATTTACTCGAGCGTCGTGGGGACATATTGTATACTATAGATTATGTAGATGATAGGAAAAATAAAATGTGATATAATGTTAGCCGTCAATCATCAGCAAGCAACTCGAAATCAAATACGCAACAAGCTAAAGACTCGGGAAAAAGGGCTCGGGCTCGGATTTAGATTGGACTCTGTGTTTTTTTTTATAGAAGAGGGGGCAAACTGACAGGAGGCTCACCTGATGGTAAGTGATTACCGCCGCCCATAGACAACTACATTACCAGAGGTCTTGTAGTTGCGTTGCCGGCCTTTTAAGAATGAGTAGGCTGTTTTCTTGAAGGTCCCTAAGTCGTATCCGTTCGGAAAAATTTCTGTCGATAGCTCGTTCCAAATAGGAGTAGTGCGGGGCAAAAGGTGTCTCGAAAATCGCACGGTTCTGGACATCGAGATGGTGAGGATGAAACTTAGAATTTTGTCGCGATGTCCATTGGTGAAATTCGGCGGCAGGAATTAATACAAACAGTTTCTCGGAACATTCCCCATGATACAGCCGATAAAAGATGCAGAGTGATGCCACATCTCTACGTAACGCCAAAGAATCAAGCCGATTTGAAATAGTCTCGTCATCGATGATTCGAGCCGCCCTACGTTGAATGCGATCAAAAGGAAATAAGTGTTCTTAACAATGAATTGATTGTGCACTATATTTTAATATTGTAATCTATATTTTGCTCTTCCTCGTCACTTATGCATAATATGCTTGAGTGTTTGATGGTGATGGTTTGGTGTTGATGAATGCTTTAGCTTGTTGCTAGCTCATTCCGCGATCTATTGAAGTATGATTTTTTTACGTATGATCAATGCGTGAGGAGAAGAAGGACTTTTATCATGTGCTAAAAGACCCGAAGATATCCAAAATGTCTGAGCGTACCTGTTCGTTCGTAATTTCAATAATAACTTTGAGCTTGTGCTGTGGATATTAATAAGTAGCTATTGTACCTATATATTTGATTATTTTCAATGTCCTGATTTTTGATATTGATGTCCTGGATCATTTTTGTAATCATTAATTTAAAGTTGTTGGAAGTGTTTTTTTTTATTCTTTTCTATTTCTAATGTATTTTCAAGAGTAAAGACAGTATTTAAAATCACTTAAACTATTGTTACAGTATCGCTGCTTAACCCTTTTGTAATTTCTTCGATTGGCATTAGTACTGTAATACCATTTTTGAAATCGAACCATTCATTAGCAGTCAGAATTGATGTAGCATGCGTTCCCAAATATTAACGAGTCTTTTAATTTCAATATTCCTCATATCATATAATACGTTGAATTATAGCTGCGAAAAATAAAACTTGGTTGAAATAAAATAAAACAAAAAATATCTTTACATAGGTAACTAATGGGTTTGGTAGGTGCATGCATATGCTAATTAAAAAAACCTTATCGTATCGAATATTAATGAAGTATACTTAATCCTGACTGGTTCAGTCTTTCGATTTGAATTGGTTAAAATTCATTTTGAGCAATTACGGAACGATTGAAGTGAGTGGCCATTTTTTGCATTCTGTATTCACTAACAAGACAATTTCGTTTCCATCATAGAAAACATGTTTCTATCGCTAGTCGAACACAGTTACAGTTTGCATCGGTGAAATTAACCATATTTATAACTTTTGTATATTAGAACTTGTGTCGCGTAAAATACAATGAACCAATTCGACGCTTAAGTTCCAGTCTCAAAATATTGTTTTATTTATTCGCTATAATTTCACCTGTGTGGCGACCCTCTTATTTTTCACACTTGGGTACTATAAAAACTCTTATATTTATTCGTGATGCCAAGTGTAATGTTGGGGTTTTGTTGAAGTTTGTCTCAAGTGGTTTATGATCTGATTCCACTGTCAGTTCATTGCTTTGCACATACTCATAGGATTTCTTACATCCAAACATTATAGCAAGGACTTCTCTCCCAATCTGTGGAGAATTTTGTTCAAATTTCGTTAATTTTTTTTTGCCCTATATAACGTACGGCTATTTCTTTGTTGTCGTTCGTGTAGGAGCGCAGCTCCAAGATTTGAACTTGCATCTGCGGTTAAAGTTACAGGTCTTTTACATCATATAGACTCAGAACTGGAGGACTTTGTAGTACTTGTTTTATTTTGTTGAGAGTTTTTTTATGATAAGTTTCCCATATGAAAATATTTTTGTGTAATAAATCTCTCAGTAGATTTGTTAGGTCTGACATGTTGGGAATAAATTCACTTAAGAATGTGATCATCCCTAGTAGCCTCTGTAGCTCTGTTTTGTTTGTTAGTGTTTTCATTGCTTGTATGGCTTCTACCTTGTCGGTGTTCCAGTCTATTGGCTGAAATAATATGTTCTAAAATTTTTATTCTTTTTGTTTAAAAATGCACTTGTCTTTGTTGAGCTTGAAGACTGCTTTCTTTATTGCTTCAATAACTACACCAACAGTCTTGCATAGCTCTTCTCTACTTTTAGTATGAATAAGGTAGGTAGTAGTACGGTAGAAAGGACACGAAAATGCGGCTACTTGACTCTCAATATTGCAGCGTACTGGGCCCGTACGGGCATATCGGTCGCCGCCTGCACACTGCATTTCATACGTTTTGCAATATTTTCAAAGACTACGAAGGACGTATCAAAAGCTGCGTCACAGCGTTGTCGACCCCTGCTTTAGTTCACGTGGGGACCATATAGACGCGTTGCATTCTAACTGGCTCCTAACAAGATCGTTGTACAAATTTTTGATGAGAAAAATAAGCCCTCTGCAACACGAAGTACACAGCCAAGTTTTTTATAAGCTACTTTGCAGATTTCCGTTCCAGAAACGTCAGTCCCATATTCATCTGAACACTTTCGTCCTTGTCAGAGGTGTAGGTACTGTAACACCTTTATGGTGTTACATACGAACTGGCCATTTTGTCGACTTTCAAATGTAGAACTGTTTAGTATGTAGAGAAAGAATAAATTGTTTTTAGAATAGGAGTATCTTTTAAGATTTGACGTAAGATAGACGTCTCTGAAAATAAACGAAGATATATACGAAAAGTCTAATTTCTTAAAGAATCCCAAAAGGTCCTGCTACTAATTAGTACCTCGAGCAGCCAAGCGAGTACCAAGAAGGTTCCCTGAATAAAAAAGGGATATCGTCGGAAAAGTAACACGTCCGGCACGTAGTACGCTGGGCGGCGTTACAAATTGGCGGAGGCGCCGTGCAGTCGCGGTGTGCAGTTGCTGTGGGAAGTTGCTGTGTGAAGTCGCTGCGGGAAGTCGCTGTGTGAAGTGGCTACGGAAGTCCCCACGTTCAGGCGCTACGCGCAATCACCACGCTAGAAAAACCAGGAGAGCTAAGTATTGGTGTCAGAGGGTAAGAGTTGAGATGGAGGCCATCAAGCGCTTCAACGGAACGCAAAACTTGGCGTTCGCTGAGTTTATTAAAGATTTCAAAACGGTCGCGGCGATAAATAAATGGGACATGGAGAGCCTACCGTTACTTCTGGGACTATATCTCGACGGTCCGGCATTAGCATTTTATAAAATGATATATATCGACACGGCCAATTTCGATGAATTATGTAGAAAAATTGAAAACGAATTCCCCGTTTCAATAAATTATGTGGAACGATTTTATGTATCTAAGCAAGGCCGTGATGAGGAACTATTAACCTATTTTTACAGACTCAGCGACACCGCAGCCAAAGCTGAAATTTCAGACGTAATTTTTGTAAAACAATTCATCAAAACGATGTTACCCTCGCTAAAAGAAAAACTGGGGATGAGAGTGTATTCGTCACGAGAAGAATTACGAAACACAATCATTCAATACAACGAGGTCTTTGGGGGTCAATTGAGAGCGAGTAACCTTCCTTTACAACCGCCAATGGGGGTACAACAGAAGGTGAAATTCAGGGAGGAACCAGACATCCTGCCCAATACGCCCATACGCTCACAGGCAGAACATCCACAGCCATCGGAAGTTTTTCACACGCCCCGGTATAATTTAAGGCCGAGACATTATGAAAGAACGGCCTCAAACACACGTAATGATTTCAGACGCAGCCCGATGTCACCGAAACACCCAAACGTACAGGGACGCCGCCAATGAATGAAACGCGGGAGATGAGAGCTGCGTCCCAAACAGATGAAGATCTCCCGGCAGAAAGCAAAGGTTTGTCCAGTCCATTTATACAGGTCATAATTAAGGGTCATTCGTGTTCGGCGTTAATTGATACGGGAGCAGATATATCGTGCATGTCAAATGATCTCGCGGAACATCTAAAAATAACATTCAAAGATGATGCACCCAATAGGCATTTTGTAAAATCGCTAGGAGGATCGTTACTAAATGTGATAGGAAAGACGTGTGTAAATTTAATGATAGATAACAGTATTTTTGCGAATGAAATGTTAATAATAGAGAATATTAAAACTAAACTTATATTAGGTCGAGATTTTCTGAAAAAATATGATGCTGTAATAGACTTTTCAAAGAATTTCATATGTCTTAAACAGCGTTGCTATGTAGATTTCATTAATACCTCATTGCTACGAAACAATGATGATCGTTCCAGTATGGACGGCTACCATAGAAACGTTATAAATAGTAATGTCACTGATGTAAATAAATCATATAATTTGTTAAAAACAGATTACATGTATTATGTGAATTATGTAGAGAAAAATGAGGATAAATTATATCCGCACGTAAATTCTAACAATGAATGCGAAATGGATGAAATTAACATTAATCCGGAATTATGTAAAAAGCAAAAGAATATGTTACGAAATCTGTTTAGTAAGTATAGGAAATGTTTCGCATTTAGGCCCACAGAATTAGGTAGGTGTAAACTAACAGAAGTAGAAATAAAAACGGTAGACCAGGTAGCAGTACACCACCCGCCATATCGTGTTTCACCTAAGCAACTGGAAATAATCAATATGCAAGTGAGAGAAATGTTAGACAACGGTGTCATTCGCGAATCTAAAAGCTCGTATGCTTCCCCAGTAGTGTTGGTGCGGAAGAATGATAACACATGGAGATTCTGTGTGGACTATCGTAAGTTGAATAAAAAGGTGGTGACAGATAGCTATCCATTGCCTATTATAGAGGACATTTTAATATATCTGTCAGGTGCCCACTATTTCGCTGATTTAGATTTAAATTCTGGCTATTGGCAACTTATGATTTCGGAAAGTGATAGGCATAAAACGGCATTTATCACACCGTCAGGATTGTATGAGTTTAACGTGTTACCTTTTGGCTTAAAAACAAGTCAGGCAGTATTTCAGCGTACAATGGATAAGGTGTTAGGGGATATCAAATACAAGAATGCCATCTGTTATGTTGATAATATATTAATATGGGGGAAAACTTTCGCAGAATTTAAGGAAGCATTAGAAAAGGTGTTAATGCGCCTTAAGGAAGCGAACCTTACGCTTAAACCAAATAAATGTAGTTTTGGGTATGGAAAGATAAGTGTGCTAGGGCATGAAATATCGGGGGTTGGTATTCGACCAGATAGCAGGAAATTAAAGGCGATAAAAGAAATGCCTGCACCTACAAATGCAAAACAGGTAAAATCGGTACTGGGAGTATTCTCCTATTACCGTAAGTTCATTAATAATTTTGCCAAAATTGCTCTACCCTTAACAAAATTACTAAAGAAGGGGTCGAAGTTTTGTTGGTCCTCGGAACATCAAAACGCGTTTTCCATTATCATAGATCGAATGTGTAACCCGCCTATTTTAAGTCATTATTCTAGTGATAGGGATGTTTTAACTAGGTTGTATATAGATGCTAGTGGAGAAGCTCTGGGATGTTGTTTAATGCAGGGAAAAATAGAGATGCATCCGATATCGTATGCGTCGAGGAAGTTGAGTGAGGCAGAAAAGAAATATTCCACTACTGAGAAAGAATGTTTAGGTCTAGTGTGGGCGTTAAATTATTTTAGGCATTTTTTATGGGGATTGAAGTTCCAAGTCGTAACCGATCACAAGGCGTTATGTTGGCTTAGAGATAAGAAAGATATGAATGGAAGGTTGGCGAGATGGTCACTGAGCATACAAGCATATGATTTCGATATCGTGCATTGTGCAGGCAGAGAGAATGTAGTTGCCGATTTTTTAAGTAGAAACCCGTTGAGTGTGGAGAGTACAGCTGAGAACGCTCAGAAAGAACAAGAGGATGGTTTGGAAGTATATAAATTAGAGGTAATAAAGGTCCAAGAAGAGCAAGGGATGGATGAGTCATGTAGGCGTTGGTTATCCCGAGTAAGGATGAGCAATACCGGAATATATAAGGGGTATATTTTGAAAGAAGGGGTTTTGTGTAAGAGAGTAAAGCGTGGACATGTTATGAAAGATCTTGTAGTTATACCAAAGGGTTTGTTATGTGAGACCTTACAGGAACTGCATGATGACCCATGGTCAGGGGGTCACTTGGGTTTAGCAAAAACGTTATGTAAATTCAGAGATAGTTATTATTGCGAGAATGCTGAGAAGGAGATCGAGAAGTATGTAAAAACGTGTAGGTTGTGTCAAGAAAGAAAAAAGGTCAGACAAGTAGCTGAACTACAACCTATAACTGTGACCCATATGATGCAAAAGGTAGGAATCGATATTTTAGGGCCTTTTAGAAAATCTTTAAATGGAAATAAATATATTATAGTATGTGTTGAATATGTGTCGAAGTATGCGATATGTAAAGCGGTACAAAGAGTTACGGCAGAGAAAGTGAGTGAATTTCTGATTGAGGAGGTGTTTTGTAGATACGGAGGTGTTAAGGAAGTAATTTCTGATAGGGGAGCAGTATTCACGTCACACCTAGTGAAAGAAACTGTAAATCGATTTGGGGCAAAGTCGCGATTTAGTACGGCGTTTAGGCCAGAAACGAACGGGTTAGTAGAGCGGTTCAATAAAACGCTGGTTCAAATGTTGTCGATGTATGTTGCCAGGGACCAACGAGACTGGTGTAGATTTGTGCCATTAGTATGTCATGCATATAACACTAGCAAACAATCAACCACTAAAGTTTCACCATATATGATGATGTACGCTAGGGAACCGATATTCCAAAGCGACATGGGGGTAAATAGGGATAGTCAAAGCCGGGAAGTAAATTATGCCGAGAGACATAATTTACAAGGTGCGTTAGTCCGGAAAGCAATACAAAATATTAGAAGGGCACAAGTTAGGCAAAAGAGATATTTTGACAAAAGGGCTAAAGTGAAGGACTTTTCACCGGGACAATTAGTATTAGTTTATACACCAAGACGGGTGGACAATAGGAGTTTGAAATTATGTAGGTTATATAAAGGGCCGTTCAGAATAGTGGAAAGAATATCTAATGTAAATTATGTAATTACGAAGTTAAGCAATAGGAGATATAGAGATATTGTACATATAAATAGGTTGAAAGCATTTCATGTACGTATGTAAAAATATATAGTGTACTATAGTCATTCATTGTAATAAATAATTGTTACATGTTAGACCATTACTTTTGTTTGGGCTTATATATGAGAATACTAAAACTTGTATTTGTTTCATGTAATATGACGGGCTCAACCAATGCTGTGATGATGGACCGAAGCTAAAAGAAAAAAGATGACCAAAAGAATATTTAATGAAGAAATGTCATATTTCATGTATTCCTCTCAAGTTCTTCCGTTCAATAATAAAGTCTTATGGGGGTATAATGTATACTAGGGACAGAGCCGCCTTAGTATGAAGTCGTAAGAGTCAGCATAGGTTAAGGGTTGAAAGTCTTTTGAAGGAGAGTTCAACTTTGTAGTACGACATAGTCGACACAAAGGATATCTGTATAGGATATACATGAACTCGGATAGTTATGGGAGATATTATAATGATGGTATTAATATGATTCATAGTAAGGAATATTTATGATCGTGGTATGTATATATTGGGGCGAGCTCGATGTTGAGAGGAAGTAATACTTCAATCTTTTTTCTTTTGGTCCACCAGAGAAAAGAAGTTTGAATTGTTATGCCTTTCCATCTCTTATTATCTCTTATACAGCTAGAGCCCTTCAGGCTAAAGTGTAATAAAATAAAAAAATGTTTGCGGTAGGATAGGTTAGGTGAGGGGACTGTGGTCTGTCTTTTAGAGGGGTTTTGGGAGACCAAAGTTTGTGCCATGGTGTGGTGGTAAATGAACAGAACCACACATGGGGCAAACTATCTTTTAGGAAAAGACAGTCCCACCAAAATGTACCTTCCCCTCGTAGGTAGGGCAATCAGGATAAGGATAGGTAGACCATATGAAGGTAGACAAATGCCCATCCAGTTCCAGCTGCTCCCACCTTGGGGGGTAGCTGATGTAACACCTTTATGGTGTTACATACGAACTGGCCATTTTGTCGACTTTCAAATGTAGAACTGTTTAGTATGTAGAGAAAGAATAAATTGTTTTTAGAATAGGAGTATCTTTTAAGATTTGACGTAAGATAGACGTCTCTGAAAATAAACGAAGATATATACGAAAAGTCTAATTTCTTAAAGAATCCCAAAAGGTCCTGCTACTAATTAGTACCTCGAGCAGCCAAGCGAGTACCAAGAAGGTTCCCTGAATAAAAAAGGGATATCGTCGGAAAAGTAACACGTCCGGCACGTAGTACGCTGGGCGGCGTTACAGTACCTTCCATTTCATAAACGTAATGTACCGGTGCACTGACTCGACTGAATGTGATAACGTTGCATTTTTCGACATTAAGTTGGATTTTGTTTGCTCTATGCCACTCCACCACGCTGTTAATATCACTTTAGAGGTGTCTACAGTCACTTCTATCTTTAATGGCCAGTAGTAACTTAAGGTCGTTCCCAAACAGTAAGCATTTGGCATTCCTCACTTCTTCCGGCAGATTATTAAGCATAAGAGTAAATTCCAAACTACCTTGATTGACGTCTATTCTAGTGTAGTATGGCTCTGACTTATAACCCTCATATTCTACATATTGCACTTTGTCCCTCATATAGCTAGCAAAAAATTGTAGTAATTGATTGGTGAAACTAACCTTTGCTAGCTTTGTTGATAAGATGTCGTTATCGACTAAATCAAAAGCTTTTTTGAAATCGAAGTAAGCAGCGTCAATCTGTACACCTGCATCCACATGAGGAACTATGTATGCCAATTGCCACCGCATTTAGGTTACTCGTTGTACTACAGCGAATTGTAAATCCGTGTTGTGCATCTGTTAGTTAATAATATTTTTTTTTATTTCATCATTAACTATCATGACATCAATGAGCCAAGGGTTAACTTCTTTTTTTGAGTGCAATTAACACTTGTGCCAGAAGGAGCTATTCTTCCTTAAAACACTTATACTTAAGGCGAGGCATCGCGACAAACGGAAAAAAACTGGTTCACGTTTTTTTGTATTGGTTGTTAAATAACAATTTTACAAAAATTACACGATATACCTGAAGATATTATCTAAGGAATGTGCTAACTTATTACATGATAGAATATACTTTACTCGGTCATATAAAATTCCGAAAACAGGCTAAAAAAATCTCTAAAATAAATAATTTGTAAATCATATTTCTAATCTTCCACATGAATTTTATATGGTGATATTTAGTTGTAAATATAAAAAAAGAATGTGCTAAATTTTGGTTTTCAGGTGATATCCTATATTTATTTATCCGAAAATTAACACGTTTCTCAGCGGGTTCAGAACATACCGCGCCACCCGTTTCCTATAGAATTGACGCTCGAAATACCTCGCCTTAATACATGGTTTTACAGTTTTAGTATTTAAGTATTTAATTACATGGTTTAAGTTAAAAGAAATAAGGTAAGTGTTATCCACTCTTCCTTAACACACTTATACTTAACTAGCTGTGCCCGCGACTTCGTCCGCGTGGAAAAATTTCTAAAATTCTCGAGGTTTTACCCACATATGAATCTGCTCGTTACCCTCCTTATATTTTGTTTCAAGTTGTTATATTAGCTCTTGATACTGTGATGATAACAAACTGATGGCATTTTCAACGTTTGAAGTCGAATTTTTAATTTCAACTAAAGTTGTTGCGAATTGCTTTGTTTCTTGTTTCTGCTCAGTGAACAGCGGGCTAATCATGTTTCTAATTTCTTTAAATGCGTTGTAATCATATATTGTAATAGTTTTAGTGTGTGTAGAAATAAATGGCGTTACATAGTCAAGCCTAATATTGCTGCTATCGTTTCCTACGTTCTTCGACTAAAGTAAAATAAATTTATTTTACTTTGGTCGAACTACGGCCTACGTCACATACATATATATCGGCTTCCTGATTCATTGTACTAGGCTGTTATAAAAGTTCAAGAGATTAATGCATGCAGCAGTGTATGCGAACATAATAAGTTAGAGCGGGATAACGAATGAAACGCAGTGTCGCCGCTCAATCAGCTGCACACACTTACTATATTACGGAGTGAATAGTAAGTGTGTGCACTCCTTGCAAAGAGTGATTTTAGAATATTCTCTGTTTAAAGAATATAAATTATAAAAAAGATAATTCAGGGTATAGGTGGTGTAATATTAGTCATAATGTTTCTCGTAAATGATGCATTAGCGCCTCGTACAATCGCCAAGTTTTTACTTTTTCGGACGCCACTCTTCCGTAAAATGTCCAGCAGAACATATATGTATAATTTTGTTTTTACCAGGTTACGATAACTTTAAGTTAGCTCCCTTAGCGGTTAGTTGCTCCGCTACATATACAGATATCTCCTTGTGTTTGTGAAACTCTATGGTGAAACCTAAATGCTTAGCACGAAGTTTTTGTTTATTTTTTACATATATTTTTACATAGTTAGATAATGTCACTTCAAAATATTTGACGAGGTCTTGATGATTACGGGAGAAGGAGTGTGCTTGTCTTTCTTTGCTTTAATCATGTTTATATCTTTTGTGTGGCAAGTGGTAAAATTGCAAGTTGCACTGATTCAATGGTTATTTGATAATCAGTTCAAAATAATTCTGCTACGTTCTGCCTACGCCACACAAGCTTAGCCTGAAGTATTTAGTCTAAACTAGATTGTCCTAGGCTATACTAGTAAATCCTGACACGCTTAGGATGAACCGGTTTGTCCTAGGACAAACTAGTTTGGCCTGAAATCGGGTTTGGTAACATTTATATGTATATCAACATTTTAAGACGGCAGTTATAAAAATTATGTTGTTATTATTATAACAATATAGGTAGGTAATTCATTGAATACACTGGACAAATTAGAATTTACCGATCAGTGACAGAGACAGAAATACTTTTGGAACACGCGTTCCTCGTTCCTGGTATTGTTTCCTGGTTCAGGTACTTGTTTGATTTTAATATTTTATAGTATTTAGTAGTCTGTGGAACTGGGATGAAATGGAATACGTGGAACGGTAATGTGATATTTTTGGATATGGTAGGAACCAATCTCGTGAAATCCCTAATCTCTGTACTTAATCCAATATATACACCTTACCTCTAGTCAGAAGTTATTAAGGCTGTAAATGATAAGTTGCAAAGCTGTCTTCTTAGTCCACATTATTGTGACGGGCATCTTCGGATCCCTAAATTGCGCGTGGCCCGACACGCACTTTACCAATTTTTTTCTTTGATTCATTGTTTTATTCTGTGAGATATGTCGAAGTGTTTTCAATATTACAATTTGTGCTCTTTATTTCATTAAACATTGTTAAAAAAATTTTGCTCATTTTCTTGCGGCAATATCATGGACTTCATCATAGACATCATCTCTTCTTTGAGGTCATGGAATTAGGCATCAAGATCGACCCTTTTCCTTTTATTCCACTGGGTGGTAAAGTTAGGTGGAGTTACGTCACAACATAACCCACTGAAATTGGTTGGGGACTGTAGGTTCCACTAATGGGTCCAGAAGGATTTTCAAGTACTCGTGGACCCATTTAAGTCGTGGAACTTACAGTACTAATTTTTAAAAAAATATTTTATTCTATTAGTATTCCCACTAGCCAGGTTTTAACTTTTCAAACATTTTAACTTCAAACTGAGGGTAGTTTGAATAAAGTTCCATCCCTCATGTATATACTCTTTAGGTAGTAATGGAAGAACCGTGCACAATCCCACTATGCGCCGATAGAGTTTTGCTTTGATTCCTAAAGATTTTCCTGTTCTCCCCAAAGAATTGAGAAAATTATAGTAAAAAAACTTAACCTTTACCCTTGGGAATACTTTTTTTAAACGATTTGTCGTTGCCATTTCAAAGTCACAATGGAAGTTTTTTATTATTTTTTTTATTTTTTTCGTTTTAGTTTACAGTTTTGTACTTATATATACGGTCAATGCTCCAGTACATTTCTTGCATTTTTTCCACCTGCAAATCCATCTTGTTTTTGAACTTTTATAAACTCTATGTTTATAATACTGGTACCCATCGTGTACCAATACTGTTTGTTCCACCTTTTCTATTAATGAAACATAAATTGTCATCCCTTAGTGGAGCCTAGCAGTGGTTTGCTCACAGAGATTTTATTTACTCCAACTCCAATTCACGATTAAATTAACTGCCACTCATTGACATGTATCAAAGAGTATACAATACTACGTAAGAACATGTATAATGTGGTAATATTATACACGTCAATGCTGCCACTCAATATCAGTCAATGACAGCTATCAGTAATTTATATTAGTCATTGACGTGTATAATATACACGTCAATGATATTAGTTTATATTATGTGCCAGTATACATTTATGATAGCCAGTATCTTAACAAAGAAAGTGGAGACATAAGTATTTACATATCCTAATAGCCCCACCACTATTATGCAGTGGATACATGAGTACCTGAAAATCCTTCTGGACCCATTAGTGGAACCTAGCGGTGGAACCTACAGTCCGAATCGTCGAAATTTACGTTTGAATCGCAGAGGGATTTATCTGAACTATTAGTAAAAAATAAAATAATTTTACTCAAATCAAAATTAAAGTTACTGCACTTCAGGCCTTTGGTGTAGCTTGCGTATTCGTTATTATTTGCAATGGCTGAATAGGTGTCCTGACAAAAGATTTGTCTTAATCTTACTATATTTGTATAAAATAGAAGTGAAAGAATTACAAAACGGGAGTGTCTTCCGTGTATACAACTAAACTCAGCTCAGACAGACAACTCAGAGTGGACATACCATGATCTATGACGCTTATGATGTAGCTATCGACGATTGTATGTAACAAAACGCAATGACTTACGTTTCATGGATGTTTAGTAGCAGGACATATTACATTGTAGGATATTTAAACATTTAAGTATTTCTCCCCAATTGTTATTGGTTTTTATTTAAATAATTCTATATTAACTATCTTCAGTATCAATAGCCGATAATATACTATGTTTTTATTTTAACATATGACGATATACGCGTAATAATCCAATGTTTTGGCAATAGGGGTTGGGAATGTGCTTACTATTGTTGTTCTACATTTACGTCTTAAGGGCGTCTTTTTGACTTTCAAAGCCATAATTTTGTCAAAATTTTCGTTTTTTACCTTCCGTATTCGTTCAATATTATCATTTCAAATTATTAGACTAAACCTTTTCTCGCTTGTGTCATATCTTTTTGCGTGAATTTTAATTTTATCGATTAACAAGTCACAAATATCCAGAGGCAAAAAAGATCCCACAATTATAAGTATCTTGTTGTGTAGGAATATCTCGTATTTCATAGAATTTCCACGACTATTTTTTTTGCAATTCTCGCTCCGCCTTTGCTTAGGCCAGATTATTTCAAGGATATCCTAGAGAAGAGCCAGGCTGAGTTTCGTTTTTAAAAGCGTTAGAGAAGTCAATTAACACTAATACCATTAGTCTAGATTCATTCAAACTACTGCTCTGCTTAAAGTGATAGATGGTGCCAAGGGGCGTCATCTATCACTTTAAGCAGAGCAGTGGTTGTACTGTGGCCCGGCCGGAATCCAGATTGACCCCTTTCAATTATTAATATATCATTACCATCCCTTAATATATCATTTGTTTATGTATAATTGCTTCTAATATTTTAGAAAAGTATGGCAGAATGAAAATGGGTCTAAATTGATTAGGAGTTAATGCATTAGCAACTTTAGGAAGAGGAAGGACAAAAGCATGACTTTACCATGGTTCTAACTATATTTTTGAAATTGTTATAATAAAACCACATGTCCCAATATTTTGTTGATGCAACAGGTAATTTATATTGAAACTAATAAACAGTGTAGAAATTGACTTGATCTGACTTCGGTACCTGGTTAACAGTTCTGAAACCGTACTAATCGAATTTATATTAAACTAGAATATAATAGAATGGCCTCCCATGTAATCCAATGATCTGGATTGAAAAATGGTGTCATTATTAAAAATAGGCCGTAGAACACTTTATCTAAACGCACTGAAAAAAAAAAAAACACTAAAGAAACATTCGCTGCACTTGCTCAATTACAATAATCGGCTTCAAAACGATGCAAAGGCCTGGACAAGGCGCAGGGAAAATAATAAATAAAAACAAATATTTACAATAATTCGTTCCCTTTTTAACGCTATTATTTCATAATTAAAAATGGTTCCTTTTTTATCTGTAGGTATTTCGCAAATAATTAAATAAAGATTGGCACCGTAAAACGAGGTGAATAGAAATAATTAATTGTGTATATGCCATCTCACTTCGGTATCATTCTGCATCTCGTTTATTTGTATGAGATGTATAATAATTTCATTTTCACATACTATCATGTCTTTAACATAATGGGTATGGGTATGGGTATTGTATCTATGTAATTTATTGAGTTAAGTAGTTAATATTTTTTCAGTTTTTTGTCCGTATTTTTCTTTATTTTATTTTTCAGCAATATTCTGATCTTGTGTTTTAGTTTTTTTCTACACCTTTTCCCCTGATTGTTTTCTTTGCAATCGTAAATATTAGTTGTACTATTTTTTTGTTGTTTTGTGTTATTTTAGATGTTAGTCCTCTCTTTGTTTTTTGTTGGGTTTCCTCTTGTTTTGTGTCTATGTAGTCTTCACTTTCAATAGCAACGCTTCGTCCAGGTATTACTTCCATATTTTTATTTCAGTTGCGTTCAAGATTCCATATCTCTTTTAGTAGATTTAGAATGATTTTTCAATTTCAGTTTTATTTTAATTTTTTTGGTGCTTCAAGTAGTCTGTTTCAAACCGCTTCTTTATTAATCAGGCATGTTCCTGTTTTTCGAAAACTGCTATTATAATAGCCTTATTGTTATTACGAAGTTCTTCCATTAATTTATTTAAATATCTAGGGAAACATGCATTTGGAATCGTTGCTTGGGCTTTTCCGTCGGTTTTTTCCTCTCCAATACTACCTTTCGCCATGCTATCTTCATAGGCCTGAATAGTCCATCTCAAGAAGTTGTGTGAGATGTGTACTATTCTTCTTCTGCCTTTTTTGTAGGGTTTTGGCTACATCTTAGAGAAAAATTTGTGGCGTTTTATAAAATTCGCGACAAAGTCAGATCCCGGTAAATTATTTTTAAATTTGAGCGGTGCCCATTGGTATAAGGCCTTAACAATGTAGCTCAAATGCAGAAAGTAGTTGGGATATTTTATTAGGCTCTTAAAGGCTTCTGCGTTAATTGAGTAGCTGGTCTGCATTCGAAAAACCCGCTCACAGGACACATTGCCTGGATGCACAATTTTTTGAGCTTGTATTGGTAATTTTTTTTAAGTTTTTTCATGTACTTATTGGTAAATATGTGGATACACTAAATTCCTACTGTCTCACAATAATGTATCTTTTCTGTGCACGCACTCCTCATTAATATACTTATCAATCTGGCGAATTTCCGCAAACAGAATTTTTTGTTTTGAATCAGTCATTCCAAACATTTTTTTTGGCAGAATCCGAAGTTGTTGAAGGTTTCGTTTCGGTAGTGACAACTTGAAAACTTCGCGAGAGATTGTAATTCATGCGACAGTGTGATCTCGCCTATGCGACCTTTCAGGATATCGCAAGCTTATTGTGAATATAGTTTTATGAATCTCGAAACTAAAATTGTAATTTTCGTGTAAAGGGGATGCTTTTCAAGATCAGAAAGTCTAGCCCGAATCTGTGTCTTTAAACATTAAAAATAAATAAAATAATAATGAATATTCACGCGACAAATTACTCTTACGGATCTAACCCCAAAGTAAGCAAACTATTTGCTTGTGTTATGGGTATTAGTCAACGATACTAATACATAGAAATACATAAATAAATACTCGAATATATTTAATAAACACCCAAACGCGGAAATACAAACATTTATGCTCATCACACTGAGGACATGCCTGTCCCCGTCGTATGTTGAACCCGAGACCCGTCGATTGCGTAGTCAGGGTCGCTAACCACTCTACCAACGGGGCGGCATTAATAAAGACACGACATTAATAAATGTCTGCTCATTTGGTTCTGACATTTTTATTACAAGATGTTTGGAAAGAAGTTGTATAAAAATCATGAAGTCTTAGGTATAGGTGGAGCTAGCACTCGCATTAATCACTTGAAACACATATTTACGTTATATCTCTGTCTATGAGGTCTCTCCATCTCTTCTTATACAGCTGTGTTAGAGAAAGAGGTGAAGACTTCAGAAGATGTCACCAGTATTTAAAATTGTGTTTCAAGTAGGTATTAGAAGTGCTGCCTTCAGATATAATAGGTACAGCTTTATGATAAAAATCAAAACTTGACAGCGAGACTTCTTTTCGGTGCTTATCACAGAACAATATACTCCTTACGGAGAAGAAATGAACCTCCATATAATAAAAATGCAAACACAACTTTACACTCCTACACGACAGTAGTGCCATTGCGGATTAGCAATATAAACTAATATGAGCGGTAATTTTTGAACCCTCGGTACAATTTAGGTTTTTTGTTAATAAGGAATTTTTAAATATTTTTAACTATTTTAGGGGCAAAGCAACTTCTTATCAATAACGAATACAGAAACGATATTATACGTAGGTTAAAAAAGCAACAAATAAAACAAAAAATATATGTATCCAATTTTTTTATTGAAACTTTTTCTTACAAATCTTTCTTTTTTCTTAAACCTTCATTTTCCCTGTTAGTTTATCTCATTATACATATAAAAATACTCAAAAGCTATTTTTATTCTTAACTCATTTTGTAATATTAATAATTCCTGATTATCGAAACCTTTACCTTTACCTAAGTGACTTTAAAGAATTTAAGCGCCTGTTTTCCACACTTATAGCTTTCTTTGCTTATTTTATAGTAAAATCTCTTACAACTTAACCTATAAAGTGTCCTGGCATAACTTTAAAATATATTTTCGTACAAAATTTGAAAATTATAATATGCATTTGAATAAAAGTACAGAACTTCGTTAGTGTTAGAATTCTAGGATATATCTGAATTTAAATTTTTACACCTTACTATATAATGTGGAAAATTTCCTGGGGCCTGATTCACGTAACAAAACGTCACTCCAATCAAAGCGTGTACGGTTCTTACACATTTTCTTAAACATTAGGTTACGGTATAGCACGCCGCAACCTTGTACCGTGTTTATGTGTGTGATAGTCCTAAGCGCTTTGACTCGATTGACGTTTTGTTACGCGAATTATGGGGCTGTTAAGCCAGCACCTTCATATGTGAGTTATTATGTCCTTTAGTAAAATATGAAACTATATAATATATTCAAACTATAATCCGAAACTTTACTGCAGCCGAGTAATCTTTAAATTGCAATGATGTACATAAATTCTAACATAGTTTAGACAAACTATTGTAACATAAAAACAAATAACGGCTGCCACTGATCTAATCTGATGATTTAATTGCCTGTAAAATTAAAAATATTTTTAACCCTAAGAAATTAAGTTGCTCTTAACAATTTAGTTTTTTATCAAATAAGTTAATTATATCATCTATTTGGTTAAAAAGCTGTCAATAAAACAGAAATAATTTTTTAACCAAAGGAAAAACAGAGATTTTCAATTCGGCGCATGTATTTTTTAAGTTAGACCACATAACTTTTTACGTAGTCCGATTATGATGATTTTTCTTGTATTGGAATGGAAAAATCTAACGATAAGGATACGAAAAAAGGTATGATTGATTATTCACTCACTGGTTTTAATATATTACCATGCATAACCTTTTATCGGTTTTATTTTTTACTAAAAAGATATTTATCATTTGTTTCTTAAAATGTTTATTTTTCTTTCCAGACCTCTCTTCTTTCGTCTTCATCCACTTTAAGTAGTATATCTTTTTATGCAAATATAAAATGTACTCAAAATTAACTGGTTTTTATTTCTTCTTGATGCTCACTACATTTACTTAAAAATCCAAAATCAATGCAATTCATAGCACTTATTATCTTTTGTTTAATATTGGGATGCCATGCGTTATCTTTTAAAAAATATTTATGATATTTGCCATAATCTCTACACAAGTAATAACATTTTTATTGATATAATGCAAATAATTTGTGTCTTTATATTCCCTTTCCCTTAATTAGTGAATATGTTTACGAGTTCCATATTCTGTGATATAAATATGGATTTGCAATTTATACAGTCACGGCTATTTAGATTTTTAAATATGAACCCGCACACATACCCACATGATTGTCCTTCTGGCGTCGCCTTTTCTACAGCTTCGACTGCATCAGTTACCAAATCGATGTCAATAAAAAATTCTATTGTTTCGTGGGTATTCAGTATCGGGTATGTTTTGCGGCTAAAACACTTCTTAGATTATTGCCCAAAATTGCTGTGTCATCTTCACATTTTTTTTGTTAAGGCTGGCGCAAATTAGACACAGTTTTAATACCCGCTACAAATTGTTCTATTGTTGGATTATTGTTTGGCCTACAATGGTATCTGATACAGCCGAAACACTTTTCCAATGGGTCTTGCTTCAGGCGACTTGTGGACAAGCTTTAACATTTCCTCATCGCACAATATAAACTTAATTGTGGACATTTTGCTGTTAAATTCGTATTCTATTTTTTTTCTACACAAATCAGGGCTATCTGCATTTATAGCATCAAATAATTGGTCAAATTTTTGAATAAAAAATACAGTCGCATGTGCTTCGTTTGGAAGTTCATCTGGAAAAATGAATAAAAATGTTAATTTACAAATATTTCCGTACAAAGCCAGGTTGTATTAATACAGGTTGTCTTAAGAATATGTTTTATAAATGGGTATGCCTCAAGGCACGATTTTAGGGCCTCTTCTTTTTCTAATTTATATAAATGATTTGCCACTAGTTGTTCCGAATTTGTGTGAGTTTGTGTTATTTGCAGATGACACGTCATTAGTTTTTAAAGTCAATAGGTACAACCCAGACTTTGACAAAATAAATATCACCCTCTCTCGTATACTTCAATGGTTTGATTCTAATTGTAGGGGTTTTCTACAATTTATTAAATGCAAATAATGATTGTAATGTTTATTGTCAGATTATAATGATATTATTAAAAATGCAAAATGAGTACTGTTGCGTATGATGTTTGAATTTGTACTGCCTTAACTTGCCGCGATGCGCGTGAGAACCCATCGCTTGGACAAGTTAAGGTGTTCGGTGTCATATTATAGTATAATATGGCCCGAACATGCTCCCACCCAGAATAAAAAAGGGGGAATGATATGAATTGTTAGAATGAAAAATGCATGTTAAGTATGCTTACAAGATGAACCAATATTTTCTTAAACTACAATGATAAACGCGATTCCGTAAAAAACACATTAAATGTCGCGTTCACTTGTTTGCACTGCACTTTCACTTTGCACATCATTAACACTGAACACCACTTTGCCGCACTTTCACTTTGCACATCATTAACACTGAACACCACTTTGCGGGCGCATGGCTGTGGCGGCGCCCGAAGTCGCCGCCACAGCCATGCGCCCGCCGCTACCGCCGTGCACGCCATCAATATATATATGGCAGTGTAATGGTGAATATCGTGATGATATACTTTGTTTAATAAAATTCCTTGAATTGCTGCATCCTTGAGACTATCTCATTCTGTACTTCCATCAACCCCTGATCTATGCTGTCATTTAACACAAAGTGGTCCAGGGGTGGGAGAGATATATTTATTACATTATTGATTGGAAAAATTTCAATTTTCGGTAACTCTGGTTGATAACGTAATTCATTTCCAAATTGATGATGAGCATATAAAGTAAAACGATCGTCGTTTAGAATGCAATTATTTCGTAAAGATAAGACGATGACTTTGCTTAGTCGCTCGGCCGTAACTTGATGCCGACAGATAATTGTTATACTGCACTCGTCACAGCAAAAATATAAATATTTTCTTCTGGTATGCCTGATTTTCTGACTTCAGACAAAGGGAGTTAAAAGACTGTAATTGATAAACTGGCCCTATTGACGGACACAACTTAGTGTCAGTGTCGTACTGAATGCATTTTTGTAATTCTTCTTCAGTTAGGGGTATGTAAGAGTCTTTTTGTATATTTACTGATACGTAGTCGGCCACTGGAATCATAGTTATCATTTGCCGATTGAACTGACGCAGTACTGCTAGAATTCTGTAAGTTTCGTAAGATTCTCTGCCAATATGGGGTATTTTGATTTCAAAGATAAAATATTGCTGTGTCATTCGAATTCGCCTTTAATAATCTGTATATGTTAACTAAATCAGTTTGAATGTTATAGATAGGTAATGATAAATCTCGGAAAATCTGATTTGATATGATATTTAATTCTTTACGAAATTGTTCCGGTTTTAATAAATGTATATTCGACTATCCGTTATATGTATTTGTGATGGAGTCCAATAGGGAATTTAATATATATTTTAAGTTAACAAGAATATTGTTAGCGATAATAGATCCCAATGCGAATTAATTATTGGTAGATACGACTTGAACTTCAGCTCGAATTACATGGTTTTCCTGTTCTAATTTATTTAAGTAGCGATGAAACATTTTGTGTTGTTTATCTATGGATTCTTTCATTCGTGTTAATAAATTGTATTCAGCTTCAACGATAGTGGTTTGATTTTTCCAAAGTAATGCAAGTTTGTTTTCGTTGTTCTTAACTAGTTCAATGTTCTTTTGACATTGTTCGGCAAATCTGTCATCTAACATTCCGATTAGCTCGTGCGTTATGTAACCTACACCGTTGATAAGCCCCCGCCGGCATCTCGTGCGCGCTGTTATCTGCTGACGGAGTAAGATGCTGTTATAATATTCGAGCTCTGTATAGCCATGATATAATTGTAATAATACTACGTCACAATGTGATGTCATATTTGCTTTTGCACAAAGTTGATCTAGGTGTTTCAAATATTTATTAAATAATCAACTCCCTGCCAATATGGATTCATGTCATAATATACAATAAGCTTCCATTCGTCCCGTATAAGATGCATATTCGATATTTTCTCAAAAAATAAACTGTTGTTGTTATTAAGTGGTTTGATATTGAAATTGATGTTATGTTGTATAGTCGGTGTTATTAAAAATGATAAAAGTACAAATATATTAACTCTTCTAACTACTAACTAACTTGGTCCCTTAGTTTACCTTTAAGGTGTTGCATTTTTTGAGTCTTGGACAATGTATTATTATTATTATAAATGGCTTTTTTAAACAGCTCATAGAAAGTAGGCCACTGCAGATATTTGCCATAAAAAGTAGGTATTTCTAGATGGAATGTAGAATACTGCGTGTGTACTTTAGTTGATATTTTTTATGTAAAATACGTTTAGTATCCTTAAACTGTCTCTCATACCTGGAATATTCCTCTTCGTATAAAATATATTTCGAGGTGTAAACTGTCAATGATGTTCCATCGGGACTGAATAGTACGCAGCTCGTCCTCCAACTCCCATTTGTCAGTGATATCATCAAGATTCAGATTACCTATTAATCTATTGAAAGTCCTAAAATTGGTTCTTTGCTTAGATAACAGTTTGTCAATCTCACCACTTGGCTAGGTTGCTTTCTCCTCCTTATTATATGTCATAATGCTCTTACGAATATCCTGATACAGATCCCGTGTCCGCTCAAAAATATTTTCTTTGAAATATTCCTGAGATTCGTCTTTTACCCCCACCAGTCGATGATTATTTTGTTCGAATTCAGCCCAGAGGTTGTCTAAGGTGGTTAATCTCTTCTCTAAATAGTCTGGATTTGTCCTGCTGGCCGAATCATTCTAAAATTGGACTGAATCGATTTAATGGCAAGTATCTAAAATATTCGCTTGGCGAACTAAGAGAGCCTCCATGCTGATGCTAAATTATAGTTTGTATGTAAAGTGTATGTAAAAAAAAAAAAAAATGATGTTGCCCAATCCTTCTAGTCAGGTAGACACGTGATAGCGAGCCTTCCAGCCCACAAAGAGTGCAGGGTTTGATATTGCGTACCAGCAGCTCGATGAGTGATGATGATTACAAAAGTATGATGAAAAAGTTTTTTTGTCACTCTTGATTATAAATGCACTACTAAATGTCACTAAAAATACAGTTCGCTAAAATTATATAAAATGTCACTAAAATTATATAAAAATGTCAGTTAAATACAATGCGATATCGATGTAGGACTTTCTCACGGTAAAACGCGAGGTCCTGCTTTGATCAAACCGCGCGATAGATCAAATTGCTAGTGGGACCAGAAACTTGCTCGTAGGTCCCAAAAATCGCTTGAAGTATCATATACCGCTAATTGCGTATCACATACAATTGTATACATAAATATTCAAAAAAAGGTGATAAAAACCAATATGTACAGTCAGCGATAAAAACTGCATAAATTTTTGGCGTTTTACCAATCTTGCCACCTTGTTCTTATTGTGTGCACAGTTAACAGATGTCTATGAAACAATAAAAATACATTTGTAAAAAGAAAGACGACTTTTAATAACTTTGTTATGTTTTACAAATAAAATCTCAGAATATACGACTTACAGGTTTATTAATATTTAAAATTCTAGTAACTATACACTTTTAGCTATACTACTAAACTAAGACAAACGCAATGTAAAGAATGTTGAAAGAAAGAAAGAAAGAAAGAAATCATTTATTTGCCAGAATATGGGAGTTACAAGTTATTAAAATTTGATTAAGTTACCAACATATTCTACCATGATATGGTGTGTAAATATTTTAAAATTATAATTATTTATCATTAAACTAAAAATGTTGTGAGTCGATTTTTACAATTACTACCGGATCGGAACGCGGCCACACACTGAGAAGATCCGGCGGAAGAAACTCAGCGGGCTTGTTTTTTTTTTTTAATTATAGTTACATGATACAATTACACACATTAATTGACATCACAACTTATTTCTATGAATTACAAAATTAATTTTTTGTTTAATTAAAATATTGACATTTTACAAAGTTTAAACACAGAAGAAAGATAATAGATAATTTGTATCAATTTAGTTAAGTTGTACAATTTAATGTATATTTATCAACATGTTCTACCTTATAAACTAATTTTTTTAATATGCAATTTTATAAATTACATACTTGTAATTTAAAAAGAGTAATTTCTAATTCATGTTAGTTTAAATTTATTAATTACAACGTTTTTTATAATTATACACAATAAAAGATTTATTATTAGATTAATATTTAATTTTATCAGCAAGAAATTCATTTACATTATAATAAGATTTGTCTAGTAGTAAATCAAATAGTTGTTTGCGGAATTTATTAAGAGGTAAGGATTTAAGACTATCAGGAATATGATTGTATATATTATTTGCCATACAATAGGCATTTCTTTTAAAAATGTGGAGTCTTTGGCTGGGCACATGTAGTTTTTCACTATTCCTGAAATATGTATTACCTAATACTTCAGCATTTGTTTTAAACAAGTGTTGATGTTTTTTTACAAATACGCATACCGCCAGGATATAAAGACAAGGTAATGGTAGTATTTTAAGTTTTTTAAAAAGTGGTTTACAAGAATAAAGTTGATTCACATTATATATTGCACGTATACATTTCTTTTGTATTCTAAATATTTTTATTAAATCTACTGAGTTTCCCCAAATAGGGATTCCGTATTGCAATACAGATGAGACATATCCATGATATGCTAACAAGGTAGCGTTTAAGTTTGCTATTTCTCTTATTCTTCTTAAAACATACACAAATCTATCAATTTTATTGCAAAGGGAATCAATGTGTGCTTTCCAGTTACAATGTTTGTCAATTAATATTCCTAGAAATTTAGTATTATCTGTATTTTCTATATTGGTATTGTTAAAAAATATGTTTGAACTTTTGATATTATTACTGTAGTATGTTTGAAATTCAACTATTTTTGTTTTACTCAGGTTAATTTTTAGATTGTTGCTTTTAAACCATTCTGAAACTTTAAGTAAGGTTTCAGATTTCCTTTACTAAAAAATTATTGTTTTTACATTTAATAAGGAGGGTTGTGTCATCTGCAAATAAAAATGATTCATGTTCGATAGTTTCTGGGAGATTATTAATATAAATTAGAAAAAGCAAGGGCCCTAAAACACTTCCCTGTGGTATTCCACAGTCACTACAGCAATAACTTGAAGTAAATATTTTTTGATGATTGCCACATACTTTTGAAATTTCCACACATTGTTTCCTTTTATCTAAATAACTTTTTATCCACTCTAATGATTTTCCTCTGATGCCATACTTTTCAAGCTTTGTCAACAGAATTCTATGTGAAACAAAATCAAATGCCTTACTCATATCTCAAAACACACAAAGTGGATACATTTTTGTATTCAGGCATTCCGTAATACTTTTTACTAACTCAAAACATGCTAAGGTTGTAGATCTACCTTTCCTAAATCCATATTGATTATTTTTTAGTAATTTAAATTCCAGTAAATAATTATAAAGTCTTTCATACATAGCTTTTTCAAAAATTTTTGAGAAAACTGGAATTAAAGTAATAGGCCTATAATTATTCAAATCAAACTTATCTCCTTTTTTAAACAATGGTCTTACAATAGATTTTTTTAGTCGTTCCGGGAAGTTCCCTTCTAAAAATGACAAATTAACAATATGGCTGAGTGGTTTTGATATTACTGGAGCAACATATTTGAGTAATTTTGTACTAATATTATCATAACCAGTTGCACTAGTGTTTTTTAGAGAATGTATGATTCTAAATATTTCATGCTCATCTACTGGTCTTAAAAACATAGTTTTATTACTATTGGAGAATGTATGTGATTTTGGAATATTTGTGAGTGTATGATTGTTATTACTTGTTTTTGCCTGGTTTATAAAAAAATCATTAAATAGTTCACATATTGTTTGAGTATTTGTATAAACTGAGTTATTTACTCTTATTTTCTCAATTTCTTTATTATTTGTTATATTCTCAAAAGTGTTTTTAATTAAATCCCATGACGCTTTGCATTTATTAGATGATTTATCAATAAATTTCAGAGATGACTGCTTTTGTGATTCTAATATACATTTAGATAGAATTTTTTTGTAACGCAAGTAATTACTTTTATTTTCTTTTTTATTATACTTAGTGTGACGATAATTCAAGTACAACTGACGTTTGACTTTGCAACATTTAAGAAGACCTTTTGTGAGCCATTTATTTTTTATTGGTTTATTTGACACTTTGATTTGAACTTTTGGAAAGCATAACTCAAAAAACAATAAGAATATGTCATGAAAATTATTAAATGCCACTTCACTGTTTGTATTTGCAAAAACCTCACTAAAACTTAAAGATGATAAACATTCATAAAAAATTTTCTTATTTTCCTTACTGAAGAGTCGTCTCGTTTCAAACCAAAAAGCTCTTCTTGTTTTATAGTTTGAGACTGATTCAATATTTACTTTTATACTCTGTGCTATTTCATGGTCAGATAAACCAAGTGGATGAGTGAGAGATTGGACATTTTCCAAATTGCTAGCAATTACATCTAAACATGCATTCTTCCTAGTAGGTTTTAGTATGTGTTGATTAATATTATTATTTAAAAGAATGCCTTGTAATTGTTTATGTGCATAGTTATTCTGCATTAAATCTATATTCCAATCTCCACAAAGAATAATTTTTTTCTTAGAGTTTTTCATAATATGTTCTAATAATAATTCTAATTTATTAAGGAAAATTTCAACATTTGAACTAGGTGTACGATAAATACAAATTATTATTAATTTGTAACATGTTATTTCAACAGCACAGCATTCGAAAGAAAATGGTAAGCGTATTTGTAAATCAAGAGTTTTAAATTGTAGATCATTTCTTACCATAATACAAGTGCCACCACGACGCTGGTCAACACGAGAAAAATGAGAGGCCATAGTATAACCATTTAGTTTAAAGTTTTGTTCAGAACCTTGTTTCAGGAATGTTTCTGAGAGGCAGATAACATCAATTTTTCCTAATGTATCCCTAAGTTCAGTTATAGCTAATTGCAAATAATCTTGTTTACTCAGTGCACCTGCTACATTTTGATGTAATAATTTAAACTGGCAATCATTTAAGAAAAAACTGATTTTTAGTATGTGTATTTTCTAAGTTATTACCTGATTTAATCCTAAAGTAATAAGGGATTGTACTATCAGATACTAAAAGATTTGAGTTATTTATCTCTTTTTTACTTCTCAATTTTAAATTAAAGTAATATGGTATTGTACCTTTGTTTATCTTAGCGGTAGATTGATCACTAATCCTTCTTTTACACACTAATTTTTCTAAGTTTTCCATATATTTATTAAATGTAATTTTTGTTTTATCTAACTGCTTAATTTTATTCTCACTACTTACTTTACTATGTTTTTGTTCAGAAAATGGCAAAAATTTATTTTTGTATTCCTGATAATCCATTTCTATAGTTAGTTTAGTATACAAACAATTTATATAGGTATTATGTGCATAATTATTATATTTTGGTAAATAATTATCTAAATCGATAAATGTACAGTTACTATATTGCTTAGCAATTAGATTTAGTTTATAATTAAGTAGTCCGATATTCAAATATCTATTTGATTTAACTTTCACTAAGAACACTTGTTTACACATCTTTAGTCTATCTAAAATATTACACAAATGCGTAAAGACAGAGTAAGGTTCCTTGTCATTAGTACCAATACCTAGAATAGCAAAATCTTTGTTACATAGATTTGACAGGTCATTAAAATTATGCAATATATCTGATGACTTTGCATTAGGTTTTATGGTTGAGAGAACTGAAAATGTGTTTGGTTTATATTTCAATAATTTTGTTGCCAAACCCCGAAGTCTTTGATCTCCTAATATTAATATCTTGTTTTTTTGTGTATTTAAGGGATCTTGATTACATTTTTCAGAACACACTTTTAATGAACTACACACATCTTTCTTCGGACTGGAATTGTTAAATTTCCTTACTTTTACTTCTTTCTTGTTAGCAGACTGTTCAATTTTTGAAAGATTTGTGTTTGATTTTGGTATGTTCTTTGTGGTGTCTTCAGAAGTTAAATTTAGCAAAGACATACTTGCATTCTTTTGTTTACTTGATTTTCCACGCTTGTTCTTTGGTGTAGAACATTTATAACTTTTCCTAGGTGAATTTTTTGTTATTTTATTTAAAATTTCAATGTTTTTTGCCTGTTCCTCATTCACCTTGCGCAGAGAATTAATTTCTAAAATTAAGTTTTGAATTTCATTATGTGCACTTTGTAACTGACACTTCAGAGTATTTATTTCTTCACGCAATTCCTTATTTGTGTTGTCGCTTACTGCTGACAAATCCGGTAGACTTCTAGCAACATAATCCGAAGTAGTTGTCTCAAAGGACTCCATCGAGGCATTGGACATGGATATATTTTTTCTTCTTAAAGTAACATTTTCATAGACAAAATCCATTGTGATAGTGTCTGGTTCTGCAAGATATTAAATTTTTTTATACAAAATAACAACACTATTTAGGGTGAAATGGGACAAAAGTTTGAAGAATGAACTAAAACTAATACTTCCCCGGTTTTTCGTTTTGAATTTGAATTGTTTTCTCTCGATGACGTCAATTTTACAAAGGCGATTTTTTGTAGTTTGTGTTACTTTTTACAAAAGTCTTTATTATTTACGATAATAAACTTTAATTATTAGTTATTTTACACACTTTTGATATTTATTTAAGCTATTTATATGTTAAATTATTTAAAAATTATCACAGCTGTTTGAAATCACTTTTGACACGTCTATGGCTAATTTTTTATAATTTTGAAAATGGAGGGCTACAAAATTTTTTAAAAAAAATCACATTTTTGGGGGAGTTCTATTGGCTCCCTAAAGAGTTCTACATATTTTTATGAAGTTTTTTGATCAGATTGATACTTTTCTTGTTACAAGGCCGCAAACTTTACAAGGGTGTGAAGTTAGCCCCTCATCATTTTCAAATTCAATTTTGGGCTATTCAGACAAAAGAAGGATTTCAAAAAAATATAGGGAATTCGGGAACTATATGAGAGGTGACTAGAGCTCACTTTATTTTTTAAATTTTGACAATAGGGTGCTACTAATTTTTTTTTGAAAAATCAAAATTTTGCCGGAGTTCTATTGGCCCCCCAAAGAGTTCTACGTGTTACCCTTATGGCTTTTTTTGACTAGATTAATATGTTTTTTCTACAAGGCCACAAACTTTACAATGTGTGAAGTTAGCCCCCACATCATTTTCAAAGTCAGTTTTAGGCTACTTAACCGACAGAACTATTGCTAAAAAGTATAAAGAACTCCGGAACTATGTAGGGGCGACTAAAAATCACTTTATTTTATTTTTATTTTGACAATGAGGGGTTAACTTCACAGGCCTTATTTTAACTATAAATATCCTGACGATGGTGATAATGATAAAATGAAGCGCATAAAAATACATACACAAATTGTTGTTGAGAATCGGACCCGAGCCCCGTTAATTGTAATATATAATACTATCATTTTCCGGTTTGGAGCATAAGATAGTCGGTATAGTTATCTATACTGACTATCTTATGCTCCAATTTACATGTGTATATCACTCCACCACAAGAAGTGCAACCGCTCTGGTCCATTCCATTCCAATCCATTAACATATTTGGAGTTTTCAGGCAGTGATTGCCTGCACTCTTATCCATTTGCATTTATAACTTGGTTTTAAAACATAACACATTGGAAAAATTAATAATTGCAACCAGCGAAAAACGGAGGTTACAGTTTGACATGTATACAGCATGTAATATTGTTCGAATTAGATAATCTTTGAGCATGATTATCTATTGAAGCGTTCATGCTTGCACGCAAAATTAAAATTACGAAATTTTATTTGTTAAACATAGCAAGGTTATTAAGAGTCTAAATCATTTTCCAAATGTCTTTTATTATTTCATAGATATCTGCTAACTGTACAGTACAATACAAGGTGGTAAAATTGGTAAAACGCCAAAAATGTATGCAAATTTTATCGCTGACTGTACATATTGGTTTTTATCACCTATTTTTGAATATTTATAAACACAGTTGTATATGATACGTAAATAGTGGTATATGATACGTAAATAGTGGTATATGATATCTACCGCTGTTTAGTGAAAGCTGACTTTCGTTAAGATACTATAATTATTTATATTATAATAAGGTGTTCATTTTAATTTTTTTGTTTCCAAATAAGTTTTTTCTCTTATCGAAAAGTGTTAGTCCAATTTATGTTTCTGCAGGTACACAAGAGGTACCAAATCTACAATAATAATAATAATAATAATAATTCTTTATTTGCACGAAATAGGAGTACAAAAAGATGTTATTAAGTGATTTACAGTTCTTCCTACTTCACCATATAATGGCATGCAAATTTTCAGTTATATATTTATTTAAACATGCAAGACCTATATACATTTATAAGCAAAAAAAATACCAAATTCTGAAATAACTAGTAGTCAGTGCTAAATTAAAATCTTACAAATACCTGTCATATAATGCAATACTTTGTCAAACAATATAAATTTATAATTACATGTCATTTATGCATTTAAATATTGGTAATTTTACATTTCATAATATTTATACACTATAAAAATTAATTAAAAAAATAAGAGTCAATATAATATAAAATACAGAGGAAATTACTTTACATATAAAATATACTATGGTACACCTATTGGTTTCCCCGAAAAATAAATAAATCCTGACGTCAAGATGGCGGGTGTATCTATTTTTTTAAATATCTCAGTTTGCGCAGAGGTACAGAAATTTTCAAAAGAGGTACGTAAAGGTACACAAAAGGTACCAAATATCTGCAGTAAAATTAACCTATTCTAAAAAATACACCCGCGGTCCTGACGTTCGCGTTTAAACGCTACCAGCAAATTTTGTTTTTTATAAATGTTATTGTGTATCCGTGTTATGAAAAAATAAAGTTATTATTATTATTATTAATTCGTCGGCTAAAGCCACAGCCGTGTGTGATGTTCCTTGCAATACACAGCATTCTAACAAAACAGATCTCATGTTCATACTTCGGTCAATAAAATGGCATGTGACCGCTAAAAACCAGTCACCACTTCGTGAGGTCCACATGTCTGTTGAAATGCATATTGACTCCATTTCTAACGATAGTAGTTCGGAGACGTTATTTTTAATCACTTAATACAGTGCAGGCGACATATTCGCAAAATATTTTCTACCTGGTAGAGTGTATGTTGGGAATGAAAATGCAATGAGCTCACGAAAACCTCTGTCTTCAACTATAGAAAATGGTTGTAAATCGTATATAAATAAGTTTAATACGTGACAATCTATTTCTGCTTTCATTTTATAACAGTCCCTTCGTAGGTGCTGCCAATGTTCGGTTGGCAGTCATCGTATTTCTAGAAACTATTGTACCAGTACCTGTGCCAAAAACGGATGTCTGCTGATTTGAAACTATGGCTATGGTGTTTAAACTTGAACCAGGTTCTGGCTGTGAGACTGACGCGCCAGGCTGCATGCCGCCTGTGACCGCCTCGGCTGGTGTTTGTTGCCTTGGTATCATTTGTACTGTACCATGCTTCTTTTTGTGCTTCGTCAAATTAGACACTGAAGATTTATATGAAATGTCTATTTTACAAATTTTACATTGAGCTTTATCATTGCCCTTGTCATCAAAATGATCCCACACTATACTTCTTTTTGGCGCCATATTATATTATTTAAAATAACAACATTATCTTACAAAACTTAAGTTGGTATATAATTTTCAAATTATAAATAAACAAACTACTAAGTAATTTAAATTATCGTTAACACCATTACAGTTTAGGTACACCATCAAACAAAAACAGTGCATTTTCTGGATTAGTCATTAAAAGAATCATATAAATAGCACAGCCTATGATACTTAAATAGTATAATTATTATTGACAAAAATGACCGCGTAACAATGCCTAAAAAATGCGACATGTAAGAATATTCTAAATTACTAGGTAACAATGTCGATTGTTGCCTGAAACCCAATTCACTCAGACATACGTCTATCAAAGTATCAACCGCGTCTTGGTGGCGGCTAGCAAGCCCGTCTCTCAGCCGTCTCACTCGCGCACGTCGCTCGCTTCGACCAGCCCCCGCCTCGCTCGCCTTTCGCACTCCGCAGTTTGCTTACTGCTTATTTGGGATTATTACGTTGTATGTGTATTCACGGACGCATACGCGTGACGTCACGTGATACTTTTAAATACTCCATACTCGTAAATTACTCGATACGCTTTCGTTATGATTGGGAGTCGCCCGGCCCGGTGCGCGCTCCGCTGGCCCTTCGAAGCATATGCCTCTTATAGGCATTACTATGCGTAATCGGGGACTCATGTACGCTTATATACTTCTAAATACTCGATACTCGCATATTCGATGACTGAATACTTAGTCTGGAGACTTCTTAGTTGAAACCTAGTTTTAAAACCTGTTCCGGTATATACGTCTCATCTCTAAAAGTGAGCAGCGAACGAAATGTGCGCCGTGCGCCACGCTACAGATTCTTGAAACAAACAGCGCACAGCGCATGAATTGCGTTGGTTCATTGGTAACTCAACGAGTGAGTCGCGACACATGAGAGTCATGCGCATGACTCATGATAATTGTGCACATGAATGAGAGTTTACTGCGTATAATCTCTAAGTAGTCTGTGGTATAACTATGCTGCGCCGTGCGCTAACACATTTTGAATAAGTGAGTTGACACACCCGCTCAGTGAATCAGCGGCTGATCAAGAGTTCTGACCGCCTTAGGCTAATAATCAGGACGCGCCCCCACCACGTGTGTTACGGTCGGCAACAGTAGTATATTACTTACTTTTGTCTTTGTAAAAAAGTTAACATGATATATCATACTATTTATAAAAGTTTTCAGAGCGATCTGCAACAGAAACTGACGTTGTCTTTTAATCTGCGCGTCATTCAACAAACCCTTGGGTGACAAACCATTTCATTAGCTGACTGTCCATAGCGGAGCGGAGCGTCGAGCGCAAGTAATTTTTTACTCTTTTAAGTGCTGAAAGTGACCTTTGCCGATGCAGTTGCGAGCACTCATTGTCAAAAAAAATTTTAATATTATCTCCACATTCGGGAACATGCATGAAATATTAAAACTTTTTATTAACTGCAACAAACCCTTAGGTGTTCTCGCAGAAGTAGAATGCTCGGCCTCGATGTCAGATTTTAAACTGCGCCAAATGGACGCATTCTTCTGCAAAAGTTTCTTCTAAATCAGTGGCATAACTATATGTTTTAACTCATTTGCTTTGCTTCTAATAAATTCACTGTCATCTAGTTCATGCAATTTCCATAAGAAACCAAACTTTGTGTTTACTGTATTATAAATAATTTGCCGGTTTTTTAAGTGCACTGTAAGACAATCAATCGCTGCATAATAATTATCAATGATGAAAGATCGTCTCCCTTCTAACTCAATGTGCCTAGTTTTCAATTCATCAAAATAAAATTTTGGTTTCTTTCTTCTTATTACATCTTTTTTGTATGTGGTAACTTCGCATCTCATGATTGCCTCTGATTCAAAATTTTCGAACTCTTTTTCGTCACGCAGGTTCCTACACGTCAGGTTAGGAATTGAAATGAAAGTAAGAATGCAGTCTTTATTTCTTTATTAATTACTTAAGTCGAATATTATTAATCAAAATAAAAGAATTGAATACTAATAATCAAAATTGATTATAGGGAGGTAAATTTTTATAAAAATAATTTGGACGCTGTTTCCCCTGACAACCGATTTCTTAACTCATCATATACCAGTCCAGCATGGCTAAAAATTCGTTCGCTGGAGACACTTGATGGAGGAGAAGATAGATATTGCCGTACAGCTCCGTAAAGCTCCGAATATTTCGGATTATTTTTCCACCACAGAAGACTGTCTTCATACATATTACTTCGTTTTTCTTTAATGTAGTTATTTAATAGTAACTTTAGTACTACGCATTTATCTTCTTTCGGTATACTTTCAATTTAGTCGTCACTATTTGGTTCAGAGGGTAGCATTTCGGCTAACATTAAATCTACAATCTTTCCCGTCGAAGTGGTGGCTGTGGGGCAAGATGACACATCCTGCTTAATAAAGCTCCAGAACTAGTGGATGGTTGATTGTTGACTTCCATGATGACATTATCTATTGGGCGTTGGCTGGTTGATGTTTTTTTTTCTTTACAAATGTGGTTTTCGTGAAATATTCTCGCACTCGCACATTTGTGCGAGCATGTTTCCCGAAGAACACCTTTACACGTTTGTCGCTCATGTGCGGCTACACAATCGTGGATCCGTTGGCTTGCGCTGCAACCTTCATAATTTTTCGCGCATAGCTGAGGAAAATCAAATTAGTGGTTTTACTTTCCATTATTTGCCTTAGGTTTCCCAGGGAGCATCCCATCTGACACTCTACATCGTAACGCTGCCTGGCAAACCTAGGGCATTCCAATATAATGTGAAAAACTGTCTCTTGCTCTCCCATACCACAGACACAGAAGGGGTCACTTACTAGCTTGAACCTGTGTAGGTATTGCTTGAGCCCCCCGTGTCCAGTGAGTACAAGAGAGCTCAGATTATCCTTAGGGAAGTCGCCCAAGATGCTATAAGCCTTAGAGACATTAGGGAAAAAAGTTTTTGTGACAGAACCACCCTCCGTTCCCGAATATCGTTCTTGCCACAGTGCTACGCTTCTTTCCCTAATGATTCCCTTGGCAAAGCAGATGGGGTACTTGTCGTAGACAGGTGCTCTCTTGTCCTTAAGAGCCGCTCTCTTGGCCAGACGGTCGGCCCGTTCATTTCCTGGTATACCCACGTGGGCTTTAACTCAGAACAGCTTAACGTTTCCGCTCATGGCGGCCCTGTCGTCTAATCTGTTCCGGATTTCTGCCGCGATTGGGTTTTCCGGGTCAGGTTGACATATACATTCGAGAGTGGATCGAGAGTCACTGAGGATGCAAGCTTCATCGAACTTCTCCAGCATCTCCGTGGCTCTGAGTATAGCAGCTAACTCGGCCTGGTAGACGCTGCAGAAGTCCGCGAGCCTATGAGTCGAGTATTGGAGCTCAGATCCTCTTCTCCATAACGTAACCGCCATCCCCACTTTTCCATATATTTTGGAGCCATCTGTGTATGCTGATGTTAGCTCTCCAAGTGCCTCGAGATCCTTGCCCGATGTAATAGAGTCGAATGCCAAGTCGCGACGCCTGGAGGGGTGCGGGTGATCGTGTGGATGGACTCTCAATTCAAGTTCCGCATCAGGCCATTCCTCCACAGGCCTGCCTCTTTTCACCTTATAGAGGTCGCGCTGTTCCAGAGCTCTTAGGTCTAGAGGTAGAACTCGAGCTAAGAGCATACTGGAATTTAGCGAGCAGGTCTTGTGGGCCTTTCCTTTTTTTATTGCGAACAGGCGACTAACCCTGTCCAATTTTTTCCTAATTGCTTTCTTGCGAACAGCTTCAGCCCAGACGCTCGCCGCATACAAGATAGTTGGTTCTACCACCGCCAAGTATATGAGCCTAATGATATCCGAATTAAGCCCCCATTGGGCTCTAGCGGCAGAAGCAACCATCTTGTATAGTCCGGCTGCCTTCTTAATGGCATTGTCCAAGTGATGGTTGAACGAGACGCATCTATCTATCGTAAGGCCCAGGAGCTTTATAGAGTCAACTTGCTCAAGTGCCGCATTTCCCATTCTAATAGTAGGTCGGGTAAACTTAAATTTCCTCGTAATTACCATTAGTTGGGTTTTATGAGCGGCGAACTTGAGCTTATTTGCCTCACCCCAGTCCTGGACCTTCTGAAGAGCCTCGTTCATCTCCTCCTCCACCCTTTCCCCAGTCTTCCCCGTAGCAATCACCAGAATATCATCAGCGAAGGCCTGGATATGCACATGAGCCCCTAGTTGAAGGCTGAGCAGAGGGTCGAGGAGCACATTCCATAATAGGGGTCCGCATATTGATCCCTGAATGCACCCCTTTTCGTTGGTGCGAACTGCAGTCTCTCCAGCAAAGTTGAGCTTTACTTCTCTCCTGGATAGATAGCTATGCACCAATTGCTGCATATGTGGGCTTATCTCTTTTAGGTGGAGCTGTTCCAGAATAGCTGGCCACCACGCTCCATCAAAAGCCCCCTCTATGTCCCATGAGGCTACCACCACTATGTCTCCCCCCTCACTGAGTCTCTTATGAGATTAACTGTGTCATATAGCGCATCTTCCGTACTTCTGTGAGGGGTGAATCCATACTGGCGGCTACTCATTTTACCGCCCCGATAGAGCTCCCACGAAATTCTGTTGGTGAATAATTTCTCTAGGGTCTTCCCGAGGACTGGCAACAGGCCTATGGGTCTGTACGCCTTAGGTACCATGTAGTCCTCTTTGCCTGGCTTAGGGATGACAACAGTGGCCGCCCTTTTCCATCGGGCGGGGAAGTACCCCAGAGATAAACATCTATTAAAAATCCAAGTTAGTATGAGTGGGAAGCGTCGAAAAACTCTCTGGCAAATATCGGCCGTAAATCCATCGTACCCCGGGGACTTCTTGGGATTCATCGAGTTCAAGACACCTCCCACTTCGGGTTCCGTGAATAGCTCTACCGGAGCGATCGCAGCTGCGCTCTTCGCTCCTTCCATTATAACTCTCGCTCTTTCTCTAGCCTGCTTCTGACCGGGAGTGTCATCCTCATAATTGTCTAGAGGGTAGAACGTGGTGGCCAGGAATTCAGCGGATGATTTGGCGCTCAAAGCAAGACCCTGCGGACCTCTCTGATCATAGTTTCTGGTCTGTTCCTATTGCAGGGTTTTATTATGCGGTAGGTGGCCTGCCAAATATTTTCTTTTTCTTGCTTAGTGCAAAGCTGTCTCCAGCTTGTAGTGATCACGTTTTGAATGCTTGTTTTATATTCTTCTCTAAGGGCCAAATATTCCTCTATCACCGCTTGCTTTCTGGCTTCACATGCGTGTCTTATTCGGCGTTTTTGTGCAATGAGCTGCTTTTTTTTCCTGCTTAACTCCTCGGTCCACCAGGGGCAGGGCTTTTTTCTCTTGGTCTCCCCGGTTCTTGGAACTGTAACTTCACAGGCTCTTGTTATGCACTCAGTCAGTGTTTCTACGGTTTTTTCCACCTCCGAAGAGGTGGAGCATTCCTCTATACTTTCCACTCTCAGTCCCGAAACACCTTTTCGAGCTCCTTGTCAAAGTTGCTCCAGTCTGCTTTAGTTGTATTATAAACTCTGGTGGAAGTAGCAGTCCTGATGTAGCCTCTTTCCACAGTCAAAATGATGTTAAACGAGATAGCCCTGTGGTCGGACAGCGTGACCAGTCTTTCATCCACTTTCCACTCAGTCACCCTGTGCAACATGTCGGCCGAGCAAGTTGAAACATCGACGCAGCTCTTGTACTGCACACCCCCACGATAAGTACTAAAAGTCAGAGTGCTTCCGACATTTAGAATGTTTAAATTGTGCTGCGCCAGGAAGTCGTTGAGTGCCTCCCCCCGCTGGTCGTCCGTATCGCAGCCCCACCACATGCTATAGGCGTTAACGTCCCATGCCGCCACAAGATGTTGAGTTCCAATTCGTGCAATGAACGATTGCAATTGCCCTAAGTAAATTTCTATGTCAACAGTTCCCTCCAAATACAAGCTGACAATACCCAAGCTCAGAGACCCCGCTTCCAGCACTAGGCATACGATATTTTCTGTAACAAGATCATAGTCAACTGAAATACGAAGGGTTGGGTCCAATACAACAATGGCCGCCTTGACAGGTTTCTCTTTATTTGTACCCAGTTTTTGGACAATGCGATGTTGTGCGCTCAAAGACCCCTTTTTCCCAACATAAGGCTCTTGGGTGAGAATAAGGGATGCCCCCCCGGATTCAGCAGCCGCGATGCACTCTTTTGTGGCTGCGTATCCTCTGCCAAGGTTGCACTGGATGATCCCGATGTGGTTGCGAGTCTTGTTGTTTTGGCTTGTGGAGTTCCGTGGGGTGCCCTTAGCAATAAGAGACCGCATGTCTAGCTATGCGGTCCCATCTCTGCCACACCGGACACTCCATAGAATAAGCTGGGTGAGCTCTCGCGCCGGGACTTTCCTCTTTACAATGGCAGCAGGACAGGGCACCGCTCCTGTACGAGCACTCTCTGGTCTCATGTGCTCCTGCACAGTAACCGCAAACAGTCTCAGATCTGCAGTCTCGAGCAGTATGTCCAAAGTTGAGGCAGTTATAACATTGGACTACGGGCGATTGGTCCAGTGCAAGGACGATCTGGTATCCAAGGTGCACCCGCTTATCCCTTAGTTGTGTCCATATTCTGGGTTCCACCTCTAGTATGATGTTAAATAGCAGATTGTTTCTGCCGCGGGTCCTTCTTACAACTTTGATTTCTCCCGGGTCGGCACCAGGTAAGATATTCTTGTTTTGAGTTACTAACGCTGTTGGGATCCGGGCGTCATTGAGGTCATTTGCGACTCCTATGAGCTTAATTAAAGGTCTCCTATTCCTGATTGGGCTAGCCGTGATTCTTGCCTTGGACTCTATCAGCGCTTGTTTAAATGCTTCCCTGTCCTTCTCTGTTTCGCAAGAAATCACGACTTTCTGGCCTCGTGTCTTGCGAACCTGATTAACTGCAATGCCCAACGCAGCCACGTCCACCTCGGACTTGACTTGATTAAGTACATCCTGGCTAGTGTGCCTGGGGTCTATAGATTCAAGCCGAAGTCCGTACTTGGGCGTGGCAGCGACTTCCCCATAGGTTGGGAGACGTCTCTCACCCCCCTGAGTCGGACGTTCTGTGCGCGATCTCTCTCCCTCTCGGGGTTCCTCCCAAGCTGGGCCGGTGTTGATTATAGCTCTCCCTTTGAGTTCGCCTCTTAATTCTTCTATTGCGGTTCGCGTGGGCCCTCCTGCTTCGGCCATCAGCTCACCAGAAGAACGCACCTCTTTGCGGAGCTCGTCCAGGTTTGATTTAAGTGGTCCTATGGCTTCAGTTATCAACGAAGTTGTGTCAGTAAGCGTATCTACTCGACTACCAATCTCTCTAATAAGATTTTTAAGTTCGTCTTGATTTGCTGGGGTTACCATCGGTGGCTGTTTCCTTAGTTCAGAGATAGAGTTGTGCAGTTCTGCGACAAGTTCCTCCATGCATTCTCTGTTTGTTGTGTCCGTTTCTGCGGTTGGAATTTGCCCATTCAGTTGTCTCAAGACAGCAGTGGCAATCTCTTCCGGGCCGATTATGTCCATTCCCTTGATGGCCATGATTGATCTGCGCATTTCCACCAGCTCCTCTTTTAGTTTCAAGATATCAGTATCCTTTGATGAAGTTGCTTGTTCTTGTGTCCTGTTTGAGAGTTCTTTGACCTCGTTGGCCAGGACAGACATCTGTCTCCCAATATCCTCGGTCGAGCGAACGACGTCGTGAGATATCATTCCTCTCAATCCTTCGGCGTTCTTGTCCAACTTCTCGAGATGTGTAACTACATTTTTATATTCGTTCAAGGCAGCCTCGAGGGAGCGGGAATGCCTGGCCTCTTGGACATTCAAGTCTTTGTATCTTTGTGTTTTTACGCGCTCAGATTCGACTATTGCTCTGGAACGAGAGTCGGCCAGCCGCAACACCAAGGAGTGTAGGAGAGACAGGCTACTCACCACTGTTTCCCTAATCTCCCGTTTAATGTTGCCCGCTGATCGACTCTCCAGAGCCTCCTTAGCTTCCAGCATAGCCTTCGTTGCTTGTGCGGGTGCATCGCTTATACCACCCCCCAAGCTAAAACGGACTGACGTGTCTCTGTCACTCGAGGGAGGCGGAGCCATACAACCAGACTCAGGAGGTGGCAGACTAGCTCTAGTGGAGTCCGAGCCCGTCGGTGCCCGTATCTCACCAGCAGGTGTTAAAAATGGGGTTCGTGATCCGGTTAAGGACTCAATCTCCTCTATTAGTGAGACTCGCTTTGCCATCTGTCCGGTCGCTGTGCACGACGTAAAGCCCCCTTCGTCTCCAACGGAGTCTTCCCTGCTTATGGTCACTATTGGTGGTTGAGCTATCTCAACCGCAGCTGGGCTCACGTCAGGAATCTCCTCAGGGCCCCACGTCGCTTCCATTAGTGCAGCTTCGTCCTCGACCAAAGCTGAGTGGTCCGAGGGCACCGGAGGGGCAGCCTTAAGCTGTTTGGCCTTAGACGTGCTGGAAGGTTGTGGGCAGACCGTTCCTCGTGGAGTTGCTTTGGCTTCTTTTTTAGTCGCTGGTTTGCGCTCTGGTCTTTTGGGGATAGCCCCGGTTTGTTTGCCTCCTCTCTTCGCATCCATTTTAAATATGAATTGATTAGTTGAGAAAAATAAGTAGAAAAAGATGCTAATTTACAGAATGATTTCCAAGGTTTTTCCGTTAAAAGTTTACTTAAGTAAACGATAAAAGGTGGGTGGGAGGGCAAAAATTTCGATGTTCAAGTCTTTGGATTCCAACGGGAGAGGTGTCTATCGATCGGGCTCGGCGAGAGGGTCACGCAGAACTGAAAATTTCCAATATCCGACAGGTAGGTACCAGCCTGGGACCAAAAATGTGTTATTTTCAGTGTTTTTTCGAAGTTTTTGTATGGAGGTGGTACCAAATTTTTCAGGATTTGGCGCCGCGACGGTAAGTAATTATTTATTGTACTATTTAAGCTAATTATTTCTATTTAAATTTCAGTGTGATGCAAAAATTTCGACAATTTTAGTGTTTTTTAACAATTTTACAGGAAGGGGTGGTTTTGTTCCAGACGATGGCTGGTTGATGTTAGTAGTGCTAATTCAATGCGTTCTTTAGTTATTTCATTTAAAAAAATCGCTTTGTATTTTGAATCCAAATAAGTAGAGATGGCGAAGAGAGTATTATTATGAAGTTCATCGAAGCGGTTGTTAATCTCTTCTATCAGTTTTTGGATGACATTTTTGCAATCTTGGTCGTTACGGATGTTATCTTCTCTCAATAAGTTTTGCATTGTACATGTTAAGACATGAATCAGTGGTATAACAGAGGATATACATGCCTCAGTGCTGCTTAAAGATTTAATTACCTTTTCAAAGGGTTTCAGAATCTGTTCAATGTTCAAGTTTCAACCAATCACTTGGTACAAGTTGCGGTAAATTTGGGTGTTGCGATGTGTATAGTGTGATAGCATCCTTGATCTTAATAAGTCTATCATATAAAACATGTTGTTCCACCGAGTAGCACATTCTTGGATAACTGACAGCTGAGGTAAAACCCAGGCGTTTTCGAAAGTCGTTCAGTTCTTTTTGTCCAGTTATAGAATGATTGAAGTGCGTCGCAATCTGTTTACATTTAGACAACAGCGTTGAGACATGTTCATTACCCGCCACAGCTGAACGTATACACAATTGTAATTAATTTAAGGTGCAATCTATATCCTCGATTTGTGAGATACGGGTAACACGTCTCATATTAGATCCAACGTCACGGATCATTGCATGTAGTTTTTGCCGAGGAATGTCCTATTCCTCTCGTATTTTGTCGAGCTTTTGAGATACCAGATCGCCCGCCCGTCGTTCTTCGAGTGTGACACATTTGGGAACTAAAGACACTCTTTTGAAATCATAATTAATGCCATGGTCTGTGAAACTAAGCAGAGAAACACCAGCTCCAGCCTCTGCCCATATGTCAGTAATGAAAGATATGTATTGCAAAATGTCTTTTATCAAGTTTTTAATCTTTGCATAAAGTTACGGATAATGTAAAAAAATGTAAAATGTAATTACACAGATACGAAGTATAATACCGCCGTTTTTTTAAATCATATTTAGGCTGTGCGGCATGGACAAAACGTCTTAAACCAATACCTTCTATGAATTGAAATGCAAATCTTGCAATGCAATTATTTCGCAGATTAATTTATCAAGCTTACGACTTTTTTCGTGTGATGAATCCCAGCACTGGTTTTTCAATAATGACTCTTGGAAAGTAACTTGCCTCTTGACCGATTGAATAGAAGTTTCTTCTGTGTACTTACGTTTTTTTTTCACTTCAGCCTTTTTCAAAGCCGCATCGCATTTTTTATACTCCGTGTGTTCCGTTTTACGAGAGTGGATTGAAAAGTATTAAGCCTAACCAAGAAAATAAACGCATACTAAATCAGTTATATTTTTATTTTTCTACATAATCACCATCAAGCTCGATGCGCTTTTGCCATCTGCCAATCAAAGCATTTAGACCGTTGAAAAAAAACGATTATTCCTTAGAGTTAAAATATGCGTCTACTGCTGTTTTGACTTCGTCATTTGTCGAAAATCTTTGACCTCCCAAGTGCTTTTTTAGGTTAGGGAACAGAAAGAAGTCCGATGGTGCCAGATCAGGTGAATAAGGCGGATGCGGTAATAGTTCAAAGCCACGATTGTGGATTTCAGCCATTGATTGTACAGACGGGTGAACACGGGCGTTCTCTTGATGAAACACGTTCCTAGACGTTTTTCTTTTATTTCCTCTCGTAAACGACGCAGTAAGACACCGTAGTAATCAGAGTTTATACCCCTTTCAAGAAAATCAATCATAATCACACCCTTCGAGTCCCAGAATACTGAAGCCGTTACCTTATTTGCCGACAAAAGCGCCTTAGCCTTTTTGGAGGGTGGTAAATCAGGTCTTCTCGACTGTTTTGATTGTTGTTTTATTTTTGGCGTACAGTAATGAACGCATGTTTCGTCCATTGTAAAGAAACGAGAAACAGTCACTTCGTGAAATAGTCAATCACGTCCTTTTTTGTTTAACTGAAAGCAGTCGCGGAACCCACCTCGCAGTCACTTTGTGGAAACCCAATTCGTTGACGTTTTGAGTTCGTTCATAAGAGATGCCTATAATCTCGGCTTTCTCTCTAATTTTTAATTTGCGGTCTCCCATAATTAAATCAAGTACTTTTTAATATTTCCATCTGCTACATGCACCTGACCATATTCTACTTATACTAAAATGAAAAAAAGCTTCTACTTAGATATGTCTTTCCTTTTTAGTATAATCTAGAAACGTTTTTTCATTGTAGGATAAAGTAATAAAAATAATAAGACGCATCAACACAAATGTGTTTTTTCTATGTACAAGTATGTTGCATGTTCGTAGTATAGACCAAAAGTGATATTTCATTTTACTGTTACTACCGCTAATACTGCAGATGCGTTCTATTTCACTGTGATTTTGACAAGATTCCAGTCAAAAAGAAAAAAGTATAAATACCAGTAGATGCGTCATTTTTCACTGATTCCGTATACGTAAAAAACTCAATTTTGAAAAAAATGTTAGATATGTCTTATTTGTTATGGTGCAAGTATACTATGATCTTACTATTAGGTGTCTATCAGACTTCAATGAAAGAGATTAGTGTTCAACCTACGTTTACATGTGTGCACTTAAACGTAGTTGAATAATATTTTTCTGTAACAATTACGCGAGGCACACAAATAAAACTAGATTTTAGGGTTTTTATCGCATTTTTTGCTGATTTTTATATTCGAGCAGATCTGTATAAACTTGACATTTGTTATAAATTGTACATAGCGTATTTTATTATAGATATACCAGTCTTGAATAGTTTGTTTTAAAAATGCCGCTAAATTAGCACTGATATGCCTCTCGTTATAGTTGAGACAGCCTAACAAAATGTATTGTAATACTGTATTTTTGTTAATATATTGCGCAGTTACAGAAATATAGCTCTGGTTGGCACTGAATGTCCGTCCATCAGTGCATAGGCACACTGCATACGCATCTTTTAAATTTACACGACGAAAACTAGTTATTTTGCAAATTTCAGGGAACTTTTAAGTGTACCTTTGTGATTATTTGAACTCAATGCCGCTTCTGGGCACCGGAAAAAGTCCACCCTGTTACTAGAATTTTACTTAAGGGGGGAAATACGTGTAGAAAGAGGTTTTCATGTTGATTTTTTATTATTTTTTTTAAGGTATGAAAACTAATGTTATATATTGAAACTATCAGGTTATTTCATACATATATTTATATTTTTCCATATTTTACGACAATATAACTTGAAAAGAAGCGGAGATTTCAGCTGATACACATCGTAGATTGTCTTCCGACATAACAGTTGGTGTGCACTATAGAAGCTATAATTTTTATAGTGCGCGCGGAACTAGTTGGCCGCTCCATACGTATTACGTATTACGTATGGAGCGGCCAACTAGTTCCGCGCGCACTATATCTGAAATCAATGTCACAGAAAAAATAATTTTCTTTATACAATTACGCTGAATATGGACCTCCATCATAAACGACATTTTTATTTAAACAGATTTTCTGTGCTATTGATAAGTTATATTGTTGTTTAATAATAATAAATACTCATAAATATATGTATGAAATAACCTGATATTTTCAATCAATAATATTAATTTTTTATACCTTAAAAAAATTTATAAAAATCAGCATGAAAACGGCATTCTACATGTATTTCCCCCCTTAAACTTATAGCTTATGTATTTCATTTTAAAAAATTAAATAACTAATTTATTGCAGAAAGTTTTTTATATTATGTATTCTAAAAACATAAATAAATATTTGGTTTTTTTTCTAACAATTATAAATTTGGCACTAAGGGTGACTCATAAATATAATATATAAATTTTTTCACAGGCAAAAACGTCTGACTTTTTGAATTGCGAATTGATCGATTAAATCTTCGCAATCTAAACGTTGAAGTACGTCGGATTCGATGCATAGAATAGCTAAGCTATTGAGTCTATTTGCAGTCATTGTAGAACGTAAGAAGTTTTTAACTCACTTCAAACATGAATACGATCGTTCTGCGCTACAGTTTGTTACAGCTAATGTCATAAATATTCGATAGGCGATTTCCACGTTTGGAAACTCAGTGTACAGGTCGTTTGCATGCAACAATTTCAAAAGATCGGAAGGCGAATTCTGTTCTATCATTTTTTCAGTACACAGTACAGTTTCAAAGGAGTCCATACATACATACAAGTGAAGCTAATAAAAAGCGTGTAAAAAATATACGATTTTTCGTTTAAATTAAAATGAATTGGTGAAATCGATAAATTATAATATTTTTTTAATTGATTGATTGTTAAAGTTGATTTTTTAAGAAATGCAAAAAATAATTCCAAATTTTTTAAATTTTTCAAAAATAAATACTAATTAAATTTCTTTAATTCCGGAAAATAGAAAAATCGATTAATATTTGAAATCTCCAAGGAAACAAATTGATTAAATCATTTTGTTTATTAATTTTTACTAAAAAAAGTGCCAAAATTATAATTCATAAATAATGAATGAATTGAATTTTTTGAATTATCAATTAAACAAAAAATTATAAATTAATATAATTAATTAATTATATTGGGGAATCTCGATAAGACTAAAAAAAAAATTTTTTATCACTTTCAAAATTTTGTCGCCCTAAAACATTTGCCGCCCTGGGCACTTGCCCCGACTGCCCCTAGTGTAAATCCGCCGCTGGGGAAAACATATAAAATCTGTGTAAGAATAGGAACAAATTCACCGTAGGTCTGATAAATAATGAAGACCCCAGCGGCACAGTTATCGACCCTCGTCCACCACACTATACCACGACAGCACCAAATACAAAAGCACATAATTTACGCACTCCTTGGGATATTTTTTGAGTAAAACTATATGACTCCATTTCTTAAAGTGGTTGTCTCTTTGCTCTCACTCTTGTGGGGGCCCCTATGTATGTTGGCACAGGTCCTCTGGATAAATTCCAACAGGTGGATGAGTCTCCTAAGGACAAGGAAATTGTCTTGTCATATAGTTCTAAAGGCACTTTGTTCCATGTGCATAGCTGTGTTTGTTCCTGATGAGCAGGCATTGTAACTCCTTTTAGGGCTATGCCCTACCCCTTCTCTCGCAACTCTTGTGCATCTACAGGTCTCCTAAGTATGTGCTCCATTATTTTTCTTCCATACCTGATATATCTTGTAGAACTTTCATTTCAGAGTTCCATTCGCTACATGCCACATTTTGTATAGCTCTAGTGCTTGAAAAATTGCTGATTAAAGTCTCATGTTTTCCTATGTTCGAAAGGCTCAATAATTTGGAAAGAAACTTTGGGTTACAAGGTCTTATAGACATTAAGTCTTCTACTAATTTTTTGCTATGCTCTGCTACCTCCGGCGCAAATAAAGATTTTAGCTCTATATTTCTTACCAGCCCCCTTAGACAAGTGGCAAACGCTCAGTCACTATTCAAATATTACGCTTTGGCGATATTTAGGCCAAATTGGTAGCCAAGTGGATCATGGCTTGTTCAACGTTTCTTCCATACGAACTTTACGAAGTATATCGAATATTGTCTCTGAATTGACGGTAAACGTCACTTTGAAGTATTATTTTCACCGAGGTTATAAGTTTTATTTATATGAAAAGTGCATTAAAAGCAAAAAAGACTTGCCCCCCAAGATGTGGCATCAACGCTAGTACAATAGAAAGAGAAATTTATGGATTTGTCATAAGCTGTTGACACGAGCGTAAACGAATTTGTAATTGGTAGCCAAGTGTCATTCGTGAAACGAAACGTTATATTGCATCGATCATTTTTGACAGTTTTCGTACAATACTGTAGCCAAGTGGTACTTTTGACAAGCAAAATAGTAGCGAATTATCCGATAATCAGCGAACGCTAGAACCCTGCAGATTACGCTTAAAATGGCGGTTGATCACTATTATTCAATCAGCTGTTCTAAAGCGTGGATAACATCTGTGAGAATTTTTGATAATTTTAAAGTTAACGCAAATTAAGGCTTTTGCTGGCACATTATTAATGGTGCTTTGATATCCTTGTGGCGCGGGCGGGGTATTAATGTCACATGCATACATTTACCGGCTACCTTACCCTCCAAACCGGAACACGACAGTAACAAGCACTGTTGCTATTGCTGCAGAAATAGGTGGGCCAGTGGTATGAGACCCGGGCGAGACAATGCAGAACCCTACCACCTAGAAGCCACAATACTAGTGGCTCGTTTACCCAATTGTTCGCTTCTAACGAACTACCTAGACACATTATAAGTAGTGGTAGGTTTGCAAAATGCTGACAATGTCTTAATGGTGATAAATATAATATTTCGTCTTTAAATATTTTACAGACACTATAAGTTCAAGTTATAAACACTATATTCTTGTTACAACCCTTGTACTTTGTAAATTTAATGAAACAAAGAAAAATAGTTTATTTTTCAGTGTAGCAATAGATTTCGATCAATTTTACATTTCTGTAAATTTTTTCTATGTTCTATGTTTAAAAAGGTTTTAAAAAGGTTTTCTATGTTCAGTTTTGCATATTTTTGTTCATTTTTAATTATAAATTTATCATCAGCTTTCATAAATCTGAAACATAAGTTTTAAAATGTGACTATCGATAACATTTTGCACAATTCTACGTTCACTTGTAATGTAAAGAGGATTTACTTAAAATATGTTAACACAATCAAATTTGATAGCAAGCTATATAGAAACTTACGGCATGACAGTAATTAAGAAGAAAAGATAGTATATTTTATCTTATTCGCACTTACGCGGTACATACAATCAAAATTGAATCAGATATAGCGACTCTGTTCTTATTTTTTTATAATATTTATATATTCCATCCATGTATATTATTCATCCGAGATTGATTCACGTTGTGAAAATAACACTTCAAACTGACATCGCCGTCAACTCACAGACAATATTCGATAGACCTCAATAGAATGAACGTTAAACAAGCCATGATCCACTTGGCTACCAATTTGGTCTAAATGACGCCAATGCGTTATATTAGAATGAACAGAGAGCTCGGTTGGCGGTCAGAGCGTGCGCAGGACTTAGAAAAAATTTGATGGAAAATTTCAACCCTATATAACACCCCTTTTTTGTTGCATCATTGCGTGGAGGGGGTAAGAGACACCAACTTTTGTCAAGGTCACTTTGCTCTGAGTTAATTTCCCGTGGAGTTAGGGGATAAAAACCGAAATCCATTACAAAGGCGTCTGCGACTTAAAAAAAGAAAATGTATTGAAATCCCCCTAGTTAGGTTAGGACTCTTAAATTATGACAATTTACGTTCATTTTACTTTAAAATTATCAAAAATTCTAACAGATATTATCCACCATTTAGAACAGCTGATTGAATAATAGTGATCGTCCGCCATTTTTAGCGTAATTTATAGGGTTCTAGCGTTCGCTAATCATCGGATCACAATTTTGCTTGTCAAAAGTGCCACTTGGCTAAGGTTTTGTATGAAAATGATCAAAAATGATCGATGCAATATAACATTTCGTTTCACGAATGACACTTGGCTACCAATTACAAATTCGTTTACGCTCGTATCAACAGTTTATGTCAAATCCATACATTTTGTTTTCTATTCTCCTAGCGTTGATGCCACTTGTCTTGGGGGGCAGATCGGGCAAACCTTCTGTGATTTTGTTCTTCAGATAGTTCGCTGGTTGCGTGGGCATAACAAGTGGTAGTGATTGAGGGTCCTTTATGAGCATGGTGGGGTCTGACCCTTTCATGAATGTAGTGGCTATCCTTAGGATATACTCCCTATGCCAAGAAGATTTCATGTATGTCTGCACAAGGTGAAATGCACTAGCCAGAGTGTCATGTACTGCGCGTGTGCAGAAGTTTGCAAATAGAGTTATGGGCCAACTTCCTGGTGAACCAGGAACAACAAGGAGAGACGCCACGTATTCTAGTGGATATGTTCTTAGTCTGGGGAAGCGATCTTGGGCTGCTATAGAGGCCTTCAATATGGTGCACCAAAATGCAGGTATTGGCAGATGATCTTTCTGAGCGGCGTTCATTCCAGCTGAAAACATTCCTGCTATGATCATGAAGGAATTGTCTGGTTGGCTTCACTAGCCATGCGAGATATTCTTTTCGAAATGGAGCTGACCTGTGCATCCTTAAAGAAGAATTCTCTTCCATATTCTAGCAAAAATGATGAAACCCATGCTTCCTCTAATTAGTAGGTTCCACTGCTAGGTTCCACTAATGGGTCCAGAAGCATTTTCAAGTAGTCGTGAACCCATTTAAGTCGTGCAACGTACAGTACTAATTTTTAAAAATATTTTATTGTATTACTAGTAGTCCCACTAGCCATAATTGACTGAAACCTCCATGGTGATTTTTTTTTTTAAATTGGGTCTCCTATTTTTATTAATTTAATAAATTATATTTCTAGTGTATATCATTAAAAAATATGGGATTTCTGGAGGCCTCCGCAATAAAAATTTTAACTGTGCCAAATTTCATGTTCTACCGTTCGCGCCATTGTCTTAAAAAGGGGTACAAACTTTTCCTTTCACGTATTAATCATCAAATTAAGTGAAAAATCTGAAATCCATTAAAAAGGCGTCTGGGACATTTAATATTTCAACGAAAAATATCGATATTTATAAAAGCCTTTTGTTGTAGCACCATTTGGGGAAAGTAAAAGCAGTGAGGTAAAGTCGTAAGGGTAAGGTAAGATCGAAAGGTGGTGCGTTTAGGTTTTATAAGGTTTTCCTTCAGATATGCCCCAAAAATATTTTCCCTCATAACTATAAAATACGCTCAAGGATTCCCACAATCTGGCATCATGCAGTGTACCTACTAATTAAACACTCAGATCAACTATTTATTTATTCTGAATATCTAACATAGATTACATAAATATTAGTTCGCCCGAACATCTCCAATCGTAGAAATGTTAATGGTTGCCAGTGTAGCCAACTCTACAGTTTTAACTGTAGATCTACAGCTTCTTGGAAATTCTTTCAGTTTTTAGTTTAGATCTCGAAATCTACAGTTTTTTACTTAAGATGCTAGTGTCATCTATTTTATTGCCAGGTATACTAAGTTAGCTTCAGTAAACCTGCTAGTATCCGTCGGAGATAGAACTCAACCAATTTAATAGATAGGAAGATTTAGTGGTTGACAATCACATGTTGTTTCGATCGATGTCTGTTTTACCGACATTCTGTTGTTTATTTATTTGGGAATCCCCGAGAACGCTTTAGACATCGAGATATATGTACTTAACCGTGAATTTCATCATTCGTCTGTTATTCGTCTATTTCTTTGGTTGACATTGTGAGTTGAGTAAAAAATTACGAACATGCATAGTTGCAGTAGTGATTTTGAGTCAGATGTTGATAAATCTCCACTAAAAAAGAAGAAAGTAGCGAGATACGAGCTTTGTTAAACCTTTTCAATTATCTTCCTATTATATTTTCTTATTACTGCTATCATTAAATAATAAAATATAATAAAAAGATAAAAATGTAGATTTACTGTTTTTTTAATTTGATATTTACAGTTTTCTACAGTTATTTTAAGCATATCTGCAGTTTTGCTCTCTGCTAGTGTTGGCAACACTGACTGTTGCCTACTCTGTAGTTTTTGGCTTTTGCAACTATTGTGTATATACCTGTATTATTTACAATGAGTTTTTTTATGTTTCTCTAATCTCAATCATAATTTCAAAAAGAAATTTAATTCATAAATGTTTAATTCGAGTGATAAAGATTTAAAAATTGTTTGAAAACAATGAATAAGATATTCGCTCTCCCCAAGGACTGCTTAGCAGACGAAGAATACTCAAGAACTTGTCGAGTTTGCATGACGACTAACAGTGCGAATCTGAAAAACATTTTTGACGAGAATAACAATTCTATTGTCGAAAAAATAGAATTTTGTACTGGAATTTTGGTAAATATCTCTATTTTAAAATATATAGCTACGATAATGATTAACGTCTACGTTTATTTTGTAAATGGGCAGTCGCAAGATTTGTTTTGTTGTATTAAAATTTTTGAAAGTTATACTTTAAAATTGATGTTCATTTACAGTATGAAACATTTTTTTGACTACGGAAGCAAAGGAGATATCCTTGAGTTGCAAAGAACACATTTAAAATAAAAATCTCCAAGATAATTCCAATGTTGTATCCTAATAAACTATAATTGTTTTTTTTTTATGTTATAAGACAGCAAACAAGCAAATGCCTTTCTGATGGAAATAAACTGGTCATCAAAAAAATCGGCCCACCCTGTTTTTGTTCGTTATTTCTCAATTATTTCGTAGATAAGCCATTTCTCACAGTTGTTTTTTGTTTTGAGGGTCGGATAAGATGTTTGACACTCTGTTTGTCATAAATCCTATGGCACTTAACGGTACTTGATTATTTTTTGTTCAAAAATACTGCTAATTGCTGATTTGACGGTTTACGTCGGTACAAATTAAGCTCGTGTTTCCAGTCCGAAACAAACTTTTCTCGGGATATCTTGTTATTTACGTTAAGTTTATTTACTGAAGCTGTAGTTTTGATTAATTTTGCCTGAAAATAATGGATACTACTGAAGCGGAGGCAGCGCAAGTTGTGGCTCTACTGCAACAGGGCTTAAGTCAACGTGTCGTGGCTAGAAGATTGAATCTCAGCCGTTCTGCAGTTCGACGAGTTTACCAAAGGTTTCTAGAGACTGGGCAGTATCGAAGAAGATCTGGATCTGGCAGACACAGGGTGACAACTCAAAGGGACGATAGCTTTTTAGTGGTATCGGCTTTAAGAAATCGACACCTTTCTGGCGTCGATCTCCAACAACGCTTACGTGAAGATCGGGGTGTGGCTATAAGTGACAGTACTGTTAGAAGGAGACTTCGAGAGCAGAATTTAAGACCACATAAACCAGCAACGGGACCACTTTTGACCACAGCTCATCGTCAAGCAAGACTTCAATTTGCGCAAAATCACATTAACTGGACTATAGGTCAATGGGAGTCAGTTCTTTTTAGTGATGAGAGTCGAATGACTTTATACGGTTCTGACGGACGTCGTAATGTAATGCGACGACCGGGTGAACGTTATGCCCAGTGTTGCATAAGAGAAACAGTCAGTTACGGTGGGGGCTCTGTAATGTTTTGGGGCGGGATATCTTTAACTGGACGAACGGAGCTGGTTTTCATAAGTAGAGGTGCTTTAACTGCTGCACGATACATTACGGAGGTTTTAGAAGACCATGTGGTGCCTTATGCTGGCTACATCGGGGAAAACTTTCAACTTATGCATGATAATGCACGGCCACACATAGCGCGCAATGTCACCCAGTATTTAGAAGAGGTCGGCATTCGTGCTATGCAGTGGCCCGCCCGAAGCCCTGATCTAAACCCGATAGAGCACATGTGGGACACCTTAAAACAAAAGGTAAGAGCACGGAATCCAGCCCCTACCACATTGGGAGACCTGGAAACCGCCATCAAGGAAGAATGGGAACGAATTCCTCAAGAGACCATTAAAACCTTGATTAAATCTTTAAAACGGCGAATGCAAGCCGTTATTCGAGCAAGAGGAGGAAATACCCAATATTAAGATGAAAAAATGGTGACGATAACTTTAATGATTAAAAAAATAAGTGAGTTTGAAATTTTAACTAAAAAAATGTGAAATTAATGATTTTGACTTCAAATCCTAATTAAATTGATTTTTTTTATAATTTGAAGGTTTAAAGTACTTAAATTAGTGTAAATAAACATGATTAGTAAATCATTTTAGTTATTAAACAATATGTTTTCTTTTGCCAATGAAAACGCATAATTTGCGGTGAAAATGCAGGTGGGCCGATTTTTTTGATGACCAGTGTAGATAATCATCGCCTAAAGACACCAAAAACGGTAAATGTGCATTGCTCTCTATGGCTAGGTGCTAGTGGCACTTGCATAAGTTTATCAGCTGCCTTACCCTCCAAACTAGAAAACGACAATAACAAGCCAGGGCTTGTTAACCAGTTAATTTTCAAAATTATTTCACGGCAAGTACGAAAGGAGCGTTTTGTTGAGGTTTGACTCTGCCTTAAGCTTAAAAATACCAGTTTCCTTTTGAAAGCAAAATTATAAGGTTTGTGAATTAATAAATCGGTTAATAGAGGGTTTTAATGTATTTATTATTATTGCCACTCTCAGATTTTGTCCGTACTGTGCTTGACAATCTATTCCATGGTTTTGGCTTAAACCTGTTTTTATAGGTTTATGAAGAGCTTCTTAGATACACTGCGGGCAAGACCTAGACCAACACCTATTATAAAAACTATTAAATATCTTGATTAACCAGTTGTGGTTTCAATCGGAAATTTAATTTATTATTATTGTACTTAGCTGTGTTCTGTGGAAATAAAAGCAGACATCTCCAAGATATTCAACCTTTTGAAACTAGTGTCAGAATTTCAGTGATTATTCAAGCTAATTACTACAATTTTGCTTATAAGTATAGTTTCGTTTTCTATACCATTCCCTAAATGAGGGTGTCATGATAACTGTGAAAATATCTCAATTAATATGGTCCAAATATTGGCTATTGTGTTTTCCTCTGCAAATTATGCACATGAAGAAGGAAGGTAGCCTTGGCAATAAAGAAATGTGTCAGAAGTTTTTAATTTTGTTATTAAGGGCATGTTTTTGATTCGTAATGAAAATTCAAGTTTTTTCCAGAACAATATCGTAATAATCTGAGCAGATTATTCAAAGGATATTACAGTTTTTTCAAGATTCAGTCTTCATTATTTGATTTATTGCAGGTTCAAAATTTGATCGGCAAACAATTACGTGCAAGGATTTATAGTGTTTTTAAAATAATTCTTCTAAATAAATGAGTTCATATAATAGATTAAAAAAATCAGTATATTAAGCATTACCTTGATTCACATATCTATACATACAATAAAATCGTAGGAAAGTTAAAACTGTAGATTGAATATTTTTTTAAAAGAATACTTGGACATGATCTGCAATCAATATCGAAGCCAAAAATATAGTTTTTAGAATTTTTGACTATCTGTATGTATGTCTGGGGTAAACTAAAATAGTCCTGAATTGATTTACTTCAAATTTTGTATGAATAGTAATAACGGGTCGGGTCAACATATAGGCTATATATTATCACGCTATCACCTTCGGGGGAGGAGCAGTGTAGAGTAAACGAAGTCCGCACGGACGAAGTCGCTGGCAACAGCTCGTAATAAATATTTTAGGTTTCAGTTGAAATACTTGTGAAAAAAAAATGTTAAAGTGAACTGATTTTGTAATTTTTTAATATCTAACCACAATATTTACATCAGTTTGGTTCTGTGTTGCACTTTAAGACCATATATCCTGTTGGAAAAATGCACAAAATATTGGCACATTACAAAGGTTGTATTTGTCCTGAAAGATAGCTCTGATGCCTGTTTTCGTAAAACACTAAACACAGGGATTGTCTTCATTTTAAAAAACTGTTATCAAATATTGTATTCTTGCTCTGTAGTGCACTAAATCAAGACTTAATCTTACAAAAACTGTGATATTCTTCAAATAACCTACTCACATTGTAACAATATTGCTATTAAAAAAACTTGAAAACATGAAGCTTTCGTTGCAAATCGAATACACACTCTGAAGATTAATTTTAATTTGATCATTTCATTTTTGTTATCTTTCATATAAAAAGTATTTCAAGCTGTTCCATTTGTGAAATTTCCCAACTAAAGTAAAAAAACGAATACCATGTAGCATTAAGTCCATCTCCACCTGTTTTTGCATAAATTTAAAATAAAGAAATAAATAATGTATGATTTACAAATGATTATATTACAGGTTAAAAAGGAAAATGGTTTACCTTCAAAAATATGTAGTCTATGCATCAGACTTTTATCTATGGCTCACAAATTCAAAACAAAATGTCTGCAATCTGATGAAGCGTTTCGTAAATTAATAAATGTGAAAAAAGAGGTTATTGTTTCGGAGGAATTAAAAGACTGTACCAATGATTGTAATGATGATACTGGATATTTTGATGATAGTAAATCTTATGATGATAGTAAATCATTTGATGATACTGGATTTGATAATGATGACAAGGAAGAATTAAAAATCGAGATACGGAATAGTTTCACAATTGAAATTAAGCATGAAAACTTGGAAGATAAAAAACCAAGGTAGAAATAATGTGTCTTATATTTTACTCTTTGAAAAATAGTAAATATTTGTTGCTTTTTTTAGAAGACGTGATGGTTTGCCGAAGATCGAAACTGTTGCTTGTCATGTCATAGTTAAGCATATCTATAGAAAAAAAGTATTATTAGTATTGGTCGAGGTATTAATTGTTCCTTAAGTGTTGTTCAAGGCCACCTTTAAAGAATTGACTTTGCATTTCTTTAGATAGTTCATAAAAGGCAAACCGTTATATATGTCAATTATATCATGAATACTAGTTGGAAAACTTCTGCAAATTTTTGCCTGGGTGATGTAATACACATACGTACATTTTCGTGTTGGTCCTAGGCTCCTTTGAAGAATAGGCCAACTGCCGTTCTGCCAGGCAGGTCGTAAAGGCGACTGATTTTTTATACAAGTCATTACCATCATGGCTACTAGGTGGTAGAGTTCTGTAGTGTCTCACCCGGGTCTGGTACCACCGCCTTACTTATTCCTGCCACAATAGCGTCACTGTCGTGATCCGGTTTGGAGGGTAAGGTAGCTGGTAAACTTATGCATTTTTTTAAATTTATTTATTTTATTTGAAAAAACATTCAGCATAATTATTTGCTAAACATCCTTAAACCTATAATTAGAGGCATGTGGCCTCAGACCTTGCCACAAGATAGCATGAAAGAAAGAAAGAAAGAAAGAAAGAAAATATTTATTTGCAAGAATATGGCTGTTACAAGTTGTTAAAAATAAATTAAGTTACCAACATATTCTACCATTATATGGTGTGCAAATATTAAAAAAAATTATCATTATAAAATATTACATTTAAAAGATTCTATCGAATATTTAGAATTACTACCGGATCGGAACGCGGCCACACACTGAGAAGATCCGGCGGAAGAAACTCAGCGGGCTGGTCTTTTTTCTCTATTTTATGTACTTGTTATAAATGTACAATTTCATATTACAAAAGAATTTTTTATAATTACAAGTTTCATATTTTGTGCAATTAAATTTTTTATAATTTACAAAATGTTCACTATTTACAAAATTTTACTAGGTACATTGAAATTTTTTACCATCAACGTACCATTAACATCTTTGGTTGATTCACAAGTAGGCGATGGTTGACTCTTTCCATCTGGATACCCATCTGCTTGTTTGCTATCTTATGTTATAAAAAAATAAAATCGTTATACTATATTGTTATTATACTTGATTTTCAGCGCAGGAAAAATTAATATTAATTTTGTAAAGCCTCAGAGAAACGTACTTCCATGGAGACCACCACCTAGATATAGAAGGTTATTTTGTGAAGAGTGCAACATTAAGTTTCCGAACCGACAGGAGTCTCTTCAACATAAAAAAGAGTTTCATAAGACTGATTTAGTAAGAAAAATAGTCCGGGATGGTAGCAAACCTTGGGTATGTGAGGTAAGTACATTTTTTTATATCGTAAGATAGCATAAAGCTGATGGTTCTCCTGATGGAAAGAGATTTTTTTAAGATATTAACGTTGCATTGTTATCCTTGTGCTGAAGACTTCACACTACATTCATCCGGCTATCTTACTCTTCAAACCTGAATACGATGGTGACAAGCTTTGATACTTCCACGTACAAAGACTGAAGTGGCTAAGTGAGGAAATAAAATGATTTAAAAAATAACATAGTTTTTTCTAAATATCTATACATATAATAACGCGATTTAACGCATCATCAGGCGCTGATGATGCGTTAAATCGCGAAACCGGTTGATTTTAATAAATAAAAAGTAAAGTAAAACAGTACAAGTGCTTTTAATACGATATAAATATTGAGTAGATACCTTTACTCCTGTCATTTTAATGTAATTTGTAAATTCTCTTTTCTAAATGTATTTACTTGTCAAAAATTGGCCTTGAAACCCATAATATCTTGAAAAATGGTAGTCACATTCAAACTTTACATCTCACGAAATCAATAAAATTTTAGACAATATCAACCTCAGTGACAAAATTTCTAAGGATTATTCTTGTATTCTTATATTATTCTTATCTAACAAATAAGAAGCACATACTTCAGGCGAACAGATGCAGGATTTGGAAACAGACAATTGCTCAAGATCATTGGTTATTTGTAAGTGGTCATCCATTAATGAAGTTGGGGTAATGAACAAAGATATCAGAAACATAGGAATATAAAAGCCCGTGAATTACCACAGGTATAATCAAAAACCAATATAATAAGTGTGCTTGGTGGTAAGCTTGTAAGTGTGTTTGGTGAAAATAATGTAAATGTGTATATGAGTGTGCATAAAAATTAAAATAGACATTGATAACTAGATTATACCCAAACTTGAAGCAAAACAAAACAGCAGAGATCATATTTCGTTTAAATACACTAAATAGTCACTGTTTCTTGGGCAAGCTTTTCAGATCAGCTTCATCCTTTATCAGTAAATGAGGTTCACCGTCTTTTTCCCGGATGAAAATTTTCCCACCTGAGATCCAGCAATATCTGTATCCTTACTGTCTTACGATAAAATTAATTACAAAATTGTCTAAAAATTCACATATTCTCGTTGTCAAACCTTAATACTAGCTATTTAACCCAACCTGGATCGTTCCTGGCGCAAAAGTGCCCATGACACTTGCCGCATTACCGTGTTGAATCGCGATGGCCAACCTTTGCACCAAAAACGATCCAGAGCGGGAGTCCCCTTTCGATTTCGCTCCATTATTGTTCGCAAAAATCCGTGCAAGGTAGTGAAGCCTTTTCATTTGTGATGTAAGATTTTCAGTGATAAAAATGGTTTTATCGGACCACCTATCTTCAAATATTCTGTACTTAATCTTCTATTTCCTTTATTAAATTTTTTATAGCTACTCAAGATGTTTTCTTTGGTCACACTTGCCAGATCCACGATAATTGTTTTGTATTCCATATTTTTGGAGTTGATATGGAATATATCCTTTACATCGTGTGGTTGTATGTTCATTATATTGCCTAGTTCAGTAACTGTATGAAGTAAACTATATTTAGACTCCGATTTTTTTTACAGGTAGGGGAGGTAGGGGAGCATTGGGCACTTTTTTACATAAATGTTAATAAAACTGTTATTTTTTATTATAATCAAAATTTTATCCCAATTATATTGAACACACATATTTGGCAGTCATTATTGCTAAGAAAAGTTTTGGTATTATAATTAGTCTCAAAGTTATACAAGATCTTCGAACACATGTCCAAAGTGCCCAAACCTCCCGGTGGACGGGAGGTTTGGGCACCCCTGTAGGGAGGTTTGGGCACTGTAATATGCACGATATTGCTTTACTATATTACTATGCTTAAGTATTATATAACATTGCTTTAAAAGATTGCAATCATTTTTTCTTATCATAGACTTTAGAAAATTAAACAATGTGACTTAGAATCAATACTGCACGATGTTGGACTTAATTAAACTTATCTTATATTTGGTATGACCCAGAGAGGCTTATCAAATTTATATTTTAAGCTGCTACGTTTCATCCATGTCCTTGGTGTAGGCAATTTTGTCTTTATATCCTCCAGGGGGACGCTGGCTACGTCCTCGATGTCAGGAAATATAAACGTATTTCTCATCTTACTCGCTCTCATGAATTTGACAGTTGCCATGGAGTGATTAACCTCTTCGATTATTCCAACATAATGATAGACAGTTTTTTTGGTGTCAAATTTAACCAACACAAAGTCATTGATCTGGAAATTTCTATCCAGAATGATCACATCGTCTTCATCAAAATCTTCTTCCGATTCAACAAGGGCTTCGTCAGAAACGGAAACATTTTCAATTTCATCATCACTGCTAACCTTTCTGTTTTTCTTTGGTTTGGAAGTCAATTCATCAGCAAGCTTCGGAATTGTTTTCTGTCCTATATTTTTAGAGCATTTTCGATTTTTGTTGAGCTCTTTGATCTTATTTTTTTTTTGTCTTTCTTCTTCTTCAATTTTTATAAGTCTTTTCTCAGGTGTGTCAGTCAATATTCTAGTTTTTCCCCTCTTCCGTTTCATGCCATGCAATTTCCTGGGGCCTGCTTTCGGATATGGTCTTACTAAATCAGGTGTTACATCGACAGTGCCACTAGTCTGGCTTCTAGATGGAGATTCCAGTTGAGATAGCCCAGTGACTTCCACATTTGAACTTGTACGATACTCTAGACTCTGATTTTCTTCTGTTGAAGGCAGTTCTATGACAGGTTGGTCTGAAATCGATTTTTCTATAGGAACATTACCCTCTTCCGGCAAGCAGCGATCAGTTACAGAAGAACAAGCAAAATCTTCATCGGAGAAAATGTTCGAATTGAATGGCCACATTTTTCAAATCCCCTTTGAATATTCTGCAGCTTGAATGCAAGTGGGATGGCTTTTGCTGCTAGTTTTGGGATATCATAAATCGTTACCGTTTTGCCAGGATTGCTTACCATCCAATCTGTTACAGCAGTGTTATAATAAGTTTTGAGTGGTCCATAAACAGTCAGGTCTAGGGGTTGCAGTTTATGGCTGCAGTGCGGTGGGAAAGTCATTAAAACAATGCCTGATTCTTTACAAAAATCGAGAACTGGTACTGAAATATGGCTCTCGTGATTGTCCAGCAGCAAAAGAACTGGCGATGAAGGCGTTGGTTTCGCGTGTTTTGCGAAATGGTGCATATATTTTAAAAAATTTGGTGCTGTCATCCACCCTGAAGGATGTGCTGCTCCATCTGAACCAACAGGCATCATTTAGCATATACGTTTTGAAATTGACCCGTGGAAATATGAAAAAGGGTGGTATTGAGTTACCCAATGCATTAATACCGCAGCAAACCGTTACAAGCGTCCCTCTTTCAGCTGACGTTACTTGCCCAACTTGCTTAGTGCCTCTGAGAGCAATCACTTTCTGGGTTCGTTGTATTGTTGATAATCCAGTTTCGTCTATATTATAAATAGATTCAGGGCCGAAGCGATGCCGTCCATACACAGTTTGAAGATTTTCAAAAAAATCTCCTATATTTTTCTTATTAAAACTTGTGGCCCGTGAGAGACTGGTAGCTTCTGGTGTCCTTATTGAAAGCCGAGGTTGTCTTTTAAAAAATCCCCTTATCCAATCTTTGGATGCAAGTTTCTTCTCTGTCCAGTTATCTGGTATTTTTTTTTTAATGGCAGTGGCGTATTCGTACACCAATTCGCGTGCCTTCAGTTTTGACAGTCCATGGTTTAGTTTAAACGATGTTACAAGATATTCTGAAATTTTTTCTTCTTCATCTTTCGTGAATATTTGAGATGAAACAAATTTAGAAGAAATATCTTTAACGACGCCACCCTGCTTAATGTATCTTTGAAGGTTAGACCTGGGTATATCATATTTAATCGCAGTAGTCTTAATTTTTCCTCCTTTAGAAACCTCTTCCAATGCGCGCAAAATAACATCTTTAGGGATTTCACGTCGCTTATTTTTCTTTTTAAATGAAAACGGCATTGTCCTGAAAAGAAATGATTACCCATTCAACCTAATAGGCATAACAAAAAAGCACAAAGTATGACACCAAAATACACTAAAAACAGAGGGAGCATTGGGCATGCCCAAACCTCCCTCCTACCTGCATGCCCAATGGGGAGCATTTTCAAATAGATTTGAATAAATTTATTTTTATCAAATGTTGAATCCTAATTGACAACTAAATATAATCTTCATTAAGTACAAAAGAAGAAGTTAACACAGATACTTACACTTGCTTGCAGATTTCTTTGTTATGTTTCTTCAAATCACAAACAAAATATTTACTTCTGTACGCAACAAACCGTTATGCGCATGTCATTTGACAACCAAGTGAAATGACAGCTGACACTTTTGATAAGCGGTGTTGCCATTTATTAAACTATAGTGCTGTGGTAGAAAACAAAAAATATCTAGAATAGATTTTGAGAAATGAGGGGGTGCCCAAACCTCCCGACTGCCCAATGCTCCCCTACCTCCCCTATATTTATTTATTTATTTATTTACTTTTATGCACTAAAATTGTACAATGGTTAAACTTAATGCCATAAAGGCATTCCCTGCCAGTCAACCAGCAAGTGGAACAGAAAAATTTCAATAGGGGGTGCAAATAAGTATTTTAAATGGAAATAGGAAACAGTATGATGGGCTAAACGGAACAAAAATATAATAATTACTAGGAAACAGAAAATATAAATAGATACATATAACATATTTACATAAACATATATTAATAAACACATAATAGACTATACATATACATACATGGCACATATAATAAACAAAATATTTAAGCAAAGTATCTAACCAAGTATACTAATAAACAAAATATCTAAGCAAGTAAGTAAGGTCAGTGTGGGGAAGATCGGCATACTATTCTATAATTCAAGTTTGATTGGATTTATTGAAAAAGGTATTATTTGTAGAGCAACTCGTGTAATCGGCTATGATAGATAATTTACTTGGTTATATATAAAAAACTAGAAATATTAGACAGCGCCATTAGTTTTTATATAAAATCGTTTTTTAAAACTTAGCGGGCAGACGGTCTTTCCGTGCAGTTTTAAGGTAAGTCCGTCTGGTAATGAATAAATGTATTATCAGTTATAAATCGTAAGCCTATACGTATGAAATCAGATTCAGACGGTGAATCATCAATGCCGTTCAAATATGTATCTTACGGATTTGTAATTACAGCTGACATTACAAAGCTAAGATATCAATATTTTTTTGAAGGGAAGACCGGCATAGTTCTTTTGACAGCAGTTGTAAACATTTTGTGGTGTGCCCATAAATATTATAATGCCAATTAGGAAATGAAATTTTTTATTGTTAATTGGGTACATATCAAAAATAAGAGATCACTTTATTCAGTCTATTTAGTTTTCAAAATCAATCTTCGGTGTTCCAGTACCTACAATAGTACTAAAATATTTATATTTTAACTTAATTAAAATTAACATTATTCGCTCAATATCTTTAAAAATAACCTTATCTTTAAATCACATTAAAATGCTTATAAAAATAGAAAATATATCTAAGTTATGCATTTTTAATGTCTATTCGTTAAAACTTGTAACGTAAACTTTACTAGCTTAATCTAAACTAACGACTCTAATAAAAATACCCGTAAGTATTTGCACATTATAGAAAACATGCATAACTATGTATATTTTCAAAACAAAAAAACGTATTTATTTCAACAATTTAATATTATAGTAATATGCTTTCTCTTTAGAATACTTATCTATATTCTATATTAATATTATAAATGCGAAAGTTTGGATGTTTGGATGTATGTTTGGATGGATGTTTGTTACTCAATCACGCAAAAACGACTGAACGGATTTGAATGAAATTTGGCATACAGATAAATGATAACCTGGAATAGCACATAGGCTACTTTTTATCCCGAAAAAATTAGGTGATCCCGCGGAATTTGCAAAAAACTTTTATAATGCAGCGGGCTGCACGCTGCAGCTAAAATTTATATAAAAATACCTTTAGTGTACGAGTGCACTTATTCTTTCATTTTAAATTGGGTACATATCGAAAATAAGAGATCAGTTTATTCAGTCTATTTAGTTTTCAAAATCAATCTTCGGTGTTCCAGTACTTACAATAGTACTAAAATATTTATATTTTAACTTAATTGAAATTAACATTATTCGCTCAATATCTTTAAAAATAACCTTATCTTTAAATCACATTAAAATGCTTATAAAAATAGAAAATATATCTTGGTTATGCATTTTTAATGTCTATTCGTTAAAACTTGTAACTTAAACTTTACTAGCTTAATCTAAACTAACGACTCTAATAAAAATACCCGTAAGTATTTGCACATTATAGAAAACATGCATAACTATGTATATTTTCAAAACAAAAAACGTATTTATTTCAACAATTAAATATTATAGTAATATGCTTTCTCTTTAGAATACTTATATTTATATAAAAATACCTATATTGCACGGGTGCACTTATTCTTTCATTTTAAATTGGGTACATATTGAAAATAAGAGATCAGTTTATTCAGTAGATTTAGTTTTCAAAATCAGTCTTCGGTATTCGAGTACCTACAATAGTATAAAAATATTTATATTTTAATTAAAATTAACACTATTCGCTTAATATCTTTAAAATAGCCTTATCTTTAAATCACATTAAAATGCTTATAAAACCCCCGTGTTTTTAAAAAGAGAAAATATATCTTAGTTATGCATTTTTAATGTCTATTCGTTAAAACTTGTAACGTAAACTTTTAGTAGCTTAATCTAAAAAAACGACTCTAATAAAATACCCTTAAGTAATAAAATACACATTATAGAAAACATGCATAACTATGTATATTTTCAAAACAGCAAAACATATTTATTTCAAAAATATAATATTACTTATAATAATATGCTTTCTCTTTAGAGTACTTATATTTATATGAAAATATGTATAGTGTACGGGTGCACTTATTCTTCTATTTTAAAAAACAATAAAAAGTTACCACATAAAAATTAACTTGTAATATAAGTGCTTATTTATTTTAAGTATATTTAGCATAATTTGGCTAGCAAAACCCTGCATCCTGAGGCAAGAACTTACAGGTAAAATGAAAAAAAGATTAACAAATAAAATTAACATGAAAAATAAACTGAGTCTGCATCGTTAGACAATAACAAGTTTTTTGGATCGCTTGGGTCCTGGGTCAGAGAAATTTTTTTTACAACAGATAAGCTTGGTACATCATCACGGTCTATTTTTTTCGTCAATATAAACGTTAACGGTTTTTTCACAGTCTTGTAAAATCTTACTGTGTAATAGAACTCATTGTCGTCGTCACCAGATTTAAATCCTTCTATATAGCCTATATAGTATGTCCATTTCTTACGATTGAAGTATCGTACGAGTACATTATCGTTGACAATGTACTCGTACGGTACGACTTCTGCCTCTTTATCAAAAATTGCTTTGGCTTCTTCTCTATCCTCATAGCTTTCTGTTTCAAATTCGCAAGTATGTTTAACTTCTTTACTTTCTTCAGGTCTTTTTTGGTCGTCATTTTTCAATATCTCATCAGGACTAGAACTCATCGTCTCATTAAGGGTTAGCTCCAGAGATACGTCTTCACTGTTACAAATGTCAAAATCACTGTGGATACTTATGCAATCTGAAACACTTGTTGAGTCTTCTGAAGCTACTCTAACTTGCTTTTTCTTTCTAGATTTGATTATTGTTTTCTGTTGTTCTTCATTGGCACGACTTTTCTTGCCTACACCTTTTCCTTTATTTGAAATAAATTTTGATTGTAGTTGTTCTTTATTAGTACATGTTTTTGATATACCTGACGGACCAGGAATAGGTTTCATTGAATTATTAACTTTTTGTACTTTTCTTTTTGTCTGTTTTGGTTCTTTCTTTATATTTTTTATATTTTCTTCCATTTTACGCTTCAGAACATCGTCATGAGTTATGACTTCGGCTCCTGGTCCCATTTTATGTCGCTTAAATTTCGTGGTATTTCCAGCTTTAACCTTCATTAAAAGAAGTTCCTCAAAACTGACTATTCTTTCTTCTAATACTTGGATTTTTTGACTTTCATTAATTATATTCTCACTTTTTGGATCATAAATATATTTAGTTGTGGAAGGAGAAATAAAAGACGATTCCTGATTTTCATTACCATATAAATTTCCTTCAACTGGCTGTTGGTCATCATGCCTTTCATATGTTGCTAAGCATGCTATTCTTGTAATGCATTCAAGTGCTAATAAGCGCAAAGTTTTTGGGTCGCTTTTTGCAGAAGTGTTCTGTATTTCACTCTCATTAACAGGATATTCTTCCGGTGGAACTTGGTTGAGACTAGTTTGGGACTCTATTTGAGTATTTTTCCAATGTTCTAGCTGCAATGAGTCAAACAGTTTCTCTTCAACCACTTTTGGATTGAAAGGGGAAATTCCGGCTTTGCGGAAACCATTATTCAAAACCTTCGCATCAATTTGTGCCCAAACTAAGCCAATAAGCCTCGCAAACTCTTTTTTTGACAATGCTGTCCCGACATTCAACCGCTGCCATTGTACAAGCAATTGGTCCCAACGATCCTTGGATGATTTCATAACTGAAAGGTCAAGCGGCTGCAAGACGTGACTTGTATGCGCTGGTAGTTTAAGTATGGTTATATTTGCTTTGCGAGCTTCTTCATTTATATTCAATCCAACATGGGTCGCGTGGCCATCATAAATAAGCAAAACTGGACGCTCGTCCCCAATTGCAGGAAAAAAAGTTTTTTGAAGTACATTTCAAGAACATTACTTTCCATCCACCCATTTTTGGTAGCAGCGTAAGTTGTGTTAGGGTAAGCTTCAGGGGACACCCATGCATCCCACATGTGTTTCCCCTTGTAAATTATTAGCGGAGGCAGTTTATCTCCTTGCGCATTTGCTACTAATAATACAGTTGTATTTTCTTTGCCAGCTGAAGAGATGACTCTAGTGGCCGCGTGGCCTTTAAGTCCAACAATTTTAGTTTTTATAGGATCTTTGCAAAAGCTTGTTTCATCCATATTCCATATTGCGGATAGTTTATCAATTAGATTACAATTTTTTAAGGTCTTCTTTAATAAATCGAAATACGGGAACACGATGAAAGGATTTATAGCTTTATTTCTCGAGTATTCAACCGCTTGAGGTTTTTTCACACTAATATTATGCCTTTTTTTGAATGCAGAAAACCAGGAATTACCTGGTTTCCCATCTTTAAATGGCGTCAATATTTTATTTCTTTTTACATACTCTGCAACCGTTTCCAGAATTTCTGATTTGGTTAGTCCAAAGTCATATTTTTCCATGAGGTGAAGAGATGTTGTAATTTTTTTTTCTATTTCCCATGATAATGCAGTGTTTCTTCCTAATGAATTAGATTTAGTCCTTTTATTTTTTACATGGTCCATAATTGTCATCCTAGGTATTTGGAATTCTTTTGCAGACATGTAGCCGCTCAAAGATCCGTTTTTGACAGCTCGTACTGCAGCTTGTAGATTTTCTTTAGAATAGGAGGCTCTATTACTTTTCCTCTTATAATTGCTCACCATGGTGCTAACCTAATAATAGTGACACTCGTCGTCGGGATAGTGATCATAGATTGTAAATTGATAGCAGCCTCGGCACCAAAACCAATCCAGTAATAACAAACTTTGTATATTGCTTTCATGAATTCTAAAGTGGTGTGGTGACAGTCTGGTTTGCTGTTGCAATTATAACAACTATTTGCAAGTATAAAGTGTGTAATTAGCCAAGGCCACTTTTTATCAGACAGTAATTCAAAATCAACTCTTTCTAAAAAATGGTCGACATCTAAAAAATCAGGCATCCTGCATGGCTTGTACTGTTCTGAAAAGAAAAGAAATGTACTTACTTAAGTAAAATTTAAATGTCACAGCCACCTTATGAGTATCCATAAAAAATCATAGCTCTATACTTGGTTCTGTTAGCGAAACAAGCGTAAAATTTTATAGAAGAAAATTAGGTATTTATTGTTAAGTATATTTCGTTTGTCTAAGGCCTCTTTTACTATTGTTATTTAATTTCATCCAAATCTATTGTTAGTGGAAAAATTATTCAGACATTTAAATACATTTAAAATAGTAGTAGCAACACTGGAGACAAGACTGGGAGCTGGCGACGAATTTCGGGAAGGTCCTTTTAGTTGATTGGAATTGCGAAAATATATAATTTCATCAAAGGGCGATACCGAGCATGCGAGTCTGGCAGAACGTTGGCGGTTATTTCACTACTGTGTAGTATACAACATTTGCAAAAAATAAACCAAAAAAGTTATTTTTAGCAACTTGATTTTTATTTCATCTTTTAATGAAGTTTTTTAGAATTTGAAAAAAAATATGCAAGACATTTTTGTCGGTTTTAAAGTATTTCCAGATGTTGTGTGCAATTTAAATGTTAAATAAATAAATGTAAAATAAATTTGTTGGTAACTTTTGTAAAATGTGAATTTTGAAAAGGTGTCTGGAAGTAATTTAAAACCGACAAATATGTCTGGCATATTTTTTTTCGAATTCTAAAAAAACCTCATTAAAAGATTAAATAAAAATCAAGTTGCTAAAAATACCTTTTATGCGATTTTTTTTCCAAATGTATACTGTGCAGTAGTGAAATAACCGCAATCGTTTTGCCAGACTCGCAGGCTCGGTATCGCCATTAGACGAATTTATATATGTTCGCCGTGTTGGTCTCGGCCTCCTTTGAAGAATAGGTCAACTGCCGTTCTGCCAGGCAGGTCGTAAAAGGCGACCGATTGGCTATCGAGTCACTAACATCGTGGCTACTAGGTGGTAGAGTTCTGCATTGTCTCGCCTGGGTCTGGTACCACCGCCTTACCTATTCCTGCCGCAATAACGTCAGTGCTTGTTGCTGTCGTGTTCCGGTTTGGAGGGTAAGGTAGCCGGTAAACTTATGCATGTGGCATTAGACCTCGCCACAAGATAGGTGACTCTTTCCATCAGGAGACCCATCTGCTTGTTTGCTATCTTATGATATAAAAAAAAGAAAAAAAAATTCCAGTCTGCTAAAAGGACCTTCCCAAAATTCGTTGCCAGCTCTTGGACCATTAATTTAAACCAGTTAGATTGATGACACGAACTAATTACAATGTAATACAAAATCCTTTATAGTAGTAATTATAGTCTTGCATCAACTAAGCTCTGCTGTAAAGGTTTACATATACATCATATCTGGAATGAGGCAAGATCGGCATATGAAGGACTTCCCTTTAGATCGTAGACGATCTTGCATTATCTATTACATTTTAAGGTTAGAAACTTCACAAAAGTATAAAAACGAAATTAAAGCGATATTCCTAAATTCAATTTAGTGAATATATTTGTAGGTCAATAAATTACTTACGTGATCCGAGAAACTTTCAAACCTCCTTCAAATTGCCACTTAAAAATTAAAATCCCGTACCAGTTGACCTCTGCAGTCTGAAGCTCAAAAACAGGAAAAAAAATGGCGGACCTATAACTTCTCAACAAGCCGTACTAGCGACATCTATGAAAATTAGTTCGGACTAGCGTGATGAATACATTTTTATCGACAGAGACGTAAGGCACGCGCTATTCAAAAACAAATGTTATTGCCACCAGACGGTCTTTTAGCCCAGACGGTCTTCCCGACATTGACCTTATTCTTAATTTCTAAGCAGGTTGCACGTGAATTGCGCTCCATTTTTTCAATTTTATTTTCCAAAGACCTTAGATATTCATTTTTTTTCGAATTTTCAGCTTTAAGGTCAATTATCTGGCTTTCAAAGGTACATTTTTCGTTTAAAAAATTCAAACTAGCTTTTATGTCATTATTTTGTGCCTTAAGCTCTTCAACTGAGGAAAATTAATTTTTCTAATTGATGATTATGCGATTCTTTGTAATCAGCAAATAAATTTTTCATCTCGGTCATATATGAGGAGATTAACGAATCTAAAGTTTCTGTTCTCTTCCTTTTTGGGCGGCGCGACACATTTTTATCGTCTGGGCAAGCATCGGGTGCCGAAGAGCTACAAAAGTCCTGTTCAGATGAACTAGTTTTAACAACGTAACTGAACCCGGAAGTGCGGGCGGATGCGAATGACATCCGTCACGTTCGTGCGGAACTGCAGGTGAGTTAGGTAGCGTACGTTTCAAAGGCATGATTCAAATATTAAAGTACCAGGCGACTATAGGTTCACAGGAACTGATATAAGCGTAGGGGTCTTCCAATCTCGTCACCGATCGAGAGTTTAGTACAATATGAGAAACCGTCCAGTTATCGTTGACCTCTGATACTCTGTAAAGTAGATGCAGTCGTCTGTTGTCGAGTATCTTATGCGGTATGCACTCCTATTATTCACACTGAATTTAATTTTAAATATGTTTTTAATTATGCGTAAAAATAATATTTAGTTACAGTAAATAGTAAAAAAATAGTATTTAGTTATAGTAAATAGTAGGCAATTTATTTTTGTTAAATATGGAATATGTTTAATGTGTGAAACCGAACGTTCTACGAATTTTAAATCGAGTGAAATGAGATTGTTAATTGAATTGGTAGCGAATCATTGCACAAAAATGGAATATAAAAAACAATATATCGAGGGTTTAGTACGGTTTACTTATTTTAATTGAATTATTATAAATTATGATAATAACGGCTACTATTTAAGCATCTTCACCACTCTCAACTTCATCAACTGCTGGTTCAGGTAATTTGTCAACAATATGGTTGCCCGTTTTTAAGTTAAAAAACCAACCATGAAGCTCGTCAGGTATATAATGCGTCTATTACAAAGAGTAATTAGATATTTTTTTAGCTTCGCTAATTTGCAGCTGTTCTTTGTAGAGATGATTTAATTGGTCCGGAAATTGAAGATCAAGAGCTACTAAATCACTAAATCACTAAATCAGCAGATCGCTTCTTTTTTCGCGTAGAATAGGCGTGATTCAAAGTACTTTTCGACGTGGAAATGGACGAATTTTCTCGAATATCGATGACATTAAAATTGTCGCTCATATCATAACTGAAAAATATTTTCTTGTCTTCTCCTTTTACGTATCTTATACGCTTTATCTTTAACCACTGAACCTATTTTTCTGTTTCATCTTTCGTTCTATTTTTATAATAGTAGTTGCAAAATGCTTTAGGTCAAAAAAATCGTCAAATTTAAATTCTTTTACTCTGTATGGTTCTCTTGTTATTTTCTTCGCATCGACTCGCATTAATACTAAAAAATAATAAAAACTAGTTAAATTTACGCAAAAACATCCACATTCGCGGTGAACACTTTTAGTGAACTAAATTACTGACGATGGACCTGTCAAAACATGTTTAGACCGTGTATTACTTTCTGCACTAAGTGATTTAATAATAAAGTATAGCTTAACAGTCATTTATTCGCTTATGCATGTCAACAATACGATAGGAATTTTAAGAACTTGGTACATGTAAAACGTGATTATACCTAGTTTTAGTATAAAAATGCTTATTTTTTTAAATATTTTCTTGCCTCTTGGATTAAATGATTAATGGCACTTGTGTTGGAAGTCCCTTGGTCACAAATGGTGGATAATAAAGTGAATTCGATTGACAGTAGAGATGTCGAAAATGAAAAAAAAAACGTTATATCGATATTTAAGCATCGGTACATCGAATAAATCTCAATAAACACGAAAGTATTTTACGAGTATTCCTTTGTATTAGACAAAATTACAAAAATATCAAGAACTAAAAGGCTATCTTCTAACTTTAAGACCTATTTAAGATATCAAACAAAAAAAAAATCAGACAAACCAGTATTTGTCCGGCAGTGAAGTAGAATAATTCTGTTTTTTTTTTCTATAATTCTGTTTGTATAATTGTTAGGAACCGCCAGATTTACGGCAGAAGCTACTCTTTCTGACGGTACAGAAGCCGTAGGTATCAAGTATCTAAGTGCTAAATTTGAAAGAACTGGGTTATAATGTCTTGTGTCAAACCAACATTTCATAGGCTTTTCTTTACGGGATAGATTTGGAGCATCGAGGAACTGTTTCAACTTGTTCGGCATTCCGTCGCTTCGAGAGGCTGCATTAGCTGCATTGTTGCTAGCTACAGCAACTAGAAGCTTTTCTTGGCGAGACCAAAGTGACTCTAATTCTCACGTTAAAGAATCTTGAGCTTCAGAAGTTGTGCTAGCATTGAAATTCGGTGAAAGCTGTCCTTGTCGCCAGTGTTCTGCGCGAGTTTCCTCTGATAGTTCACTTATGGCTTTTGAAACAACCAGTGGGGAACTGAAGTGCATACGCTTGAAACGCGGATCTAATATCGTAGCTTTTGCCAAGTATAAATTTTCCTCCAGGGGCCTTAGTCGTGTAGTAACTCCTTGCAACAAACTCGTTTTTACGGCAATACCTAATAATGTTGAGGGTCTTTCGTGTTCCAGTCCTTGCGCCAGCAAATTAGTAATTGGTATTCCTAAACTAGCACTCACGTGATAATCGCCACTTATGTCTTCAGTGGCCAGCTTAAATGGTGTAAGCAGTGTTATTAGCTCTCGGATTACATTCAACTGCGATGATTTTAGCATATCTGGCGCATTCCTTCTACCAGATAGAATTTTAGCCACTATAGCTGCTAGTTTGCTAAATCTCTCTAACATATCTAGGCACGAATTCTGACCGTCTGGACGAGCGTAAGCACTTCCCCTTCTTTTTTTGAAGACTCTGTTGTTCTGCTCTTAATTCATCCATAGCACTGACTGATTGCTTAAAATATGTCACAGTATATTTGACTTGATTTGCAAGTTCCAGAACAGATGAATTATCTTTCATCAATGTGACATCTACTATCAAATTAATCAAGTGTGCCATACAAGGGATTCTCTTTTTGTCCCCCAAGAATTTCTTCACTGCCGATACCATATTACTATCACCATTTGTGGTCATTGAATGGATACTTGTCTTTTCTATTGAAAACTCCTTTAAAATATCTTCAAAACATTCTCGAATATAATCAGTTGTATGTGCCTATAGGAAAAAACAGAAATTGTTAATTTCCCCATAAAAAATTAAACACACATTTTTTGTCGATACGGCTAATGTTTTTGATATATATATATATAAAAAAATCCACTTATACAGTTTACTTACTTGATACATCTTCTACGCTGTAAGTGTCACTGTTTCTAGTTCCGGAACAGAGTTTTCTGAGACATTAAAAAATACGCTGTCATCGCTAGAAAACTCCTTGCCGAGTTAGTGAGTGTTAATATGCCACTTGTCAATGCTATATTTTCAGTCTCAGTTAGTTTATTTTTTAAGATAGCTTTCGTAGTGGTATACCGATGTTCGACTAAGTAGGTTACCTACAATGAATAATGAACAAGTTGAAAATAGGCAAAATAAACATAAATAAAATATTTTAGCTTGATTACTATAGTTCGCGAAGGAAACTTGTAGCGTGGACAAATAGCGTGCGTGAATTTTTGCAATCCAGGTTTTTCTACGCAGGAAAAAGTCATGTTATTTTCTTTACAAACCATTTAAATTTATGCTTGATTTATTTCATTCGTTTTTTGACCTCCAGCTGTAATAATAAATTGAAAATAGAAGTAAAGAATAAAAAGCTATAAAAATATCAAAAAAGAGCAACAAAATTAGAAAATTACCTTCGTAGCTTGAATTTTTATTTAATTTATCCATGAGAGTTGATTGTTTTGTTATGTGTTTTATGCTGATTATTTTGAACGGAAATAGATGATTCACTCTGAAAAAAATATCCAAGTGGAATTTATCGATATATCGATACTTTATGGAAACTTCACATCACTCATTACTGAGACTGACTTAGCACTTATAACTTATTTAGATTAGTTATGCTTACATAATTTACATTATAATTTTCGTGGCTGGTTGTACTGGTTGTAGACAAATTTGCTTCCGCTGCATTTTCATTTTCGGCGTTATAAGAAATGTAAGATAAACTAGATGAAGTTGAAGAGATAGGTGAGCAAGTTCCGAATGACAGTCTTCGTTGTTGTTCCAAAGCGAGTTTTTTAATTTTAAGTTCCGAATCCAAGATCGACTTGCCGTTAGCATTTTTAAAGTCTGAGAATGCATGGTAATGCTTGTTTCGTAAATGTGCTGCTAAATTTGTTGTATTTTAGCCGCCGTGTTGGTCCCGGCCTCCTTTGTAGAATAGGCCAACTGCCGTTCTGCCAGGCAGGTCGTAAAAGGCGACCGATTGGCTATCGAGTCACTAACATCGTGGCTACTAGGTGGTAGAGTTCTGCATTGTCTCGCCCGGGTCTGGTACCACCGCCTTATCTATTCCTGCCGCAATAGCGTCAGTGCTTGTCGCTGTCGTGTTCCGGTTTGGAGGGTAAGGTAGCCGGTAAACTTATGCATGTGGCATAAGACCTCGCCACAAGATAGCAACGCACCATTAACATCTTTGGTGTCTATAGGCGATGGTTGACTCTTCCCATCAGGAGACCCATCTGCTTGTTTGCTATCTTATAATATAAAAAAAAAAAAAAAAAATTACCACTAGTTTTATAATGTAAACATTACAACGCACAAATTACAAGTAACATTATCTTTATTGGCTTTTTAGAAAAAATCCACACGGCACTACTCTTGACCGATGACATAATTCACGTCGCGAAATACAAATTCCAAATAAAAAAGTAAACAATTCACGAGATTGAATTGAGGTTGTTAAGGTACTGACAATATTCGCAAAATGGCGGCAAAAAATATACATGCATGTTGCAACGTAAACAAAATATAATAGCCCCTTTTCACATTGGGCTATGATGGCCCAATTAAGGCATGCACGATCATGTAGAGGGCATAAATGTCTGTGATGGGCCATCATTGCGTATGACCGGGCGCAATCACCATGGTGTCGGTGCATCAAAGGAATGTTGGCCCATGATTGCGTGCGCGACCACACATTCGCTGATTAATCAGTACGTTGTTGTATCTGGTACAGTATAAATATACGAGCTCGGAGGTGTGAAGTATCGCGGAAATTGAATTTTCGCGGGTTACGTATATTCGAATTTCGATTTTTTGTGGTGTTTTATTTTCGATAGACATCATAACATAACAGTAGACAGTAAATGAGCGTTCATGAGACATGATTGTGTGAAGAGTTGAACGACCATGGCGGCGATGTTGGACGAGCATTTGTTGGGCCATCATGGCCCATTGTGAAGAGGAACCATAATACTCAACAGTCATAGATGAAAAAAGAAAAAATATAGTTTTTTTTTGTTCGTTCCTATCTTCTGCAGTTTCGGATTTCAGTGAATTCAGTGCCATAAGAATTAAAACAATATCGTTTTGCGTTACAATTTTCGATACTGGATTTTTTATATCGATATTTCGATACATCGGATCAATATATATCGGTTAAAAATATCGATATATTGAATTAAAAATATCGATATATCGATACATCAATACTTTTTCAGCAAGCCTAATTGAATGTTTTTTTATAATGTTTCGACACCTCCTACGTAAAGTATCGTAAGTGCGTTTAATAAACTTCACAGTACAGCTGTTCAAAGATCCAAGCATTGTTTATAGGTGATTGTTCAGTGAGATGATAACCAATATTTATAAAAATTTGCAAGTGAATTACGGTATAGGTAGGTAATAATCCTGTGTAGTAGTTTAATTCATTTTTGTTTTTGAGAAAATTCAATTAAGATATTTTACGTCGACCATCATAACAAGTAAATTGTAGTATGTCATACTTACTCTGATTTACGTTGGACAGTTAACAAAACTATTTGAAGTATGTCATAGATACTATATTCTACTTCGAAAAAATGTGTTTATAATTATTGTAAATAATAGATAATACATTTTACTCTGTTAAAATTGTGTATATAAGGATATAGTAAATTTTTTAACCTTATTGTAATAGAAATAATCAAGGATATTTTTGGACAAGTAATAAAAAAACTTGAAAGTAACATTTTTATTGATAAAAACATCATTAGTATTCATATGAATTACAAAAAGCCTTTATCATAAACTTTTAAAGGCAACTTGGTACTATTCTCATTATAATTCTTTAAAATCTCTTACTTTGAGATCCACCAATACCTATAATAAACGTTGACTAAACATAAAAATTTTCTAGTAACAGAAATAAATATAACAATATCAATCCTTCTTATTTTAACAACTGTGATACTTTTTAGTTAGGCTATTAGTATAATCATTTTCAAGATGTAATAAAACTATGTATGGAATCAGTAACTATTGTTAAACTTTATAAATTTTGTTACACCTTGTACGTATTTACACACTAATGTTCTCTCTTAAAATCGTAAGTTTAAAATGTAAATAACACTATCAGACTCATTTAAATGGCACAAAAGATACATAAAATACTGTAAAATAAAATAGAATAAAAAATAATAATAATCAGTAGTCTCATCTTCGTGTAAAACTCTAGAGTTCCTAAACTAAGTGAGATCAAGATCAGAATCACAATCAATATCGGTTGTATTCACCGATGCGATATTTGTGAAGAAATCGTGATAACTACTAGGAATAATTCCAGAATTACACATATTAATTAAGTCGTCTTTTTTAGGTTTAGGAATTGGAAGGTTACTTTGGTATAATCGTTCAACTGACCCTGTATCTATTGAACATTGCCGCCTAGTATTTTTTTTACCGATAGAACATAATAATCATTACTTGCCATATCATATTTATAGTACAATTTATAGGGATTTTCAGATTTTACAAAAATTTCTTTAATTTTGTTCCATTGTACCTTATTTCCATTATCACTCTTGATCCAATTCCCTTGTAACAACGACTTAAAACTTGAAAAATTTGTGTACTGCATTTCTTCCACTATATAAGGTTTACCGTCTTGTTTAGCCCAACGTACCAAACAGTACCACTCCTGTGGAGTGTAAATAAGTTTGTTTTTGGCGGATCTTTCTATTAAGGCATGGACGCTATCACCTTCATTTTGGGTGTGTCCAACTTCTAAAAAACAATGACGAATCGAAACCTGACAAGTAGCGGCAGCATACATATACATCGCATAAACTATGCGATTGCGATTTTGGCCCACACAATTATCGGACCAAAACCTAAATTCGTTTGTGCCTAAGTTCTTATGTTTTGAAATAAATTTAATCAAACAGCTGGAAACCTCATTAGCCCCTCTTTTACCTTGGCCTTCGTACCACATGAAGCAAGTACCTTCTTTATCCACTAGATTAAAAACAGTGAAGTTAAATATTGACAATTTACGTTTATAATAAAGAATACTCAAATTACCGTGTGGAGCATTAAGTACTTTCTGAAAATCGAACGTAGCTGTTAATATTTTTCCGTCCGAGGTTTTGGCTGCTTCTTTATCCAACAACTTTCTTTTACGTGCCAGATCTTTATTGCGCAGATGAGATTCATAAAGCTGTGTTTCAACTAATGTTGGTGTAGATTTGTTTTTATAAATGTGGCATTTGTCGCATTGATCCTTCTTAGGAACGTAAAAACTCAGCTTAAAACGTTCGTTAACAATATCACGATATTGCCTTTCAGTATGAGCTATAGAGGAGTACACTTGATCGTCAAACCATTCTTTGTATAAATCAAACAAGCGATGAAAATTTAAATCACCATCTAAATAAAGCTTATCACTTCTACTTCGTGTATAATGAGATTCCACGGGTTGAATGGATTTGATGTGATCACACACACTTTTAATAACGTCGTCGGTTATCACCTTACGATGATTATCATGGCGTCCTCGCTGATCGATTTCTATCAAACCACTAGTAACATCTAGCTTTTCCAAAGCAGTGTAGACAAATTGTTCACTAATAGAGAAAGTATTTAAAAATGTCTTCTTACAAACAACCATAAATTCGTCTTCACTGCCTCTGTTCGCTTTCAGTCTATAAACTAAAGTAAAATTACGCCTTGATACCGTATCAGTAAAAACCCTACGTTTTTTTTGTTTCAACACCAAGTAAGCAATAAAAGCCCATTGCTTCTCCCTGTTGCCTAAATTCCAGAATTGATTAAAAATGGTTAATCTTTCATCGCTACTAATTTTCGAAGAACATTTTTGTCTACAATTCTCCGCACACATCGGTTTTAATGATTTCGCACACCTAGTGATACCATTGCGACTCTTATATTCCTTGCCTACATTTCTTAGCTTCTTCCTCTTATTATCAATCCAATTTGCAACATGACGACTTCTAACATTACCTATATCCTTTCGAGAAATCTTCTTTCGTTTTCTAGAACAACTCGGCGTCGATTCGGAAAATGGAGAAAACGGGGTGTTCGCTTGGGGTGTTGATAGTAGATCGGTAGTGGATGAAATGACTGAATATGGTTCTTGTATAGCATTCTCAATATACCAAGGACAAAAGTAGTTACTACAATCATAGTCTAAATGGTTTGTAGTACAGTCTGGAGATGGAATGGGTGTGTTATTTTCATCGGACCGGTTACTACTATCCTCAAATGATTCTAAAAATAATAAATCGTTAAGTTATTATAGTGAACCTATAAATTACATAATTTATTACTGTTATTTTTATATACATACGAGGAAATGGACATGTTTCCCCTTCTTGTGTCCCGTTTCCTTCTATATCAGAAATTTTGAGTACATCTTCGGAATGTATATCAATATTTTGATTGATTTCTGATATCTGACCTAAAAAAAATTGACGATTTTATCTAATTACGAGTGCCAAGATATTTATTACAATGTAATAGTACATAAATAGACACCAAGTATCAATTTTTATGATAAAAAACGTACTTCTTGGCGAATTTGTGGTACCTACCATAATGGACGTTACTGGCATCTTCTTCTGAATCAGACAAAAAACTCATCATTTGGTTAATGGCACTCATATCTGCATCCGATGGCATTGGTGATTCTGGAAAAAGAAAATGTAATTTGTTAAATTTAAAGGTTTATTGACACGTATATTGTAGTAAGTTATATAACTTAACAAAGTAATCTATAGGAAGTAGTACATACGATACAAAAACCATATAAAACACCAACGTAAAACATCGTATGTACATGTTCCGACATAATTTTTAATTCTGTTCCAGTGTAAAATATCTTATTTAATACATACAATATTTTTTTTACAAGTAAAAACAACGTAGAGTATAGTAACTGTAACATACGATATTTTACATCGCTAAATATTATTATGTTTATTTATTAAACACTAATAAAAGAATTACTACAAATAACAAAACAGAATAATTCATACCTTCATTTCTCTCAGGTTCTTCAATTGCAGGCATTGTTTTAAATATAATATTATTGTTTTCATAATTTAAATTTTCAACGGTCCCTTTTCCTCGTTTTGTATCATTATTAAACATGTTGTCTTTTGTTATGAGATTAAGAATAATTTGTGCTCTAGATGACATTTTAAATTATTTTTTACGTATAACAGCACTTTAAATTCTTTTTTTCAACATAACAACATTAAAACAACAAAAATATAGAAATGCATTCGCCGCGTGGCGAGCGCGAGTCTCCCCCGCGTGTTCTGTCGCTACTGATAGATACGAGGCGTCCGCGCGGATCGAGCGCCCCCCTGCCCCCGCGCATTGTATCGTTAGTACTGTATACGATTTTATACTTGGACAAAAGTGAATATACGCTATTTTGCAGTCTAATAAGGCCTTCTCTTAGAAATACTGAAATTTTAATAGTTGCAGACGTTAGTCCACATATTTAGAAGTATAAAAATGAAGAAAAGTGAAAAATCTAAATTTGTTGATTACGATACTTTACGTAGGAGGTGTCGGTTTGATATTGTCACTGACAACACATTTTTTGGTGTACTCACTAATCAAAATGAATAAGAAATGGGCTGCTTATAATTTTTTGTTATACCCCTAATAAAAAACCAAAACATAGGTCAGAAATTCTTTTAATATTCCAGAACGATTTATAAATCCAGATATTCTGTCTCTCTTATGATTATAGTGAAAATGTGGGGTAATTGGCATTTTATCATCAGGTTTCATTTTCTGAACTTGTTTAGATAATCGTTCAAAAATAAAGGAGATGGCAAAACATTTATTAACTACGTGTAAGCTTTTGGTCCTAATTTGTAAACACTATGAGCCATGATTTTTTCTTCTTCTGTAAATCTCCTTGCCATTTTCGTTTTATCTATTTCCCTTAATTGCATCGGAGTCAAAATTTAGTCAATTTATTAAACTTATTAAAATATTTGCAAAAGTTGCATTGGTAGAAACATTGATATAAAAAACCAAAGATACACAATCAGTGTCTCAAAAACGCCCTCTAAAAATGAGCACACACTTTTAAATTGTGCGCTTATTTCATATAGAATCGCGTCGGTCGGGACACTGTCAATTTTGTTTCTTTTTTATATATTGTTTTGTAAAAACAACCATATATCCTGCGCTTAAGGTTGGATATGCAAAAATATATGTTTTTGCCATATCTATAACTACCTAAATAAAATTAACGACACTTTTGAGTGTCAGTTATGTTCGGGATGTGCATCTTGGGTTTTGTATACCAATGGGGAGAAAGCTTTAGAGCTTTCTTTAATCTCATCTTGTATGACTTATTTTTAATATTTAGCTTTTTAATTTCCTTTGCCGATTTTATTAATTCCTTTTTTTCGTTGCTTAACACTTTACATATGAAAAAGTATTTTTTTTTTTGGTTTGTTATTGGTTAAATATTTTATCTTTTTAAGTGTATATACTTTTTATATACTCCTAATAGTTTAATATGATACAGATGTGAAGATCTCTTTGCTATACACATTTTCTCCATGTCAGTCGTTATCAATATATCTTAATCATTTTTAGGTTTTTTTCTATATTAAAAAATCCCAGGTAGTTCTTCTTATGGAGAAATAACAATTGCCTATGAACTTCAAAACTGTAAATCGTTCATTCCCTGATATCAATAGATATGTGGCAAGGGTTTAATGTGTATGAATAAGTTTATTGGTCATTTTAAACAAGAAAAAAACATGAAATTGACTGATCAATAGCCGCGTCCAGACCGGCTGAGCGCCGCTCGCGAGCCGCGCTCAAACTTCCTGCTCGCGAGCCGCGGCACCCGAGCTAATTTGTAAAAAGTTCCGAGCCGGGCTCGCGAGCCAAGGTGAGCCGGTTTGAGCATTTAGTTTCTCTCCGTGTAGCGATGGAAAACCACGTATTATTAGGTGCTACGGCGCTTATGTTGTCTGGATATATAATAAAAAAAAGAAAAGAGAAACGAAAAGTCTGGATTAAAAAATTGTACCAAAACCGAAACCAATACGGCAACAGTTTGTTAAAGGAACTAACAATCGACCATTCAGTCTCAAATTTTACACGCATGTCTGCGGGAGACATTGAATATTTGTGCTCCTTAGTGGCTATGAAAATAAAAAAATGTGACACTAACTACAGAGAAGCAATAACTGTATCCGAAAGAGTGCTAATAACATTGAGATATTTGGCAACAGGAGACTCCTATACCAGTCTTCAATATCTTTTTAGAGTATCGAAACAATCTATATCAACTATAGTTCCAGGAACGTGTGATGCAATTATAGACGCCCTCAGTGATTACGTTAAGGTAAATAAAAAGTCATGGTAACTAATCAATCAAATTATTTATTTATCTGCCTCATATTTAAATTATACATTAAATGACGGAGCTGTCACCAAAATTAAAGTCTGATGTTTCTGTAGTAGTAGCAGGACTAAATTGTGTGTTCTGCAGATTTTCAGCGGAAGTTATGGTTGAAGATGTAGTGGGTGGCTGTGTGTAATATCCTGGTCAATACATCTGATATTTTCCCATGTCCGCTTCGTGAATAATAGTATTAATAGCATTTTTTACACATGATTGAGTGTAAGGATCATATTTTCTGAGTTCATGTGCAATATGATTACCGAATGCTACACATGGATCATTTATGGAAGTTGAACTTTTCTCAATTATGGCAAAAGTGTCCTTCAATATATTGTCAATAGAATCATTTTGTGCATTCGTATTCAGCCGTCTTTTCTTTCGCGATGGTTGAGGCGATAGTAATGGTTGTTTTGACGATGGCAGTGGTTGTTGTGGAGATGGCAATGGTTGTTGTGGCGATGGCAATGGTTGTTGTGGCGATGGCGATGGTTCTTGTAGCGTTGGCGTGGGTTCTTGTGGGGATGGCTCGGGTTGTTGTGGCGATGGCGTAGACTGTTGTGACGGTCCTGGTTTTTGAGAAGGATTGCTCTGTAAAAATTATGTTTGTTTTGTTATTTGCAGACACCGTCCACAGAAGAAGAATGGCTAGCAGTATCAAATGAATTTGAAATAAAATGGAACTTCCCACATGTTATAGGGGCTATGGACGGGAAACACATAACTCTTCAAAGACCCATCAATATAAATACTGATTATGACAACTACAAGAATTTTCCTAGTATAGTGCTCTTCGCTCTCGTGGATGCTAATTACAAATTCTTGTTTGTTAATGTCGGAAGTAAAGGGCGTATTTCCGACGGCGGAGTTTTTAAAAGTACGATTTTATATCGAAAATTAGAAAACGGTCAACTGAACATTCCTGAAGCGCAGATACTACAAATACCGTACATAATGAAAATACCATATTTCATATTGGGCGACAAAGCTTTTATGCTTAACAAATATACTATGAAACCATTTGAAGGTAATCCAGAGGCGGGTTCCAAAGAAAGAGTGTTTAATTACAGACTTAGCAGAGCTCGCAGAGTCGTTGAAAATGCCTTTGGTATTTTAAGTTCAGTCTACAGAGTCATTAGGAAACCTATCCTCCTAGAGCCAGAAGAAGCTACAAAAGTGGTCTTAGCAACAGTGTATTTATATAATTACTTACGAAGAAATAACTATTCTATTCCACCAGAATATTATGATAGAGAAGTGGATGGTTCATTTATTCCTGGTCAATGGAGAAACAATATTCCATCTACAACACTATTACCTCTAACGGCCATTCCGCGCAGAGGCACTGTTAGTGCTAAAGATATTCGTCTACATTTAGCAACACATTTTGTAACAAACGGAATAATTCCATGGCAGGATCAATATTAATGTTCTAATTTTGAAAATAAACATAAATAAAGTACTTACGTTATCTATTCCGCCTTCTTTTGTGATTCCTGTGTCATCTTTATTGGACATAAAGTCAAAATATTTGAAACCAAACCACTTCGATATATAAATTTCGTCAGCGCCTGTAACAAATATGTAGACGTTATAGGTATTTTTCGTTTCCTAGTGTGTCCTATAGTAAATGTTGTTTATATGGACATTTGACAATGTGATTAATTAATCTAACATTCAATATAATTAAATAAATAAAAGAATCTTTACCTGAACCAGTGATATAACTTTTTCTCTGCTTTGACTTTTCGCGTCGGTATGAACCTGTCAATGAGTCAAGTTTCTTTTTCTACTCGGGTACAGGTAACTTCATTTCATTAGAGATCTTCCTCCAGCAATCTTCTCGCTTACTTTTATTTAAATGATCTGGATCTTTCGAATCCCATAACATTTTGAAACTTCCGTAAAGTTGTATTAAGCGAATACTGTCTTCTTTATCCATTTTATTCACTGGCTCGCGAGTGTCTTTACGTCCGTCTACACCGAGCGAGCAGCTCAGACTGAGCCGCCTTTGAGCATCGGCAAAAACCGACAACGCATGGCTCGGGGCCGAGCGGCGCTCGGGCGAGCCAACGTGCGCCCGAGGAAGCCCGAGCGCCGTCCACACCGGCCGAACTATTGGCTCGCGAGCCAGACTCGCGGGCAGCGCTCGGCCGGTCTGGACGCGGCTAATGATGCAATTGCAGAAATATGTAAAGTGAGTGTACAAAACCTGGGCAAGCCCTTGCAGGACTCTCCAGAAGATGCTTCGGTTGCGAAGTGAAACGTGCGTTGAGTACATAACTTGTGTGCCTTTGCTTCTGACGTGGAAGAAAGTGTCGTGGAAGTGGGTGGACTAATTGTGCCGCTGTGGTCTTCTATAATTTGAGACTTTGGATAAGTTTGCCCTATTCCTTACACTACCTTTCATTTCTGTTGCATCACAGCAGTCCCATGTAACATTTCGCGGAAAATTTGCAAAAGTGAGGCAGTTCATTTATTCTCCAAAAGAGGCTGGGATCAATACAGTGTAGTAAATATATTATAGTGTAAACACTTACTTGTATTACTAGTTCTTGCTCAAGGGCAAGTAATTCAGATGAAAGGATGATATTGGCAGAAGAATTGCTGATTGGTTTATTTGTTATATTTATAACTGGTGTTTTTATCCATGAAAGTTTCTAGAAATTATATAAAAATATTGAGCCATGTATCAAATACTAAGATAAATCAATAAACCAATTCTAGTTAGTATTGGTTATATTATGTCTGCATATTCATTGTTTAATTACTTACTATATAGTTAGAAACGTATTTAAGAGACTTGATTAATTAAACATATTGCAAAATATTTATACCAATGCCTCAAAGATTCAAGTCATAGCATAAACAATATTGGAATTTTTCTTTTTATTGTGATATCAGTTAATAGAGTTGAATAGCCACCAGATAATAATAAAAGTTGTAATTTATATACATCTTAAAAAGTACAAGTGAATTTAGACTTTATGAATTTAAGAATATATTTTTTTAATTTTACTGCACGCCGTCGACGCTTCTTGTAATAAATTAAACTATCTTTTTGGATTCCATCATTGAGATCAATAAGATGTTGTGCTAGAGAGTTGTGCTTATATCATTTAATAATTTATTGGTCCATTTACACCAATTGTGTAACAAAAAATCTACTCGAAAAATCGAGTATGAATTTGACAAATTCTTTTTTATGGGAACTACGTATAATAAAATGAGAATTAACTATAATATAGTTAAGGTTTTACCTTAAATATAAGGTTTTACCTACCTAATAATCTAAACCGTTGAGGGTATAGGCGTTTATTCACTCACACTCACACACTCACTCACACGATATACAGTTAAAAGATAGGACACTTCAAATTATGACGAAACACAAGGTATAACCTAATTAACTTTTACAATTAACAAAATACGCTCGCAGCCGACGGGGGTATTAAATGATATTTTATCGCGGACACGGACTCGCTAGTTCGCTCAGTGTTAAGGTTCGGACTGGCGTGGCATTGGTTGACGGCGATGCGCCGCCTGCACATCGATGCGGCGGGCGACCGGTAGGCATATCATCTAACTTTTGCAGTTCGCCAGCGATCAGCGATGACTCTTAAACGTAATTAAAAAATCATCAAAAACGTCGATAATTGCTTGCTGGTCGCTAGATGCACTTTTTGCAATGTCACAGCGTCAAAACTAATCGAGCGGCAACGACTACCACTAATGTACAAGGCTGTTATCTCTTGCAATAACTAAACAATCACGATAATTTCGCATTGCGAGTTTACGTGATCACGCGGTTCTTAAACAATAGGCTCGGGCGGCTAGGTCTTAACTACTGGTTACCCGTGGCCATGCTTGTATAAATAAATAAATTATTATATAATGTTATTATAAACGTAAATATAATATATAGAACAATATATATATATATATATATATATATATATATATATATATATATATATATATATATATATATATATATTAATCTATATATTATATAATATAATATATATATATATATATATATATATATATATATATATATATATATATATATATATATATATATATATATATATATATATATATATATATATATATATATGATATTGAAATATATATTATAAACATTATATAAGATATTTGTACATATGAATTAATTACACATATTAAATAGTGTAGTGTGTTAATGCATATGTGTTGAGTTACCCACACAATATATAATTCATATATCGTATATAGTCATTTATATATTATGTAATAATATTATATTACGAATGTTCTCCAAATAATATTGATTCTTCCATCTTTAGATACGCATATTACCATGGAATAATAAATATGTTTTCAATTACTCAAATATAAAGCATTTGACTACACAATATAACAACCAAGCTTACTGTCATTTTGACAAGTGACCACAAACAATTTCCCAGCACACAATGTCCTAGCGATAAAATTTAACACTGATATGCCAACGAACTCGGATTTAATATTGTTTAACACGATGTCTGCTTTTTGTTCTTTTTTATTATAACAAGTAATGCGTCATAATTTAACATAAGTAACTAGGTTTGATACAGAGTGCTAAGCGTAAGTTTTTCTTTTCGCATTCGATCGTGAGCGCGTTTCGAGTTTACTAGGAATTTGTATGTGATTTGTACAGCGCAAAGATAAAAATCCGACCCCTACTACTTTTTTTCGATGGGTGGAGTTAACACACTTTGATCGGTTACTCCCCATATACTTTTCATGTATTTTGTTAAATTGTTCATTTCGCTTTTAGTTCTTAAAATATGGAATTGACGTTTATGCATATGTTTTACCATATAAATTATTTAATTAGAAAATAAGGGTTGGTGATAGAAGGGTAAAAATTTAGAGTTGTATGTATGTATTTTATGGTATGTTAATGCTGAATCATAAAAAAATGAAAATGAAAATTTTTGTCCATAAAATAAATAAAATGTTTAGGGGTTGTCGTCGTTAGGGTGTGGGTAAGGGTTGTCCCTTAACATTTAGGGGGATGAAAAATAGACGTCGGCCGATTCTCAGACCCACTGAATATGCATACGAAATTTCATCAAAATCGGTCAAGCCGTTTCGGAGGAGTACCGTAACTAACATTGTGACTCGGGAATTTTATATATAAGATATAGTTTTCATCTAAGTTTTTTAAATTATTCATTTCGCTTTGTTTTAAAATATCGAATTGACGTTTATATATAATATAGTTTTCATGTAATTTTTTTAATTATTCATTAAAAGTAGTTTGTAAAATGTGTTGCAGAATATCTTGGATTTCTGAAAATCATTTACTCAGATTTTCACTTGGGATGCATAAGTATTTTTTAACATTTGTACATCCATGCTAATATTATAAATGGGAAAGTGTATGTGTGTGTTTGTTTGTTCGTCTTTTGCGGTAAAATGGAGCGACGAATTGACGTGATTTTTTAAGAAGAGATAGTTGAAGGAATGGAGAGTGACGTGTGCTACTTTTTTTTCTCTTTCTGACCCTCCGTTTTCCTAAAATGGGCGGTAGACAATTGTATGGAGCATTTCGCAATTTTTTACAGCAAAAAGCTAATATTGGTATGCGGACTATTTGTAATTATAAAAAAATCATGCCTCATATTTTTTTGGGAATCTGCCCTCAACTTAATGCATGCGAAGCCGCGGGATAAAGCTATACATAGCTATACAGTAAACATTTATTTTTACTAGGATCATTTGAATACAAACATGTCTGACACTGTTTACAATTTTTGATAATTTTTTGACTTTTCGCAACATATAACCCCTGTCATATTTAAACTGAGCAATTATTCTCGGATTCTCTTGTTTTTAATTTTTAATTTTGTTAAAAAAATGCTTATTTTCTTTCAAATATTTTCTTCTTGCCTCTTCGACTAAATGGTTCATGGCACTTGTGTTGGAAGTTTCAAATATTTTCTTCTTGCCTCTTCGACTAAATGGTTCAGGGCACTTGTGTTGGAAGTCCCCTGGTCACAAATTATGATTAAGACGGTGAAAGGTGAGTGATTGAATGTGGTTTCTTTATAATATTTGATATTGTCACTGACAACACATTTTTTTGGTGTACTCCCTGAACAACATGAATAATAAATGGGCTGCTTATATTTTCTTGTTATACCCCTAATCATAAAAATTAAAGCATGGTCAGAATTTTTTGTAATATCAGTTGATAGAGTTGAAAATAGCCACCAGATAATAATAAAAGTTGTAATTTACCTACTTATCTTATCTTAAAAAGTACAAGTGAATTTAGACTTTATGGATTTAAGAATTTTGTTTTTTAAATTTTTCTGCACGCCGTCGTTGCTTCTTGTAATAAAGTAAGCTATCTTTTTGGATTTCATCATTGAGATCAACATCTTGGGTTGTGCTAATACCATTTACTAATTTGTTGGTCCATTTACACCAATTGTGTAATAAAAGGAAAAAACCTACTTAAAAATTCGAATATGAATTTGACAAATTCTTTTCTACGGGAACTACATAAATAATAAAATCTGAATTGACGTTTATATATAATATAGTTTTCATGTAATTTTTTTAATTAATCATTAAAAGTAGTTTGTAAAAATATGGTGCAGAATATCTTGGATTTCTGAAAATCATTTACTCAGATTTCACTTGGGCTGCATAAGTATTTTTTAACATTTGTACATCCATGCTAATATTATAAATGGGAAAGGGTATGTGTGCTACCTAGCTACTTTTTGTCTCTTTCTGACCCCCCCCCTTCCCTAAAATGGGGGGTGGAAGTTTGTACGGAGCATTCCGCAATTTTTGAAGGTGGGAAGCTAAAAATTGGTATGCGAACTATTTGTGATTATAAAAAAGTCGTGCGTAATTTTTTTTTTGGAAATCTGCCCCTAATTTAACGAAAGCGAAGCCGCGGGCAAAAGCTAGTAGGCAAGTAGGCTAGTAGTAAGCTAGTAGGCACCTATATAGTAAATATTTATTGTTACTAGGATCATTTGAATACAAACATGTCTGACACTGTTTACAATTTTTGATAATTTTTTGAATTTTCGCAACATATAACCCGTGACATATACAAGCTGAGCAATTATTCTCGGATTTTTTTTAGTTTTTAATTTTGTTGTTGATTGAAAAAAGAAATGTTCATTTTCTTTCAAATATTTTGTTATTGTATCTTCGACTAAATGGTTCATGGCACTTGTGTTGGAAGTCCTCTGGTCACAAATAGTGGTTAAGACAGTGATTCGATTGAATGTAGTTTCTTTATAATATTTGATATTGTCATTAGCATTACATGTTTTGGTGTATAAACAAAATGAATAATAAAATAGGCTGCTTATAATTTCTTGTTATATCCCTAATCATAAAAATTAAGGCATGGCCAGAATTTTCTTAATATATTCCCCAAAATTTTGCTTTTCGCAAAATATTGATTAAAAAAATGCTTATTTTCTTTTAAATATTTTCTTCTTGCCTCTTCGACTAAATGGTTAATGGCACTTGTGTTGGTAGTCCCCTGATCATAAATGGTGGTTAAGACAGTGATCCGATTGAATGTAGTTTGTTTATAATATTTGATATTGTCACTGACAACGCATTGAAAATGAATAATAAATGGGTTGCTTATAATTTTTTTATCATACCCTAATCATAAAAACTAAAGCATGGTCAGTTTTTTTTTAAATATATTCCCTAGAATTTTGCATTTCGCATCATACAACCCGTGACACATTCAAGCTGAGCAATTATTCTTTGATGCTCTTGTTTGTAATTTTTAGTCTTGTTAAAAAAATGCTTATTTTCTTTCAAACATTTTCTTATCTCTTTGGTTTAATGGCACTTGTGTTGGTAGTCCTCTGATCACAAATGGTGGTTAAGACAGTGATCCGATTGAATGTAGTTTGTTTGTTATTGTCACTGGTGTACTGCCTAAACAAAATGGATAATAAATGGCCTGCTTATAATTTTTTGTTATACCCCTAATCATAAAAACTAAAGTCTAAATGGTCATAAATTTTTCTAATATATTCTCTAGAATTTTCTTTTTCGCAACATATATTCAAGTTGTGCAATTATTCTTGAATCCTTTTGGTTTTTTTTATCGAACTAAATTGATTGAATTCTTAAAATTAAAACCATTTGTACAATTAAGCCCCAAATTCTGACAAAAATTGGGTTTGACAGGTGTATGGAACAGTGATCTCATAAAAGTTTCGTCATAAGGAGGGCTAAGATCAAGCTAACACTAACAGTCATTCACTTTAAATGATTCAATCGCCAAGTGTCTATCACCTAAAGCAAAGTCTTAACCGCCCATCACAAATAGAAATCGGTTCTCTATCTCGGTTAGTTTCACAACCTCATATCCACCACCAGTTTTGCACCGTGCTGCAAAACGCAGAGCTGCCTTTTTTTATTTCACTCTTTATCAGACCAATACTATCGCAGTTATTTTTTAATCATGTTTAACTTACCAATTCCTATTTGATAATATATATACATGCATGGTAACAAATAAATGAAATCCAAACCTTTTTCCATTGGTACCAAGTTCTTACAATCTGTTATACTGTTCAAACGTAACGCAAATCTTTCCCACATCTTTTTTGTCGCATCTCACACTGGGCGCTTGACAAAGCCTTAGATAGGCTAGGGTTTTTTCTAGCAATTCCACGACCGCTTCAATTGGTGCTCGAGATGGGTGGGAAGTTTTTTGCTAAGACTGTGAAATAAAAAATACATTAGGTACATTTAAGAGCTAAACAACTTGTAAAATTAAGGAGCAACAAAATACAGTGAGGCCTTTACCTCATTGTGGTTTTAAAAATTGTAGATTTCTTAATTTTTAATAAGAGTCCTTTTCTCACGGCTGTTCTCAGACTACTTAGAGACACTCAAAGAACATTATACTCTTAGTATGGGAGCCCACGATACTAAACCTAGTCCCATAAGACTACCGGATACTATAAGAGTTTTTTGTTGATTTCAGAACCCTATAAATCCCTAAGTAGTACATAAAATTAAACCAACCTAATAAAAACGGTTGAAAACTCGAACAATATTACATAAAATATGCGATTTCATTCGTCTAAACATTCAGCGATCAGTAAAATTATTCGTATCTGACCCTAGCATGGGTATTCAAGTAGTACTAATCGAAAGAAACCAGACCATTGCTGACAAAAACGAGTAGAAACGTCGATTTCAGCTGTGCAGTGAGCGACCTTCAATCGCTGCAGCAACCAACTCATCTACTGTTTCGAAGATGCAGCAGTGGTTTTTCTTACGCAGAAATTGATGATCTTTCAGATGAGCTTTGGTTCGTAGTCCGATGGTACCAGATACCTAGGTACAAGGTGTCACTTATAATGCTGCTGCCACTGATAAGGGCTAGAATGGGGACTTGCAGCACCGCATTTTCGTATAGTCCTACCCCTCCCCTATATCGAGGAACAAACGAAATTCGGTAGTCTTATCGTACTAGAAATCGATATTTTTTTCATTCTTTTTTTCTTTTTTTTAATAGCGCCACCCGGTTTTTCGCATTGCAGCAAATCCATTTTGTATTCTCGATCAATTAACGACGAATCTAGCTATGTATATACCATCCGGTAGTCTTATGGGACTAGGTTTTGTGTCGTGGGCTCTTAAACCATCTCAATAAAGGGATAAGGCTGTTATTTTTTTTAAAACACCTGACAATTGAAATCCATCTCTAACCCGCTTTCAATTTTAAAACTCATAACCAAAACAAAGAATTCAAAGAAACAAACTTCCACTTGACAGCAATTTTTTATCAAGATGGCAAAGGTGAACCGTGCATTGTTTATACAGCCCGTTTTTTTTCGTTTTGTAGAATTGTGCCAATTTATTATTGTTTATTTTAATAACGTTGATGAAACTATTTAAAACACAATAAGAGTAATTTGATTACATAAAATTGTATTTCGGCAAAAAAACAACTGTAAGACGGTGTCGGTTTTATTATGGCCCTGTGACGCTATCCCTTTTTCTCGATCGTTCATTTCAAACCTATTTTTTTATAGAATAATAATTCAAGGTCAAATGAGTTTATTTTTGAAGTGAGTGCGGTCATTTGAGTGAACAAAATTTCGAGTTTGCATTTTAGATAATAGCGTAACTGGATCCCTTTCAATTATATTGATGCCTCCATGTGTAGAGTAGCTATAATGCACCAGTAATATTTTTGTCTCACGTTGGCGCGTTTGATTTGGCATTTGTCTCTTACTGGTTTCCGGCATGGGTTCGCGAAAATTGGTTTCTTTGTTGGTAGGTTGATGAGGGTCATATTTATCGTCATTTCTGCGACGGGGGTTCCATATTGATGTTTGGTGTTACCGCGAATTCAGAATCTAAGAATTAGATAAGTAGTTAGCTAATTTACAAATAAATTACTTTACGGAAATCTTCACTTAACGAAGAAAAATAGTTAATTTGCAAATATCCGCGAACCTTATTTTGGAAATTTGCAAATTAACTAGTTTTTTCGTTATTGCCGTTTTTGGTCTTACTCTCAAAACTCTGTTATTCCCAGAAAGTACCTATTTTAATATCCCGCAGGTTCAGTACCGATGGTTTAAAAGGGGCGCTACTGTCCAATTCATAGTTCTTTTGTGTGGGCTCCCATATGCCATTACCGTTACAGTTGCAAGGCTATCTCAATGATCGAAGATTTAGTTAAATTTCGTATTGTAACACGAAAAGCATGGACTTCTTTTTAAAAAGATTTACTTTATTTACCACAGAATTATATCGTTTGAAAATTGTGCAATGCACAATATATTTGATGCTACGTTCAGCAAAGTGAAATGGGTAAATATATATAATAGAACTGTCTACGTCTGGTTGACTCTCGTCACATTTCTTCTTGATCTTCTGCGGTTTTAGTCAATTTATTTGCATTGCAGGCAAACAATTTAAACAATGCTATTGGCTCTAGTGGTACACAGTTATCAGTGGATACTTCAATCAACTCTATATGTTATAATTTCTTCTTATAATTGGTTTCAAATAAACGAGGTGTCAGGTTATCGTTGCTGCCTCCATGATATCCAATTCTCGCAAATATTAATTCAGTGTGGTTATGTCACTTCTTATGAAATGGCACGTATTTGATAAAGATACTTTCGTTTAGAATGAAATCATTAAACATGCCTTAACATTTTTTGTTTTTACACAGAATCCGAGAAACATTGTTACGAGGTGACCTTATTAATTTTATGTTTGTATTTTGATTCATATTTTTATTCTTTACATTTTTCAAATTCTTCACAAAATAATGGCTATGTATCATGTTGCAGGACTGCAAAGCGGTTGCAACGCTGCTTTGATCTTCATAACGTTTTGTTTAAATTGAATGTGTGTAATGCGCAATTTGTTATTTACATGAAATTGTTCTTTGTCCAGCAATTCTTGTAAATTCTTAATATATTCCTATTCAATTTTCCATCCTTTGCTATCGACAAAAATTTTATAGTTTTCAAGTTTTTTCCCAACAACCTTCAGCATCTGAGAAAAGAAAATCAAAATTTCGTAACTTTGTATTTGGATGTTTAAAATTTGTTTTAATCATTTCTGGCTTTAGGACGCAACTCAATAGGCTGTTGAATCTACGTTTTGGAATGTCGGTAGTTTAAGTATCATGTTGCGGGTCTGCAAAGCGGTAACAACGCTGTTTTGATCTTCATAACGTTTTGTTTAAATTGAATGGGTGTAATGAGCAATTTGTTAGTTAAATGAAATTGTTCTTTGTCCTGCAATTCTTGTAAATTCTTACTATATTCAAATTCAATTTTCCATCTCTCGCCATCGAAAAATAGTTTATAGTTTTCAAGTTTTTTCCCAACAACCTTCAGCATCTAAGAAAAGAAAATCAAGATTTCGTAATTTGCATTTGAATGTTTAAACCATTTCTTTCCAATTACAATTTGTTTTAACCATTTCTGGCTTTAGAACGCAACTCAATATTTATCTTAGCCATTAATAAGTTCGCCGGGCATCAATCAAATGTCAAAGTTAATCTTCACATTACTTTCATGACGTAACTGAATCGCTTGTAATAACTAAATAAGCTTTTTGCCCCCTTTAGTACTGTTTATTAAAATGTTTTGAAAATACATTGAATCTATTATTAAACTCAATCACCACCGAAATCAAAGCTTTGTTATATACATCATTGCAATTTGCTTGAATTTCAACCAAAGGGTACGTATCCAACAGTATGTTGAGTTGATAAAATATATTCAACTTTGTCTTTTATTTTCATCTTATCAAACACTAACAAATTATTTTATCTTTAGTAAAGTAGCAAACGCTTTTTTGGTAAACCCTGGTTTACCACCTCTAGTCTACTAATAGTTTTTATTGAAGAAAAGTTTGAAAAGTTTTTCTAACATTATAAGTTTGCGTAGAAAGTTTAAGGTTGGTGCAAAGTTTCTTAATTCCGCTGAATATTTTTTTCGTAGAATTCATCCTTTTTTATTTGTATTATTTATTGTATTTGTACCAGTTTTTTTTATTAGTGTTTCGAATTTTGTTTAACAATTCCTCATTTTTTTGAATTAATGAACAGAAAAATAATAGTTTCATCGCGTATAATGCGTTTTTTGTCGTGAAATTTTAATCTATTTATATGAAATACTTTGTCAGTAAATTCTATGACTTTTCTTCATAAACGTTTTTGATCGGAGTTTTGTAGCAGGAGCGACTTTGTTTTGTAGATCTTTTTCATTTTGGTGTCTCTGAAAGATTCGCATTTGGAACATATATATCTGAACTACTTGTCGTGTATTGCTTTAACGTGATGGGTATTGCTGAATTAAATTCGACTTATACGCCTTTTTGAAGAAGTCTTGAGTACTGCAATTTAACTTAAGTGGTTTAAACTGCAAAATAAATCAGGTGTAACATGATACTTCTTAAAAAATGTGACTACTGTTAGTCGAGGATTTTTAATTCAAAAAGTAAATCGATGACCTATTTATTCTTTTTATATAATTGGTAAACATATACATATAAAAAAAATTATATTATTATTATATATATTCGCAGTGCAAGTGGAACACTTGTGTAATAAATGTCCGTGTACATGGTCCTTCCCTCGTTGAAAAGACCCTCTGCTGAAGACAGTACTACCTTTTCTGAGACTTCTGTGTTAGGTTCCTTCGATTTACCACAATATACAATCAGGTTCCATGTATATCCCTTCACAGTACACAGTTTGAACACATTTATTCCACATTTGGCTCTGTTGGGAATATATTGGTGGAAAATAAGTCTGCCGCGCCAAGCGACCAATGACTCATGGACACAAACTTTTTCTCCTGGTCACATTTTGATCATTTTTTCGTTTATAAACATATTGAGTTCGTCTTTTATTTTATACAGTCTGTCATCAGTATTAGCACTTTCGTTGCTGGCGAAACTAACAAATTTCAGTATCAGCTTGAATCTAGACCGACGCGTAAGAGTAAGTGCTAGGGGTATACCATCGAGTTTGTGGTTTCTCCAGTAATCTTTGATACTTGGTAATTTCACCAAACCCATCCATCCAACTAGAGCCAAAAATTTCAAAATGCTTCTGGTTACTGGAGTCCATAGGTGGTTTCTTGATCCAGCAGAAGAATCCGAAGATACAGCCGAGACACTGTGTATAAATTGGTTGGTTCTGGGCTATATGCTAGAATGTTAAGGGTTGAAAACAAGTCACAGTAGTCTATTGGGTTCACGTTAGCTAATAATAATAATCAATCTTCATCGCTGTCTTCATTAATAACGGAGCAACACTACATTAGAGTAAATATATTAGAAAGAAAGAAAGAAAGAAAATATTTTTTTTGCAAGAATATGCGTGTTACAAGTTGTTAAAAATAAATTAAGTTACCAACATATTCTACCATTATATGGTGTGCAAATATTAAAAAAAAATCATTATATAATATTATATTTAAAACATTCTTTCGATTATTTAGAATTACTACCGGATCGGAACGCGGCCACACACTGAGAAGATCCGGCGGAAGAAACTCAGCGGGCTGGTCTTTTTTCTTATTTTATGTATTTGTTATAAATGTACAATGATGATTTCATATTACAAAAGTTATTTTTATACTTACAAGTTTCATATTTTTTGCAATTAAATTTTTTATAATTTACAAAATGTTCACTATTTACAAAATTTTACTAGGTACATTGAAATTTTTCAAGGACAATTCAACAAACTTATATTTCTATCCATTAATATTTAATTTTATCGGCTAAAAATTCTTTAATATCATAATAAGTTTTATCTAACAGTAAATCAAACAACTTTTTGCGAAATTTATTTATAGGTAATGATTTAAGACTATCAGGAATATGATTGTATATAATAATAGACATACAATACACATTTTTTGTAAAAATATTTAATTTTTGATTAGGCACATATAATTTTTTACTATTCCTAAAATATGCGTTACCAGTGACTTCAGCTTTTGTTTTAAATAACTTTTGGTGCTTTTTTACAAATACGCATACCTCTAAAGCTTGTACTGGACGTAAGACGTTTTTCATTTACCAGACAAACTTCGTCTACCTTTACTCACTAAAACATAATGCAACATTATATATTTTAAAACAAAATATTTACATTCCAAAAGAATCCCCCACACTAATGGTGCGGTTTTAGAAGAAAACTAAGAATTCTATAAAAATATATAATGTAGACTTATATTTTTCTAATGAATAGTTTTTGATTCTACTAGGTGGTAGAGTTCTGCATTGTCTCGCCCGGGTCTGGTACCACCGTCTTACCTATTCCTGCCGCAATAGCGTCAGTGCTTGTCACTGTCGTGTTCCGGTTTGGAGGTTAAGGTAGCCGGTAAACTTATGCACGTGTCATTAGATCTCGCCACATGATAGCAACGCACCATTAACATCTTTGGTGTCCTATCATTATTGCATATCATTATAAAACTCTTTTTGAGTTCATACCAAAATATTACGAAATGAGCCTAAATAAAATGTTTTGTTTCATAGCTGAAATCGTGAAATTCGGTGTGTAATAACAAAAAAAACTTCGGTTATTACCAAAAAACCTGGTCTTAGAGATTTTGCCGATCACTGGTTTGTCTCCGGTGAATTTCTCGCTGGAGCAAAGCATTACAAAATGGACCGTAGTGCAGCTAAGTACGATATAGCCTGCTTTGATACATATATGTAGTTACTCGACCAAGGGGACAGTTAGATCAGTAGATTTTCAACTTCAGTCGTTAGTTTTTAAGGACAGATATCTATTACTTTGGTATGTCATGATATAAAACCATGAATTGTTTTAGATATGCGGTAAGTGCTACGCATACCGGCCTTCTCTAGATACCCACGTGAGTTCCCATTTTTCACCTCAAAACGAATGCGACTATTGTGGGTATCGGTCGTGCTACAAATCGGATCTCATAAAACATATTCGGATACATACAGGTAAATATAAATGTATGAATGAATTAATCACCGCCCCGTTGGTCGAGTGGTTAGCGACCCTGACTACGCAATCAACGGGGCTCGGGTGCGATCCCCGACGGGGACAAGCATTTGTGTGATGAGCATAAATGTTTGTATTTCCGGGTTTGGGTGTTTATTATGTATGTAAAAGTATTTATATATGTATTTATATGTATTAGTATCGTTGACTAACATCCAAAACACAAGCAAACATTTTGCTTACTTTGGGGTTAGATTAGTAAGTGTAATTAGTCACGTGAATATTTATTATTATTTTATTTATTTTTAATGTTTAGAGACACAGATTCGGGCTAGATTTTCTGATCTTGAAAAGCATCCTCTTTACACGAATTTGCTTACTTTGGGGTTAGATCAATAAGTGTAATTTGTCCCGTGAATATTTATTTATATTTATTTATTGAATGTTTTATTTGCAAGAAAATGCTAAAATTATTAATTAATTCTTCCAGAATTATATCACATATGTGATCACACATAATCTTTGCCTGTGGTCTAGTGTTCCGATATCTGTGTTGACCATATGAGGTCCTGGGAGCGATCCCGGAATCGGGCAACTACTATTCAGGTTTTTGCAAAGCTTTTCTCGGAAATGCAAAATCTAAGAGAATAAAACTCCCTTTTTACAAATTTCGTGCTGGTTGTGAACATGAACATTTTCTCTGACCCTTAAATGAAGCCTTAAATGAAAAAGTAGCTGGTGGCAGTTCTAGCTGTACAGACACGTAATTCTAAAAATCTAGTTTTAGGAAACTTTCTACAAGTTCAAATTTATACTGCCTCGAAAAAATTGGTACCGTCGATGAGTAGCTTCATGTCAAAGTATACATATACAGGTCCAGGTATTAAATTCTAATTTAGAGAAAGTTTTTATAAATGAAGAATTGTACTATTTCAAGAACAAATGGAAAAGTAATGTTGCAGTCTTTACAATCTCAAGAACAAGAAAAGAAAACAAATGTTGCAATCTGAGATTCATTAAGCATGAACGTAGTTTAATTCGTGTACCTAATGGTTCCATTGAATTAAAATAAAACCGTCTCTTGCAGGTGACAAGAAATACAAATGCGACCAATGCACCTGCGCATTCCACACATCATCGAATCTCCACAATCATAAACGTAGAATTCATGAACAGGTTCGAAGGTTTTCATGTCAACGGCCCAACTGTGGAAAGGCCTTTTGTGAGAGAGCCCAACTCGATAGACATATTGATTCTCATGATTCAGTTAAACGGTGAGTGTTTTTGTGGTTCCCTCAAAGGAGACTATTGAGTCCCTTTCTTTATATTATAGCATCCTATAAAGCAGATGATCTTTCTGATAGAAAAATATAACCATCGCTTCTAGACGGGAGAGATAAATACTTGAGATAGACTGCAGGGATCATTAGAGCAGGGATGTTATGCCGACTATTTCACCTTTCAAACGGAAACATGACTGTAACAAACATCGAAGCTATATTGATGTATAATTACCCTAGAAGGTATGATATTAGCGATGTGTAGCATTCGATTGCATTTTATGTACTGCTTGGATCTGTAATGGAGCCTTAACTAACATTTAGAATTATATTTTTTTGTCTAGTAGCATCAAATTACCAACACTTTATTAGCGTTTATTATAGTCATGAAAAGTAGCCTATGATTTCTAGGACAATGTAGCTATAAAATAATGTTTAAAATCTTATTATTAGTGTAAATGTGAGACTAGGTACCACCTCCTTACCCATATCTGCCGGAATAGCGTTAGTGCTTGTCACTGTCGTGTTCCGGTTTGAAGGGTAAGGTAGCCGGTAAATTTATGCATATGGTATTAGACCTCGCAACACGGTAGCAACGCACCATTAACATTTTTGGTGTCTATAGGCGGCAGTTGAATTTTTCCATCAGGAGAGCCATCTGATTATTTGCTATCTTTTGATATGCAACGTGTGACAGAAATAGCGCACACTATGAAACACGTCAATAAGTATTTTTAAATAAAACCATGAATTCGCACTGAATTTTTTTTTTCATGATTTTAAACATTGTTTTTTCATGAATTCATTTATCCTATGTGTGGGCGAAAGTATGTTTTTCTTAGATATATTTTGATTAAATATTTGTAAATTTTAAGATTTAAATATCTTAGACCCATTCACCTTATTTTATTTTTTCATTATGTCAACTCTTCATAAAAGATGTCTATTATTTTTCCATTAAATTATTTGTTTAGAAAAAATATAACATATATTAAAAATGGTTACAATGGATTCAGTGGCTATTTCTCAACCATCTACCTTACGCTTTTACATTTAATTCTGTAACAGGTTGTATAAAAAAACCTTTCTCTTGCAACCAAAGAGATTTGCAAGCTTGCTTATCAACATCCACACTAATATTATAAATGTAAAAGTCTGTCTGTCTGTTACGCTTGCACGGCTAAAACTAATTTAAGAAGATATTTGACGATCCGGGCCGAACAAAGGCTACCTTTTTCAATAAAAAATGAAAAATTCTATTAAAAATTAAATCAATGACATGTTAACCTAGTGCGATCGAATTTACGCGGGTCAGCTAGTATGTTATAAAACTATCTTTGATGCGTAATAATTTTTTCAGTTTTAAATGTGAAGTATGTCAAACTGAACTGTCAAGAAGAAATCACTGGAAGAAACACATGATGCGCCAACACAAAATCGTGATCCCTCGAGCTAAAGCCGGCAGGCGGAAGGAGAACTTTCTAGTGAGAGAGTCAGAATCTGACGATGACAAGGCAAGGATCACCAAGGGATATTAATTTGATATAGTCCGCGATTAGGAAATTCTGAGAAGAAAGTAATATAAAATCTTACTGGCTGCTATAGAAGTGCTCCTTCAAATAAATTAATTGGAATAGTAATTAGACACACGCGCCATATAATGTACAGTAATTGTATTGACACGATTGTATTGTATTTGCGCGAGTGTTAGCAGTAAGTTGACAAAGAAATTGCAATCAGAATAACGATATGCCCGCACATAATGTACAAGCAAACAAATGTTGCTTCATATATTAAGAAGGAATTTAAAATGATTAGGGAATTTGAGAGTGGATGAGCCACGGAGCCAGATAATAATATTGGAAAACCGTAAAGATGATAGGTCACCTAATACGACACGACATCATTAACAATAATAACATTATTAACAATATCATAGAAGGAGAAATAGAAGGAAAGCGAGGTAGAGGAAGGATAAGCTATATACCATAAGTGAAGGAAAAATAAATGTCGTGTTGTATAGGGAGATCAAGGAGGCGGCATTGGATAGAGAAAAGTGGAAGAAATTATACGACAAATAGATGCTGCACCGACAAGAGCTTACTCTTAAATTTGTTGTTGAAGAAATTTTTAAAATATGAGGAAATTAATGGAATTAAAAAAGGATGATATTTAAAAAGTGTATTGAAACTGGATACCGAAGGTATAAAAATGCAATACAAGTTAGGAAATCTAAATCGGATAAAATCGGGAAAAAATTGAGTTAGTATTTTGAAGTCAAGGTGAGAGGCATTATTTGTTAGAAGAAATAAATTATATTCTCGACGTAAAATTAATTCAAAGGGTTCTTAGTAGCTCAGTATCGGATCCAGTATTATTATCCGGTAGTAATTATAAAAAAGTTGACTCATCAGAAATGCCTATACTTTTATTGTTGCAGAAGTGCCGACGATTGGAAATATAGAATGTACTTATAGGTACGTTTTAGTTTGAATTAAACTTTTGACTTTGATTTATATTAATTAGTTAAAAGTAGCCTAGAATAGTGATGCCTCTCATTTTCACTTCATGTTGTGCTAAGCCCAAGGGGACTGACTTAATCGCCATAGCGATTTATTTCTGCATTGATAAATTTAAAAATAATAAGTACGATCAAAAGTTAAGGCTATTACTAAATAATTAAAATGAAATAAATAAAACTATGAATTAATACATTTTCTTTTTTTGGCCTTGGCATATCTAAGGAAAGCCTTTCCTGAACCACCATCTTGATAGCAAAAAAAAAAATTAAAGATATGGAGTCAATTTTGGGTTTTTGTGAGACTATAGATTTAACACCTTGAATAAAGGAAGGTTTGTAAAGAAACTCCGTTAGAGAGAACGGATGTGGAGGGTTAGAACAGAGGGAACGATCAAGCAGAATTTAGATTTATGGTAAATAGGAATATTTGGGTCTTTGATGAAGTTATAACATGCTCAGCATTCCAACTAAGCGTCAGCGTTTGGCTTAGGTTAGCATTTTTTTTATTTTATATATAAATTTTTGAGCGAAAAAACGAAATATGGTGAAATTTGCGCAAATTAAAGATATGCGTATGCAGTTATTAAAAAGTATCTGTAATCTAGAGAGTAGATGTTGAATGAGGACGTTGCACCAGCAGAGATCAAGCCTACGCTTTGTACAACAATGTGGACACGCCATATCCTTGTCATTCGTAACCATAATTCTTGTGGAGACACTCTCACGATTACATGATTGTTTAGTCTTTTTCATGTGTATGATTTCTTTTTTTTCTTCTGCGTCATTAAGTACATTGTATATATTTTTTATTTTAATTGTTTGCTACAATTACAACCTTTTCATCGGTACGACAACTGAAAATATTTTTGAAAGTGGATCTTTTGATAATTTCTACTTAAAGCTATTCTTTCACTTTTTTAGCTTTTTCTCAATTTTATTTCTATCTTCGTTCATTTTACAATTTACTACGGTTGCTTAAATTAGTTATTCATCACAAGATTTGTCTTCAAAAAGTTGTTCCTTTTCTATTGTTTTCTTTAATTTGTTAATTTTTTTGTTAATTCTTTTTTTGCGTTATTTGATTACTTCTAATTTTTTAGTTTTCTCTGTCGTTTTTATTTTGAGTTCTCTCTATAATTTTATTTTATATTTCTTTTCTTGTATTCTGCTTTACCTGTTTGTCGTAAGGTTTTCTTTCTTCTGATTCTATTACTACTTGGAATAATTATGAGTACGATGATGATGCTGATTATTGAGATTTTCCCGCGGGTTTAATGTCAGATGAGAAAGGTCATGAAGCTATGTTTTAATAAATGTTTATTTGTACAATTCAAAAATCTCTAAATTTTTTAAATTTTTTAATACACTGTGTAACGAAACTCAAGTGACCGAGAATTTTTTATCGTAATAGAGTTATCTTTATATGGAATGATGAAAAATTCGTCAAAAGTCCCTCTAGTGTGAATAAAGCATGTTTTAAGTTTGAACCAAATTAACAATAATTTTTAATATCTGATTAAGAAGTATTAAGAATAATTTACATATATATTGTTCGTATGTAAATTATTCTTAATACTTATAGTCCGTCCAAGGTTTGACGTTTGTTGTATTACCAGTATTTGTTTTATAGTATCTTATCTATACTAATATTATAAAATTGTAGAGTTTGTTTGTTTGATTCTATGCGCTAATCTCGAAAACTGCTGAACCGATTTGAATATTTATTTTTAAGTTGGATAGCCTGTTTATCGAGGAAGGTTAATGGCTATATAATATTACGCTACGACCAACAGGATCGGAGTATCAACGGAAAATGTGGTCTAAACGGGATTTTTCCTTTTGAGAGCTATCCGGGCGTGCTCTGCGTTAACGTCCTTAAATATTGTAGGTAACTCACCAGTCAGTCTGTATAATTGAGTCGATTTGCCAATTATTTGCCATTTCTTCCAGGTGGGATTTTGTGCAGTGTGTTGTCCGGTAAAATGAGCCATTTGCAGAATCGCAAGTTGAACAGCAAAGTTTTATCGAGCAAGATGACAGCGATCTGTATGATACTGGCGATCGATATCATACAGATCGCTGTCATCTTCTGGCATTTCTGCAAATTCGCTGGTTAATGATAACTACGAGGTTTATCAAAGTTAATGGATTTGTGCTAAAGCATGTTGCAGCGGTATTTAATTCCCAAACACTACCTTCTCTTATCTCAGGTCTTATGAGCAGTTTTTTGTAAGCAGCTCGGAATCGAACTGCGTTGGGGTTATTATTAAATCCAACCCTTGCTCTAATAGCCGAAAAGAATTGTTCCAGATGGTCTTGGCAAATTTTTTTATTTTAATTTTAACATTTGCGTGTCCTCAACTAAATGTCCGTAAAGAGCCATTGGACTTTTTATGTCGATATGTCATCATGTCCAGAATCCATCTTCTGCTTGTATCTACTCTGAGTTGATGCACAATCGAAAACCCTTTTACAAATCAACTGGAATTCTTTGTTTTCTATATTTTCCGCATATTTTTTAAAACCTTTTTAGTTGTACGGTCTCAGAGAGCTTGCAGAGCAATTTTAGCACAGGGGTCTGTTAACTGTTGTCTTATTTTCTGGTTCAGCTGGATAGCATTCTTGTTTTTCTGAACAAGGTATTAGGTTGTTGATCATTAGACCATCAACAGAACAGCCATTTCCGGTTCTGCTTAAGTCATCTTTCAGTTGATTCAAGTATAAATTAAACAGGGCAGGCGATGTTTGTCCGCCCTGTCTAACACCGCACTCAAGAAAAGATCCATACGTAATAGGTTGGCTGCCTGTGGGAAACCTTACAAACATATTATAAGCTTGGTTACTTCTCAAACTTTTGTATTCTCTACATCAAAAAAATTAATTGACTGGCCACCTTAATAAAGGGAAGAAGTTTGACGCTTAATATGAAATAAAAATAAACTTATAGTCCTGTTGGACAACTATTTGGCACAACTAGTAATATAAGCACAACTATTAATCGACTAAGTACAATTATGCGTAAAAATATTTTTTTATGTAATAGTTAGCCTATTTTAATTTTTTACTACTTAAAACACGTTTCTTTAAAAAAAAAAGTATTTAATAACAAAAAACGTTATGTATTATTAAAGTGTCGCCTTCGTTGCGTGGGTTAGGTATTATCGTAACTTGTCAAGGACATGTCTTAATATCAAATTAACAACTCCGTTGCACATTTCGTATGTTATTGTCATTATTATTTGCAATAATATATTCATCTTCTCGAGTTATTCAGCTTTTCTGTTTCGTCTCAATATTGTATTTATCTAATCTTTTAAAATCGTTCAATAGCCCCAACAGTGTAACTGTATTTTTATTGAGATATTTATCGAGGTAAGAATGCCATGACTACGACATTATTCGTTCGATGACGTTCGCAGATATATCAGCAATAATTTTTTTATTCATAAATCGTTGGAATTTCATGAATTTGGTCATTATTAAATTACCATCTTCATATTTCAATTTGCTTTCAACTATCGCATCAGCTGGAAGTAATGACAACACTTCACACATTCCTATTATTCTGTTTTCTATTTTTGTGTGATGCTTTAGTTTTTGGCTTTTTTCTATACATTTCGCATCCAATGATGGTAGTAACCTACTATGCTTATGTCACGAGACATTGTTGAAACTGCGTTAATCAATGTAGTTTCATAATCACAACGAGTTTTTGTAATATTCCAACCAAATGTATGGGGTCTGGGCCCACCTCTGAAACAAAACTCAGATTTTGATCATCTAAATATGTCAAAATACCGAATTGGCATTGGTAAGCAGATCCAGCATCTAACTCAAGATTTCCACCAAAATTAAAATCTGGTGATCCTTTGGAACTTAATGATGGGGAAGCTACTTCTTTGGTTTGATGAGTCCGGCCAGGTTGTGTAAATGCTAATGTTCTTTGATCAATTTCACTCATCATTTTAGTTAGACTTTGATTCATAGAATTCCAGGCTTCAATGTGATGTTGCATTGACTCTAGAGTGTATTCTTGTTGTTTAAACTGCTGATCTACAAGAGTGACAAGGTGTGTAGCTGTGGAAGTTATTTGTTCTGTAGCAATAGTTGCTTCTCTTGATTTAGCAGTAGAGTATGATATAATAGCAATTTTAATCATTGCTAGTACTGTGGAAGGACCTAGAGAGCAATTATTCATTAATTCATCAATCAACACAGAAGAATCTGCTGATGCAATACCTACCATTACAGTGTATTTTTGTTGAAAATCTTTTCTGGTGTCACCAATCTCAGCACTAATCTTCATCATCACATCCAGAATTTTTGGATCTAGTGGGTCAGGCAACTGTTTCCAGTACTTTTTCAATTCTCCCATAAGGGATTGAATCCTTTTATCTTGAGCTGAAGTATTGTAGTCTTTGCAAGATGAGATTGGAGGTTGTGCTGAAAAAGTGTCTGAACAAGAATCAAGATCCTCTTGACAAATCTCAAGGGCTTTCATTGGATCAATAAGCTGCTCGGTGGTCATTATTGATATATTTAATTTCAAATTCTCTAAATGTAGCTGCTGAGGTTGGTCTTGATGATTTGTTGTGGTAATACTGAAAATGCGCAATATGAATCTTCTCACATTCAGCAATAAATTCTGCATTATTTTTTATCAATAGGATTTGTTATACTCTTACCGTAGATAATAAAAAAACATAAACTTAAAATGAATGTACCTACAAACGTAGCAGACATAAACTCTCCTGGTTATATTAGTACTGTAGGTATATTTGTTTGTTTCAATAGTTTTCAAGTGGTTTGTGGATTAATCAAAGAAATTTACAGTTCATATAATGTCATTCTAGAGAATGACATTATAGGTTCCTATTACTCACTCCCTCTTATGTGACGCAGACGAAGTTGCGCGGGTCAGCTAGTGTATTATATTCATATTTTGATATGTGGTAGAATCGTCTTGATTAAATAACAAAATGGTTTATATGAGACATACACCGAATGTTTGTGCGAATATTCGTATTCGGTACATTCTGTATATTTTTTCATGTTTGTATTCGGCTGAATATTCGGTTGATTTGTCGAATAATTACCGAATATTTGAATTATAGTTAATATTTTTTTTAACAGTAAGGTTAGTAAAGTGAAAGTTGTATATCGTTTTTTGTACATGAAAGAAATCTTTTTGTACCAATTATCTATTGATAAAATAAACCATTTAAATAAAATTTTAATCAAATAAGCTTCTGCTTTTTTACAAATGCTAAATTAAAACTAAATTAAATTTCTATGAAATAAACTATTTTAAGAACACTCTGCATATTTTAGCGCTCTTACAAAATTCTCCGTGCCGCATCGCGCCGCTGTCATCCAGTTCACTTCTATAACAATCTATGTGTTAGATCGCGCCGCCGTTCAGCAGATCGCTGACATCCAGTTTGAGTACTAAGAGCTTCATTTATGTATATTTTCCTGGACCTGCAATAAGCTATTTATAGCCAGTTGTAAAGCATGTATAAAATATGCTTTTCTAACATATGGACCATCATTAAGCTTTGACTATTTAGGTCCATTATTATTATTATTATATTAGGTCCATTATCTCCATCACATATACAGATTGGTGAGTTACCTTCAATACTACTCGATTCTTGTTAAAATGAAATAATAAAATTAGGTGCTTAAAATGACTAATATTTCTCTAAAAATAAGTGAAATGTGGATATTACACTCTATAAGCACGCCGCGGAACTAGCTAGTCGACATCAAGGACTCGCCGCCACCACACCCCGCTATTCTGTGTTGATAGAGCTCTGCGCGACACGTGCGGTCGCGCGTTGTCCAAGATGGCGCAGGTAAATGTAGAATTCGCGGTGTACTGTTTGTTTACTAAGAAGTATTGTAATATTTATTTTTAATGTTATTTTTTCTTATCATATATGATCGCCAACTATCACGTCCTTACATATTGTAGGTAACTCACCAGTCAGTCTGTATAATTGAGTCGATTTGCCAATTATTTGCCATTTCTTCCAGGTGGGATTGAATATTTTGTGCAGTGTGTTGTCCGGTAAAATGAGCCATTTGCAGAATCGCAAGTTGAACAGCAAAGTTTTATCGAGCAAGATGACAGCGATCTGTATGATACTGGCGATCGATATCATACAGATCGCTGTCATCTTCTGGCATTTCTGCAAATTCGCTGGTTAATGATAACTACGAGGTTTATCAAAATTAATGGATTTGTGCTAAAGCATGTTGCAGCGGTATGTAATTCCCAAACACTACCTTCTCTAATCTCAGGTCTTATGAGCAGTTTTTTGTAAGCAGCTCGGAATCGAACTGCGTTGGGGTTATTATTAAATCCAACCCTTGCTCTAATAGCCGAAAAGAATTGTTCCAGATGGTCTTGGCAATTTTTTTTATTTTAATTTTAACATTTGCGTGTCCTCAACTAAATGTCCGTAAAGAGCCACTGGACTTTTTATGTCGATATGTCATCATGTCCAGAATCCATCTTCTGCTTGTATCTACTCTGAGTTGATGCACAATCGAAAACCCTTTTACAAATCAACTGGAATTCTTTGTTTTCTATATTTTCCGCATATTTTTTAAAACCTTTTTAGTTGTACGGTCTCAGAGAGCTTGCAGAGCAATTTTAGCACAGGGGTCTGTTAACTGTTGTCTTATTTTCTGGTTCAGCTGGATAGCATTCTTGTTTTTCTGAACAAGGTATTAGGTTGTTGATCATTAGACCATCAACAGAACAGCCATTTCCGGTTCTGCTTAAGTCATCTTTCAGTTGATTCAAGTATAAATTAAACAGGGCAGGCGATGTTTGTCCGCCCTGTCTAACACCGCACTCAAGAAAAGATCCATACGTAATAGGTTGGCTGCCTGTGGGAAACCTTACAAACATATTATAAGCTTGGTTACTTCTCAAACTTTTGTATTCTCTACATCAAAAAAATTAATTGACTGGCCACCTTAATAAAGGGAAGAAGTTTGACGCTTAATATGAAATAAAAATAAACTTATAGTCCTGTTGGACAACTATTTGGCACAACTAGTAATATAAGCACAACTATTAATCGACTAAGTACAATTATGCGTAAAAATATTTTTTTATGTAATAGTTAGCCTATTTTAATTTTTTACTACTTAAAACACGTTTCTTAAAAAAAAAAAAAGTATTTAATAACAAAAAACGTTATGTATTAAAGTGTCGCCTTCGTTGCGTGGGTTAGGTATTATCGTAACTTGTCAAGGACATGTCTTAATATCAAATTAACAACTCCGTTGCACATTTCGTATGTTATTGTCATTATTATTTGCAATAATATATTCATCTTCTCGAGTTATTCAGCTTTTCTGTTTCGTCTCAATATTGTATTTATCTAATCTTTTAAAATCGTTCAATAGCCCCAACAGTGTAACTGTATTTTTATTGAGATATTTATCGAGGTAAGAATGCCATGACTACGACATTATTCGTTCGATGACGTTCGCAGATATATCAGCAATAATTTTTTTATTCATAAATCGTTGGAATTTCATGAATTTTGTCATTATTAAATTACCATCTTCATATTTCAATTTGCTTTCAACTATCGCATCAGCTGGAAGTAATGACAACACTTCACACATTCCTATTATTCTGTTTTCTATTTTTGTGTGATGCTTTAGTTTTTGGCTTTTTTCTATACATTTCGCATCCAATGATGGTAGTAACCTACTATGCTTATGTCACGAGACATTGTTGAAACTGCGTTAATCAATGTAGTTTCATAATCACAATGAGTTTTTGTAATATTCCAACCAAATGTATGGGGTCTGGGCCCACCTCTGAAACAAAACTCAGATTTTGATCATCTAAATATGTCAAAATACCGAATTGGCATTGGTAAGCAGATCCAGCATCTAACTCAAGATTTCCACCAAAATTAAAATCTGGTGATCCTTTGGAACTTAATGATGGGGAAGCTACTTCTTTGGTTTGATGAGTCCGGCCAGGTTGTGTAAATGCTAATGTTCTTTGATCAATTTCACTCATCATTTTAGTTAGACTTTGATTCATAGAATTCCATGCTTCAATGTGATGTTGCATTGACTCTAGAGTGTATTCTTGTTGTTTAAACTGCTGATCTACAAGAGTGACAAGGTGTGTAGCTGTGGAAGTTATTTGTTCTGTAGCAATAGTTGCTTCTCTTGATTTAGCAGTAGAGTATGATATAATAGCAATTTTAATCATTGCTAGTACTGTGGAAGGACCTAGAGAGCAATTATTCATTAATTCATCAATCAACACAGAAGAATCTGCTGATGCAATACCTACCATTACAGTGTATTTTTGTTGAAAATCTTTTCTGGTGTCACCAATCTCAGCACTAATCTTCATCATCACATCCAGAATTTTTGGATCTAGTGGGTCAGGCAACTGTTTCCAGTACTTTTTCAATTCTCCCATAAGGGATTGAATCCTTTTATCTTGAGCTGAAGTATTGTAGTCTTTGCAAGATGAGATTGGAGGTTGTGCTGAAAAAGTGTCTGAACAAGAATCAAGATCCTCTTGACAAATCTCAAGGGCTTTCATTGGATCAATAAGCTGCTCGGTGGTCATTATTGATATATTTAATTTCAAATTCTCTAAATGTAGCTGCTGAGGTTGGTCTTGATGATTTGTTGTGGTAATACTGAAAATGCGCAATATGAATCTTCTCACATTCAGCAATAAATTCTGCATTATTTTTTATCAATAGGATTTGTTATACTCTTACCGTAGATAATAAAAAAACATAAACTTAAAATGAATGTACCTACAAACGTAGCAGACATAAACTCTCCTGGTTATATTAGTACTGTAGGTATATTTGTTTGTTTCAATAGTTTTCAAGTGGTTTGTGGATTAATCAAAGAAATTTACAGTTCATATAATGTCATTCTAGAGAATGACATTATAGGTTCCTATTACTCACTCCCTCTTATGTGACGCAGACGAAGTTGCGCGGGTCAGCTAGTGTATTATATTCATATTTTGATATGTGGTAGAATCGTCTTGATTAAATAACAAAATGGTTTATATGAGTCATACACCGAATGTTTGTGCGAATATTCGTATTCGGTACATTCTGTATATTTTTTCATGTTTGTATTCGGCTGAATATTCGGTTGATTTGTCGAATAATTACCGAATATTTGAATTATAGTTAATATTTTTTTTAACAGTCAGGTTAGTAAAGTGAAAGTTGTATATCGTTTTTTGTACATGAAAGAAATCTTTTTGTACCAATTATCTATTGATAAAATAAACCATTTAAATAAAATTTTAATCAAATAAGCTTCTGCTTTTTTACAAATGCTAAATTAAAACTAAATTAAATTTCTATGAAATAAACTATTTTAAGAACACTCTGCATATTTTAGCGCTCTTACAAAATTCTCCGTGCCGCATCGCGCCGCTGTCATCCAGTTCACTTCTATAACAATCTATGTGTTAGATCGCGCCGCCGTTCAGCAGATCGCTGACATCCAGTTTGAGTACTAAGAGCTTCATTTATGTATATTTTCCTGGACCTGCAATAAGCTATTTATAGCCAGTTGTAAAGCATGTATAAAATATGCTTTTCTAACATATGGACCATCATTAAGCTTTGACTATTTAGGTCCATTATTATTATTATTATATTAGGTCCATTATCTCCATCACATATACAGATTGGTGAGTTACCTTCAATACTACTCGATTCTTGTTAAAATGAAATAATAAAATTAGGTGCTTAAAATGACTAATATTTCTCTAAAAATAAGTGAAATGTGGATATTACACTCTATAAGCACGCCGCGGAACTAGCTAGTCGACATCAAGGACTCGCCGCCACCACACCCCGCTATTCTGTGTTGATAGAGCTCTGCGCGACACGTGCGGTCGCGCGTTGTCCAAGATGGCGCAGGTAAATGTAGAATTCGCGGTGTACTGTTTGTTTACTAAGAAGTATTGTAATATTTATTTTTAATGTTATTTTTTCTTATCATATATGATCGCCAACTATCACGTCCTTAAATATTGTAGGTAACTCACCAGTCAGTCTGTATAATTGAGTCGATTTGCCAATTATTTGCCATTTCTTCCAGGTGGGATTGAATATTTTGTGCAGTGTGTTGTCCGGTAAAATGAGCCATTTGCAGAATCGCAAGTTGAACAGCAAAGTTTTATCGAGCAAGATGACAGCGATCTGTATGATACTGGCGATCGATATCATACAGATCGCTGTCATCTTCTGGCATTTCTGCAAATTCGCTGGTTAATGATAACTACGAGGTTTATCAAAATTAATGGATTTGTGCTAAAGCATGTTGCAGCGGTATGTAATTCCCAAACACTACCTTCTCTAATCTCAGGTCTTATGAGCAGTTTTTTGTAAGCAGCTCGGAATCGAACTGCGTTGGGGTTATTATTAAATCCAACCCTTGCTCTAATAGCCGAAAAGAATTGTTCCAGATGGTCTTGGCAATTTTTTTTATTTTAATTTTAACATTTGCGTGTCCTCAACTAAATGTCCGTAAAGAGCCACTGGACTTTTTATGTCGATATGTCATCATGTCCAGAATCCACCTTCTGCTTGTATCTACTCTGAGTTGATGCACAATCGAAAACCCTTTTACAAATCAACTGGAATTCTTTGTTTTCTATATTTTCCGCATATTTTTTAAAACCTTTTTAGTTGTACGGTCTCAGAGAGCTTGCAGAGCAATTTTAGCACAGGGGTCTGTTAACTGTTGTCTTATTTTCTGGTTCAGCTGGATAGCATTCTTGTTTTTCTGAACAAGGTATTAGGTTGTTGATCATTAGACCATCAACAGAACAGCCATTTCCGGTTCTGCTTAAGTCATCTTTCAGTTGATTCAAGTATAAATTAAACAGGGCAGGTGATGTTTGTCCGCCCTGTCTAACACCGCACTCAAGAAAAGATCCATACGTAATAGGTTGGCTGCCTGTGGGAAACCTTACAAACATATTATAAGCTTGGTTACTTCTCAAACTTTTGTATTCTCTACATCAAAAAAATTAATTGACTGGCCACCTTAATAAAGGGAAGAAGTTTGACGCTTAATATGAAATAAAAATAAACTTATAGTCCTGTTGGACAACTATTTGGCACAACTAGTAATATAAGCACAACTATTAATCGACTAAGTACAATTATGCGTAAAAATATTTTTTTATGTAATAGTTAGCCTATTTTAATTTTTTACTACTTAAAACACGTTTCTTTAAAAAAAAAAAAAAGTATTTAATAACAAAAAACGTTATGTATTAAAGTGTCGCCTTCGTTGCGTGGGTTAGGTATTATCGTAACTTGTCAAGGACATGTCTTAATATCAAATTAACAACTCCGTTGCACATTTCGTATGTTATTGTCATTATTATTTGCAATAATATATTCATCTTCTCGAGTTATTCAGCTTTTCTGTTTCGTCTCAATATTGTATTTATCTAATCTTTTAAAATCGTTCAATAGCCCCAACAGTGTAACTGTATTTTTATTGAGATATTTATCGAGGTAAGAATGCCATGACTACGACATTATTCGTTCGATGACGTTCGCAGATATATCAGCAATAATTTTTTTATTCATAAATCGTTGGAATTTCATGAATTTGGTCATTATTAAATTACCATCTTCATATTTCAATTTGCTTTCAACTATCGCATCAGCTGGAAGTAATGACAACACTTCACACATTCCTATTATTCTGTTTTCTATTTTTGTGTGATGCTTTAGTTTTTGGCTTTTTTCTATACATTTCGCATCCAATGATGGTAGTAACCTACTATGCTTATGTCACGAGACATTGTTGAAACTGCGTTAATCAATGTAGTTTCATAATCACAATGAGTTTTTGTAATATTCCAACCAAATGTATGGGGTCTGGGCCCACCTCTGAAACAAAACTCAGATTTTGATCATCTAAATATGTCAAAATACCGAATTGGCATTGGTAAGCAGATCCAGCATCTAACTCAAGATTTCCACCAAAATTAAAATCTGGTGATCCTTTGGAACTTAATGATGGGGAAGCTACTTCTTTGGTTTGATGAGTCCGGCCAGGTTGTGTAAATGCTAATGTTCTTTGATCAATTTCACTCATCATTTTAGTTAGACTTTGATTCATAGAATTCCATGCTTCAATGTGATGTTGCATTGACTCTAGAGTGTATTCTTGTTGTTTAAACTGCTGATCTACAAGAGTGACAAGGTGTGTAGCTGTGGAAGTTATTTGTTCTGTAGCAATAGTTGCTTCTCTTGATTTAGCAGTAGAGTATGATATAATAGCAATTTTAATCATTGCTAGTACTGTGGAAGGACCTAGAGAGCAATTATTCATTAATTCATCAATCAACACAGAAGAATCTGCTGATGCAATACCTACCATTACAGTGTATTTTTGTTGAAAATCTTTTCTGGTGTCACCAATCTCAGCACTAATCTTCATCATCACATCCAGAATTTTTGGATCTAGTGGGTCAGGCAACTGTTTCCAGTACTTTTTCAATTCTCCCATAAGGGATTGAATCCTTTTATCTTGAGCTGAAGTATTGTAGTCTTTGCAAGATGAGATTGGAGGTTGTGCTGAAAAAGTGTCTGAACAAGAATCAAGATCCTCTTGACAAATCTCAAGGGCTTTCATTGGATCAATAAGCTGCTCGGTGGTCATTATTGATATATTTAATTTCAAATTCTCTAAATGTAGCTGCTGAGGTTGGTCTTGATGATTTGTTGTGGTAATACTGAAAATGCGCAATATGAATCTTCTCACATTCAGCAATAAATTCTGCATTATTTTTTATCAATAGGATTTGTTATACTCTTACCGTAGATAATAAAAAAACATAAACTTAAAATGAATGTACCTACAAACGTAGCAGACATAAACTCTCCTGGTTATATTAGTACTGTAGGTATATTTGTTTGTTTCAATAGTTTTCAAGTGGTTTGTGGATTAATCAAAGAAATTTACAGTTCATATAATGTCATTCTAGAGAATGACATTATAGGTTCCTATTACTCACTCCCTCTTATGTGACGCAGACGAAGTTGCGCGGGTCAGCTAGTGTATTATATTCATATTTTGATATGTGGTAGAATCGTCTTGATTAAATAACAAAATGGTTTATATGAGACATACACCGAATGTTTGTGCGAATATTCGTATTCGGTACATTCTGTATATTTTTTCATGTTTGTATTCGGCTGAATATTCGGTTGATTTGTCGAATAATTACCGAATATTTGAATTATAGTTAATATTTTTTTTAACAGTAAGGTTAGTAAAGTGAAAGTTGTATATCGTTTTTTGTACATGAAAGAAATCTTTTTGTACCAATTATCTATTGATAAAATAAACCATTTAAATAAAATTTTAATCAAATAAGCTTCTGCTTTTTTACAAATGCTAAATTAAAACTAAATTAAATTTCTATGAAATAAACTATTTTAAGAACACTCTGCATATTTTAGCGCTCTTACAAAATTCTCCGTGCCGCATCGCGCCGCTGTCATCCAGTTCACTTCTATAACAATCTATGTGTTAGATCGCGCCGCCGTTCAGCAGATCGCTGACATCCAGTTTGAGTACTAAGAGCTTCATTTATGTATATTTTCCTGGACCTGCAATAAGCTATTTATAGCCAGTTGTAAAGCATGTATAAAATATGCTTTTCTAACATATGGACCATCATTAAGCTTTGACTATTTAGGTCCATTATTATTATTATTATATTAGGTCCATTATCTCCATCACATATACAGATTGGTGAGTTACCTTCAATACTACTCGATTCTTGTTAAAATGAAATAATAAAATTAGGTGCTTAAAATGACTAATATTTCTCTAAAAATAAGTGAAATGTGGATATTACACTCTATAAGCACGCCGCGGAACTAGCTAGTCGACATCAAGGACTCGCCGCCACCACACCCCGCTATTCTGTGTTGATAGAGCTCTGCGCGACACGTGCGGTCGCGCGTTGTCCAAGATGGCGCAGGTAAATGTAGAATTCGCGGTGTACTGTTTGTTTACTAAGAAGTATTGTAATATTTATTTTTAATGTTATTTTTTCTTATCATATATGATCGCCAACTATCACGTCCTTAAATATTGTAGGTAACTCACCAGTCAGTCTGTATAATTGAGTCGATTTGCCAATTATTTGCCATTTCTTCCAGGTGGGATTGAATATTTTGTGCAGTGTGTTGTCCGGTAAAATGAGCCATTTGCAGAATCGCAAGTTGAACAGCAAAGTTTTATCGAGCAAGATGACAGCGATCTGTATGATACTGGCGATCGATATCATACAGATCGCTGTCATCTTCTGGCATTTCTGCAAATTCGCTGGTTAATGATAACTACGAGGTTTATCAAAATTAATGGATTTGTGCTAAAGCATGTTGCAGCGGTATGTAATTCCCAAACACTACCTTCTCTAATCTCAGGTCTTATGAGCAGTTTTTTGTAAGCAGCTCGGAATCGAACTGCGTTGGGGTTATTATTAAATCCAACCCTTGCTCTAATAGCCGAAAAGAATTGTTCCAGATGGTCTTGGCAATTTTTTTTATTTTAATTTTAACATTTGCGTGTCCTCAACTAAATGTCCGTAAAGAGCCACTGGACTTTTTATGTCGATATGTCATCATGTCCAGAATCCACCTTCTGCTTGTATCTACTCTGAGTTGATGCACAATCGAAAACCCTTTTACAAATCAACTGGAATTCTTTGTTTTCTATATTTTCCGCATATTTTTTAAAACCTTTTTAGTTGTACGGTCTCAGAGAGCTTGCAGAGCAATTTTAGCACAGGGGTCTGTTAACTGTTGTCTTATTTTCTGGTTCAGCTGGATAGCATTCTTGTTTTTCTGAACAAGGTATTAGGTTGTTGATCATTAGACCATCAACAGAACAGCCATTTCCGGTTCTGCTTAAGTCATCTTTCAGTTGATTCAAGTATAAATTAAACAGGGCAGGTGATGTTTGTCCGCCCTGTCTAACACCGCACTCAAGAAAAGATCCATACGTAATAGGTTGGCTGCCTGTGGGAAACCTTACAAACATATTATAAGCTTGGTTACTTCTCAAACTTTTGTATTCTCTACATCAAAAAAATTAATTGACTGGCCACCTTAATAAAGGGAAGAAGTTTGACGCTTAATATGAAATAAAAATAAACTTATAGTCCTGTTGGACAACTATTTGGCACAACTAGTAATATAAGCACAACTATTAATCGACTAAGTACAATTATGCGTAAAAATATTTTTTTATGTAATAGTTAGCCTATTTTAATTTTTTACTACTTAAAACACGTTTCTTTAAAAAAAAAAAAGTATTTAATAACAAAAAACGTTATGTATTAAAGTGTCGCCTTCGTTGCGTGGGTTAGGTATTATCGTAACTTGTCAAGGACATGTCTTAATATCAAATTAACAACTCCGTTGCACATTTCGTATGTTATTGTCATTATTATTTGCAATAATATATTCATCTTCTCGAGTTATTCAGCTTCTCTGTTTCGTCTCAATATTGTATTTATCTAATCTTTTAAAATCGTTCAATAGCCCCAACAGTGTAACTGTATTTTTATTGAGATATTTATCGAGGTAAGAATGCCATGACTACGACATTATTCGTTCGATGACGTTCGCAGATATATCAGCAATAATTTTTTTATTCATAAATCGTTGGAATTTCATGAATTTGGTCATTATTAAATTACCATCTTCATATTTCAATTTGCTTTCAACTATCGCATCAGCTGGAAGTAATGACAACACTTCACACATTCCTATTATTCTGTTTTCTATTTTTGTGTGATGCTTTAGTTTTTGGCTTTTTTCTATACATTTCGCATCCAATGATGGTAGTAACCTACTATGCTTATGTCACGAGACATTGTTGAAACTGCGTTAATCAATGTAGTTTCATAATCACAATGAGTTTTTGTAATATTCCAACCAAATGTATGGGGTCTGGGCCCACCTCTGAAACAAAACTCAGATTTTGATCATCTAAATATGTCAAAATACCGAATTGGCATTGGTAAGCAGATCCAGCATCTAACTCAAGATTTCCACCAAAATTAAAATCTGGTGATCCTTTGGAACTTAATGATGGGGAAGCTACTTCTTTGGTTTGATGAGTCCGGCCAGGTTGTGTAAATGCTAATGTTCTTTGATCAATTTCACTCATCATTTTAGTTAGACTTTGATTCATAGAATTCCATGCTTCAATGTGATGTTGCATTGACTCTAGAGTGTATTCTTGTTGTTTAAACTGCTGATCTACAAGAGTGACAAGGTGTGTAGCTGTGGAAGTTATTTGTTCTGTAGCAATAGTTGCTTCTCTTGATTTAGCAGTAGAGTATGATATAATAGCAATTTTAATCATTGCTAGTACTGTGGAAGGACCTAGAGAGCAATTATTCATTAATTCATCAATCAACACAGAAGAATCTGCTGATGCAATACCTACCATTACAGTGTATTTTTGTTGAAAATCTTTTCTGGTGTCACCAATCTCAGCACTAATCTTCATCATCACATCCAGAATTTTTGGATCTAGTGGGTCAGGCAACTGTTTCCAGTACTTTTTCAATTCTCCCATAAGGGATTGAATCCTTTTATCTTGAGCTGAAGTATTGTAGTCTTTGCAAGATGAGATTGGAGGTTGTGCTGAAAAAGTGTCTGAACAAGAATCAAGATCCTCTTGACAAATCTCAAGGGCTTTCATTGGATCAATAAGCTGCTCGGTGGTCATTATTGATATATTTAATTTCAAATTCTCTAAATGTAGCTGCTGAGGTTGGTCTTGATGATTTGTTGTGGTAATACTGAAAATGCGCAATATGAATCTTCTCACATTCAGCAATAAATTCTGCATTATTTTTTATCAATAGGATTTGTTATACTCTTACCGTAGATAATAAAAAAACATAAACTTAAAATGAATGTACCTACAAACGTAGCAGACATAAACTCTCCTGGTTATATTAGTACTGTAGGTATATTTGTTTGTTTCAATAGTTTTCAAGTGGTTTGTGGATTAATCAAAGAAATTTACAGTTCATATAATGTCATTCTAGAGAATGACATTATAGGTTCCTATTACTCACTCCCTCTTATGTGACGCAGACGAAGTTGCGCGGGTCAGCTAATGTATTATATTCATATTTTGATATGTGGTAGAATCGTCTTGATTAAATAACAAAATGGTTTATATGAGACATACACCGAATGTTTGTGCGAATATTCGTATTCGGTACATTCTGTATATTTTTTCATGTTTGTATTCGGCTGAATATTCGGTTGATTTGTCGAATAATTACCGAATATTTGAATTATAGTTAATATTTTTTTTAACAGTAAGGTTAGTAAAGTGAAAGTTGTATATCGTTTTTTGTACATGAAAGAAATCTTTTTGTACCAATTATCTATTGATAAAATAAACCATTTAAATAAAATTTTAATCAAATAAGCTTCTGCTTTTTTACAAATGCTAAATTAAAACTAAATTAAATTTCTATGAAATAAACTATTTTAAGAACACTCTGCATATTTTAGCGCTCTTACAAAATTCTCCGTGCCGCATCGCGCCGCTGTCATCCAGTTCACTTCTATAACAATCTATGTGTTAGATCGCGCCGCCGTTCAGCAGATCGCTGACATCCAGTTTGAGTACTAAGAGCTTCATTTATGTATATTTTCCTGGACCTGCAATAAGCTATTTATAGCCAGTTGTAAAGCATGTATAAAATATGCTTTTCTAACATATGGACCATCATTAAGCTTTGACTATTTAGGTCCATTATTATTATTATTATATTAGGTCCATTATCTCCATCACATATACAGATTGGTGAGTTACCTTCAATACTACTCGATTCTTGTTAAAATGAAATAATAAAATTAGGTGCTTAAAATGACTAATATTTCTCTAAAAATAAGTGAAATGTGGATATTACACTCTATAAGCACGCCGCGGAACTAGCTAGTCGACATCAAGGACTCGCCGCCACCACACCCCGCTATTCTGTGTTGATAGAGCTCTGCGCGACACGTGCGGTCGCGCGTTGTCCAAGATGGCGCAGGTAAATGTAGAATTCGCGGTGTACTGTTTGTTTACTAAGAAGTATTGTAATATTTATTTTTAATGTTATTTTTTCTTATCATATATGATCGCCAACTATCACGTCCTTAAATATTGTAGGTAACTCACCAGTCAGTCTGTATAATTGAGTCGATTTGCCAATTATTTGCCATTTCTTCCAGGTGGGATTGAATATTTTGTGCAGTGTGTTGTCCGGTAAAATGAGCCATTTGCAGAATCGCAAGTTGAACAGCAAAGTTTTATCGAGCAAGATGACAGCGATCTGTATGATACTGGCGATCGATATCATACAGATCGCTGTCATCTTCTGGCATTTCTGCAAATTCGCTGGTTAATGATAACTACGAGGTTTATCAAAATTAATGGATTTGTGCTAAAGCATGTTGCAGCGGTATGTAATTCCCAAACACTACCTTCTCTAATCTCAGGTCTTATGAGCAGTTTTTTGTAAGCAGCTCGGAATCGAACTGCGTTGGGGTTATTATTAAATCCAACCCTTGTTCTAATAGCCGAAAAGAATTGTTCCAGATGGTCTTGGCAATTTTTTTTATTTTAATTTTAACATTTGCGTGTCCTCAACTAAATGTCCGTAAAGAGCCACTGGACTTTTTATGTCGATATGTCATCATGTCCGGAATCCATCTTCTGCTTGTATCTACTCTGAGTTGATGCACAATCGAAAACCCTTTTACAAATCAACTGGAATTCTTTGTTTTCTATATTTTCCGCATATTTTTTAAAACCTTTTTAGTTGTACGGTCTCAGAGAGCTTGCAGAGCAATTTTAGCACAGGGGTCTGTTAACTGTTGTCTTATTTTCTGGTTCAGCTGGATAGCATTCTTGTTTTTCTGAACAAGGTATTAGGTTGTTGATCATTAGACCATCAACAGAACAGCCATTTCCGGTTCTGCTTAAGTCATCTTTCAGTTGATTCAAGTATAAATTAAACAGGGCAGGCGATGTTTGTCCGCCCTGTCTAACATCGCACTCAAGAAAAGATCCATACGTAATAGGTTGGCTGCCTGTGGGAAACCTTACAAACATATTATAAGCTTGGTTACTTCTCAAACTTTTCTATTCTCTACATCAAAAAAATTAATTGACTGGCCACCTTAATAAAGGGAAGAAGTTTGACGCTTAATATGAAATAAAAATAAACTTATAGTCCTGTTGGACAACTATTTGGCACAACTAGTAATATAAGCACAACTATTAATCGACTAAGTACAATTATGCGTAAAAATATTTTTTTATGTAATAGTTAGCCTATTTTAATTTTTTACTACTTAAAACACGTTTCTTTAAAAAAAAAAGTATTTAATAACAAAAAACGTTATGTATTAAAGTGTCGCCTTCGTTGCGTGGGTTAGGTATTATCGTAACTTGTCAAGGACATGTCTTAATATCAAATTAACAACTCCGTTGCACATTTCGTATGTTATTGTCATTATTATTTGCAATAATATATTCATCTTCTCGAGTTATTCAGCTTTTCTGTTTCGTCTCAATATTGTATTTATCTAATCTTTTAAAATCGTTCAATAGCCCCAACAGTGTAACTGTATTTTTATTGAGATATTTATCGAGGTAAGAATGCCATGACTACGACATTATTCGTTCGATGACGTTCGCAGATATATCAGCAATAATTTTTTTATTCATAAATCGTTGGAATTTCATGAATTTGGTCATTATTAAATTACCATCTTCATATTTCAATTTGCTTTCAACTATCGCATCAGCTGGAAGTAATGACAACACTTCACACATTCCTATTATTCTGTTTTCTATTTTTGTGTGATGCTTTAGTTTTTGGCTTTTTTCTATACATTTCGCATCCAATGATGGTAGTAACCTACTATGCTTATGTCACGAGACATTGTTGAAACTGCGTTAATCAATGTAGTTTCATAATCACAATGAGTTTTTGTAATATTCCAACCAAATGTATGGGGTCTGGGCCCGCCTCTCCATGTGATATACCATTGCATAGGGCTTTTTAAGCGGAACATTATTTATTATAAAACTATGTTATTACTTTCGGAGATACTCCGTCTTAAAGTCGTTTCAGTCTAACATATTATTTATGGAATATAAGTTACAATGGCAATAATACACATATTTCACTTAAAACAAGATTTATTCGTCGTCCTGTAAATCAATAACAATTACATCGTTTAAAAAAGATTGATATCTACCAACTCCTAGGTACCAAATCAAAGATATGATATGACTGCAACCTACAGTTCGCCGCCCGGTCAAGCAATATTGTGTTATCGCGTTTATTCTAACTTGTTTCATAAATTAATATACACTCAGCGGCACAAAAAGCGGCCCACCTTCAGAAATGCCCCTAACATTGTTTTAACATAAAATGCTGGTATAAATTATATTTAATTAAAATGATAATTCATTTTTAAGTTAATTTTAGTGACAGGGTACACTCAGATGACTGTTATTTGGTTATAAAATGAAATGACAATAAAAAACGAAATTTTGCCAAAAAATGTTTATTAATAAAAGTAAAAAATAAAGATTAAAAATTTATAATTTAGCAACGCGTATTGCCACCTCTTGCTGCAATGACTGCTTGCATGCGTGCCGGCATGGACTCCAGTATGTTTTTTCTTTATTTCAGGTACCATGCCCATAGATTTCATATTATCATATTTTTATCGCTAATTGAGGAATTTCTTCCCAAACGGTTGTTAGAGCAGCTTTTAACTTGCGAAGGGTCTCTGGCGGATCAGGCAGTGCACGGATGCGTCTCTTAACCATGTCCCAGACATGTTCAATCGGATTCATGTCTGGGCTACGTGCAGGCTACTGCAACCTTTGAATTCTCACATCATCCAAGTATATTGAACGCTTCTCGCGACGTGAGCAGTTGCATTGTCATGCATTAGAAAAAACTCTTCACCGATGAAGTCCAAAACAGGCACAACATGTTCTTCAAGAATGTCTTCAATGTATCTGGCTGCAGTTAGGCGCTGATTTACAGAGACCAACTCTGTGCGGGCTTCGGAACACACACCTCCCCACACCATAACGGACCCACCTTGGTAACTGACAGTCTTAGTAGTGGTTATTGGCAGAAACCGTTCTCCTCGTCGCCGATATACTCTCTCACGACCGTCTGGTGCTCGTAAGGCCACTCTACACTCATCTGTGAACAACACTGCTCCATTGGTCACTGGTCCAATTCACGTGTTCACGCGCAAACATCAGCCGTGCAACTCTGTGATGACTCTCGAGTTGTGGACCTCTTGCTGGTCTCCGCGCACGTATATCACGCTCTGCCATCCTTCTTCTAATCGTTCTTTCACTTACAACGACCTGCCGCCTGCAGCCGCCGCCTGATCTCGACAGCAGTTAGAAACCGATTTCTCAAAACTGCTAAGATGATAAATCGATCATCATGGGCGGAGGTGCACCTTACTCGACCATTTCCCGGTCTCTACGTGTACAGACCAGTCTCCCGATACCTCGTGAGGGCTCTTCTTAAGGTGGTACGTGCCACGTTGAGGAGTGCAGCCACCTCTCGTTGGCTTCTTCCCTGCTCTGTTAACATCACTGCCTTGGCAACTTGAGCAGCTGTAATAGGCATCTTGAACACTTTTCTGCAATTAAAATGAACAACAAATCAATATTACAGTCAAAAAAATTATGAATTTATACACAAATTTAAGAAAAAAAAGACTCAAATTACCTTCGTAATGTACGCTCGATACAATACTGACGCAAAATTTTTTTTTTTTTTTACATTTATTTGGATCAACAAACAGTAACACTATTACATTTAATTCGGTACAAAGTTTTAGATATAATTTACTAATAGTGATACCAACACCATTGATCACCGATTAATTTTAATGTTGAAAAGTGGCGCACAAAATATGTTGAAGTATGTGATTTACAATTAATTTTGATACTAAAAAATAAAAATAAAGAATTATGGCTTTCTTAATCTAATACACTTTGATGTTTAAAAAATTAAAAAATTATTGTTGTCTTATTCGACAGATTATTTCTTTTTTGAATTTATCTCCATTAATGATACTGAAAATATCAATACTGTTAAACCTTTTATTGTAATTAGTTACTAACATATTCATAGGTGCTCTTTTTCCCGCATTGGTTCGACATCTTGTTGTTGCAAACGTAGGGTTGACACGTCGCGATCTATTATCTGCCCTAGCAGGTATTCTATATGATATTAAGTTAACTAATTCTATACAGTCATAGTGGTTATGGCAAATATCATGTAGAATAATAGCCTGTAGTTGGTGACGTCTAGACTCCAAAGTTGGTAAATTGTACTGATACATCAACTGATCGTAACTTAGTTTAACTCTTTTACACCGACTATGAATGCTGCGTAAGAACTTCTTTTGAATGGATTCAATTTTGTTTATATATTTATTATAATACGGACACCATATAGAAACTGCATATTCAAGTTGTGGTCTTATTAACGACTTATATAAGTGTAAGTAAGTAAAGGGATTTCGAAATTCATGACTAACACGCATTACAAATCCGTACAATCTGTAGGCTTTATTAATAATATTCTCAATATGTGTTTCGAGTATAAGTTTACTATCCAGAATTAACCCAAGGTCTTTAATTTTATCTACTTTTTCCAATATAGTACCACATAAATTATATGAAGTATTACTAGGATTGCGTTTGCGAGTGAAGGCAATATGCTTGCATTTACTGATACTTAATTCTAGTTTATTTTCATGGCAGTAAGCTGAGAAGGCATCTAAATCCTTTTGTACTTTAATATGATCATTATAACTTTGAATACTGTGGTAAATTTTTATGTCATCTGCATATAAGATATATTTACAAAAATTAAAGCATCTATTTACGTCATTAATATATATAATGAAGAGCAAGGGCCCCAGTATTGATCCTTGAGGCACCCCTGAAGTTATAAAAACACAATCTGATTCAAAACCTCTAATAACCACTTTTTGTGTACGATTAGTAATATAAGATTTAAACCATCTCCATAAATTTCCTCTTATCCCGTTAAAAGCAATTTTTTCAAGGAGGCGTTTATGGTCTACACGGTCAAATGCTTTTTTGAAATCTGTATATATACAGTCAGTTTGTATATTGTTATCCAAATTCTCAAATAAATAATTTGTATATATTAGTAAATTAGATATAGTCGACCGATGTTTGACAAATCCATGTTGCTGTGGAATTATATTATTATGCAAAATAGGATAAATGGCATTATGCAATAATTTTTCAAACGTTTTCGCTAGAGCGGGTAGGATAGATATCGGCCGATAATTTTCAACATCATTTTTATTTCCACCTTTATGAACTGGTACAATACGCGCGGTCTTCCATATGGAAGGGAAGTTTCCTTCTTTTAAACTTTTATTGAATAAGTAATGCACAGGCTTACAAATTGTCTTAGCTACAGATTTAAGAAAAAATGGAGGTATATTATCTACGCCAGATCCTTTATTACAATCTAGACTCAACAAACTTTTACGAACATTTTCTTCTGTTATGTACACATCACTAATATGTATATCACCCGAGTCATTATGTGCAGGCAAATCCAAGTTATCAACATCTAAGTCCTCACTAACTGTGGAAGGCTGAAATACGGAATAGAAGTAATCTGAGAATAATGAACATACTTCTGTTAGATTACCTGTACTTTTATCCCTATAATGAATATTTAATGGAATTTCTGTCTTGTTTTTACAATTTGATACATATGTCCAGAAATACTTAACATTTGTTTTAATGTTTTCTTCAACATGACACATATACTCCTTATACCGTAATTTTGCCTGAACTTTAAGGCGATTTCTATATATCGAAAATATTATGTAATCAGATTTATTTCTGAATTTCTTCCATTTGACCCAAGCACTATTTTTATTTTTGAAGATATGTATCAGTGAAGAGTTAAACCAACATGGAAAATCGTTATTTTTAATCTTACTTAATGGTACAAATTTACGAATAATACTATATATTTTTTCATAAAATAATTCCACAGCAGCCTCAGATGAAATATTTTGTCCTCTAAGGTCATCCCAGTTAGTATTTATTATTTCTAAATTAATCAATGAATAATCTGCTTTATGATAACAGTAACGCATACATTTAAAAGTTGAACAACGATCCTTTTGTTCTATAAACGGCAGTAAAATGTAAAAAGGGGGGTGATGTTTATCTATCGGAACTAAAGGCATCGGTACCAGAGATGTCATATTATCATGAGTATTTGTTATACATAAATCTAGAATGACCTTATTGGCATTTTCATTTAAGTTAATTTGTTTACAATTAAAAAATGAAATAAAATTAAATAGGTAATTTGTAGAAATTAACGCGTCTGAAGACAAGTTTGATTTTATAGAGTAATTAGTCCAATCAATTGAAGGTAAATTGTAGTCCCCTAATAGGTAGCAATAACTAGATTGATACTGTTTTAATATTTCGGTTAAATAATCTAATAAGCCTTTATAAACTTCACTTCTTTGGTTGGGCGCAATATAAACCACATTAATAATGTAACTCTTAGCGGCAGCCCTAATCTCAAGCGTCACGTGATCAACAAGAGGAGAAGGCCCGATTACCGTGTATGGCGGCGGCACGCGGGTCGCGGCAAGCTGGCGGCGCACCGCGATCAGCACACCGCCCCCATCGCGCCGGTCGCAAGCCTCACGGTTTCTATCACATCTATAAACACTGTATCGAGAATCTATGAATTCACTATCAAAAATATTCGCATGTAGCCATGTTTCCGTTAATATTATAATATCATACGCATGCATAAGAATATTCATATATATGGTGTGTAACTTAGTCCGTAAACCACGACAATTTTGATAGTAAATAGTTAAATTGTTATCCATAATTAAATTTGTAAAAACAACAGATACCTTTTCCTAAATAATTATTATAGTAAAGATTTTTACGTTTAACGCAGCTTAAGTTACTAGTATATAGAGGGATATAGACGTCACCAGCTATTTGTTTTATATAATGTAAAATATAATTTAAGCCGTAAATAATGAATGGTAAAAAAGTGTTTTTATGATAAACATAATATAGACGGAGAGCCCTAAGTAACATTCTATTATTCTTATTAATAACAACATGTTTTGAATACTCGTAAATACCTTGTTTTATAGCAATGTAAAAGTTACTTTTATTTTTAATTAATACATAACAGTTTTTAACATATAGATGGATAATTGAATAATGTATTTTTACAAAAATGGCAAAAACGTTTACTTTATGAGAAAAATGCCTTAACTTTAATTTTAAAGATAAGTACATATAAAGTTTCCAAACCTTAAATAAATAAGACGAACGTCATTTAATTTTCCTAACCTCGTCTGAACACCGGATCGCGATAGCTGGAGAATTGTCGTTCTTACGCACCAGTATAGTACCATGCTTGACCCAGCAATACTTATATTCCTGAGCTCTGGCCTTCGCTCGACACACACTAAACAACATCTTGTTTTTTATAGTCAGATGCTCGTTGACGTAGATAGGATGTGGTGGGCCTGATATAGACAATTGTTCGGTATTGATGCCCTTACGAATACGATAAGCTGCAATGAAATTATCCCTTAGCATCCGCGATACGAAGCTGACGATAATATTTTTTGCTCGACTATCCTTTTGGCTGGCATGTGGTACACGATGTACGGCCGTTATATCCGAAGCTTGTAAATTTAGGTTAATCAGGGTTCCTAGGTTAATAATAATATTCAATAGATTTTCACCTCTTTTTTCGGGTAAGTTAGCAATTTCAACGTTATTTAATCGTGCGTGTTGTTCCATTGCCGCCAATTTATTTTCAAGCGCCGCTACCCGTTCGGTGGGTTCCGTAATATTAAAACTATTAATTTTGTCTTCTATTTTATCAATGCGAGATTCCATCAAGTTCTGTCGCTGGTCCGCAGCATTTAGACGCTCCTCTGAGGATTTTAATGAAAGATCTAACTCTACTAGCCTCCCTTTCACCTCCATTAACGTGTCCTTTAAAGTGGTATTATCTGCAGCGATTGTTGAAATGGTCGCCGTTATGTTTTTTAAAGAGTCCGTTATGATACTCATTTCGGAAGACATCGTCGCCTTGATTGTGGTTTGAAGAAGTTCATGAAAACCCTCAATTCCACACTCCATTAGCCAAGTTTCAATATTTAAGTCCCTCTGTCCAGGCTGCTTTCTTTTCCTCGTGGTAATAATATCTGACTTTTTGTCACCTGCCAAGGTCAAGTCTGGGTTTGAGCGGGATTGCTCCGGCGGCGTACGCGGCAGCGACATAGCTTTGTCAATTTATTCACACAGGTTAGATGCAGACAACAATGCTCTTTCGTACTGCTTCCGCGGGGGTGAGGATCGTGCTCCCCTCAGACACGACTCAGACATGCGGTGCCAGAATGAGAAACAAAATATCTAATGTTGCTTTTTGTATTTTTCTAAAATAGCACTTGTTTTAATAGAGATAAGGTTTAATTTAGCAAGTCACTATATCTTAATTTCACTAATGCAACTTGTGCACGTCCACTCTCAACGACTGTTCGGCGATAATAAGAACTGTTTAAAACAACTTAACTTATACTTTACTTATGGCATGAGCAATGAAGTGGCATTTAACTAAACACTTCATTTGACACTAACCCTCATCCAAACATCTCATAAATATTGCTAAGTTTGTTTACAAATTCGAGATAAGCACGTGTGCCGGATTTTGTGCCGCTGAGTGTATAATGTGTCTGATTATGAACTAGCGCTAGTTTAAGTATCGATAGAACAACTATTTTAAAATATAAATAAAATCCATATTCAAGTCCAAACTAAATGTCATATAGGTGGCAGCCAATCTGTTTTTTTTTTTCCTTGAAACATTCTCTACGTCGACACAAAAAATATCATATCACTAAAAGTTTAGTTCATACTTGTATATAAATAGGCTTATTCGAGGGGCAATACTATTGTCAATCGTTTACATTTTGAACGAAGTGTTGTCACATTCATCTCTTTGAAAAATTCATGAAATTCGATGTAAAATATTTGAAAAATGATACAAATAAACAGTTTATTGCAAATGATTGCTAAAATAGCCCCAATAACCCATTTTTTCTACTAGATCGACAGGGTACAATCTAAGCTAAGATACAACATGAAATTTACAGCTGTATGTTTATTACTTTAAGAGTTATTGTTGTTTGAACATAGTCTATGCGCAGCACTAATGGCCTTGGTCAGAATCCTAAACAGGCATATATTAAAACAACATTCTCATTAACATTTATTTATTCAATAGTTTTACATTACAATAACTCACCTCAGAGTAATTGTTCGAAGTGGCCACCTCCAGCTTGTAGGCAAGCTACAGCTCTGTGCCATCTGGCTTGATGCGCGTTTAATAATGTCAAAATCAGCTCTTATTTCTTCGCCAACTGATGTTATTTTCGCGACAAGTTGTTCTATGGAGTTGGGAACGGTAGCGTACATCTTTTGCTTCATATGACCCCACAAAAAATAATCTAAAGGTGTTGAATCGGGTAAGCAAGGTGGCCAAGCTTATTACACCACCTGCGACTAATCCATGGTGAATGTTCAAATATTCAAATAGTTTCTTACTGCTAGAGAATAGTGGGCGGGTGCACCATCAAGCTGGATCCACATATGTTGACGGTATGCCAGAGGTAATTCCAAGAGACTATCAGCAAATTGTGATTGCAGGAACTCCAGGAATCTAGCGCCGTTCAATATAGGAGGCAATTCCAAGGGCCCTATCAAACGATCGTTCATTATGCCTGCTCGTACATTTACTGAAAATTCGTGTTGAAACGATCTTTGGCGCATCGCCTTTGGGTTCACAGAGCACCAGAGATGATCATTTCAGTGATTTGCACTGAAATGATCATCTCTGGTGCTCTGTGAACGTAACGTAATGTCAGCTCTATTTAGTGATATAAATTTAGCCTCATCAGTCCACATTATCTTTTGCAGAAAATCAGGATTATAAGATTCTTCTTTCCATCATCCAGCCAGAAGAATGTCCAGCACCAATGCTGTCAGGTGACCCTCGCGCACCAAAATATCAATATACCACTATCTGGGTAACAAACATAGGCGGAATAAAATTCACAGCGGCATTTACTGCGCAAGCTAGCGTCACAAGCGTGCCTCTTTCTGCAGAAGTTATAGATCCTATCTGTTTTTGGCTTCGTCGGACTACTATATTTTTTAGTTTTTGCATTTGTTAAAAAAATTCCTCGAGATTTGTTTTATTGATGGAGGTAGCTCGATTAAGCGATGTAGCTTCTGGCGTCCGTATAAACAAACTTGGATTTCTTTTCATTAATTTTAAAAACCAATGCTTACCAGCAATTTGATGCTCATGCTAGGAGGATGGAATAGTTTTGGCACCAAGAACGACGCTGCACTCGTAAACCAACTTTCTGACTTCTAACGGAATCAACCAGAAATAAATGTTAGTTAGCCCACCATAACAAATATGCAGCCAATTTTTCTTCTTCTTCAGCTGTGAACACTAACCTGGGTTTTACACATGGGGTTTGTAAGGGCTTGACCTTTCGTTTTCTTTCAAATATACCTAAAGAGTGACATGGCAGAGTTCGAAAGTTTGAGCTACTTTTCAAATGGTGAAATTCTTTTCCTGAACTTCGGTTGCGGCCAATTCATACACATCCTTACTTTTTGATACCCTGTTCGTCTTTCTTTTGTAGTTCCTCATTCTGAAAAGGCGGATACATAGGTATGAGATTTATACATTTAAGATGATTTTTTTATTAATTACATGATAAAAAACTATTTGTCCCAGTCGGGAATCGAACCCGAGCCTCATCGATTCGCAGTTAGGTTTGCTAACCACTCGACCAACGAGGCGGCTTGTATATTGTAAAGTTATAAATTAATTTAAAAACCAAAAAACTCATTAGGTTTTTGTTTATATCTCAAACTATTATTATTTAATAAATTGAAAAAAGAGCCTTAAAAAGAACAAAAGTCGTAAAAAATATTTATAATTTTAAATTAAAACTTAAAACATGGCTTCAATAGATCGTAGCCACTAAACAGAAGATGCGATGGAAAATAACGTTTTTCACTTTTAAATAAAAATGGGGTCATAATAACACGTCAAAGAATATAGACCTGTTTAAAAAATAATTAAACTTGATTTTATAAAAAAAACTATTATTGGGTTTTCGATTACATAAAAAGCACATAAAGATTTAATAAAAGTATTAAAAAGTTGTTGACTTCGTAAAGCTCTTTTCGGATACACACTTATATCATATATAATAATAATAATAATAATAATAATAATAATAATATTTATTTGCTTGATAAGATTACGCGATAAAAGTTTTTAGAAATCGTTATGTTGTTATAAATTCTTAAAATTAAATGACAAATAATTAAAACGGCCACACTCACGTTTAATCGGTGAAGGTTCCGACTAGTTTCGGACTTATATGAGGTCTTCCTCAGAGTGAGTTCAACGTTCGCTCGCTAGCTACTTGTCTCGAATTGCGGGCCGATGCTCGAAGCGCGCGGTTCGATGGAATCGAGTGTGTGAGGAGCGCCGTCGACGATAGTGTTTACAGTGTGGTCGGCGCGTTCATAGCACTATTGGAAGGGTTTAAGCACGCACTGGAAATCTGGAATATCCAATCATTTTATTCAGGATATACATATCCTACTTCTAAAGTTGCTGAGATCACACTTTATGTTGCATTTACAGCCTCTTATTCAACAAATCGTTGCAGCATATGAAAGGCAAAGTTATACCAAGTTTCCACAGATTGAGTGAATTTTTTGCTGTATTCGCCCCTGATTGTTGTATTTGATATTTTACAAACTGTTTGTGGCCAGAGCGCTACGTTTGTAAAAAGCTAATCGTAAAATTCTTCTGTTTGGTTATCGTGTGTTCTTTTTTTTTATAGAAAAAGGGGGCAAACGGACAGGAGGCTCAACTGATGGTAAGTGATCACCGCCGCCCATGGACAACCACACTATCAGAACATTTGCAGTTGCGTTGCCGGCCTTTTAAAAAAGAGTATGCTCTTTAAAATGTTTAACGCTTAATCCACTATTGTCAATTAAATTTGAGTGTGCATAGCATCCAAAATGGCGCCAATTAAGTTCTCGTGATAGCGAAAACTCGCGTTGTTAGACACTACAATGATTATTTTATCTGTGACGTTCCAAGTTGAGACACATGTTCTTAATTGAGCTGCTAAGTTAATTGCGGTATGATGTTCATGAAGGACTTCACACTGCAGGAGAAGCGACTTTAAAATATAGTTATGGTCAACGTTATGAGCTTTTTGGCCATATATGAATCATTTGCTTTGGATATTCAACAGTCGATGGCAAAGCATACAATTTATGTTTCTTCAGAAATTTTTGTTTTAGTTTGAAAAAATCTTGCTCTTACATTGATGGAAATAAAGTTTTTGAAAGGTACTTACGATTAGGTAGTTTGTAAATAGGATTTAGACTATGAAAAAATCAACAAAGCTCTTGTCTTCCACAATGCTGAATGGTTGAAAATCTAACATGAACAATTTTATTAACCGTTTATGTAACCTTTCCCGTTCAGACGGTGCAATTTGTTTTCTTTGAGTGAATTGATCAACTGTAGGTTGTCGAACTGAAGTCTGCTGAATAACGCGTTGTTATGGTAGATACCCTCGGCTGAATCTGAAGAAGCAAGAACAGACACAGGTTTTAGGATCTTGCTGGATTAGAAGAGCCCAGCTTCCTGTTCAAAAGGTTGTTCTGAACTGTATTGATACATATGCATATTCTTCCGTACATATTGAATTTCAAGAGTAGGATGTTTCCTAATTTTTTTTTAAATTAAATTATTTATTTAACTTGTACAATAACACCTTAAATAAGTTTGTACAAAAGGCGGACATAATACGTATTGGCATTCTCCTCCAGTCAACCTTTAGACCGACAGAAAGTAAGTAAACGGTGCCTCAGAAAGTATATCTCATATAAGGACATAATCGTAATAAATTTAAATATATACTACTTATACTATGCATATTATTATATATTTAAATAGCACTTTGTTGCATAGTATAAAATATTTAAAAAAATATATAATAAAGACATTCAACGTTGACACTAAACATAATATAAAAAATATATAAATCATAAATATATATAAATAACTCCCACATATACATAGATCTAAATATGTGATAAGCTGCAAAATTTTTTGTTACCTACTTGTTAGCTACCTACTATTTTGCACATGCATTTTTAGGTTTCGTTTGAATGAAAACTTGTTATCGGCTTGTCGTAATGAGATGGGCAGCATCCTCGGCATCCTGTTAAAATCTCTGCTTTTATGACGTTTCGTTGTTTCACTTTCAGTCTGGTACCGTTACAAAGTTTTGGCGGCTTAGATTTCGAAGGAGCATAATATATAGGTACTCCGACTTTTAAATTTATTTTATGAACTGGCAGTCCAGGAGCATTAAGTGATTCTAAAAATTCTACTGGATAGTTCGTGGATTCTCCATCCATTCTTCCATGACTCCGTTAATGGAAACATTTCTACATTTTTCCTTGAAACGGAGATGAAAATTTCAGCATTTATTGCTGCTGCTTGGTCGTTTCGTGGTCTCAAAATAGATCTTTCAAAAAGCCAGGAATTTTCATGGTTTGCTATTTGAGTTGCGTTCCCATAAACAGATGATATGAGGTCCCGCATCAATGAAACTGTACCTCTTAAAAATAAGACTTCTTTTCATAGATGGATCAATTTTCATAAAGAAATCTCAAAGTTCATATGCCTTTCTTAAATCTTCACTAAGATTTTTCAAATTAAATGTCACGTTTCCGGTGCTTGTTGAAGTTTCTTCTTCAATGGGCTGTGATTTTAACATTTCCTCCAAATCGGTTTCAATCAAATCTTCATCTTGCGATTCAAGCAATTCCTGAACGTCACTTGATTCAATCTGTGCGATGAAAATGGTTTTGGCTTGCATTTGGAATTGGTGCGCCACAGTTAAGGCAAATTACACCTTTCTTAAAGTGTGTTCTTTGCCCTAACCATTTAGCCTCCGATATGGAGAATGCATATTGCCATATGTTTAAAATTTACTTTGATTAAAAACCTAAAACTACTAGGTTTGCTAGTGTCCAAGACAAAATGGTTTTAGCTTGCATTTAGGTTTGGTGCTCCACAGTTGAAGCAAAGTACACTTTCTTAAAGTGTGTACTTTGCCACAACCATTTAGCCTCCGATATGCAGAGTGCATATTGCCATATGTTTAAAATTTACTTTGACTAAAAACCTAAAACTACTAGGATTGCTAGTGTCCACGACAAAATGGTTTTAGCTTGCATTTGTATTTGGTGCTCCACAGTTCAGGCAAAGTACACCTTTCTTAAAGTGTGTACTTTGCCACAACCATTTAGCCTCCGATATGCAGAGTGCATATATGTTTAAAATTTACTTTGACTAAAAACCTTAAACTACTAGGTTTGCTAGTGTACTGTACAAATTGATCGCACTCATCTGGCGGAAAATGATCATAGACCGCATATTGGCAATATTATCACCAAAACCATTTCACTTTGACTAAAAACCTAAAACTACTAGGTTTGCTAGTGTCCAAGACAAAATGGTTTTAGCTTGCATTTGGATTTGGTGCTCCACAGTTGAGGCAAAGTAAACTTTCTTAAAGAGTGTACTTTGCCACAACCACTTAGCCTCCGATATTCAGAGTGCATATTGCCATGTGTTTAAAATTTACTTTGACTAAAAACATTAAACTACTAGGTTTGCTAGTGTACTGTACACATTGATCGCACTCATCTGGCGGAAAATGATCATAGACCGCATATTGGCAATATGATCACCAAAACCATTTCACTTTGACTAAAAACCTAAAGCTACTAGGTTTGCTAGTGTCCAAGACAAAATGGTTTTAGCTTGCATTTGGATTTGGTGCTCCACAGTTGAGGCAAAGTACACTTTCTTAAAGAGTGTACTTTGCCACAACCACTTAGCCCCTCCGATATGCAGAGTGCATATTGCCATATGTTTAAAATTTACTTTGACTAAAAACATTAAACTACTAGGTTTGCTAGTGTACTGTACACATTGATCGCACTCATCTGGCGGAAAATGATCATAGACCGCATATTGGCAATATGATCACCAAAACCATTTCACTCACTTTGACTAAAAACCTAAAGCTACTAGGTTTGCTAGTGTCCAAGACAAAATGGTTTTAGCTTGCATTTGGATTTGGTGCTCCACAGTTGAGGCAAAGTACACTTTCTTAAAGTGTGTACTTTTGCCACAACCATTTAGCCTCCGATATGCAGAGTGCATATATGTTTAAAATTTACTTTGACTAAAAACCTTAAACTACTAGGTTTGCTAGTGTACTGTACAAATTGATCGCACTCATCTGGCGGAAAATGATCATAGACCGCATATTGGCAATATTATCACCAAAACCATTTCACTTTGACTAAAAACCTAAAACTACTAGGATTGCTAGTGTCCACGACAAAATGGTTTTAGCTTGCATTTGTATTTGGTGCTCCACAGTTCAGGCAAAGTACACCTTTCTTAAAGTGTGTACTTTGCCACAACCATTTAGCCTCCGATATGCAGAGTGCATATATGTTTAAAATTTACTTTGACTAAAAACCTTAAACTACTAGGTTTGCTAGTGTACTGTACAAATTGATCGCACTCATCTGGCGGAAAATGATCATAGACCGCATATTGGCAATATTATCACCAAAACCATTTCACTTTGACTAAAAACCTAAAACTACTAGGTTTGCTAGTGTCCAAGACAAAATGGTTTTAGCTTGCATTTGGATTTGGTGCTCCACAGTTGAGGCAAAGTAAACTTTCTTAAAGAGTGTACTTTGCCACAACCACTTAGCCTCCGATATTCAGAGTGCATATTGCCATGTGTTTAAAATTTACTTTGACTAAAAACATTAAACTACTAGGTTTGCTAGTGTACTGTACACATTGATCGCACTCATCTGGCGGAAAATGATCATAGACCGCATATTGGCAATATGATCACCAAAACCATTTCACTTTGACTAAAAACCTAAAGCTACTAGGTTTGCTAGTGTCCAAGACAAAATGGTTTTAGCTTGCATTTGGATTTGGTGCTCCACAGTTGAGGCAAAGTACACTTTCTTAAAGAGTGTACTTTGCCACAACCACTTAGCCCCTCCGATATGCAGAGTGCATATTGCCATATGTTTAAAATTTACTTTGACTAAAAACATTAAACTACTAGGTTTGCTAGTGTACTGTACACATTGATCGCACTCATCTGGCGGAAAATGATCATAGACCGCATATTGGCAATATGATCACCAAAACCATTTCACTCACTTTGACTAAAAACCTAAAGCTACTAGGTTTGCTAGTGTCCAAGACAAAATGGTTTTAGCTTGCATTTGGATTTGGTGCTCCACAGTTGAGGCAAAGTACACTTTCTTAAAGTGTGTACTTTTGCCACAACCATTTAGTCTCCGATATGCAGAGTGCATATTGCCATATGTTTAAAATTTACTTTGACTAAAAAACTTAAACTATAGGTTTGCTAGTGTACTGTACAAATTAATCGCACTCATCTGGCGGAAAATGATCATAGACCGCATATTGGCAATATTATCACCAAAACCATTTCACTTTGACTAAAAACCTAAAACTACTAGGTTTGCTAGTGTCCAAGACAAAATGGTTTTAGCTTGTATTTGGATTTGGTGCTCCACAGTTAAGGCAAAGTAAACTTTCTTAAAGAGTGTACTTTGCCACAACCACTTAGCCTCCGATATTCAGAGTGCATATTGCCATGTGTTTAAAATTTACTTTGACTAAAAACATTAAACTACTAGGTTTGCTAGTGTACTGGACACATTGATCGCACTCATCTGGCGGAAAATGATCATAGACCGCATATTGGCAATATGATCACCAAAACCATTTTACTTTGACTAAAAACCTAAAACTACTAGGTTTGCTAGTGTCCAAGACAAAATGGTTTTGGCTTGCATTTGGATTTGGTATAGTTGAGGCAAAATACACCTTTCTTAAAGTGTGTACTTTGCCACAACCATTTAGCCTCCGATATACAGAGTGCATATTGCCATATGTTTAAAATTTACTTTGACTTAAAACCTAAAACTAGTAGGTTTGCTAGTGTCCAAGACAAAATGGTTTTAGCTTGCATTTGGATTTGGTGCTCCACAATTGAGGCAAAGTACACTTTCTTAAAGTGTGTACTTTGCTACAACCATTTAGCCTCCGATATGCAGAGTGAATATTGCCATATGTTTAAAATTTACTTTGACTAAAAACCTAAAACTAATAGGTTTGCTAGTATCCAAGACGAAATGGTTTTGGCTTGCATTTGGATTTGGTGCTCAACAATTGAGGCAAAGTACACCTTTCTTAAAGTGTGTACTTTGCCACAACAATTTAGCCTCCGATATGCGGAGCGCATATTGCCATATGTTTAAAATTTACTTTGACTAAAAACCTAAAACTACTAGGTTTGCTAGTGTCCAAGTCAAAATGGTTTTAGCTTGCGTTTGGAGTTGGTGCTCCACAGTTGAGGCAAAGTACAATTTCTTAAAGTGTGTACTTTGCCACAACCATTTAGACTCCGATATGCAGAGTGCATATTGCCATATGTTTAAAATTTACTTTGACTAAAAACCTAAAACTACTAGGTTTGCTAGTGTCCAAGACAAAATGGTTTTAGCTTGCAGCATTTGGGTTTGGTGCTCCAAAGTTGAGGCAAAGTACACTTTCTTAGAGTGTGTAATTTGCCACAACCATTTAGCCTCCGTTATGCAGAGTGCATAGTGCCATATGTTTAAAATTTGGTCAGGATCAATGATAACCACCATTTTTTCTATAACAATGAAAAATTGAAAATTGAAAATCACAAAAACTAGTTCATTGAAATTAATTGAAACATTTTTTTAATTATAAATTATAATTAAAGATATAAAAAAATTTATAAATTCAATATCAAATTCAACAAAAATCTAAATTGGAACATACTATATGAACAAAATTTTTTTTTTGAGATGAAGATGTTAATGGTGCGTTGCTATCTAGTGCCGAGACCTATCATCACAGCACACCAGTAATGTGGAACTTCTCGTAAAATTTGTAACAAAAACCTATTTAAATCCTTATCATTTTTATACTTGATTTAATGTGTTTCTTTACTTAAAACATAAAGGATTGAATCGTTTACAACAAATGTTTACCTCCTTTTAATTATGTTTCTTTCTTCTTGCGGTTGAGGAAAATTAATGTTTCTTTTTAGAATTGTTATGGGCAACATAAACATTCTTTATAACACGGGACGTAGATTGCTGCGACTTAAATGTCGCGTATGTATCTCCAAATAATCTCTGGTAACTTCACTTCCTGTTGAGAAAAAAAAAAATGCAACTAATACCTTTTTGAACCCTTCATGGGTATCCTTTCGGAAGTATTACGAGAGAGTTATGCTAGACTGCCTCCCAGAAGGGGGCCTATTTCTATTTTGTTTTATAAATATTGTATTTTCAATTTGTATATTTCGGGAGTGGAAATATTTTCTGTTGAAGAATTTTCCTTCATGCTTACCTCAAGATGTCAATATGGTTTCCGTCTAAACATCCCAGCACACCAGTAATGTGGAACTTCTCGTAAAATTTGTAGCAGAAATCTATGTAAATCCTTATGTTTTTTATACTTGATTTAATGTATTTCTTTACTTAAAACATAAAAGATTAAATCGTTACAAATGTTTTCTCCTTTTAATTAGTTTCTTTCTTCTTGCGGTTGAGGAAAATTAATATTTCTTTTTAGAATTGTTATGGGCAACATAAACATCCTTTATCAAGAAATTAGTTGGAGATACATACGCGAAATTTAAGTCGCAGCAATCTACGTCCCGTATTGGACGTAGACTGCTGCGGCTTAAATGTCACGTATGTATCTCCAACTAATCTCTAGTAACTCCACTTCCTGTTGAGAAAAAGAAATGGAACTAATATCTTTTTGAACCCTTTATGGGTATCCTTTTTATACGGAAGTATTACGAGAGAGTTATGCTAGACTGTCTCCCAGAGGGGGGGGGGGCCTATTTCTCATCTAATAACTACGTACTATCCCTATTTTATAGGGATCATTGATGTTACGCCATTTTGTTGCATTCTTCGTGTGAAATTTTAAAAATGATTGATTAAAAAAAAAAGATAACGCTACAACTGCTTATGAAAATAACATTTAATCGAACATGCATTGTTAAGTTTCTGGTACATTTTTTTCTTTCTGTACTGAGAGCACCGACACAAATCATGATATTTTTAAAGTGCTTAACTTAATAAAATTGAAATGAACCGCAAGGAAGTACTGTGTGACTTTTCTATCTATAAAACATAAATCTTCTGAACTTGAAGACATTTTTTCCAAATAAGATATTGAATAAAAATTATTCGTTAAACGTTTAAAAAATATTAGAGTGACAGACAGTGAAAATATTAAAATGACATTTAAGAAACAAATATAGATGTAAGAAGTTCATATATACATCAGGTGGACTACTGCCAAGAAAAATTATCCTTGGTCCACCCAGGTGTTCATAGGTGGACTACAGGCAAAAAAATACCTGTGATCCACCCATGAATAGTTTCTACCTGACTCCATGACCAAATTAAAGAGTCATATTTTGAATTCACATTTAAAATTTTGATCGCTTGGATACACCATGTTTTTCAGATTATGTAAGTGAAGCCTTACCTTTTTGGTTTGTTTTTTCATATGAATTATCTGTATCCAGTCTAATATGTATGACATAAGTGATATAAACGTTATAATAAGATATATAGGATGTTCCAGACCACCCGTTCAGGCTGATTACTGGGGAGTTTAAAAAAAAATGAAAACAAAAAAAAACACGTGTTCAATATTTTTTGAAACTGTATCCAACAATGCCAAAAACAACCCACGACCTCAACCCCCTGTTAGCGGTAGGGGGTGCAACTTTAAAAAATCAAATGACAAACATTTTGTCAAAACAAAAAAAAAAATTATTGACTTTTAGTAGATGGAGAAATTTCCAACTCACAAATCGAAATCTGCAATGGAAAATAGGGGTTTCCATTTGCTTTTTTAAAGGTGGAGGTTGTTTTAAGCATGGTTGAATAGTTTCAAAAAGTTTTAACACGTGTTTTTTTGTTTTCATTTTTTAAAACTCTCCACAGTAATCAGCCTGGTAAAGCTTCATACCGCATGTTCCAGACCATCCGTCTGGAACATGCGGTATGAAGCTTTCAATGGACATAATTTTATTCGGTATCCAAGGCTCACTATGTAAATGTTTCACTGGGAGCTGTGATTCAGAGACTTGTCTTTGTTCCGAGTGTTGATAAGCTGATTGGGTAGTTGCATATGAAACAATAACTTTTATGACGAAAACAAACTGCTGCTGTTAATCCGATTTGATCGATGGCATAACTGTAAAAAATATTTTTTAAACAATCATAAAATATAAAAATTTTAGACTGACGTAGATATTACAGTAGAGGTGATATTTTGAGGTATTTTCTTTTGTTTTATACGTTATTCATTTGACAGTTATTTCTTCTTTTAGATGTCAGCAATAATATATCGGTTCTACTTTTTAAATATGAAATCCTAAAACTCCATTAAGTTTGTCCACTCCACAAGTTCGTCTGTTTGTTCGTCACGGCGTCAAAAAAAAACATAATTCTGTATGGATACTTTGATCGCTAAATTTGATCGGAGATAGAATTTTAGGTCTCACCAATTTGGTAGCACCGCATCGTGTTTCTGTTGTAATAGTGTCAGTGTTTATCATTATCGTGTTCTGATCTAGAGCTTTATGTGGTAAGGTTATGCTGTGACAATATATTTTTTCCTCATGTATACTACCATTATTCCTTTCCTATTATGTAAAAAAATACACATTTAACTTATTCAATATATTTATAATTACAGTTTTATTACATGTATAGATAATATTAAATTTTTGGTGGAATAAAGTGTCCGTCACATGATCCCTGATGTGGTCAGTGGACTACTTTAGTTGCAAAATTTAAATCATTTCTTTTTTAAGTCATTCAACGTTCATTCCAATATCCATAAAGATTTAATTCCTTAAGGACTTTCTTGAGAATAAAGAGCTATTAAATGCCCAAGTAACTTGCCTAATGCAGCGACTTGCTGTACGTTACGGCAAATGTTCCGTTATACCCAGAATCTTTTGGTATGGTTCACTTAGTAGAAAACTCGAAGTACAAAGAACCTACAAAGAAGGTGAAATAATGTTATGAACCGTCCATAGAACAAGAAAAAAACAATTATGGTAGTATGTTGTAATAATAAAAATATAATCATTGGTATCAAGGTTAAAAATGTTTTAACCTTTACACTAGTGAAATTTCTTTAGTTCGTTTTATTAAGTTTCATTTCACAAATCTTGCAAATGTTGGCAAAGCTTTTTAAAACACCAATCGTATAAACGAAATCCTTGATTATGTGCGCGGTAAGTCTAAATTATGAAAAAAGCGACTTCTTCGTCGCCCACTTAGCTTATTCCATTTCTTCTAACTTGTCTTCAGTTTACTTTAAAAGTAGCTCAACTTTTTGAGAAAGTTGTGTAAAATTGCGGAAATATATGTATTTGATACATATACGTATTGACTAAGTTAATCCCCACAGCAAAGTTCGTAACATGTCAACTTAGAACAAAAATATTCGGAATTGATTTCTACCCGCATTTGCGTTCTGTTTTCTAGATTTGGAACAGTATTTAAGTGACTTCCAAATTAAACGCTTAAATCTAGTTTAAATGGAATTAATAATTGGTACATAACGCAACAATTCCATTACTAACTTTGTTTTCAATCAATTTATTTGGATTTTCGTCACAACAAAACAGCGTGGAATATTGTAGGACTCCAATCGCGAAATGAAGAATTTAAAAGATCAAACAAAGCACTGTGCGACGATTCTTTATATCGCCCATGAGTACGTTTTATAGCGGAACGCCGTCACCTTCCCAAGTCGCCAAGAATTGAAAATAATTGTGGAAATGGGTGTGAAGAACTCTTAAATTATGGTATTTATATTTTGCCTTAATTCTTTTCTTTTGCACAAAATATTAATAATCGAGTAACTATTGATAATAATCATCAACAATAAACTCATTAAATATAGCAGGTACTTGTATATCCACCCTCAAACCACTTTATAACAGGTTTGCCTATATTAATTTTTTTTCATGCAGTATATAGACTGCATTTTACGTTCTCAAAAGCTGGTATTTTTAGGCCTTTTGCTTCTATATCAATGGCATAGAACACAGTAGTGATGGGACTCGAGTGACTTTTTTTACTCAAGCCACTCGCCACTGAAAACTGATTCATTAGAGTGCCACTCGAGTGAAGATGGGACTTGAATAACTTTATTTTCATTCGAGAGTAGCTTTGCTTCATTTCGCTAGTCAAAACTGAGACACTCGAGTGAAGGTAAGACTTGAGTCATTTTCCAAAATTAAAATTACCATAATAACTACTTAAGAAATTTATTTGATTAATTATTTTTCCTCCCAAACGGTTTCTCCTTTGATAACATATTAGGACAGCTTTCGAAAAAACACGTCAGAGGGAATTGAGGTAGCTGGAATGCATTAATATTTTATAGCCAATTTATACAACACCGCCATAATTAATGTTCTTTTCTCCCAATAAACAATAGTCTGTCCAAGTATTTGTCATCATTATATTGTTTCACCATAATAATTGCTGAGGTTAATGATGTAGTACGTTCCGAAAGTTTTATCAAAATGTGCCCATAAATCGATTGCACCATTATTTCCTTGTTGAGGTTGACTCGTCGTTCTGTTCATGTATTATTCTGTTCATGTATTATTTCTGTTCTGGTCTACATTTCTATTTGTGCATTCTATCTCAATCTCATATCTCATATAGTTAACAAAGGTTAACTATTATACAGTTTTTAAAAGTTGTATTGTTCGAATAATTGTTGTCATTTTTGCTGCTACTGAAGTTTGATTTTTCTCATCATATTCCGTTAAATTTTTCTATCCATTAAGAAAGCTCGCGATTGATAGTCAGAGTTAATGAACACTTATCGCGCTAATTCTGATTGTGTTGCTTAATGAGTCCTCTTATGGATAGAAGATGCAGAAGACGCCTTGGTGAAAAACCGAGTTTAGTACCAACTTGTTTCGGAGGAGGAGTAGTTGTACCTTGTCTCTCACGGAGTGGCTCTATCATTTCTTGTCTCTTCAGAAATGGAAAGGGTGTTCCTTTAGAATTGGTCTCTGCCTGATTGCTTTCTATTTTTGAAAGTAATAAATAAATATTCACGGGACAAATTACTCTTACTGATCTAACCCCAAAGTAAGCAAATTATTTGCTTGTATTATGGGTGTTAATCAACGATACTAATACATAAAAATACGTATATAAATACTGGAATATATTTAATAAACACTCAAATCACACAAATGCTTGTCCCCGTAGGGGATCGAACCCGAGTCCCGTCGATTGCGTAGCCAGAGTCGCTAACCACTCTATCAACGGGGCGGGCGGAGAAAAAAAATACACATAATATTAGCTATGTTACGTACGTTAACGTAGTACGTTACTTAAATGTCTCACATATGTTAAATTGAAATTAGGCATTAGATAAATTTGTAATTTTTTTATTAAGAGAGATTTTATAAGAGATCATATTAATTAATTTTTTTGTATAACAAGTAAATGGGTCTCCTGATAGAAAGAGACAACCTTGTCTTATAGACACCAAGATTAATAGTGCATCAAGTCGAATATATTATCACGAACAATATTTACATATCGTCGATGAAGTACCAATATCTCCTAATTGACAATTTAGTCCAAAATAACTTTTTTATTACAATAGACAAAACTCATATTCGCATATCGTCGATGAAGTGACAATACCACAATATACCACAATACCAAAATACAATTAAAGTAAATTTTCAAGTTCTAGAATCAGTATCTCATAAGTGACTAAATCCCTATAAAACTTAAACATAACCACATCCCTTAGTAACTAATAAAAAGGTAATGTATTGGAAACTACTTTACTATCAATAGTTGATCAAAATAAATAAAATCTTATTTGGATCAGTTATTTTCTTCTGGTGTAAAATTAGATTCTCAACACTTAGGAGGTATTGGTACTTCATCGACGATATATTTGTGATATAACCATATAAATAAAACAGAGGCCCACAAAGAAGTTTAAAAGCTTAACGAATTGCAGTAGACAGAGTTGGCATGGTTGATAATAGTGGTGACATAGGCAGCAATGGAGACGCTTGTGGTTGTTGCTGCAAGTTTGCTAAATTTGTACTTATTTTTTGCTTAAATCAAGTGGCAAAAAGTGACATATCCTTGAAACATTACGTACAGGACAACTCGCATTTGTACATTATATATTAAATTCAACAATTTTTTTCTAAAATGTATGCAACATTGCATTCGCAATTAATATATATTTTGTTGTTAATTAATTTGTATTCAAAGTGCTGTTGCAATATTTCTTCACGAAGTGTGTTAACATTTTGCGTATCGTTTGATGCAATCATCTTTATTTACTTTTACAGTCCTTTTCATCGCTTTTATATTATTCCATTTAATCAGCAATTCCAACTGCGATAGCTTGTACAGCTGCATCAAAAGCACAAATATTGGAAATAATAACATTTTTATTTTCAAATATTTTTAATGAGCCATTTCGTAGTAAAATTAATTTCATTTCTTTTTTTCCTCCTACAATCAAGCCTCTCCAATTTTCTGATAAAGACGGAGTAGTGTACGTTGACGGATTACAGAAAAAAGTGATAAAATGCTAAGCACACATTTTTCGTTATTATGTGGCCCACTCCGCCCTGCTTTGGTATGGTTCATCCCTAAATCTTGATTACAATGTGATCGAACAATCTTACGTGCTTTACGAAGTTCAAGCTTCGAAAGTACAATTTTGAAAAAAATGTCAAATACGTTATTCTTCGATATCTACCTTCAAATTTTATTTCAGATGTAGCTTTTTATTCCTACATCAAAACATTCTAAACATTTAAAAACCCGACGTGAGAATGTTTAGACATTTTCTTTTTCACTTTTCTCCTTTTTTGTTAAGGTACCAAATATTGTACGCTTTCTTTGGCACTTTTTGGAACGAAGTTCCTTACGGCAGACTTGGAGGGGATAGGGATTTTGCTGCGCGACCGAACTGAAAAAAATGTGATAGCAAAACCGTAAGAAAAATGCGTGGAATAAAAGCGTTAAATGAGACGTGCGCAGGCGCGACAGTCGCGTACACAAGCGAGTAGTGCCGTTTAGCCGGAGGAAGTTCGTTCCTACCTGGTGTCCCGCGACACCATATTTATTTTATTTAACTTTTTTCACACTTTTTGTTAGTTTTCTATATACAGTTGTTCTGGGTAACTTTGAACATTTTGACAGTGTTTTTGATGTTACAATCTGATTTAATATTCATCACAAGTTTATTTTATTGACTGAATAGTGTTCTTTTGATTTGGTTTATTCAGCTAACATAATAAATGTAAAGAAAAAACAACAGAACTGTCCTTAATTCCTGCCTAAACTCAAATTCAAAGTTATCATGCGTTTTAGGTAACTTTGAATATTTGTCTGGATGTAAAAACCTTTAATAATCGAATAATTTAAGTTTTGGTAACATTAAATAACGTTTTTATATTAAAAAAAAAACCTTATTTATCAAAATGACATCTAATTGATGTTTATTTTTATGATAGATAGCTCAGTCTTGTCATGTGAATCAAGGTGGCCAATTTGGTGGGGAAAAAAGACTGTAATTTTTTATAATTATTTATTAAATCACAATAAACTAGGAAAGTAGTGTTAAGCACAATAAAATATACGTTTATTTGGCTATCGAATGAGATCAAAATCTTAAATTCTAATAACATTTTCTTTAAACAATATTTCTCTTAAACAAAGTCATTCACCCCATTCCATGAACAAAATGTCATCGTCAATATAAATGTGGCTGCCTTTTCTGGATATTTGTTGTTCTTTTAGGACACTAATTATATTGGCCTCATCGATTCGACATATTTCAGTTTTAGAAGGCCAAGACCACCCCCCTAAAAAGTTTTTATGGAGCACGGAGACTTGTAAGGGTTTAAATTTTCGTATTATTCCTGGGAACAAACTACCCTCTTCTCTAAATACACAATATCTACCCTCTTTAATTTTCGGGACTTCATCATCTTCCTTACCTAGATACTTCTCAGTCGTCACAACCTGTAACTCTTCAGTTGTCTCATCTACTGTATATTCTTCAATAATTTCTTCACCTATTAAAACAACTTCACTTCCTATGTCTAAGTCAGGACATTCTTCATTTATAACTTCTAATTCCTGTTCAGCTGTGACTTGAGTTTCAAAACAGTTGCTTATTTCACCAACAGATATCTTAGCAAGTTTTGGAGAAGGAGGTTGGTGAACTAAAGCTTCTACCACTATTACTTCTTTTTCAATTTCTTGAGACTCACCATTATCATTTTATTCAGTAATTGTATCTTCTGATCCTCCACTTTTAACCTGGTCACTCTGGAAATCTTTATTTTTTCTTTATCATTGGTAACCTTCTTTTTTTGTTCTTAGAACCCTGGGGTCGTCCTCTTTTTTTGATTTGCGCGCCACCTTCATCTTCCTTTTGAAGTTTACTTTTGTTTGTCTTGTCTCTTTCTTCATAATATTTTTCAACCTCCTCAGCCGAAACACTTTTTCCCGCCGTGACTGGCAATTGGAATTTCGCTCCTTTCTTTACATTGAAATCTCCTTGCCTTATTTCTTCTATGTAATTTATGAAAGTTGTACTAACCGGATCACACACTTCTGACTGAGAGGTGTACGTGAGTAGCTTATCTAAAACTCTAGATGGAGAAAATGGATACAAACCACAGCTCCAAAATCCAGCTTTAACATTATCAGAAGACGTGCCTTCAATGCTAACAAGGTATTTTTTTAGCAGCTGGGCAAAGAGAGGTTTCGGAAGTGCTTGTACCTTTTTTCCTTTACTGGTACATCGATATTCATTCAGGACTTTTCTCCAGGCAGTTTTTAAGCTCGAAAAATAACCCACATCCAGTGGTTGTAACAGATGGGTTGAATTGGGAATCAAACAAATGAAAGTGATATTATGTTCGCTGCAAAGACGCAAAGCTTTTGGGGATATGTGGGCGCTGAGATTATCACACAATAACACCTTCTTTCCATCCTGTTTATCAACGTGTGGGATGAAATGTCTTTCCAACCACTCTTCAAATATTGAGGAATCTATCCATCCAGATTTGGACACTGCCATTCTCGACCCTGAAGGAGCTTGAAAAAGCCAATCTGACCAGAGTTTTTTCCTTTGAATATAAAAAAGGGAGGCAAAACTTCGCCACTAGCATTCGCACAGAAGACCACAGTGTAACACGATATACTCGTATTTTTTATGACTTCGTGATGTCGAGAATTCCTTCGAAAAAGTAATTTCTTCTTTCCAATAACATCATGGAATCCCGACTCGTCCATGTTATATAGGTTTTCTGGTGGGACTCTTTCCAGTTCCGTTTTGATGTTTTCAAGGAAATTCTCGACTATTTCCCGTGTAACTTGAGCCCTCTTTCGAGATATGTTGTGAGCTATCTTTGCTTTTAATTCTTGGTGTCTTTCTAAAAACAAAACACCCCATTCGTATCCTGGCAGGTTATTTTTAAATTGGGGCTTAGTTATATTGTTGCTGTCTAAGTAATTTTTTACTACATATCTGAAGTCCATCATGCTTAAAGGTATGCCCAAATCGCTGAGTAGCAACAAATGTGCCTTGAAGCTACTTTCTTCGTCTTTACTAAAAGTAGTAGGTTTACCAATTGGCTTATTATTTTTACTTGTCAATTTGAAAAAAGGGTCACCGCGGGTAAAATTTTGAAGCAGCCGGTCTAGACATTGCACCAGATCTAATTTTACTGAGGGCTTCGAGCGTTTCAGGAGTATAATTACTTTTTGTGCCATATTTCCTAACGCCGGGTTTCGCTTTTTGCATTTTCGGGGCATATTTGCATTACAGCTGTAAAAGAGGAAAATTTAATCAGAACTGAGCAACATTATGTACATATTCAAAGTAACCCAATGTGATATTTTTTATGACACGGGTAACTTTGAACCATTCAAAGTTACCCAAACTACTTCGATTTTGATCGACGTCGTAACTTTATCAATTTTACACAATTTTTACCATTAGATACGGATGACTATTTTGAAAAAAATAATAATTAAACTACATTTTATAGATAAACACTAAAACATACCTGTTTACAATAAGTTTTGTATATTTAATTGCGATGCCAAATCACAGCAACAAACACTTGCAAAAACTTCACTAGGGAAAAGGCGGTGTTAATTTAAATTTTGAAGTTGACAGTTTATTTTTTTCCTTTACATTAGCTACTTAGGATTTTAACGTTCCGTTTTACACAATAACGATATTGAAACAATAAAAAGGTTAAACGAAATTAATTCATAATTCTTTTTCATAATTTCATAAATTCAAAGTTATATAGCAATTCAAAGTTACCCAAAAAAACTGTACTATTTACTATTTTATGATAATTAACTATATCCTAAATATAATAACATCATAACATACTTGTTTAATTTATTTCTATTGTTTACGGTTTTAACTATATTTATACAATATTCCAAAAACTTCTCTCTAAATTTAGAAATCATCAGTCTATTTATATTCTCACTTATAATCGTTATATCAGTCCCTTGTTCTATATCCTGTCTCTCTTTAGCAAATGCTGGACATACTAACAGAAGGTGGGGAACAGATTCAATTTTTTGAAGATTGCAAACACACGCTGGACCCTTCTTACACTTGAAGCGATGCAGGTATGAGGTGAATCCACCGTGTCCTGTCATAAATTGTGTAAGTGTTTTGTCTATTTTTATTTTCTTTATTACAGTGTACGCTACAGTTGCGTCAGGGAAGAAAAGTTTTGTAATTGCAGCTGTATCTCTTTCTTGATATCTCCTGTTCCATTTATCAATCGTCCGCAAACGGTTATAGCGTTTGACAAATGAAACAGGACATTTGTCATAAACTGGTTTTATTTTGTTTTTTAGTGCGGCTTCTTTCGCGAGCTGATCGGCTCTCTCATTTCCTTCAAGACCAATGTGTGCCTTAATCCAGAACAACGATATAGTTTTATTTTGGACTTGACATACTTTAAGATGTCTCTTGCTTTCATAGCCAGTGGATGTTTTGTCTTGGTATTTGTCAAGGTTTCGAGAGCCGACTCGAGAATCGCTGAAGATCCCGTAAGTAGTAGCTTAGAGTTTCAACACTTCATGCGCTGCCTGACATATAGCTAGGAGTTCTGCCTGGTACACGGTACAAAAAGATGGTAATGTTAGCTTAAGGGTTATGGTTTCGAATTCGCAATTCCAAATCGAAAGCGCTGCCCCCACCTTACCCTCAATCTTGCTGCCATCAGTAAAGATCCTAACGTCGAAATTATTGTTAATTTCGTACTGATTCTCATCAACCAGGTTATCGAACTCCAAGCTCGTCTTTTCAGCTGGATGTGTAGCTTTGATCGATCGCCGGAATCATTTTTTCTACTTCCCATTCTCCCAGTGCGGGCTGGGGTACCCCCTTTATCGCTTTATATAATAAAGCAGCTTCGAGTATTCGAACGTCAACAGGGAGTAGCCCAGCCAGCATCAGGGCCGAATTAAGAGACACTGTTCGGTAAGCTCGGCATATTTTTTGAGCGAAGCTTCTTTGCACCACATTTAACCGCTTACGTATCCCCTTCTTTTTTGCCGCAGATGCCCACGCGCTTGCAGCGTACGTCAGAATTGGTTCAACTGCCGCCGTGTAGATAATGCGCACAAATTCCGGATTAAGTCACCAATTAATCCGGGTTGCTCTCACCAGTTGTTTATAAATTGCTATTGCTTTGCTGCAGGCTGTGATATGTTCCTTAAATGTCAGTTTGCTGTCAAATATCACGCCTAATATTTTCATGTTTTTTGCAAGCTCAATGCTAATCCCGCCCATGGCTAGGCGTGGTGTGTCATATGTTAGTTTTTTGGTTAGTACTATTGCACAAGTTTTTTGAGGTGCAAACCTCAGGCGGCTTTTAACGCCGCACTCCCAGACATGTGCGAGAGCGGCATTGCCTTGTCTCTCTATTTCAAATCCTGAATCTCCTTTGAACACCAGAACGATGTCATCGGCAAAGGCTTGACAGTATACTTTCTGGTCTTCTAATCCCTGGAACAGGACATTCAATAGCACATTCCAAAACAGCGGTCCACCTATCGAACCTTGAACATATCACTTTGTGGTGGATTTCTTGTATGTGGTCTCTGCATACCTAATGCTCACACTTCGGTCTTTGAGATAGCTATCACCCTCCTCAAATTTACTGGGCAGCTCATTTCTGCCAGTCGCGTTTTAATTATAGACCAATGGGCGCTATCGAAGGCTCCCTCTATATCCATTGACATCAAGGTGACTATTTTCTTTTGTTTTAGTTTAGCATGAATATACTGCATTAGTGTATAGAGGGAGTCCTCAGTACCCTTCTGGGGCATGAACCCATATGGCGGCCTATGGGGCGGCTCACGTTCCGGCTGACACAGGTGCTTTCCGGGCACGGATGCTTCGGAAAGTACCTGTGCTAAATCGCCCGACGTGAGTCGACGACCGATTGCCACTACTGTGCGGGCAGCGAGGACACGGCGCAGCACACCCTCGAGGGTTGCCCCTCGTGGGCAGTGCAGCGGCGTGTCCTACGCGATGCTATCGGGGTTTATCTCTCGCTTCCGACCGTTGTGAAAGCCATGGTCGAGAGCGAGGAATCGTGGACGGCCGTCCTCTCCTTCTGCGAAGACGTGATGTCGCAGAAGGAGACGGCGGAGAGGGAAAGGGAGGCTGCGGCCAACCTCGACCCGATCCGCCGGAGACGCACGGGGGTGCGACGTCGGGCCTACCAGGCCCTGCTTCGTCCCCGTGATCGAGGCCGGAGCCCTGCCCCAAAAGGCCTCGAGGAGGTGCGCGCGGTGTCGTAAAGCCGCGCGCTTCTTAGCCGTCTGCTGGGGCCACGACGGCCCCAGACCCGAAGGATGCCGGCAAGGCCGGCAGGTGCTGGCGGGTTGGTGGACGTGTGCGCAAGCGCTCCCACCTCCTCGCCACCACGGCACAGTGGGGCGGACGCAGGGGTTTTAGTGGGTAGGGGTCAGTTCTGTCCGGCGAGTCCCACACTCGGGCCAGTCCACACGGCCCGGCAGTGCGTAAGAGCATTTCCCCTGCGAGCGAAAAAAAAAAAGGTCTGCTATGATCTGTTGATGATTCTGATGGCTGTAACGCCTACATCGAACACACTTACGTAACTCTCTTTTAATAGTACGGAGCCCGCTAAGTATCCAGTATTTGTATCTAATGTGTGATAAGGTAAGTTTGGGTCCGCCATGTAAAGTTAAAGTATGAGCTTGCTGTATGATGAGATCTGTGAGACGACTATGATTTGATAAAATGATTGGATTTTTTGCACAACCCTCTAAATGAGACTTATTAAGTCTCCCACCGACCCTCAGTAATCCGTCATCCTTACAAATAAACGGATTTAAGCATAATATTTTACTATTCCTAGGTAATTTTCTATTTTGTATTATACAATTAAATTCTTCCTTAAATTCTATCGATTGTACAGTTATAACTATAATACAATAAGCGTTTTCAATTTCAACAGCTGACAAATAACTCTGACGTGGCACATTCTGTTTGTTGCGAAGCCACAGGATGTAACGTGATAGCCATGCCACTGTTGTTGCAATATGTGCCAATGAACTGTATTCATTTATTAATTGTAATATTAAAGTCTTATGTTTTGTAATTGTAGTTGATAAAGCAGCGTTCACATTAAGCTTAATTTTTTCGTTACATGTAGCTAAGTGAGAAATGTTCTTAATTGAATTAATATCTAAAGTGTTAAGCCATTCCGGGCCCCATCATAACGAATGTGATTCTAGTTGAGAAACTGTTAATCCTCTTGTTGCACAATCTGCTGCATTTAAGTCTGTGCTCACATGATGCCAACGTGAAGGCTCGACGATTTTTACAATCTTTTGCACTCTGGTGGATACAAATTTTCGCCATCTGTGAATGTCACCTTGAATCCAAGCCAATGCAATCGTAGAGTCACTCCAGCAATGCACCTCATATTGACTGTCTGTCATTGTAGCCAGAACCTTATCCAAAAGACTTGCCAAAAGATGTGCGCTACATAGTTCAAGTTTAGGTAGCGTTAACTTGTTTTTCAAAGGAGCGAGTTTTGTTTTCGCCGTAAGTAGCCTCGTTGTGCACACGCCTTTACTATTTGTAGTGGTAATGTACACCACGCTAGCGTAGGCTTTTTCCGAGGCGTCACAAAATCCGTGTATAATGTTTTTATGAGGTTCATCTCGGTAATACAAATTTATCTAAATGTTGGGAAATCGTGCTTTGATGTTTTCCAGTCACAAATTATCTGCTGAGGTAGCTCATCATTCCAGGTGATTTTTGGTTCTAACCAAGTCTTTGAAATAAAATTTTAACTCTAACGGTAAGGGGTGAAAGCCAGCCCAACGGATCGAAAATCTTCGAAATGTTAGAGAGTATTTGTCGCTTTGTAAGGTGATCCTCGCTATCTAAATCTACGAATTTATTTTGGAATGTAAATGAGTCTGTTCTAGGACTCCAACGTAACCCTAATGTTTTCCGCGATTCAGCACATTTGTAATCTAGCGAAATGATCAATTGTTCTAGTGACAAGTTTTGCGTGAGCTCTATATTGTTTCTAGACCATTTGCGAATGTTCATACCTGCTGTGTTGAATGTATTAATGATCTGTTTCTGCAACTCTCTAGCTTTCTCTATAGAGTTTTCACCTGTGAGCAGATCGTCCATATAAAATGACGTCATAACAGCATGTGCTGCTAAAGAAAAATCATCCGTATGGTCTAAAGCAAGCTGTTTTAGTGTTCGCATGGCAAGATACCGCGCGGACTTGGTTCCGTATGTAATTGTTGTTAATTGATATTCTTGAGGTGCAGAATCTGCAGTTTTTGCGTTCGAGATGTCTCCCTTCTTCCCTTTGTGTACAAGTTCGCGCGTCTTACGGGATGGTGAATCCTTTCTAAAGTTAGTCTCTATACGCTTAATTTCTTCCAGGATAGCATTCTGCTGTTGAATTAGCTTGTCCATCGTATAAAGAAAATATGGAAAGATCTTACTTGGTTCTGTGGTTTACTCTCCTGCGGGACTGCTGTCGTTGCTGTCGATACTGTGAGCGCTGCGGCTGTCGTTGCTACAGAAACCTCACGGTGTAGAGTCCACTAAACACTTCTAGTTCTGACTGTACGTTCGTCACAGATGTAACACTGTATGTGCTAAAGTCACTCACGGTGCAGAGTCCACTGAACACTTCACTAGGAGTAGTTCTGACTGTACGTCACTGCAACTGTTCGTCACAGATGTAACACTGTATGTGCTAAAGTCACTCTCGGTGCAGAGTCCACTGAACACTTCACTAGGAGTAGTTCTGACTGTACGTCACTGCAACTGTTCGTCACAGATGTAACACTGTATGTGCTAAAGTCACTCACGGTGCAGAGTCCACTGAACACTTCACTAGGAGTAGTTCTGACTGTACGTCACTGCAACTGTTCGTCACAGATGTAACACTATGGGCTAAAGTCACTCACGGTGCAGAGTCCACTGAACACTTCACTAGGAGTAGTTCTGACTGTACGTCACTGCAACTGTTCGTCACAGATGTAACACTGTATGTGCTAAAGTCACTCACGGTGCAGAGTCCACTGAACACTTCTCTAGGAGTAGTTCTGACTGTAAGTCACTGCAACTGTTCGTCACAGATGTAACACTGTATGTGCTAAAGTCACTCACGGTGCAGAGTCCACTGAACACTTCACTAAGAGTAGTTCTGACTGTACGTCACTGCAACTGTTCGTCACAGATGTAACACTGTATGTGCTAAAGTCACTCTCGGTGCAGAGTCCACTGAACACTTCACTAGGAGTAGTTCTGACTGTACGTCACTGCAACTGTTCGTCACAGATGTAACACTGTATGTGCTAAAGTCACTCACGGTGCAGAGTCCACTGAACACTTCACTAGGCGTAGTTCTGACTGTACGTCACTGCAACTGTTCGTCACAGATGTAACACTGTATGTGCTAAAGTCACTCACGGTGCAGAGTCCACTGAACACTTCACTACGAGTAGTTCTGACTGTACGTCACTGCAACTTTTCGTCATAGATGTAACACTGTATGTGCTAAAGTCACTCACGGTGCAGAGTCCACTGAACACCTGTTCGTCACAGATGTAACACTGTATGTGCTAAAGTCACTCACGGTGCAGAGTCCACTGAACACTTCACTAGGAGTAGTTCTGACTGTACGTCACTGAACACCTGTTCGTCACAGATGTAACACTGTATGTGCTAAAGTCACTCACGGTGCAGAGTCCACTGAACACTTCACTAGGAGTAGTTCTGACTGTACGTCACTGCAACTGTTCGTCACAGATGTAACACTGTATGTGCTAAAGTCACTCACGGTGCAGAGTCCACTGAACACTTCACTAGGAGTAGTTCTGACTGTACGTCACTGCAACTGTTCGTCACAGATGTAACACTATATGTGCTAAAGTCACTCACGGTGCAGAATCCACTGAACACTTCACTAGGAGTAGTTCTGACTGTACGTCACTGCAACTGTTCGTCACAGATGTAACACTGTATGTGCTAAAGTCACTCACGGTGCAGAGTCCACTGAACACTTCACTAGGAAAAGTTCTGACTGTACGTCACTGCAACTGTTCGTCACAGATGTAACACTGTATGTGCTAAAGTCACTCACGGTGCAGAGTCCACTGAACACTTCACTAGGAAAAGTTCTGACTGTACGGCATTGCAACTGTTCGTCACAGATGTAACACTGTATGTGCTAAAGTCACTCTCGGTGCAGAGTCCACTGAACACTTCACTAGGAGTAGTTCTAACTGTTCGTCACTGCAACTGTTCGTCACAGATGTAACACTGTATGTGCTAAAGTCACTGGTACCCTCACAACGCGGCGCGGATGTAAAGCAACTGTATGTGTACGCGACGCGAGAGTAAGGTCCTGAAGGAACGAAGGACCAAAAAGGATGTGTAGTGTTTCTACACAAAGGGAAGAAGGGATGATAAAACCAAACCCAACGAGTGCTGTATGTACACTGATTTATTAATAATTAAAATGTTATAATGTTCAATGCGAAATGCTGACACAAAGTATTGCGCTCGGCACGCTTAACCTAATTATTTATTGTACTTTGTACAAAAGTAGTAGACGGAAGTACATGAATTTTTATATTTATTAACGTAAAAAGAATGCAAATAACTTACAAATGCAAAAAAATACAATGTAACAAAAAATATCAACACAACGCATATAAGTTCTCTCCGGATTAGATGGCGGTGATTGCATTTTATAACCCGTTATTATTTGTACGCAACCATTACATTAGTAAGTTGGACATCTTTCATCTATATTATATCTATAGTATACTAAATGATTTCCTCTTTGAATGCACACGTGTATACACCCACTTTCGGGACCTAGCATAATAAACATATTTCCATCAGTAGAGTCATTTGCTTGTTTGTTATCTAATTATATAAAGGAAAGTCATATACTGTATGCTTTTGGTATATTTCTTTTAAATATATCATCTGACGCCGATCGCCATACAGTATATTACTTTTATGTCACGCTAAGGGGGTCTTGTAAGTCTCCTCGTATCTACTAATACTAAATTTCTCTTAAAGTCTCCTTGTAAGTATCCACTTTTCATTACAGAGACGTTTCATCACCCTTTTCGCAACAATTTTCGATGATGAAGATACGTATGGTTGTCCTAAGTTTCTAAGAGTATGAGCTTGCTTTTTTTTATTAATACGGCGGCTTTTTGCAACTATTCTTATTGCTTTTATCTACTTCGGGATGTTAGCACTGGCTGGCCCAGGATCTGACGTATCATTATTTAATTCTATGGAATGCGTGATAATATTTAGCCTATCTTCATTGCAGTCGTTACTTTGGTGGTAGATTGGATTGTAGAGATTTGGTTTGCAGCGGCAGAAGCCAATGTCGCCAACGATGGATACTGATTATTTGTGGATGGACGACATTCAGAACAAGAACTTGGGAAGACGAAGAACTTGAGGAGAAAGAGGAACTAGACGACGAACTCTTGATGAGTTTGATGATGAAGATGAGTCTGACCGTCAATGGTTTGTAGTGGATGGTTTTTATGGTAAGTAACTTGGATCATCATCAGAAGCAGGTGAAAAATCACGTTGAGATGCACAACTGGATATAGATGACCTGAATGACTTCTTTCTGCATGATGTTGTTCGTTCGGAGGTAACCTTTCATCCACATTCATTTGTATACCTATAATTTTAAATAACCAAAGAAGTAAAAGAGATGCAGTTTTGAACTCATGCAGCAATAATCTAAGATGTGGAGCTAGGAGAATATCAAGAAAAAGACAATACTTTGTTAGTTACTAAACAGGTTATTGTGTTAAATAGTGGTAAGTTTCGCCGTGTTGGTCCCGGCCTCCTTTGAAGAATAGGCCAACTGCCGTTCTGCCAGGCAGGTCGTAAAAGGCGCCCGATTGGCTATCGAGTCACTACCATCGTGGCTACTAGGTGGTAGAGTTCTGCATTGTCTCGCCCGGGTCTGGTACCACCGCCTTACCTATTCCTGCCGCAATAGCGTCAGTGCTTGTCGCTGTCGTGTTCCGGTTTGGAGGGTAAGGTAGCCTGTAAACTTATGCATGTGGCATTAGACCTCGCCACAAGATAGCAACGCACCATTAACATCTTTGGTGTCTATAGGCGATGGTTGACTCTTTCCATCAGGAGACCCATCTGCTTGTTTGCTATCTTATGACATAAAAAAAAAGTAGTGTATCCTGAATAGTATTATAAGTTTGATATTAGGTAATTCTGTTTTAAACAAGGCAAAACGTAACCTTTTCAACTTCCTGGCGATCTCTGAAGATTGATGTCTGGAAGTTCTTCCTGCATGATATTGCTCCCTCGGAAATAAGTTTTTATCCACATGAAGTTGATCATTCTAAACTAATAATTTTAAATAACAAAGAAGTGAAAACGAAGAATCTTAGCTCATGTAGTTTAAATCTTAGCTGGGTGGTAACTAGGAGAGAGACGAAAGAAAGACACGGATGTTTTTAGTTACCACACAGGGTTTTGGTTCAAGTAGTGGTGAGGAGTGAAATTTCAATACTTTTATATAACAAACAAGATAAGAATCAAATACTGTTTACATACAAAAGGTAATAAGTAACCTGTTCAGTTTCCTGGCAATCTTTAGATGTAATTTCTTGGGAAGACACGATATTAAACCTGCTATTGTGGCTAGAAATATCTTCATTTCCATTCTGATTAACGTCGTCTTCATGGTGAGTTAATTCATGATGATTTTTAGAGATCTGTAGAGTCGTTGGTTTATAATTTACGCTTTCTAAACAGTCAGGTATAGTCTGCATACCATGACAATTTCTATCGGGAGGGTCCTCAAACAGTCTTTTAGATATATTCTTTAGTTTGTTTATTATCGCATTTGGCAAAGGCATTTTAAGTCTGAAAACGAGTAAAACCGTCAAAATCGGTCCAAGCGTTTCGGAGAATATCATCAAACAGAAAGATAAACATAAATAATTGCGTATCTGTTATTATTACTATAAATATTTTTACATGCATTCAATAAAACGTTATTTTGGTATTACATACAGAGAATCCTAACTGTGTAGACGACATTAAAGAAAAAAAATCATTATACTTTGAGATTAGGGTCTATAATCAAAAGTAAAGATAGACATTTAACAAATTAAGTCTTGGCTTATTCAACATGAAAATACATTGCGTTTGATAATTCGATTAACGACATTAAATAATAAGTGGTTGCTGTTCCTTCACCTTCAAATACGAATGTTCAAAGACGAATTATTAGAGGGACACTAAACATCAGTACTTCATAATTGTTATAAACCCTCTTTTTGGCGTAAAGGAATAATGACACTAAAATAAAAATGACATTTTGAATCAATCATTAAGTAAAATACTTCAAATTTTGAAATACGAAGAGTGACGCTAAATAAAAAATATCAGTATGTCGTTCCAATGAATGCAAACACTGTATTCGGATTTAAGGAAAAATGACACTAAATAAATGATGACATTCTGAATCAATCAACTCATATAATTCAAATTCGGTAAAACAAAGAGTGACACTAAAAAAAAATGTCAGTATGTCGTTTCAATTGAATACAAACCACATGTCTACCTTAAAGGAAGAATGACACTAAAGAAATAATGACTTTCTTATCTACTTAAATCCTTCAGAATTTTTTAACACGAAGAGTGACACTAAAAGAAAAATGACAGTACCTATGTTGTTCCATCAAAGCAATTTAAATAAAAATAATATAGCCAATAGAAGTAAGACATGTAACTAAAAGTTAAATCGTACTTATGATATATGGTCAATCCAAATCGCCTTTAACCCGATAACGACACTATAGAATACACCAGATGAAACCGTATTCGTTAGCTTCACAATCATGAATGAAAAAATGGCGGTCTGTCGTAACAGATCGTAACAACATCGGCGATAAAGCAGATCGACACTATCGCCATCTACCGATAAATGTTAGAGTTACAACGACAGGTGTCTGCAAAAAAAAATGGTATATTTGCACGCTGCTAGATGACATTAATAACATAACACACTTATAACACTAAAAACACAATTTTTCGTTTAGTGATATCAATATCGAGTCTTATCAATGTGCGATATATCTAATGTAGTTTTTAAACCCATACATATATTTATTTCACAACGACTAACACTTCTTTATTTAGACAAATAATATTAAAAGTACCTATATTATAACTAACTTCCTGTGTAATAAAAACTTTTAATTTCTAGCAATTAATTAGTAACGGTATTTAGTAATAACTCTTTGCCTTCCGTGCTAATTGGAACTGAGTTACAGCAAGGTGAGATGCTCACTACAAAATAACAAAGCACCTTATCTTTATAATATCTAATACCTTTAAACGAGCAATTCTTGTATATATATAATTGGAATCTCGGAATCGGCTCCAACGATTTTCATGAAAGTCACAAATTAGGGGTTTTTCGGGTCAAAAAATCGATTTATCAAGGTTCCAGGTCCAAGAAAAGCTCGGTTCCCAAGATATGTGTATGTGAAAAACCGAGCAAAGCTCGGTCAACCAGATACAGAAAAAAAAATTATATATTCTATAGGAATCGATTTATCAAGATTCAAGGTCCAAGAAAAGATCGGTTCCAAAAATATGTGAAAAACCGAGCAAAGCTCAGTCCACCAGATATTGATTTATAATACGGTGTAATAATAACAAACTATTTGTGGTGGTATGTTTTATTAATTACATGTCTGTTTCACAAGTTCTTTAGAGTTACTACCGGATCAGAACGTGGCCACACACATATGGCTCTGGCGAAAGGAACATAGAAGTAAAACTACTATAAAGTTCATTTATCATTATTATATTCATCAAGCTCGAAGACAACGATCGGAGCATCGTTTCAAGCAATCCGGATCATTCTTGCAGCGTGCGCGACAACTTGCTTGACAACGTGTCACTGTCCGCACGTTAGTTCGTTGTAGACGTTCGTCGAACATTAAGCTGAAACCATAATTCTTGTTTATTCTAACATCATAATAAAAAAAATTACAATAAGTTAAAAAGCTAAAAAAGATGTCATTCTGCCGGGCAGTTCGTAAAGGCAAATGATTAGTGTCAGCGCGTCGATGGGAGCCACGCGCCCTCGCCTCAGATGATGGTTGATGTTGTTAAATAAAATAAGCTGCTAACTCAGACAGGTTTATTGTAAAAGTATTTTTCTAACAAAATGGCGGAATTATATATTCGAAGTTACGCTAATGTGTGCTAGCGACCTCGCGTGCATTTGATACATTACATATATCCGGCTCTAGCTACATCCATCAATAATCATATTCTGTTACCCCGAGAGATCACTAGATGACACTTAAATATATTCGGGGCGGCGCTAGCAATAACAATTGGCTATACAAGTCACTAATTTCGTGACTGCTGAGTGAAGTTCCGGAACGTCTCTGTATATGGTATCACTGGTTTACCTAATCTTGTCGCAATAGCGTCCACAGTATTCCTTTTTGGAGGGTAAGGTAGTCGGTAGCCTTATATATCCTGTGTGTAGCTCTTTGGTCAATCATGCGTCTCCATTACATGGTTGACCAAGGAGCGGATTCTTTGGTGAACAATACTTTTGGTAATATTCTTATAATACTTTGATTTATATAACCCCCATACATCAAATGCGCTTTTAATATGCTATTTCATCTTGGAAATGAAATTCTTGAATTTATGTTTGTTTTGATTTTCAAAGTATTAGTACTATTATAGTTAAATATATTAAAGGGATTTTTCCTTTTAATTTCTTTTACGTTTAAATAAATATTCTTTAGTTGTTTGTAATCTTTCTTTTATATTCTCTCTATCTTCCTTATGTTAACAGCTAGTATTTTTTAAAAAAGGGGCTTTTAAGGGGTTGGGATAGATTCCCATAAAAATGTCGCACGATTTTTTGTTAGTCACAGATAGTACTCATACCAATTTTTAGCTTTCTGCCTTGAAAATTGCAGAATGCTCCATACAAACTTTCACCCTCTATTTCCCTAAAATGGGGGGTGAAAGTTTGTATGGAGCGTTCCGCTAGAAATTCCTTAGGAAGAGACAAAAAGTACCCTATGTCACTTTACCTATCTCCACTTAAATCTTCGTCCCTTTACCTATCTCCACTTAAAAATCACGTCAATTTGTCGCTCCGTTTTGCCGTGAAAGACGGACAAATAAACACACTTTCCCATTTGTAATGTTAGTATGGAGTTCTATAATTAGTATCGTTTACTAACACCCATAACACAAGAAATATGCTTACTTCGGGGTCAATATAAAAAAATAATACTTTTTCCAACTCGAGGGACGAACCCAGGGTCTCATGATCTGAGTCGAATAGGCAAACCGTTATACCGCGAGACAGTCTAAACATAAGTTTGTACCTGTCAATAAACGGCACTGAAGTGCACGTCGCAGCATCACAATGTAACACAGGGGGCGCCACAGCCGCTAGCAAGGATCCATCCTCTCCAATCACATACGGTATATGGTCAATATATACATTATCGAAAAGACATGATCGTTTCATATATTCTTCTGTGTGTGTGAACATTGTTGGTGGGATTCCTAGAAACAAATGTGTATTTAAGACCACGTGAAAACTTTATTTATGCGAGTATAGCAATGACACGTTGACTATATCTCTCTCGTTTCCTTAGCCGACTCGACCCGACTTCACCCGAACTAGCGTTACATAGTCGAGCGTAACGGCTCAGTCCAATTCAATATCCACAATATAAAGTTCTCAGCGCATCTAAAGAAATTTTTTCTTGGAAAAGACAATTTTTGAGACTGTAAATTGAAGGCAAATCTTGAATACCCTAAGCTACTTAACATTGTTGTGGATGCGGGCCCCTTTTAAAGGTTGGAATATATGCCATTCTGCCAGGCAGTTTGTAAAAGTCGGGCGATTATCTATACATGTCACTGCCATCTGGCCGAGTTTCGCAACGTCTCACTCGCGTATTTGGTGCCACCGCCTTGTGATTTCTACCGCCATAGCGTCAATGCTTGTCATTGTCGTGTTCCGGTTTAAAGGGTAAGGTAGTCGGTAAACTAATGCATGAGATGTTAACATATCGCCACATGCATCATTAACACCTTCCGTGTTCATAGACGATGATTGTCTCCATCAGGAGAGCCATTGTTTGCGGCTAGTTTACTATCTTCTTAATATTTATAAATCACATATATTGTTTGTCCGCTATGAATTCCTAAACAACAGAACCCATTTCAATGAAATTTTGTAGAATCTACTGTTTGGTCCATTTCAAAAGATAGAATAGTTTTATTTCAATGACCTCATCCCCCCTGCGCTTCTCAAGTACCCCTATAAAATATTCAATACAAGTAATTTATATGGCAGAACAATGTTTGTCGGGTCAGCTAGTTTTTTACGAAAAAAGTGAAGCTATAAAAAATCTTACCGACAGCATAATACCGGGTATTGCACGTGTGCTCTTGGATCAGCTCGGAGCGATTGTTAAACCAGCCGACCAGCCACATGAGATCTTCGAACTTGGTGATCTCATCGTTGATTACCTTCCGTGTAAGTCTCAGATACTCTACATCTGCTTCTATCACTGATTCGTCTTTGTCCTCTCCGTAACTAAAAAAATGTTTTTGGTAAAGAGGTTATTAAGATATTGGACATGTCAACGAAAGTCACCGACAATTTGATGTGGCAATGTCTTGGGCACATAGCTCAAAGAACTGATGACCGTTGGGCCAGAAAGTTTTAGAGTGGAGATCAGGTATCGGCAGCGCTGCGTTGGATGGCCACCCAACAGATGGACAGACGACCTGGTAAAGTTTGCAGGGACTCACTGGATGCTGGCTGCTTCCAAGTGCTTCTTGGTTGAAGTTACTATAGGACGTCTATGTTCAGCAGTGGACGTCCCATGGCTGATGTGATGATGATGGACATAAACGCCAAAGAAGACTAATAAGTAGTCCATGTTTTATAAATAAAAATCACATCACCCCGAAATTACTTCCGCTATAAATGCGTCCACGTTTGTGTCCACGCATGTTTGAAATAGTTTTTTTTTGTTTGTTTTAAATTTAATTTAATTTCAGACGGAAAAAGATAAGAAGCCACTAAAAAACTGACGTCAAACCAAGAATAGCATACGATACTTTAGTGTATTTTGAAAGCATGTAATTGTAAAGTCACAATTCCCGGTTGAAACAGATTACACACACACAGGTTGCCCTAATGTACCATTTCGCGAGTAGCGAAATCCAGAAAATTTGATGATTACCTTGATAACTCAGGCTAACCTCAGTTTAATCATGCCCATCCTAAACAATAATTCGTTGAATCAAGAACCCCCCAAATAAAAGTTTCAGATCTGCCACTACATTCCACCATGAACGATCGAGACGTTATGCTAGCGCGCTGGCGTTATAGCTTTTACTAGCAGCAAACATGTGCACTTGTGATTAGTATTGTTCAAATAAACTTTTTAAGATAGCGCGTTATAGACTATTAACTATATTTTTCTAGCGCGCTACGTTATAGACTATAGGGGCCGTCCATTAATCACGTGATGTTTTTTTGGCATTTTTAAACCCCCCTCCCCCTTGGTGATATATGGTGATGTTTAAGACTACCCTCACCCCCCACCCCCTATATCACATGTATTTTTTAGTTCCTACAAAGAATCTTAATTTTTAAACATTTGGGAAATATAATGTAAGTATCATTTAATTATATTATAGAAAATTAAAGACTACAATAATAACATCTAGAGGTAGACAGAAAGGTTGCAGGTTATTTTTGGCTGACATAAGAATACAAGAAATGCGAAAAAGGTTTGTTGTACTAATACATACATGAACATTAAAGCCCCGTTTTTACTTTGATTAGTGCGACTGCGAGTGTTTAATGCAGGTGCTTAGTATAAAGCAAAAAATACGTGAAGACAACTGTTGCTTGGTCCAAGTGATTAGTATTCAGCGTAGTAAAAGTGAATAGACGCTGATTACTAATCGCTTGCACTGCACAACGGCCGTCTTCACCTATTTTTTGCTTAATAATAAACACCTGCAACAAATACTCGCACTCGCACTACAAAGTGAAAACGGTACTTAATGTACAGTGTCCTCAGACCACGGATTAGCAAAACTTTCAACACCAATAACGGGATAAGTATCTGGCAAATAAATACACGTGATATATTGCTACACCCCCCCTCCCCCCTTGTGATATTTCGTGATTTTTATGGACCCCTACCTCCCCCTTTCAAGCCTCACGTGATTAATGGACGGCCCCATATTATAACGTGTAACTGGAACACTGATCGCACGAGCTGGCCGAGATAGCGCGTGACTCATCACGACGTCATACAGCGAGCGATGACTAAGCGCTATAACGCTATAAACTATGTTATAACGTCTGGCGTCTACTGCACATTACTCGTTAGATCACGTAGTTCGTAGGCATTGACGTGTATATATTATACACGTCAATGTTAGTAGGTTATAATGTTATAACTACGGCCTAGGCTAGCCGTTAGGTATATAACGTGGCGTTATATTATACCGTCGAATGCGAATCTAAATAGCGTACGCTATACGTTAAGTGTACATAGCGCGCTAATATTATATTATAGTGTTATATTAATCATTATTACTTGTGATGCACAGTCCAGTACTAATATGTAATTTAACAGTTTTAAAATTTAATTATATCTGGCCCAAACCATACTAACTTTCGATATTGCATCTTCAAAATGGCTTCCGACATGTGAATTCTGAAGATTACACCTGGTCGTAAATGAGCTTGGTATAAATCCTTCGGCATCTCAACGAACGACGATTCAAAATTCTGGAAAAATAGAATCATGATAAAGCTAGACAATATCTGTTACATTAGTCGTTAGAAAAACAGACTGCTTGTTTGCAAAAACAAATACAACAGTTAATTATGTATTCTTTGCAAACAAGAATACAGTTTTTTATGTTACTTGGATAAGCAAACTGACAGATGTGCCTGCTACCTGATGGTAAGTGGTCGACGTCGCCCATGAACATAAACTAGTTTACCTAGAACTCGTCCAGGTAACTCGTTTATGTGTACCCTATCCTGAGACATTAGATGTTAATAGTCCAGGAGGAGTACCGAAAACTATTCCACCTCAATTTTTTTATGCGATCCTCTTCAAATTGCCCTACTAATGATATAAATGCATGTTGCCATGGGGCAACCCGGTGCCATATTGTTTAAACCGAAATTGTTTAAACAATTGCAAGGAATTGTTATTTTTCAACCGGACATTTTTTTTTTATATTTATTGAAATACCAATAAAAAAGGTCCTATGACTTTTCACGATAAAGTTAATATTTTTAAAGATATGAATTATTAAAGGTTCGAAAAATCTCAAATTTGGGTACTTTCGACCCATGAAAAATATATTAAAAAAAAACATAATATTTAAGTAATATTTTTTTAATTCTCTATACAGTAGTTTAATAATATTGTTAATAGAGATTTAAAAAAATGTCATTGTTTATATCTTTTTTTTTTAATTTCGCGCGCTCGCAAGTATGCGTCGCTTACTGGACTTCCTGAAGATTTTCATTTTGTTTGTGTAGTTGTATTTCTCTTCGCCTAATTTATTCTTCACTTGTGTAACTTGCATAACATGTTCTGTGCCACAAAAATGTTTGTTTGTCAAGAGAAGAATTAAACAAATTTTCAAATCGGACAGCAGCCTCATCTTTTCGTCGATAAGCTGCACGTTGTACAATTATATATGTATCAGGCTTCGGATTTTTCACTACATCGTTTTCATTTTCACAAAATATACATGGTAGGTTATCATCAGAATATTTTCTTTTCTTGGGAACAACTAAAAACGACATGACACTCACATTTATTGTAACGAAAAATCACAAAAACTAAAAATATATCCATCTAATAATGTTAATAATACACGAAATCACTGAACCTCTTTGTATAAAACCTCAAGATCTTTGTCTGTTCTTGTGACAAAATTATTTATTTTATATAACATTTAAAATAAAAATACAAGTTAGTGCACGTCGATTCTCAACTGATCATTCTTTGTTTTTGACTCATAGTTATTCAGTCTTTTTTATTTCGTTCAAGATTTAATATTGTTAAACGTCGTTGCACCCATTGCAGTGATCGTTTGTTTGTTTGTATAAACAAATACAACAGTTAACCACGTATTCTTTGCAAACAAGAATACAATTTTTTATGTTACTTGGATAAGCAAACTGACAGATGTGCCTGCTACCTGATGGTAAGTGGTCGACGTCGCCCATGAACATAAACTAGTTTACCTAGAACTCGTCCAGGTAACTCATTGATGTATATCCTATCAACAACTATCGCAACATATCGTTCGATGTCAATATCGGTGTCAAGCAGGGTTGTGTGTTGTCAGCTCGTCTGTTTATTCTATATCTGGATAAGTGTCTCCAAAGATTGAATGTGGGAATGCGCATGAGTGATCTAGTGGTGAACTGCCTGCTTTATGCAGATGACGCTGTACTTCTAGGCTCAACTCCATCTGAGCTGCAAACACTGGCCACAGTTATGAATGAGGATTGTAAGAGTATGGGCTTACATTTGAATGCGAAGAAAACTAAAGTTTTAGTATTTGAAAGAGAAGCAACCAGAACGGATGTAAGAGTTGTGGTCGACGATGTAGTGCTGGAACAAGTGGAAGAGTTTGTATATCTTGGATTTGCTTTTAGCAGGGATGGAAGGAACACCGCTGATGTTGAAAGAAGAGTGTGTGCAGGGAACAGAGTGAATGGAGCGTTAGGGAGATTACTTAATAGCACAATTCTAAGTCAGGGTGCCTGTCTACCCTACATAATTATGTGTTTATCCCAACGCTATTGTATGGAAGTGAGAGTTGGGTATGTCAGAAAGGGCATGAAAGTAGAATCAACGCGGTCGAGATGAGGTCGCTAAGAAAAATATGTGGTGTGACACTCGCGGACCGGGTTCGTAATGTCGAAGTGAGAGAGAGGTTAGGTTTGAAAGAAAGTGTCGGTGTAAAGATGAGAAAGGGCATGCTCCGTTGGTTCGGACATGTAGAAAGAATGGTAGATGAAAGGTTAACAAAACTGATATACAACGCGAATGTGGAAGGATGTAGGTACCGGGGAGACCAAGTCTGACATACCATGATCAGATTGATCGAGTGCTGTCCGAAGGTGGTGTCAAGAGTATTCGCAACCGGCGTGTGTGTGTATGAAGAGAGTGATGAATGTGGAGGAAGCGAGACAAGCCTGCAAGGATCGTGATGTATGGCACTCGGTTCTCTCTGCCTACCCCGTAAGGGATCTGGCGTGAAGATATGTATGTATGTTAAAGATTCATATCTTTAAAAATATTAACTTTATCGTGAAAAGTCATAGGACCTTTTTTATTGGTATTTCAATAAAGAATATTTAAAAAAAATGTCCGGTTGAAAAATAGCAATTCCTTGCAATTATTTAAACAATTTCGGTTTAAACAATATGGCACCGGGTTGCCCTATGGCAACATGCATTTATATCATCATTAGGGCAATTTGAAGAGGATCGCATAAAAAAATTGAGGTGGAATAGTTTTCGGTACTCGTGCGCCAATCCTCCTGGACTATAAGTCTAGGTGTCATTAATTACACTGCCTATCTTGCCCTTCTCTTCGAAACTCAGCAAAGCTATTTCACGGGAGAAATTTTTGCAAGGTGGTGGTACCCATGCAGCCAGGAGCGCGGTACAGTGCATCCCTTCCACCGGTAAATTTTGAATGATAAGTAATTTAGACCAAGGCTTACCAAACTGTGCGTCTTCACGCCATAGGACGTCGCAGCACTATCTCAAGGGACGCTCTTGAGATAGTGCTGGTATGACTATCCACATAGATAATGTATCGGTATCAAAGAATTAATCTATACATATAATAAAATCGTAGGAAAGTCAAAACTGTACATTGAATATTTTTTTAAAAGAATACTTGGGGCGTGATCTACAATCGATAGCGAAGCCAAAAATATAGTTTTTAGAATTTTTGTCTGTTTGTTTATCTGTTTGTCTGTATGTATGTCCGAGGTTAACTCAAAAAGTACTGCATGGATTTACTTCAAATTTTGTATGAATATTACTAACAAGTCGGGTCAACATATAGGTTACATATTATCACGCTATCACCTACGGAGGGGTGGTGTGCGGATTAAACGAAGTCAGCGCGGACGAAGTCGCAGGCAACAGCTAGTTAATAATATAATGGTACTGTGACAATTAATAGAATTGTCCTGTGATTTCAACCGTAGCCTCCAATATGATAAAAAAAGAAAAACTCTGTTCTAATGTTTGTCGTGTCAATCGCAATGCTGTATCGAGTGAGTGACAAAGTAAAATAAATAACTGTTTATTTTAATTATGCTGTTTTATTCAATATTTTTGTCTCTTTCTATCTGGAGAGCCATCTGCTTCTTAGTACGACCCAGGAACCGAATCTTAACCTTATGATTTTGTTCAAACTGAATGAACTCTACGCAGTTTTAGTAATTGTAGTGTTTATTTAAACTAAAAGCCAAATTGCTCTACAATGACGCAGAGCGGATCCTGATAAAATAAATTTGTTCAGTCCTCTCACTCCACCATTATATAAAAAATATATAATCATTTAAAATCACAAATATAAAAAAATGTATAATCATTTCAGCACTTTCTTTATGGTATTTTAAAGTGTTCATATATATCCTTCAATTTCCCTAAAATTAAGCAAATCGCGTCCATGGCGGCGGTGTCTTTTTAGATGTTTTAATAGTCTCTGTAATTACAAAATATAACTTAAGATTAATTATTTTGACCGGAAAAAATTATCGATTAATACTCACAAAATAATCATACATAATATATATGAAAGAAAGAAAGAAAATATTTATTTGCAAGAATATGGGTGTTACAAGTTGTTAAAAATTATTTAAGTTACCAACATATTCTACCATTATATGGTGTGCCAATATTTAAAAAAATATCATTGTATAATATAACATTTAAAACACTGTATCAATTTTTTAGAATTACTACCGGATCGGAACGCGGCCACCCACTGAGAAGATCCGGCGGAAGAAACTCAGCGGGCTGGTCTTTTTTTCCCTATTTTATGTACTTATTACTAATGTACAAGAATTATTTCATATTACAAAAGTTATTTTTACAATTTTCATTTTTTGTATGATTTAGATTTTTGTAATTTGCAAAGTTCACCATTTACAAAATTTTACTACATTGATTTTTTTAAGGCAATCAACAAACTTATATTTCTATGCATTAACATTTAATTTTATCGGCAAAAAATTCTTTAATATCATAATTCGCGAATTTAATTGCGAAGTTTATTTATAGGAATGTATTAAGCTAGCAGATAGAAGCCTTTAATGATGATCAGACAGGTTTTCTCTTACTTATATAAGCAGGAGGCTCACCTGATGGTAAGTGATTACCATCGCCCATGGACAGCCACAGCATCATAAGTCTTGCAGCTACGTTGCCAGCCTATCGAGAAGGAGTATGCTCTTTTCTTGAGTCCTTAAGTCGTATCCGTTCGGAAACACCCCCGCCCAGTGTTGTCAGTGACAGGTAGTCAAATGTAACATGTGACAGCTTAAAAAGTAACATTTTCACGAGAAAAGTAACATTTCCTCATTTTATGTGAAAAACGACACTAATATTACAAAATGACATTTTATTACACAAAAACTAAAAGTTTTCTGTCCCATTAGTTAGCTTCTAAAGAATCGTAATAATTTTTGTACAAATAATTGATTGGTAATCTTAAAAAAGGAAAACATTTTTAAGTTATATGTAGGTATACCAACTAATTAAGAAATGTATTTCACTAGCTGCAGCTTACCATATATCTAACCTAACTAAAGACAATTAATCAATTTATTTATGTATAAGACAATTAATGCAAAAATGAACATATTTCAGTTGCAAACGCGACTTTGTTGTTGAAATATTGATTTCCAAAATACTTTTAAATTAAAACTTATATAAATATAAAATTAACTTACAAAGAGCAAATCAAAAGTCCAGAAAGTAACGTAAAAGTAACATTTTGAGCCGTGTAACGTGGGAGTAACATGAGAGGGTCAAAAGTAACGTAAAATGTTACAAAAATAACATTCTGCCAACGTTGCCCCCGCCGGTAATTGATCCCACAGAGGAATAGTATATATCGCGTTGCTATAGTGTCATTTCACCCTTACCTTGGAGTCTGGGTCGTATGTCTCGTAGTCCTTTTTCCTTGGAGATTTCTTAGACGACTTGTCCCTTCGCCGTTGCTTCCGTTGTATTGTATCGGAATTGTCAGCTCGCCTTGCGATCGGTACTTCAGTTGTCGAGATATTTTTTAACTGTAAAATGAAGTAATATGTCATCTATACATATAATAAAATCGTAGGAAAGTCAAAACTGTACATTGAATATTTTTTTAAAAGAATACTTGGGGCGTGATCTACAATCGATATCGTAGCCAAAAATATAGTTTTTAGAATTGTCTGTTTGTCTGTATGTATATCCGCGGTAAACTCAAAAAGTACTGCATGGATTTACTTCAAATTTTGTATGAATATTACTAATAGGTCGAGTCAACATATAGGCTACATATTATCACGCTATCACCTACGGGGGAGAGGCAGTGCGGAGTAAACGAACTCCGCGCGGACGAAGTCGCTGGCAACAGCTAGTTTTAAATAAAATTCTATTCAAATGATTTAAAGTATCTTCACACCTGTATTCCCGAAGAGGTAGAAAGAGGTATAAAAAGTGCATCCAGGATTAGATGAAAATACTTGGTCCCACAATGTGATAGGTAGCAAGCCTATCACCATTCGGGCACTTATCTAATCCCGTCTTTTCTTTTCCTCAGAAAACTGAAAAAACACATTTTTTTTAATTAGCCGACTCAGGAATCGAACCTAGGACTTCATATGTTCAACACCGACACGGGACCGCTAGACCACAGAGGCGAATCATATCATTTAAATATATTAAAGACGAAGTCTTATTTGTTATTTCAATTGCAGGTTGAATATGAGTTGGAAAGCGTAGCCACAGATGAGGCCTTCAATGACGTATCACGTATCATGTTTTTTACATTTACATTAAAATATTTATTTCTCGTTCACAGTTTAAATAGATGACACTTGTTTTTTTTATTTCGGATGATACTAAGAGTACTTGTTGATACAGCCTTCTATGTTTTAATTTTCGATTGTAATAGTAAATATTTTCATTTTAGTTGCATTTTATTCAATAGTTTGTTTAAAATTTTGCGTCTTACCTAGTCAAAATTTTTATAATTTGTTTGGTTGGTTAGAAATAAAAATGTTAACTTTATGGCAGAAAAAAAAATCTTTGCTTGATTTAGAAATGAGAAAAAGCTTATAAGTTTGATTAGTTTCATGACTCCAACTAAAATCCTTTTAAAATAACTTGCTATTAAAAAGTGTCCGTTGAATTCTAATATTGACTTATTGTAAACTAAATTAATTTAATAATTTCGGCTGACGCTATATTCTTGTAGGCCTTTTAGGCCATCATCATGCTCCTTTATCGGCTACGTTATTACTGCATTCCAAGGAAGTTATATTCTACCCGGAATGCTTACACGCGCTTCAAAGTCGTTCCGAAGAGTACCACGACATGAGTGGAGTGTGTCTCTTTCTACTAAATAAAGCGCCAATCGCCATATATAAGTGTGGCCATGCGTAGTTTGCAAATTACTACTAAGTAATTCTACTAATTTGAGAAACAGTTTATGCATTGCATAAGTAATTACGTGATAATTAAAATAAGCACATTTAAGAACTCACTATGTTAATTACAATACATTTTATGCTAATGTATCTATCGACGCGTATGAATAAAAGGGATTTAACGATTAACGAATATATAAAAATCTACCATCCGAAAGTTTTATTTATACTGGCAATTGCAAGAAAGGGACAACATCCACTCATGTCGTTGTCTTGCTCAGAACGGTTATGTAAGAAACAAATGTCAACTTTATCAGGATAGAAATAAAGTACATTTTTATTTTTCAAATATTGCTTTGTAGTAATTCCAGTTATCGTATAAGTTCCTTGCTGCATTCATATATATATATTTTAATTTTTTAATTGTTATTTTTTCTGATAGCGTTTGTTCGAACCGCTACAGTTTCCTCTTCAAAGATCGTTAAATTAAAAATTATATACTAACCTCGTCTAGATTTATTGTAGTTGTATGTTGCCGGTTGCGACGTCTGCTGTGACCGCGACGCCTCTGCAAAAAAAAAAATTAGGAACGCATACATTTCTTGAGACGCACACCATTACACATACACATTGGAGGGTAAGGTAGCTGGTAAACTTATGTGGCATTAGACCTGGCCACAAGATAGCAACGCACCATTAACATCTCTGGTGTCTATAGGCGATGGTTGACACTATCCATCAGGAGACTCATCTGCTTGTTTGCTATCTTATGATATAAAAAAAATGTGACATTAGACCTCGCCACAAGATAGCAACGCACCATTAACATCTTTGGTGTCTATAGGCGATGGGTGATTCTTTCCATCAGGAGGCCCATCTGCTTGTTTGCTATCTTATGAAAAAAAAATACGTTCACCAGTTACCTTTTCCTCCAAACCGGAATACGATTACAAACACTGACGCGGCAGGATATGTAAGGTGATGGTACCAAATACCCGGGCGAGCCGTTGCGGAATTGTACCACTTAGTAGTCACGGTGGTAGTTACAGGCCAATGGGTCGCCTTTTACGACCTGCCTGGCAGAACGGCAGTTGGCCTAATCTTCAAAGGAGCCCGAACAAACACAGGGAGAAAAAAAAATATGTGATAATACCATTGATATATAAAACCCAAGATACACAATCAGTGTCTCAAAAACGTCCTCTAAAAATGAGCGCACAAATTTAAATTGTGCGCTCATTTCAAATAGAATCGCGTCAGTCGCAACACTGACAATTTTATTTCTTTTTGTACATTGTTTTGTAAAAACAACTATAAATCTTGCGCTTAAGGTTGGATATGCAATGACATATGTTATCTTTAACTACTTAAATGAAATCAGGGACACTTTTGAGTGTCAATTTTGTTCGGGACTGTGCATCTAGGGTTTTTTATATCAATGGATATTGTGTTATGTGCTAATATCTTTATACGAAGATTTTCTAGTATCTTCTTCATGCCTATATCCCCGAAGGGGTAGGCAGAGGTACAACAAGTGCACCCACGATTAGCCGAAGATACTTGGTCCCACTATGTGATAGGTGGCAAGCCTATCGCCAACCGGGCACTTTCCAATCCCGGGCAACTTTGTGTTTCTCAGAAAACTGAAAAAACACTTTTTTTTTAATGTGCCCGACCCGGGAATCGAACCCGGGACCTCATGTGGTCAACGCCAACGCTGGACCACTAGACCACAGAGGCGAGATTTTCTAGTAATTGTGATTAAACTTCACATAGGGGTAAGTTTGTTTAATTATCAATTAGCACCCTCTGTTAGACCCTTTTTATACTTGATAATAGCTGGAGCGTGCAGTCTGCAGCATTTTAAAAGTTTTTGATGAATCCCGCGGTTCACCTAATTTTTCCGGGATCAAAAATAGCCTATATGCTATTCCAGGTCATCATCTACCCGTGTGCCAAATTTCAGCTAAACCCGTTCAGTAGTTTTTGCGCGGATTAAACATCCATCCATCCAAACTTTCGCATTTATAATATATAATATATAGATTTATTTATATAACACAAAAATATACATTTTTGTACAAGATGCCAATTTAATTACCTTTACAGTATATATGCTTTTTGGCAAAACTTAAATGTTAGGCTAAGCACAAAATAACAATTTGCAACTTTCTGCAAGTTTATTTATAAATACTATACTATGTACTATTAAAATAACAAAAGCGGTTCATCAAATGAAGCAAATGTACTGAAAGTTCGTAAATTTTTAGATGTACTAGGGATTTAATGATTCTCATTCATCGTATTTTCAGCTGTATTAGCAGCACAGATAAAATACACATTTCGCTTCAATAAAGACCTATTATTTTTACTATGTATTTTTACTATGTTTTAGCACACAAACACATATATAGTTAGAAACACGAAAGTATTGATCGATTTTACAAAATGTGATTTTATCTGTAACGATAAACTCATTTAACTGGCATATATGTATGTATGTACGTATCTAGCGATCAGCACAGTCGACGGAATCGATCAAAAGGCAAAGAAGATTTCGCCACTTTTAACTAGTCGAAACTGGCTCAGTTGGGTAAAGCGTCCCGGCTTGAGAGAAGATCATAGGTATCATAGGTCCAAATCCTATCATGTCAAAAATTTTCTTTGTTGTTTTCAAGTATTATTTTTACTTTAATCGCTTCTCCAAATTATGGATTTCTGTATATTAACGCCTCTATTTGAAAGATCAATTAAATCGACAAAGATGTATAGATAATTGGCTTAGTAAAATTTTTGTCAAAATAATAAATCAAAATAATTTCGAAGACCTTTATTTAATTTATTCTGGTAAATCTTTTGGCTCAGTAATTGAATCAACAAAAACAATCGAATTACACTCAGATGCATCACACTGCAACATCGGTGGCACTTCCAGAGGTGTCACAGAATATTCATCTCCAATGACGTAAGGATTACCATCTATCCACAGAGCATCAAACAAACAGTAGATATGAAGTTTGACAGTCATATAACTTATAAATTTGAAGATTCTTCCACCACATTCTCCTAAATGTTCTTTTATGCTCTTATCTGTTTTATACATTAGGAGAAGGTTATGGTATTTCGTTATTTCATCCATAACGACTTTTTTAATAAGATTCGTGTATATAATATCAGCTTCGATGTGCCTTTCTGGATCTTCATACATTCTTTGCTTAATTCGTAAGATAGCATCTGACATTCGCACTCGGAATATAACACCTGGGTTCATAGTTTCTGGCAGGATACCCGGCTTCTTTGTAGTCGTTGTGAAGTCTATCATTCTATCCTTAACTGGTTCTGGGTAGAGATAATGATTGGGACGTTCTCTTATCTTCGGCCCACTCATGGAATTGAAACGCCGGGTATTCTGCGGATGAAAGGTCTTGTCAGTATCTTGGATTAATTTTTGGAGTGATAGAGGTCTTGAATTTGTAATGGATTGACATCATTTTAGTATTTTTCTGGTATTTCTTACGCTACTAAGTGTATCTTATTAAAAAAAGTTCTTATAATGGTTGTTTTGCTTTAGCGAAACTCGATAAAGCACATTGTCAACGCGTTCTTCGATTCATCACCCAAGTTCATCGTCAACTACTTACTAATATGCTCAAAAATTTGAGTTTCAGTATCTTGGATTAATTGTAATAGAGGTCTTGAATTTGTAATAGACTGATATAATTTTAGTAGTCTTCTGGTATTTCTTACGCTACTAAGTGTATCTTATTAAAAAGTTCTTTTAATGGTTGTTTTGCTTTAGCGAAACTCGATAAAGCACATTGTCAACGCGTTCTTCGACTCATTACCTAAGTTCGCTTCAATCAACAGCTTATTGATATGCTCAAAATTAAGTTAGTTGACCGAATTTAATCGCGTTATCTATGCATGCAAGCACTAAAAATTCAAAGCTTATAAGACCATTGATATAAAAAACCCAAGATACACAGTCCTAAACAAAACTGGCACTCAAAACTGTCGCTAATTTCACATAAATAAATATTATGACAAAAACAATCCAACCTTAAGCGCAAGATTTATAGTTGTTTTTACAAAGCCATGTAAAAAAAGTAATAACGTTGACAGAATCGCGACCGACGCGATTCTATTTGAAATGGGCTCATAATTTAAAATTTTTCGCTCATTTTTAGAAGACGGTTTTTAAACACTGAATGTGTATCTTAAGTTTTTTATACCAATGAATAAGACTTAAGACCGTCTGCTTTTTCTGTAGAAAAATTTAGAAATATTGCATTGGAATCTTGAATTGTTGTTTAATATGAGCATAAATGTTTGTATTTCCGGGTTTGGGTGTTTATTATGTATGTAAAAGTATTTATATATGTATTTCTATGTATTAGTCTCGTTGACTAACACCCATAACACAAGCAAATAATTTGCTTACTTTGGGGTTAGATCAGTAAGTGTGATTTGTGCCGTCAATATTTATAAAAAAAAAATAAAGTACTGAAGTCCAAAAAGAACACCAGCATGGGTCTATTAAATACATAACGAGTTAAATAACAGGATCGCGTGTGCGAGCTTATAATAAACTTAAATCTATATATGATTACGTTAACTTTGATTTGAACTTGAACAAGCAAAAGTTGTAGAGCGTAGCGGAAGCAGAATCCAAATGATTGATAGATATATTGATAGCAAGACTCCGCTACATGGATAGCAACGCACGATTAACATCTTTGTATGATTTATACTTTCTATTATAGTTTTATGTGTGTTGTCTTTGCGTGTGTTACTAATGTTTAAATCTATATTAATATTGTTGCTTGACTTAAGGTTCAGTTTAGGTTTTATAGAACGGCGTGAATTAAAACGAACGTCTTCCTTGAATGAATATAATTTTTACACTGAATACTAAATACAATAAATTCGATATTTAACGCTGGACATACCGCCCACCAAAAACAATAGTTTTTAAATATCTGAAGAAAAAAAATACTAAACATTAATGGACTGTATACCTTAACACAATTAATTTTAAAATTTTATTTATCACTCATAAATTAGTAAATCTACTGTTATTATTTCATTTATACATTCACTATAACATATTTTGATATTCAACACATATTTCATTAAACACATATTATTACATCGTTAGTATTTATCACATGCCGACCACCATCACTCAATCACCTTCCGTTTCTTTTGGAAGCGGAATTAATTTTGAAATAGGTCGCTTTAACTCATGATCACCTTTGCACTGTACTATGGCAACTCGGGCCAAATTATCTGGTCCCGTGTGAAGATATTTTATTCTGCCTAGTAACCATTTTGTTGGAGGCATGTCCTCATCTTTAATAACTACTATGTCTCCAACAGCAGGCGATGGAACTTGAACTTGCCATTTATATCTCTGTTGTAAGGTATGTAAGTACTCTATCTGCCATCGACGCCAGAAATCTTGCATCATCCTTTGAATTAATTGCCACCTTGTTAATAGGCTGATCTTTCTGTTCTCATAATTTATATCTGGGACACTAATGAGAGACTCGCCAACTAGAAAATGTCCTGGTGTTAGTGGTGTATCTGTTGTATTGTCCATCTGACACAGAGGGCGTGAATTCAGGCATGCCTCTATCTGAGCCAGTAACGTGGCTAGCTCTTCATAGGTAAGTTTGGTGTCCTTGTTCACTCTGACTAGATGTCTTTTAGCTGACTGAACTCCAGCTTCCCATAGTCCACCACAATTTGGCATTCTTGGTGGTATAAAGTGCCACGTCGTTCCATCATTGGCTAAAAGTTCTGCAACTTCAAGGGCCACATTACCTTTGCCTCCCTTAAACATTTCCCTTAACTCTCTGGCAGCACCAGTAAAATTGGTTCCATTGTCACTCCACAAATTTAAGCATCTACCTCTACGAGCTACAAATCGTCGAAATGCTGCAATAAAAGCTTGTGAGGTAAGATCTGTGACAGCTTCCAAGTGGATGGCACGTGTAGACATACATACAAACAGGCAAATATATCCCTTTGCTGCATGGTGTCCTCGTCCTTTAGAAGTCCTGATCATTATAGGTCCTGCAAAGTCGACTCCACTGTTAATAAATGCTCGGTTTTGGTTAACTCTTGCTACTGGCAATTGACCCATAAACTGCGTTTTAATTTTAGCTTTATTAATAACACAAGTTTTGCATTGGTGAATACATTTTTTCACAGCTGATTTTAATCCTATCACCCAGTACTTAGTTCTCACATATGCCATCATTAATTGAATCCCACCGTGAAGTGTCCTAATGTGTGCTTCATTTATTATCAATTTGGTTATGTGTTGATTGCCAGGGATAATAATGGGATGTTTTGTTGTTTCTGCTATACAAGCATTTTGCAATCGTCCTCCCATTCTCAACAATCCTTTGCTATCTAAAAATGGTGATAATGTGATCAATGAACTTCTTTTTTTGACCTTTCCATGCTTCTTTAAATCTTCTATTTCTCTATCATATACTAAATTTTGATAATACTTTATGCAATCTTCTAATATTCTTTCCATTTCATTTACCGTTATATATTTCTCGCTCCTTTCCTTTTTAAAAAATCTACGACAATAAGCTAATACTCTCTTCATCCGTGACAATGTTGAAAATCTTTCCCAAATTGCATTTTTCTTTTCTAATTTTGTTTGAAATGATCTTTTCATTTCAAGATCAGTTTGTGGAATCTCACACCTATCGAAAATTATATGCTTTTGTCTTAACCATTCTGGTCCATTCCACCAAGCATCTTGACCAACGAGATCACTAGCTTGAAGCGTCCTTGTGGCGATATCAGCGGGGTTACTGCTTGATTGCACATGCCTCCATTGATCATTATCCAGAACTGTGATAATGTCTGCTACTCTGTTGGCCACAAATGTTCGCCAACGACTCGGTTGTGATTGCAGCCACGACAAAACTACCATTGAGTCGGTCCACGCAAAAATTTTATTTTTAGGAATTTCCAGAATTTCTATTAAATCCTTCAGCAGTTCTGCTAGCAACACTGCAGCGCAAAGTTCTAATTTAGGTATAGAAAGCTGTTTCAGTGGTGCAACCTTAGTTCGAGAAGAAATTAATGCTACGTGTACAACATCATTTTCAACAATTCTCAAGTAAGTCACCGCTGCGTAACCTTGAATTGATGCATCTGCGAAACCGTGAATTTGTATATTATTACAATTTTTTGTAGTAGTTTGAAACCATCTTGGTATCCGTATGTTTTGCAGTTGTGTCAGTTCCTTTCTAAATTGCATCCATTCCTCACTTATATTCAACGGAACTTCAGAATCCCAACTCAAGTTACAGAGCCACAATTTTTGTATCATTGACTTAGCGGTGAGAATTACAGGACCCAACCATCCAAACGGGTCAAAAAGACGAGCTACATCTGACAGAATAGACCTCTTTGTAATTGGAAATTTTAAAATTGGTAAGTTTACTGTGATTTTAAATGTATCGTCCTTTCTATCCCATGTCAATCCTAAAATTCTTATTATTTTATCTATTTTAATCTCCTTTTCTTCCTTTGTACTGTTTTCTCCTTGTAAATACTCTAAAACCTCTTCTGAATTACTGGACCATTTTTGCATTTTAAAACCTCCCCCTTTTAAAATAGTTTTTATTTCTTCACACATTTTCTTTGTTTTTATCTCATTATCATGACCAGTCATTAAATCGTCCATATAAAATGTTTTTTTTATTACAGTTGCAGTATCTGGAAACGCATGTGCTTCATCATCGGCTAATTGGTGTAATGTTCGTACCGCCAAATACGGAGCAGCTGCTGTACCGAAAGTTACAGTCTGTAGGTTGTAGCTTTCAAGAGTGTCTTCCGGTGTATCTCGCCAGACAATGCGTTGTAAATTTGTGTGTTCTTCTGTCATTAGGATCATTCTATACATTTTAACTATATCTCCTACTACACAAATTTTATGTTTTCTCCATGTTATAATTAAACTTCTAAGATCAGGCTGTAGTACTGGCCCAACCATCATAGTTTCATTCAAAGAGTGTCCGTGAGTTCCCTTTGCACTTCCGTCATATACAATCCTTACCTTACTTGTATCTTTGTCTTCTCGTATTACGGCGTGGTGAGGTAAGTAAACTGCATTTTTTACTCCTTCTCTTTCAGATCTTTTCATATGACCCATCTCCTTGTACTCATTTATCACGTTAGTGTACTCTAATCTTAACTTCTCATCTCTTTGAAATTTCTTCTCCAATTGCTCGAATCTTGCTATAGCTTGTTGTTTTGTATCTCCACACAATTCTACTGTTTCCTCAATGCTTTGTTTTAACGGCAAATGTACTATGTATCTTCCACTCTTATCTCGTAAAGTTGTATTTTTATATATCTCTTCACATCTCTCTTCTTCTTTTGTAAATAGTTTCCTTTTTTTGTATGACTCTGCATCTATTTCCCAGAACCGCTTTAGCATATCGTTATCTTCTGCAACCATCCTTGTGATATGTAGTGTGATTACGTTGTGTTGATTGCTTATTATTTTGTTTTCATTTTGACCTGAAATAATCCATCCCAAACTTGTTTTCTGGGCTACCAAACCATTTGTCAATTTTAATAATCCTTCTTCTATAATTTTACCGAAAACATCGGCACCAAGCAATATGTCAATATTACCAGGTTTGTAATATACAGGATCAGCCACTTGTAACGTTTGGAGCTGTGGGCAGTTAATCGTGATTTGTTTTGAGGGTAAGATGGTAGATATTCTTTTCAAAACGTAGGCTTTCACTGGTATGGTCTTATGTTTATTAAATCTTGATGTAACCGACAGATCAACTAAATATTTGATTGGCACTCTATTTTCTTCTCCCAATCCAGAGACTACTCCGTTGATATAGGTTTTCTTTAGACCTAATAATTCAACTACTCTTGCAGATACGAAAGAAGCCTCCGATCCCTGATCTATTAAAGCACGAAGTAAATGTGTATCTCCATTCCTTGACTTAATTTCTACTTGTGCTGTGGCTAATACAACTTCAAGACCAGGTTGTTCCCTTGAAAAGTGTGCGGTTGTAATATTTTGTTCTGGTTGTGGGTGTGACTCTACTTGCTCCTGATGCGTTTGTCTGAATTCGTGTAAAAGAGAGTGATGTTTTCTTCTGCAGATTCGGCATGACGTTCGTTGTCTGCATGTATAAACACTGTGACTCGGAACTAGGCAATTGTAACATAAGTGTTTCTTCTTCACAAAATCTCGTCTTTGATCGACAGGCAGTTTTACAAATTCTTTGCAGTTAAAAATGTGGTGACCAGTTTTGCAATAAATACATAACGGTTGTGACCTTACCTTTACATGATTAGATTCATGGTCTTCATTTTGTGCAGCTGTTATGTGATATGATTTTTGTGGTTGTAGCTTCTCTCTGGAAGATGTTGGAAGTGGAGCTATAAGTTCCAGGGTTCTGAATTTAGATTCCAAAAATTCTTTCATTTCCTGCCATTTACACATCTCGTTACCATTTTTATTTTGTGCATGTTCCTCCCAGTCTTTTAGTGACTCTGTATCCAACTTCTGTGACACCAGAAATATAATTACAGGATCCCAAGAGTCCGTGATAATGTTTAAATTATTTAAGCTGTTTAGGCATTCCATTGTAGTGTCAACTAATAATTTAATTTGATTTGCTGACTGGATAGTAATCTTCTTTTGAAAGAATAGTCGTTTGAGAAGAGAAGTTACGATCATTTTCTTATTTCCGAAACGATTTTTAAGTAGTTCCCATGCTTTACCATAATTGTTTTCAGTTATTTGGATATGACGTAACAACATTTCAGCTTCGCCAGAAACACTTGTTTTTAAATAGTGTAATTTCTGCACATCGTTGAGACTTGTATTGTGAACCAACGCTGTAAATAAATCTTGGTATGTAGGCCAGTCTTCATATCGACCTGAGAACGTAGGAAGTGTGATCCTTGGAAGACGAGTAAAGGCTAACTGATCATCTACGGAACCAGTTGACATGTTTGAAGTGTCAGTACTACTCCTCGAATGCGAACCCTTCAACTTTGATAAGAGATCAGTCAAATCACCTTGTAAACAGAGGTAAAGTTCTTCGCAAGAATAATATTCTTCTTTTAAAAAATATGGCAGAACTCCCTTCTGTTCTCTCGGAGTGCATTTATTAAGAGCGTGGTGTGCTTCTTTAAACCGTTCCCAATAATCTTCCACTGATTTCAATCTTGCTCTTACATAACCCTCCGTAAGTCTAGCTTTAGGACATTTTCTCATATTTATTTGCGCCTTATGCAACATACTCGCCAACTCTTCTAAGTTGGTTAAATATACATTTTGTTCTGCAGTAGGTACAGCCATCTTCAATATTTAATAATAAATTCACAATATAAAGTTTTAATATCAATAAGCAAAGTCACAGTTATTCTTTATGCACTCAATATAATACTTTGTTAAAACTGCACATTTTAAAATAAGGATTACTCGCGTTATCTAAGGAATGCGGCTTCCTATTGTATTCACTTGCCGAGTCCGACGGTCCGTTCTATTCATAACATCCGGCTCGAAGGACCATATGTTGCTTGACTTAAGGTTCAGTTTAGGTTTTATAGAACGGCGTGAATTAAAACGAACGTCTTCCTTGAATGAATATAATTTTTACACTGAATACTAAATACAATAAATTCGATATTTAACGCTGGACAAATATTATAAATGCGAAAGTTTGGATGTTTGTTACTCAATCACGCAAAAACTACTGAACGAGTTTGAATAAAAATTGGCACACAGGTAAACGATGACCTGGAATAGTCAATAGAATGAAAAAAACCTTGATGAGGTTTTAAAATAAATAAATGTTACTTGTGAAACAGTACATGTTTTTAACAAAATTAATTACATCTTTGGTGTGAGATTTTTCCATCAGGTGAGCCATGTGCTTGTTTGCTATCTTATGAGGTTGAGATATAAAAACCGTCCAAGTACGAGTCGGACTCGCACACGAAGTGTTCCGCGCCATCATTTATAAAAACACCCTTATTGTATGGGGACCCCCTCAATAGTTTAATTTTTAATATTTGTTGTTATAGCAGCAACAGAAATACATAATGTTACGTACTCGGGTTCGCAATTGTAAGAAAACACCACTTATATTAAAAAACACAACACAACACAACGTAATACTAAAATACACTCTACTTGCTAGTCACTCACTATACTGAACTACACAATAAAACACTTCTCACTTCGCACTGTTCACTTGATGTATCGCTCTCGATCGCTTGATAAAAACTGCCTTGTGTTTGTCAACATCTCTGTATTTATAGGCAGGGGAAAGCCCTAGCTGGATCCAGAAAAATCTAAATGTATCGGGAAACAATGAATCACTTCTTATCGTAAACATGTTATGGGTCATAAATCCTAGTACACGCTACTTTCAACCTTATGCCATATCCCACAAAGTCCATTATGGCATAGCCCAGGTCAACTATTTGTTTGTCAATAGGAGTAGCTATCTCTTTCCTTTATTTCTAGAAAGTTAGCGCGCGCGCGCTCCAACTCTACACGCTTCTAGATTATTCGTAACAATAATTTGTAAAAAAATCAGCTTTCTAGCTCACGGTTTATGAGATACAGCCTGGTGACAGACAGACAGCGGAGGCTTAGTAATAAAGCCCCGTTTTACCTTTTAGGTACGGAACTCTATAATAATTCAAGTCTAATTATGTTACCTTAGTGTGTCGTTTGAGGCGATTTTGATTACTAGTATCTTCTTGGATGCTTTCCAAGTAAGCATCGAATTTTGAGAAGTCATACGGTGACCATGGATCTTCTGTAGTTTGGATGATTTTTCCGGCGTTCTGTGAAAGATATTGTTTTATATTCACTGTTCACATGCAGAGTGCTAAGTGTGAGTTTTTTTGTTCGCATTCGATCGTGAGCGCGTTTCGAGTTTACTAGGAATTTGTATGTGATTTGTACAGCGCCACCTATTGGTAAACTGGTTTCTCACGTTTACCACTAGGTGGCGCTGTACAAATCCCATACAAATTCCTAGTAACCTCCAAACGCGCTCACGATCGAATGCGAACAGAAAAACTCACACTTAGCACTCTGATCTCTTACGGTGAACACTTTAGGCACGTACCCAGGCGCCCACAACAGAGCCTCTGTTTCCTCCTAGACTACCACACGATAATAATATTTATTTGGAATAGTCCGAAAATAATGGCTGACTATAATGTCTACCTTAAACTGTTGCTCCGGCTCAAAAATCAGGCTTTCCGGATTTCAGCAAATCATCTTCAATCAACGAAAAATTGGCTTACTGTCAAGGTCATAGTTTTTTTAAATTATTTATTTGTAATCAAAAATAAAAATACACAGTGTATTTCATTTATCAAAATTTCGCCAAACGGCGTTACAGTTTGTTGGCGAAGCGCTCTGTACACTGTCTAGTAGGTACACTATAAATAGATAGTTATTTAGTTCTAAGGTGATAATCTTAGTGGCCCCATTCATTACCTTAATGTGCTCAGAGAATCCAAAAAGTTAAAAACGGCTCGGACTGTTCGTCATCTGCGCTTCGTAAGACTCCATTTCAATATATACTTAATATACTTAGGTCCACTGGACAATTTAAATTAGTAAAGTGGACCCCTGTAATCCGACAACATTTTGCAAGGCGATATTGGATTATCGAATTTGTTGGATTATAGAGTCATACAACCTTTGTAGTTAGGAACTTTTCGAAAAAGAGTACCTTGAGTACCTTCGTTTTATTTCATTGTAAACCTCTATCTATCCATTTCTTTTTTATTTTTATCATAAGATCGCAAACAAGCAGATGGGTCTCCTGATGGAAAGAGTCAACCATCGCCTATAGACACCAAAGGTGTTAATGGCGCGTTGCTGTCTTGTGGCGTGGTCTAATGCCACATGCATAAGTTTACCGGCTACCTTACCCTCCAAAACGGAACATGACAGCGACAAGCACTGACGCTATTGCGGCAGGAATAGGTAAGGCGGTGGTACCATACCCGGATGAGACAATTAGTACCACGATGGTAGTGACTCGCATACAATCGGTCGCCTTGTACGACCTGCCTGGCAGAACGGCAGTTGATCTATTCTTCAAAGAAACCCGGAACTAACACGGGAAAGTGGAGATCTACTGTGGAATAAACAATTGTTAGTGTTTTGTGTTTTCGTGTTGTGCTTACGAAGAGAAAAAATAATTAACGTAAACAACTAAGGTGCTACTACAATCAAGTTTCGAAATTCGTAGGGACGCGGTTATTATAATTAAGTTAAATACGAATTACGAAGATATGCTTAAACAAATGTACATTGTATATTTTATAAAAATTTCGCATTACAGAGGACGTCGGATTAAGCAGTGGCCGAATTACTGGGGGTCCTCTGTATTTAAATAGTTTGGACCACCTTGCAAGCGGTCCTTAACTTAAACTAATGTTAAAAAGAGGTAAAGTTCGTAAGTTGACAATTTTTCTAGGAAGCAATATCTGGAACTACTGGATTGGTCACAGGCGCGTGCGCTCCTTATTGGCAGAAAAGCAGTGCTTTACTTGCCATTCACAGATATTTTAATAAAACGTTCGTACGTTTTAGATGATTTTAATTAATAATAAGTAAATGAATAAAATGTGTCATAATCATGTGCACGCCGCTGAAATCTATAAAAGAAAAAGTTTTTGTGGCCGAGTACTCCGCCGCATACTCAGTATCATAATCCTGTGCACGCCGCTGGGATTGCCCTTGTGGAAAAATTTCTCGGATAAAAGTAGGTAAATAACTTACAAAGTGAAAGTAACAGTTTATGAATGTTTATTTTTATTTAAAAAGTCGAAAAAAGTCTTACAAAGTCGGAAAAACTCGGAGTAATTCCAAAATTTCGGACTCTTCCAGAAGAGTTATTCAGTGTTAATAAATCTTGCAACGTTTATGGGTACTAAAAGAAATATATTAAAAGTTAGGGGAAAAAAATATAACTAATACTTCCCCGGTTTTCCGTTTGTCCGCGCAGATGAGAAATGAAACACCGCCTTATACTTTCAAACCAATAATTTAATTTAACTCCGATTGCTTATATGTGTGTGCGAGGAAACAAGGCTTGCGTGATGTAAATACAATCAGCGCCATCTATTTACGCTGCCACGAACTAAGTCAATATTTTTACTTGAACATCCCGCTCACCAAAGAACTACGTTCTTTCACAAAATACAAAATTAGACAAACATTCAGTATGATGCATGACTCAATATAATACGTATTATTTGATTATATTTAGATTTACAGTAATTCATTGTAGGTTCTTACATATAAGAGAAAACTTTTGAGTTGTGTTACTTAAGATTTTTATTTATTTTTCTTACCTTGCTCAAGCATGGTGAGCGGGTCTTGTCGTTGATTAATTATAGGATAAGAGCTATTTGGCAATTCTTTTCTTTCCAAAATGTTATAATGTCATACAGAAATAAGTTTTTTTTTATTTATATTGAGTCATGCATCATACTGAATGTTTGTCTAATTTTGTATTTTGTGAAAGAACGTAGTTCTTTGGTGAGCGGGATGTTCAAGTAAAAATATTGACTTAGTTCGTGGCAGCGTAAATAGATGGCGCTGATTGTATTTACACCACGCAAGCCTTGTTTCCTCGCACACACATATAAGCAATCGGAGTTAAATTAAATTATTGGTTTGAAAGTATAAGGCGGTGTTTCATTTCTCATCTGCGCGGACAAACGGAAAACCGGGGAAGTATTAGTTATATTTTTTTCCCCTAACTTTTAATATATTTCTTTTAGTACCCATAAACGTTGCAAGATTTATTAACACTGAATAACTCTTCTGGAAGAGTCCGAAATTTTGGAATTACTCCGAGTTTTTCCGACTTTGTAAGACTTTTTTCGACTTTTTAAATAAAAATAAACATTCATAAACTGTTACTTTCACTTTGTAAGTTATTTACCTACTTTTATCCGAGAAATTTTTCCACAAGGGTGGACTATTTGAAAAAAATCTATTGTAGAAAAACATGAATTCTCTCGCTAGTCCTTAGTAACATTGGCTAAATTTTATCTCAATTTTTATTTTTGTAATGCCTTATAAATATAAATATTCATGGAACAAATTACACTGACTGATCTAATTCCAAAGTAAGCAAATTATTTGCTTGTGTTATGTACTAATACATAGAAATACATATATAATACTGAAATATATTTAATAAACACGCAAACCCGGATATACAAACTTTTGTGCTCATCACACAAATGCTTGTTCCCGTCCGGGATCGAACCCGAGCCTCGTCTATAGCGTAACCAGGTAACCGGTAAACTTATATACCAAATCGAAAACATTGGCACTATTGCGGCAGGAATAGGTAAAGTGAGTGAGACGCTGTAGAACCACAGAATACGACAGAAGTAAATCTTGTGTATGTACTTCACTTTTTATACCTAAACTCGGCGGTCGCGCTAGGGATGTCCTATGTCCACCTAGTATCTTACTCTAGTAAAGTTTTATATCAAAATATGTTGTTCTTCCTTACATTTTGCATATAATGTAGTCTTAAGGCGATTACAGCTGCGAACGACCTTGAGTTTCTAACAGGAGGAGCGCAAATATTATTTAGCGCGTGGCATGGTCCAAAGTCAAAGAGTATTTACAGTGGATGTAGATACATACGTTTTAACATTTTTGTTCACCTATATGAACTTTTATCATCATGAATCGACTAAATGTTGTCAAACACATAACCAATAACCAGTAATCGCTCATTTATCGATTACATATACATTCATTTTAGAAAAACGATAAATATCTAAAGAAAAAAATATACCGAAAATCGACAAAAAATTATATAATAATTTACGCAATAATAACAGTTACGTATCCTATTTCTTTGAAAGTGTTGTAATATACAATACATCCCGTGTAGCACTTTATTTTAATACATACAATCAACAATTAATATTTAACAAAACCTTTCAAAATTTGATTTTCTAAAACGTAATCTCTTGAATAATATTTTAAAACTAACTAGCTTCTTAGTTTTTGTTTCAAAATCTCGAAATATAAAAGAAGATATATAAATTGATTTAATGTTTATAGAGGAAACTGCTAAATAAGTTGTTTTATTTAGACTATTTGTGTGTATAAAATATTTAATATATTTTATTTATTTATTTTTTGTTGCGAAGTCCTTACTACCTTCAAATAGTACCAGTTTTTATTTTTTTTCTTTAGGGTTCTGCTTTTTATTCGCTTGCTTGAATTATCTTCGTTGTTTATATGTTTTATTTTTTTATTTTTGTACATTTATACAAAATATTGACAAAATACTTATCTATCTATAGCTATAATAAAAAATTCAAGCGTAAACGTAGGTAAGTATGTATTTTCATTAATATATATATATTTAGTTTAGTTATGTAACCGTAATATCTATTTTTTTTTGTACATCAAGTCTACTTTATTTGATTTCTTTTTTATCTCCTTTATCGGGTTAGCTGGAAGAAATCTCTTTAAGTAGAGATAAGCTCGCCCATTGTACTTATGTTGTGTTTATATATTTTTATTCTAATTGTTCTATGTACAATAAAGTATTAAATAATAAGTACATGAATAGTCTCAAAATATTATTCAGCGTCTACTCGCAAACAAAACTATTTATAAAGTACTAGCTTTCAGCCCCTTTAATACCCTCTTTTACCTCTTTAAGAGATAAAACTCACAGCATCCTTATATGCACGTTTATTTAACTGAATTAAAAAACATGGCTAATAAATTTGAAGAGATTTTGATTAAACATTTTTTTTTACAAACTTTACCACTTTTTTCATCATTTGAAGAGATGACATTTGAAAACCTTAAACTCGTATTCATTTAATTGTATTAAAAATCATAAATACTAAGTTTTAAATAATTTCTACAATATTCTAGAATAAACAATCTATTTTTTATACAAACATCAATGCTTTTTTTACCCTTTAAGGAATGAAATTTAAAAAAAATCCCTAAATATATGATTCTTAAATTGTGTTGAAGAACGTAAGTGCCGAATTTCAAGTTATTTTGACCATATAAATTGTAACACACACTTTTACTCCTTTAATGGATGAAACTTCTAACATTACATGCATGTTTCCTCAATTTCGATTGAAGAGCATAAGTACTAAAAAATCCGAAAATTCGTACATCTTAATTGTATTAAAAATCATAAATACTATATTAAAATAATTTAGATTTTATAGTAATGCAATAAATAAACAATTCATTTTTGATACAAACTTTAAAGCCTCTTTTTACCTCTCTATGGGCTAGAATTCAAAAAAATATTAAATTTGTATTTAATTTTTTTTTTCAGTTAAAGGATAATTTAATTACAGCATATCATTCATTTCAACTCAAAAATGACAGAGTTTCATACAAACTTTCACCCCCTATTTCACCATCTTAGGGGATGAATTAAAAAAATATCCTTTCTTATTCCTTTTCTATATCATAAGAACAATATCTGTAAAAAAACAGCCTTCTCGGTCCAAGCTCATTATCTACTATAAAAAAACATCCAAGCGTAAAAAAAGCAAAAAAAATCCAAAAATTCGTACTTCTTAATTGTATTAAAATTGTATTGTATTAAAATAAATACTAAATTAAAATAATTTAGATTTTATAGTAATGCAATAAATAAACAATTCATTTATGATACAAACTTTAAAGCCTCTTTTTACCTCTCTATGGACTAGAATTCCAAAAAATATTAAATTTATATTTAATTTTTTTTCAGTTAAAGGATAATTTAACTACGGCATATCATTCTATTTGAGTTGTAATAACTCAAAAATGACAGAGTTTCAAACAAACTTTCACCCCCTATTTCACCATCTTAGGGGATGAATTAAAAAAAAAATCCTTTCTTATTCGTTTTCTATATCATAAGAACAACATCTGTAAAAAAACAGCCTTCTCGGTCCAAGCTCATTATCTACTATAAAAAAACATCCAAGCGTAAACGAAATGTTCAATTTCCAAACGGCACAACCTTAATATTGTGCCAAACGTTCTATCTGTACTATTACTCTTTGACTCGAATATGGAGAGCGGAGCTCGCTAACATGCGACACAGCCTCCCCGTATGAACGCTACCGGGAGACTGACGTGAGACTGACTTTCGAAGCGAGCGCTGTCCGCGAATTAAATAATAAGGTTTTTATTGATTTAATAGCACACTATAATGATTTTGTAAAATGTTGAACTTAAATTTTATAAAACAATAAATTGTCTGTAATAAAAAGAAAAAATCATCAAAATCGTTACAGTAGTTTGGAAGTTATAGGCAATTTTTTGCGTAAAATTAAGAAAGATATTCGATTTTTTTCCGTCAAAAATAACAATAAAATTTAAAAAAACGAACTTAAAATTTAAACTTAATTATATTATACGCATAATGCATATTTTTTTTAAACTATTGGATCAACCGGTTCGCAGTAGTAGGCTTTCAAAAAGGTGTCTATTTCGTAGTTTGGCATTACCTATCGCCTTAATGATATGAAAATGGTGTGTAAAGGTAATTTGGTCGGCAACCACCGGCAAGTGTTGAAAAAAAATTAAATCGTTTTTTGCTTTTCTGAAAAAGTTCTGAATAAAATGCGTAGAACTTATAATTTTACATCAAAAAGGTTATATGACTTTTCCTCCTCTGGTCAATATTAACCGAGTTAGAGAGGTTTTTAAGTTTAAGGTGAATTATTTTATAAATGACTAGCTGAGCCCACGACTTCGTCCGCGTGGAAAAATTTTGAAAATTAAAGTAGCCTAAATTACTACTTATTACATCAGCTATCTGCCAGTGAAAGTCCTATCATAATCGGTCCAGCCGTTCCAGAGATTAGCCGGAACAAACAGACAGACAGACAAAAATTGTAGAAAATATTATTTTGGTATATATACCGTGTATACATCCATATACATTTAGTAAAAATCGATTATTTTAATATTACAGACACTCTATTTTTATTTATTTGTATAGATGACTTAAATTTTAAATGTGACTATTAAGGCGAGGTCTTTTAACGCGCGTCAGTTCTATAGGAAATGGACGGCTCGGTATGTTCTGAAACCGCTGGGAAACGTGCTAATATTCGGATAAATAAATATAGGACTTCAGCTGAAAACCAAAATTTAGTACATTTTTTTTGTATTTAAAACTAAATGTCACCATATAAAAATCATGTGAAAGATTAGAAATATTATTAACAAATTATTTGTTTTAGAGATTTTTTAGGCTGTTTTCGGAATTTTATATAATCGAGTAAAGTACATTGTATCATGTAATAAGTTAGCACATTCCTTAGATAATATCTTCAGGTATATCGTGTATTTTTTGTGAAATTGTTATTTAACAATCAATACAAAAAAACGTAATTTAGCGAACCAGTTTTTTCCCGTTTGTCCCGATGCCTCGCCTTAATATTTTTAAAGATTTTTTAAGAATGTATATATGGGTCAATCAACTTTTATTTGTCCTGTAAGTACTATGTTTTGTCCCTGACCAATAATCGCAGTTCTAAAGAAAATTAAGTGTTTTTTTGTTATATGTCTCATTTATCTTATTATTAAGCAAACATACGAGTGAATTATTTAAAAAAAATCACTATTAAACTGGAATTTTAATGGTTGTCCAGGTGACAAAACATCTGAATGTAGTGTTTTTTTATTTGTCCCCCAGTACCTAATTACAATGAAACATTATTTTATACAAAAAAATACTATATGGCAATTAATTACGCTTGTACATAACTATTTATTACAATGTTCACTAAGATGCTAGCATATAGATTTTTGTTTGTTTCATAATTTTACTGAATTTTTTGCATGTTCGTATTGGTCCCTATTATATTTTATTATTCCGACTTCCACCGGACAACGATAAAAAGTTCCGAAACCAAAACATAGGTGGAGTGATCAGTGCATTGACAATAAATCGGTCGATTTGGTGACAACACTCATCCAACCGCCATTTTGATTTCATCATTGCCGCTCTGTCAGTCGGCCGCGCGCGTTTTGAAAAAATTGGTGGCTTTTTTGTGTGTCTACCGGACAACCAGCACAAAAACGTAAGTATTTGATGTATCATAGTAAATAAAAATGAAATATATTCTATTTTATCTATATTTTTCACTGCGCGTAAGACCTAACTCAAAATATCATTATTTATTATCAGGAAGCGCAAAGACTGATTAATGTCACTTGGACAACCAGTCACTTGGACAACCAAAACCGTTGTCCGTGGGACATTTTGGTTGTCCATAGGACAATTAATGATAGAATCAGAATAAAGCAATATTTTTCTTTCAATAATTAGTCACTGAAGAGCCTCTTTGGTTTTAACTTGCTATGTCCTAACCAAACTCGGCACAATCTTGTGAGTGAAAGTGATAAATTGACAAATATTAATTTTACGTGTTCCTTTCCCGAGAATCGAACCAGGGAACTCCGGATCCTAAGACTAACGCTCAAATCACTACACCACGGATGTAGTTAGCTTACTTACTTAACACATTTTTGTCATATCTAATAGTTCTATATTCTAAATTATTTTCGTTATTATTTTTAGATAATGGGTTTGACGAAAAAGGAAAAATCAAGACGTTATAAGTGCAAATTAGAGTCAAAAAAGTATTTAAGCTCATTAAAGAGGCTGTTAATGTTTGTAAGTTAATAAGTAAGAGTTGTCACGTTTATAGGTCTGTTCATTATTTAGTCATATATTGTAATGTTAATTCTTTCGTAAAAAAAATATAATAAAACTGAAAATTATTGTCATACAGTTGTTTTTTTAAAATAATAATAACAAACACAGGCGATTTCAATCCTAGTATCGCCTTTGAACTCCCGAGTATGTTTTATGGATAACCGTATAAGTCCACTGGACAACCATTTTGTCCCTGTCTCCTAAAGACACATTATCGTCAATTTTATTTAAAAAAAAACAGTGAGGTTTACAAAATTTTCTAAATATGCATGTAACAATTAAAAGTGAAACAAACAGTTTTAAATATCACGTATGAATTATTACTTTACAACTTAATTGAAAAGTTCGTTACATTTAAAGTTTGTCGTTGTCCAGGAGACAATATAATTGGAAATAACGTATCAATTAAAAGCCACGTCTTTTATTTATGGAAGACAAATTTTAATCCATCCTATATTAAGTGAGAATAAAATAACGGTTCACAATTTGACTGAATTTCAAATGGTTCAGAAGTCTATTTAGTTAGTTGACCAAGGGACTATCTTAACTAGAGTCATGTGGATTTTGGAGTCCATTTTACTATTTTATTTAAATAAATCGTTCTGCTCTATGTAAATTCTTAAAATATATATAATTATCTAAAGAAAAAACGTTAAAATATAAAAAAAATCAAATAAAATTTAAAAAATTAAATTTGTCATAGATGTACACTTAAAAGTTGATTGACCCATTTACATTAAATAATCAAATGTAAAATAATAACACGATATAAAGTTGATGTTCTTTTTCTTTTAAACTAGCCGAGCCCGCGACTTCGTCCGCGTGGAAAAATTTCGAAAAAGTAGCCCAAGTTACTCCCTGTCACATCAGCTATCTGCCAGTGAAAGTCCCGTCAAAATTGGTCCTGCCGTTCCAGAGATTAGCCGGAACAAACAGACAGACAGACAAAAATTGTAAAAAGTGCTATTTTGGTATATGTATTGTGTACACATCCATATGCATTTAGTAAAAAGCGGTTATTTTAATATTACAAACAGACACTCCAATTTTATTTATTCGAGTGTATAGACTAGCTGTGCCCGCGACTTCGTTCGCGTGGAAAAATTTCTAAAATAAAAGTAGCCTAAGTTACTCCTTATCACATCAGCTATCTGCCAGTGAAAGTCCCGTCAAAATGGGTCCAGCCGTTTCAGAGATTAGCTGGAATAAACAGACAGACAAAAATTGTGAACAATGGTATTTTATTTGTTGTTGAGTTGATGACATAAATGGCGTTCTAAATAAGTATATAATAATAATAAAATCGAAGTTTAAAATAAATAACCCACTTACAAACAAACCAAAAATAATTTAAACAGTATGCCGCGGCAGTTTGTTAACGGCGGCGGAGAATATCATTAACATTATAAACTAGCTACATCCGCTCTCGCATTGTACTGAAACTACCAAGATTTCGCGTCCGTGAGAGATGTCTATGTGTGCGTTGTTTGAAGACTAGTTGTATGGAGATTGTCTTCTGTACCTAGTTATTCTGTGGTAGAACTCTACCACCCAGTAGTCACGATGGTAGCGACAAGTTAGGCTAATCACAAACTGCCCGACAGAACGGTAACAGTAATTCATCAAAGGAAACCTGGACCAACGCTTCATCATCTAATTTAAAAAATATATTCTGTACCTTTTCATGTGGATTCTTCTTTGTCCCCAAAAACTGGACTGGTTGTTCATAGACTTCGTCTTTTATCTGCAAAAAAATTTTAAGCTCATTGAGATTGCAGAAAACATACGCTAATGCATTGCATTAAGGTCTAATTAAACTTTACAACCGATATTTTTAATTTTGAATTTGACAATGTCGGCTTTTGTCAAGTTTAAACGAGAGCAAAGTGTAAGTAATACCACGAAGTTATATCTGGAGGCTTTACTTCTAATACCTACTTGAAACCAAATTTTAAATACTGATGTCATCTGAGGTCTTACCGTCTCTTTCTAACACAGCTGTAAAAAAAGAGATGGCGAAACTTCATAGACTGAGATATAACGTAAATATTTATTTCAATTGATTAATACGAATGCTAGCTCCTTCTATGCCTAATACTTCATTAGTGCTTGTCGCTGTCGTGTTCCGATTGGGAGGGTAAGGTAGCCGGTAAACTTATGCATGTGGCATTAGACCTCGCCACAAAATAGCAACGCACTATTAACATCTTTGGTGTCTATAGGCGATGGTTGACTCTTCCTATCAGGATACCCATCTGCTTAATGCTGGTAAAAAAATGTCATGGGTAATACCACAACTTTGATATAATCAACCAATATACAAATGTTTAGTACAGATACCCGTGTTTATATTTTTATTAAGTTATTTATTTTGTTCTCCAGATCATTTTTTTTATATCATAAGATAGCAAACAAGTAGATAGGTCTCTTGATGAAAAGAAGCAACTTTTGACTATAGTCACTAAAGATGTTAATGGTTCGTTGCATTCTTGTGGCGAGGTCTAATGCCACATGCATAATATTACCGGCTATATTTCATGTAATTTCATGTAAAATGTGCCTGTATAAAACAATTGTACTATTGGAGTAATAATAATAATAATAAATAAATTCAAAATAAATATTACCCTCCAAACCGGAACACGACAGTGACAAGTACTAACACTATTGCGGCAGCAATAGGTAAGGCGGTGGTACCAGACCCGGGCGAGACAATGCAGAACTCTACCACCTAATAACCACGATGGTAGTGATTCGCATATCCAATGGTTCGCCTCTTACGAAATGCCTGAATGAACGGCAGATGGTCCATTCTTCAAATGAGCCCGGATAAACATCAACACCATTACTTAGGTAGTTTCGCTACTAGATGGTAGAATTCTACATTGTATCGCTTTTACCTGCCCCCCAATTCACGTAATTGAGTTAATGCGCTTAGGTCTCTCACACACATAAACACAATAGAACACTGTTTCCCAAACATTGTTCTGCCATGGCCCGGTAATTTTCGCACTGCCACTTTGTGACCCACTTTTAAACTTAAGCTGATTCCATTAGATAAAATAATATACATTTATTAATAGTAAAAAGGTTTTATTAGTACTAAATATTTCGGTTTCGTCTATTTAGTGATTAAATTTTAGTGCGAAGTATGGAGCTGCTGCTTATTTTGATCCAAGTTCACGGAAAATAACGAAAGTTTTATCCTAAGGTCTGGTTCCATTTCAAGTTTAAGGTAAACTAGTGTTGAAAACCCATCTTTGCATATTTTATAAGTTGTGAAAAAGAAATTAAAAGTGTTATTGCTTGATAAGCTAATTTTGTTTATTCTTGACGACAAGAAAACGAAAAATCTATCAGTTGTCGATCGATAGTAGGTAATATTTTTAAAACAAGGAGGGAATGTTGCGACCCGGCATTTTATTTTGATGGCCCGGTACCGGGTCGAGACCCGGCAAATGGGAAACGCTGCAATAGAAGGTCGAGACTAGGGTTGTAATGGAACTCCGCCTCCGCCTTCGTTACTGCGAAACTTCCGCAAAGAATCGAACCTCTGCTTCCGCATCCGCCTCTGCCAAATTTATGCGGAGTTTTAATGGAGGTTTATTTACGCTAAGATACAACGCGCAAAGAGCGGGCCGATGGTGGTGGGGGCGTGAATGAATGACAGGAATCAACTTGTCGAATCATTTGGTACCACCTAGTTGTTTTGTGTTTAAGCCGTCATTGTTATAAGTGATTTAGTGTATGATTAATATGATGCACTTATTTGAAATAAATATTTTTGACTTAAATAAACCATAAATTTCTATTTTTTCTGCTTCAAATTTCACCTCCGCCTCCGTTAACCTCCGCATCCGCAAAGGCGAACCTCTTCTCCTCCGCATCCGCCTCCGCCTCCGCTAACAATGCCTCCGTTACAACCCTAGTCGAGACGTGCTACGACGTGACATAATATGTAAGAAAATGTGTGTCTTAAACCTTTTGATTCGATTGCTATTTAATTACGTGAATTAGGCCCCTGTTCCTGTCGCAATAGCGTCAGTGTTTGTTACTGTCGTGTTCCGGTTTGGAGGTTAAGGTAGTTAGTAAATTTATGCATGTGACATTACCACCCCGCTACACGGAACGGATAGCAATGCACCATTAACATATTTGATGTCTATAGGCGATGGTTGCTACGTCTCTTTCCATGAAGAGTTATTTGCATCATTGATTTTAAGACATCCATACATACTTATTTTCACGCCAGATCCTTTACGGGGTAGGCAGAAAGAACCGAATATCATACATCACGATCTTGCAGGCTTGTCTCGCTTCCTCCACATTCATCACTCTCTTCATACACACACGCCAGTTGCGAAGACTCTTGACACCACCTTCGGACAGTACTCGATCAATCTGATCGTGGTATGTCAGTCTTGGTCTTCCCCGGTACCTACATCCTTCCACATTCGCATTGTAGGTATATCTGTTTTGTTAACCTTTTATCTATCATTCTTTCTACATGTCTGAACCAACAGAGCATGCCCTTTCTGATCTTTACACCGACACTTTCTTTCAAGCCTAACCTCTCTCTCACTTCCACATTACGAACCCGGTCCGCGAATTTTAAACCACATATTTTTCTTAGCGATCTCATCATATTTTAAGACGTGCATATAACATATTTAGATAACATTCTAGTTTTACAGACCGAAAACTGTGAAAACAGCCAATAGAAAGTTATATCCGTCCAAAAATCTGAAGTAGTCTTAAACTAGGTACGCGTAAAAAATGCTACTTTTAAATCATATATTTTTACACTTACGTTGGGATAAAGAAAGTCCAGGTTTGGTGATGGATTTGCATAACTCGCTGCAGCACACAAAAGCTATAAGAAAAGTAAACTTATATAAAACCCCTGCAGAAAATATAGGTACCCTACGTTGATCTGGTGTTATACCTTTGTAGGAGAATAGATCAATTTTTTTTTATATCATAAGATATCAAACAAGCAAATGGGTCTCCTGATGGAAAGACTCAACCATCGCCTATAGACACCAAAGATGTTAATAGTGCATTGTTATCCTTGTGGTGGGGTCTAAATTCCACATACATGATATGTCGACCGGCTTCTGTACCTTTCAAACCGGTATGACAATGACATGCACTAACGTTTTTGCGGTAGGAATTAGTAATGCGGTGGTATCAGACCTGGTGGAGATGTCACAGAACTCTGCCACAAAACAAATAGATACAAAAATCAATTTAGATACAGAAGGAGTCCGAGCAATGCACACATAGACACCTCTCACTAGAGGTGTTTAACTCCGGAATTACTCAATCAAAGGTTCTGATTCTGGGGCGGATACGATAAGCTTATTTATTCTTTCAAATCCTTATCGTCTCAGCGGACTGAGCGTACTGCGATTAGAATGAGACAAAAAAAGTGAGACGCGACAAGCAGTAATCAACCCTTAAAAACTACCTAAATTACATAAGACTGTGAAATTGGTGGGAGCGAGAAAAATATATAGAGAAACTTCCATTTAAAGATACGATCATACCATATGATACTGTAATAAGAAAAAAGACAAAATGAGCTAAAAGAATAAATAAGGAGATTAATATTCGCGCCTGGAGCTGGAATCTATATACATATAATAAAATCGTAAAAATATCAAAACTGTACATTGAATATTTTTTAAAAAGAATATTTGGGGCGTGATCTACAATCGATATCGATAAGGCCCCGCGTACACTTTAAATAGTACAAATGCGTAGTAAAGTGAATAGTTTTCCCCGTGTTGGTCCCGGTCTCCTTTAAAGAATAAGCCAACTGCCGTTCTGCCAGACAGGTCGTAAGAGGCTAACGATTAGCTATGCGAGTCACTACCATTGTGGCTACTAGGTGGTAGAGTTCTGCATTGTCTCGCCCGAGTCTGGTACCACCGCCTTACCTATTCCTGCCGCAATAGCGTCAATACTCGTCACTGTCGTGTCCCGGTTTGGGTAAGGTAGTCGGTAAACTTATGCATCTGGCATTAGACCTCGCCATAAGATAGCAACTTACCATTAACATCTTTGGTGTCTATAAGCGAAGGTTGACACTTTCCTTCAGGAGACCCATCTGCTTGTTTGCTGTCTTACGATATCAAAAAAGACGCTGATTACTAATCACTCACACTAATTAAACACTCGCACTGGCACTAATCACAGTGTAACCGGGGCCTGAGTTTGACTTCTGTATTTATTTATTTTTTTACTCTAGTAGCTACGATACTATATACCTACGGCTCATATAGCTAATCATTCGCCTTTTACGATTTTCCTGACAAAATGGCAGATGGTGCCTACTTTTTAAAGGTGAACCAGACCAACACGGGTTAATTTATTAGCATCTTATCCATGGGCGTACTGAGGGCTGGGCAGGGAGGGGCAGCTGACCCCCTGAAATTTGTTTTTTACTCTCTACTAACTATCTACTGTTGTAGTATTAGGGGAGCCGAAGATGCTAAATGTAGTTACACATTCGTCGTAAAGACCTATTGGAATTTGTAGATTAAATTATAGGAAAAATAAAAGGTTATGTAATGTTTTTCATTTTAATGGTGGGGAAAAAATCTACAGATAAAAAAAAGTAAAAAAAAATCTGTGACATGGAAACATTAAATCGCGTCAGATTAAAGTATGGTGGGTTAATTGCCAACTAAAATTTAGAAAATCTGACGGTTCAAGTGTATCTAATGTGTGTGGAGGGTCACAAAGTTGTAAAGAAAACGTTGTTTTGACATTCTCGAGTGCGTCTGGATTTTCTTTTGTTATAAGACGAAATGATGTAAGATTGACGAAAAAAATATAATCTGACAATTTCCACAAGCCGAAGTTATTGTAATTTTTTTCTGCCCTAGCCACCCGCCTCTATACAGTGTGTAAAGAAAACCCTGTACGATTCGAAAGAGGCATATAGGTTGGTTAAAGGCGTTATTGAAAAAAATATTAAAATGAATTTATTTCAGAAAATAAAAAAAATATCGTTTTTTTATTATTCGTATTTTTACTTATATCTCCCTAGAGTTAAGCAAATATTTTAAAAATGACAACACCTTGTCGCTGTTTGTTTCATTGTTTCGCTTTGGCGGCTTTCGTACAAACACCACTCGAAGGCGTGCTATTTGTTTTTCAGCTTTTTACAAAGGAATTTTAAACGCGCCTCACACGCACCGCTTGTCCTTCGGTAGCATCCGACTTGCGCGGCATTCTTTAATAATAGAATTTACTTATTTGTAGGTGTTGTCATACTTAATATATGAAAATACCATTTAAGATTTTTTTTATTGGGAAAACTAATTAAATAATATCCATAAAATAATTACAAATATGTAACCGGTATAATGTAACGATTTTTGTCTGTCTGTCTGTCTGTCCGTCTGTTTGTTATGGTTAATCTATGGAATGGCTTGACCTATTTTGACGAGACTTTCACTGGTAGATAGTTGATATAATAAGGAGTAATTTAGGCTATTTTTTTGAGAAAAAATCCCACGCGGATGAAGTCGCGGGCAACGGCTGTTACGATTGTCCCCCGCTGGCCCAGAACCTGGGTACGCCCATGATCTTATATATAAATTACGTGTCACGTTGTATGTCCGCGACACGTAATTTATATATAAGTTCAATGTTTTGTACATATCATTGAAATCGCTTCAGTTGTTTAGAATACTCTTTGGTTCGACTGAAACTTAAGAGATAATAAGAAAGTTTTTATCTCAATTAACCTCCCCCTGAGTACCCCACCAAAATAATCAATGCAAATAAATTGTTAGGCAACATAACGTTAGCCGGGTCAGTCGGTATTTTATAAAATTTACTTACTAGAAGTAATTGGAACTTCGCCACCATCTTGAGTCGCTTGCAGCGAGCGTCTGTTATTTTGTAGAACATTTCTGTAATCTTAGAACTTGTTAGCTTTGCCCAATTAGCGTTAACAATCATTTCATTTTTGTGATGCCAATTAAAACTTGATCTAAGTAAAATGTCCCCCGTGTTGGTCCAGGCAACTGCCGTTCTGCCAGGCAGGTCGTAAAAGGCGACCGATTGGCTATGCGAGTAACTACCATCGTGGCTACTAGGTGGTAGAGTTCTGCATTGTTTCGACCGGGTCAGATACCACCGCCTTGGCTATTTCTGCCGCAATAGTGACAGTATTAGTCACTGTCGTGTTCTGGTTTGGAGGATAAGGTAGCCGGCAAATTTATGCATTTTTTTTTTATAGGGCAATGGGCCCACCTCTCGTTCCCACCACTGTAACTTCTGTAAACCAGAATCAACAGCGGCAACCGTCCTGATAACCTCTGAGTTGCGAGCTCAGGGTGCCCTGGGGAAAAGCTAAGCTGTCTTGGATCCCGCAACGAAATTAATCAGAAGTATATAGGAGGAGTAGGAAAATACATCCTGTTTCCCTCCCTTTTTAGCAGGAGACAGCAAAATGTTAAAAGCATAAAAATGCTACGAAATGAGACTTTTACAATCAGGTTAAGCCTGATTGCTATTGCACCACGGAAGTTTGGAAATTAGGGACCTACCAGAATGGCCTACTTAATTTTGCTTCCAGTAGTAAGTGTGACAAAATCGTTTGAAGGCACGGAAGTTCCCACGTGTACCCACAAGATCGGAGTAATAAATTACACCGGATATACATTGGATACTATCAAGCATTTGACGACGTTCGTTTTGCCAAAGATTACACTCCCAAAGAATGTGATGTGCAGTTTGTTCATATTTACAGTTTAATGTAGAACACTCGCAAAAGGGAGAAGGAACTAATTTAAACGAGAATAATTTAGCTTTAAAATTACCGTGGCTAGTGAGAAACTGTGCAACACAATGATCTATTTCTATCCAAGTTTTACTTAAGCGATCCCGGATGCACGGGAAAAAGTTATATAAATGCCGTCCTTTAGTTGAACAAGACCAACGCGACTGCCATTCATCAATTAATTCATTAGTAACGTCGATTACGGGATTAAAAAGGCGACGTATTTTTGTTTGGGCTTGCGAGTTGATAAATTCTGGGTTAGTAAAATTCCTAGAATTGTAATACATTGAAGCCCGACGCTGAATTTCTAAATCTAATGGTAAGACGCCTGATAAAACGGGTAATGCTTCGGAGCTTACAGTGCGATATGCTTTGCATAGAAATATTAGTGCTAGACGCTGATTTTGAAGTAGTTTGCGCCGGATCGCACCACTCGTAACTTTATCAGCCCATGCTGAACAAGCATAACAGATACAACCTAAATACGTGGCGTTATAAATTATCTTTAAAGTGTTAAACGTTAAACCCCATGTCGAGGTAGATATGCCCGCAAAGGATAAGAAATTCCGTTTAGCCTTTTCACCGATATAGTTAATATGATTTATAAAAGTATAATTTTTTTCTATGACCAAACCTAAATATGTTACCGATTCTTTTCTCTTTATTGTGCTATTATTTATTTTTATACTGGGAGATGATAGGAGCGAACCTTTTAATATTAAGTAAAACGTTTTATGAGGCGCAAAGCTTAGACGATTTCTCAAGCCCCAGTTGAAGATCAAATTAAGACTAGTGTGAGCCAGCGACTCTATCTGTGCTCGTGTGTTAGCTTGTATCATTAAAGCAACGTCGTCTGCATAACCTATAAGCGAGCATCCTTCCGGCAAGGCTAATGAGAATAAATCGTCAAATCCTAAGTTCCATAGATATGGTGAAAGTACTGATCCCTGAGGGCAGCCTAGAGTAAGGCGTTTAGACACTGCGTAATGCCCTAGCTGCAATTTCGTATGACCGTTTTCTAGATACGATTTAATTAGCTTATATATATTTGAATAACACCTCCTTGTTTTCAATTTCAACAATAACATCGGCCACCAAGCGTTGTCAAAAGCACCAGAAATATCCAAAAAAATACCTACAACATAATTATTTCGTGACAATTCTACCATTTTTCTCATAGAGAGCACTGCATCGATAGTGGATTTTCCGGCGGTAAATCCAAACTGTTGTTTATTGAACGTGGGCCCTCGTGGTAGAAGTCGAGGAACTATCAATCTTTCTAACAGTTTACCAAGGGACGGCAGAAGTGTAAATTTATGCATGTTGCATTAGACCTCGCCACAAGATAGCAACGCACCATTAACATCTTTGGTGTCTATAGACGATGGTTGACTCTCCATTAGGAGACCCATCCGCTTGTTTGCTAACTTATGATATAAAGAAAAAAACCTGTTACTACCATTGCCTTAATATGCAAGAATGGATGAGATGGCAGGAACAAACACGGTCCAGATATTACTTTCTAGACACACGATGTTGGTAACACGCATTAACCATTTCTCGTATTTTATGTAGTAAAGCAATTGATCTATTCTTCTAAATTTAATGGTAAAACACCTGACAATAGGATAAAGCTTAGGAGCTAACAATGCTATATACTTTCAATATATTTTTTTTTTATATCATAAGATAGCAAACAAGCAGATGGGTCTCCTGATGGAAAGAGTCAACCATCGCCTATAGACACCAAAGATGTTAATGGTGCGTTGCTATCTTGTAGCGAGATCTAATGCCACATGCATAAGTTTACCGGCTACCTTACCCTCCAAACCGGAACACGACAGCGACAAGCACTGACGCTATTGCGGCAGGAATAGGTAAGGCGGTGGTACCAGACCCGGGCGAGACAATGCAGAACTCTACCACCTAGTAAATGGGTATGGGGTATAAATGTGGTGTGAAAAAATGAATAGCAAAAACCCGGTCTGATCGGTAAAAGGCGTATTATATTGATCGATGTCATTATGAAAAATAATGAAATTATTTTATTTATAAAAATAAAAATACTATCGTTTTTGAAGTGCTTTAGTTAAGTACTAATATTAAGTAATTTTCCCTTATATTAAGCAAATATTTTGAAAATTTGTTTATCAATATCTATAAAATGATTATAACTATATTTATTATCATATTCAAATAGTATTAAGTTTCTGAACAATGCCTTTGACTATTAGACGTGGTTTTTGTTACCTGTTCTATAAATGTGATTGGGTTATAAAATAAAATAAAAAAAAACTGCAGCAATATTATCTATATTTTATTTTATTAAAAATATATAAAATTATAGCAATTGATGAGTATTTATTTCTATAAAATAAGAAGTTCTCATAAAACACAATTAATTCTCTTTCGTTTTTTTTGCACAAAATGTCGTTATTTTTATTCAACTGCAAACATTACAATAAATTACATTGATATTTTACTTTGCTTAGTTTTGTTAATGCATTAGCTGACCTGCGAAGCTTCGCTCAGGGGTAAATTGTAATGTATTTATTATTTCCTTTTTACCATCTTAGGGAACGATTTTCTAAAAATCCTTTCTTACATCTTGTGTTTAATGTGATGCTGGAGCTGCCCTTTATGCGCGCTAAGGCACACGCAGTCCGGAATGAATGTAATAATAGCCGGTTACATCTTCATTTATCGTGTCATTGCACAAAGCTTTCTGACGATAGACGCCTTGTGCGACCTTGAGAAACATATCTGTGATAAATTTCGGCCATCTTGGGTCATTTAGACTGGGCATTGATATGTCACTCAGTGAATCAGGACTCACTTTTTCTTTTTACATTTGTGCAAATTTAGTAAATTATTAAATTAATCTGTTTCTCTATTTTTTATTTATATGAAACTAGGATATCTAGAAGTGATTCCAACCATACAAACAAATTAAAATTACTGAATTTACATACTTTTGATTCAAAATATTTAGTCCATTTGTTAACATCTTTGCTTGTTATTTTAAAATTATTATAAAATTAAGGGATATCGGGCTAAATAGCTTTTTTTCAACAGAACAAATTTAAATACATATATAATTGAAGATTAAAATCGTAAGAAAATTATATTTAAGGTTATATAAATAAGATAACCCTTGGGCATAAATTATTTTACCCTGTATCCCGTATCACAAACACATAATCTCATAATATGAGAAAATGATTATTCTTTTTATTTTTGTAGTATAGAAGTATATAGGTAATAAATGTTTTCAATGAATATTGCCAGTTGAAAAAACAAAATATGACAAAAACTTTTATTCCTCTGATCTCTAAATGCTAGGTACTTTATGTTTTGTGCATTTTGCTGTTATGGTACCCATTATGAATTATAAAACCTATCTAATAAACAATTATACTTAGAATAGTCTGAGCTGTGATCTCATGGTTGACAAGACATGGTAAACAATACATTTAAGTGTCACAATTTGAAACTGTCACAATTTGACAAATGTCACAATTTGACAACTGTCAAAGTAGCAGCAGAATGATGAAATTTAAATTTAAACATAATACATACAATAATACATTTAAATGTCACAATTTGACAACTGTCAAAAAGTAGCAGCAAAAAGATAAAATTTAAATTTAAACAATACATTTAAGTGTCACAATTTGACAACTGTCACAATTTGACAACTGTCAAAAAGTAGCAGCAGAAAGATAAAATTTAAATTTAAACAATACATTTAAGTGTCACAATTTGACAACTGTCAAAAAGTAGCAGCAGAAAGTTGAAATTTAAACAATACATTTAAGTGTCACAATTTGACAAATGTCACAATTTGACAATTGTCAAAAAGTAGCTGCAGAAAGAGAAAATTTAAATTTAAACAATACATCAATACGTTTAAGTGTCACAATTTGACAAATTAAATTAAATTTTATAAAATATAATTCGGTTTACAAATGTACTTAAAATTACAGTATTATAAAAGTGCCATCCACTTAACTGGTTAGTAGATGGTTATACTAGTGGTTTACAATTGCTTCTTAAAAAACTGTCAGCAGAATGACATTTAACAAAATGGCGGCGGTAGTTCTGATTTTGTCTACTGAACAGATTAGTCGGTGACACTATATTGTAAGCACATTAATTTTGTAAAAACAAATTTGTCTAAATTTGAAGAATTAAGAATCTTACTTAATTATTGCGAATATTAGTTTTATTTTATTGCAGTACTATTTTAATATTACATTAATTTTGACATAAAAAAAAGAAAGTATCTTCACGCCCATATCCCCGAAGGGGTAGGCAGAGATATAACAAGTGCACCCACGATTAGCCGAAGATACTTGGTCCCACAATAGTGGGATAGGGCACTTTCCAATCCCGGGCAACTTTGTGTTTCTCAGACAACTGAAAAAACACTTTTTTTTATTGTGCCCGACCCGGGAATCGAACCCGGGACCTCATGTGGTCAACGCCAACGCTGGACCACTAGACCACAGAGGCACATATTATTCAAAATATTAATTTATAGGATATGAACGTCTTAACGGTTGTATAAATTGCAGAATAAAAATGGCGGAACGTCGATATAATGTTTTATCTAAATTATGTACACAAATTGTTTTAGTCATTTAGTGTCCAATGTGTTTCTTCATTAAACCTAATTGAGAAAATCTGTTGGTGACGTATTATAGAGGATAAACTTTTATAAAAAAAGCTCCATTCGTTTTTCGCAAAGTTACATCTTAATTATTTCACTTGATCTGAGTCTTGAGTATAAAAATTGTCCTGAAGCTTAAAGTGCTGTATGAACATTTGTAGAATATAAATCTTGATTTCTATCAAAACGTTTGTGAGGAATTAGTAAGTATACACTTTGGGGTCCAGTCCTTGGCCTATAACCTTGTCATCGATCCATTCTCTCAATCTTGCAACATCGACGTAGACTCCAGGAACTCCATTTTCGCCACAACCAATACCCCAAGCGACGATACCACTTTGCATGTATCGACCTGGCTCACCCTGAAATTAAGATATCACTCTGAATTACTGCATTAATAATTTCTAGATGCAATAAATGAATGAACTATTTAATATTTTATTTAATATACAACGTATCTTTTACTTAATATGAAAGCCGAAACTAGTTTGTTCAGAATCAGCAGTAAAATCGATTGCAATAGTTTTTGAAGTGTGTTATATTTTTTTACAAAAATCTATAAAATAATTGTTAATGTGGACACTCTAGTTTGTTAGTGAATTTTTGTTTATTTACCTAATTATTCCTTATTTGAATCACCTACATTTTTACCACTAATCCCTTCAGAGTGCTAAGTGTGAGTTTTTCTTTTCGCATTCGATCGTGAGCGCGTTTCGAGTTTACTAGGAATTTGTATGTGATTTGTACAGCGCCACCTAGTGGTAAACCGGTTTCTCACGTTTACCACTAGGTGGCGCTGTACAAATCACATACAAATTCCTAGTAAACTCGAAACGCGCTCACGATCGAATGCGAAAAGAAAAACTCACACTTATCACTCAGTTCGTTAACGTGTAGGGTGACCTTACATTCAGGGCGTTACTAATACAACTAGGTTTATTGATAAATCAGAGAGTATTTGTTCTTTCCGTTTTATTTAATGTTTTCTTAGTTGTTCATATAAAAATACGGTTGGGGTATTGTGGCTTTTGTGTTAAGTACAAGACACCGAGTATATAGCGTGGCGTTATGATATAGCGCCGAATTCGAATCTAAATAGCGTATGCTGTACATTGAGTATACATAGCGTGCTATAATTTAACGCTATGCGTTAAATTGACCACCATTAATTGTATATGCAGCTTACCTCGATAGGACAGACTAGCGGTGATCCTCCATCACCTTTGCAGACGTCAATGCCCTGTTCGCCACCAGCACACATAAAACTGCTGTGCAGCTCGAAGAAATGTCCCAAGCGAGTCGAACGCAGCTGCTTCTGGCATTGCCGCTTTTCTACTACTGGTACTTCAACCTGATAACAAGAACAAACATAGGTATAAATTAGACAAATAAAACCAATAAATACAATAAATGACGAAAAACAAAAATGTGTCTTTTTGTTTTTCGTCCAATGACGTCAATATAATGAAGTATAATCCTTCCAGAATAGATTAAGATATTTCAACATTTTCCCCGTGTTGGTCCCGGTCTTCTTTGAAGAATAGGCCAACTGCCGTTCTGCCAGGCAAGTCGTAAAAGGCTGATTGGCTATACGAGTCACTACCATCGTGGCTACTAGGTGGTAGAGTTCTGTAACGACTTTGAAGAATAGACCAACTGCCGTTCTGCCAGGCAGATCGTAAAAGGCGACCGATTGGCTATACGAGTCACTACCATCGTGGCTACTAGGTGGTAGAGTTCTGTAACGACTTGACCGGGTATTTGGTACCACCGCCTTATCTATTCCTGCCGCAATAGCGTCAGTGCTTGTCACCGTCGTGTTCTAGTTTGCATGGTAAGGTAGTCGGTAAACTTATGCATGTGGCATTAGACCTCGCCACAAGATAGCAACGCACCATTAACATCTTTGGTATCTATAGGCTATGGTTGACTCTTTCCATCAGAAGACCCATCTGCTTGTTTGCCATCTTATGATATAAAAAAAGTATGTGACTATTAATAATACTATTTAGGATTGTCCAAAGTTAAGTTAACGTTAGTACAATTTGCCATTAGTCCGACAATGTGACACTAATAGTAGCGATTAGTCCCACAATGTGACACCTACTAATAGTGGCGATTAGTCCCACAATGTAATAGATGACAAGCATATCGCGAACGAACTTTTCCAATCCCGGGCAACATTGTTTTCGTCAGAAAACTGATAAAACACATTTTTGAATTGCCCGATCCGGGAATCAAACCCAGGACCTCTTTTTTAATTATTTTATATCAAGATAGCAAATAAGCAAATGGGTCAAATATGTCACCAAAGATGTTAATGGTGCGTTGCTATCTTGTGGCGAGGTTTAATGCTATATAAGTTTACCGGCTACTTTACCCTCCAAACCGGAACATGACAGTGACTAGCACTAACGCTATTGTGGCAGGAATAGGTAAGGCGGTGGTACCAGACCTGGTCGAGCTAATATAGAACTTTACCACCTAGTAGCCATGATGGTAGTGACGCGCATAGCCAATCGGTCGCCTTTTACGACTTGCCTGGCAGAACGGCAGCTGGCTTATTCTTCAAAAGAGTCCGGGACCAACACATCAAGTTATGGCTATGGCATATGGCATGGCTGTTATGGTAAGCCTACGGTGGCAAACGTAACCTTATATTTTTATCTTATTATATTTATCTTATTTTATATTTTGGTTCGTTCTGAATCTTTTTACGTATTTATCATTGGGAGAGCTCCGACGACTTGTTCGGACTAATTCCTGCCGTTAAATTCCATCATCGGACATCGCGTCACAATTTGAAGTTCCATCCTCACCACCTCGATGTCTGGAAATCCACAACTGTGCGCTTTTGTCGACACTTTTTGCCTCGCACTACTCATTTGTAGAGTCAATTACCCTCGAGGGTGTTTCCGAACGGATACGACTTAGGGACCTTCAAGAAACGAGCTTATTCATTTTTAAAAGGCCGGCAAGCTGCAAGACCCCCGATATTGCAGTTGTCCATGGGCGGTGGTGATCACTTACCATCAGGTGCACCACCTGCTCGTTTGCACCCTCCACTACAAAAAAAATTACAACAGTAGAAAGTTAGTAGGGAGGTAAACAAATTCCAGCTGTCCCTCCCCGCCCTCCTCGGTACGCCCATGGTTACAGTCCTGACGCCATGAGTATTACTCAAGTATTACTTATATTCACGTTGAGTATTATGCGTAGAGATTGAGTATTACTCAAGTGTTGCTTACACTCGCGTAAAGTGAGGTAATGTTCGTTTCTCCTAAAGATGCTTCGGTTTCGAAGTGGAACGTGCGTTGAGTACGTAAATTGTGTGCTTTTATGCTTGGTGCCAGCGTGGGATGTGAGTGGAAAAGTGTGGTGGATGTGGATGGATAATTGTGCCGCCGTCTTCTTTTTTGTCCGGACCATCGGTGAGTTTTATCCATTTATCAAACTGACGTCTTTTTTTTTGGCGCCATCGCAGAACATACGTAGAATAGTTCGCGGATAATAGAAAATCTAATTATTTTCATTTTTTTAATAATGGATTTCCGCAAAGTAACGTCTGAATCAATAAAGTTTAATTTTATTTTGTTTTTCCACTTCTGTAACCTAATCCCACACTTACTATGGGTTCGTCTTGCTTAACTGATTCGAGATCTAAATTAAAATGAGTAACAATTCTGACCTTTTTAAGAATCACTTGGTATCTGCCTTCCTTCCCGAACTTGTCTTTTCCCCAGCCAGTGGCGATGCACCGAGAGCCCCCAGGAGTGACTTCCTGGGCAGGAGGGAGACAAGCGACTCCCACGTTGGGCGCCATATCCATAGGGGTCGCCAAGAATAACAGAGCGATGTCGTAGAACAAGTTCTCTGGAAATTATAAATTATTGAAGTGAATTGTTTTTATATAGGGTTACTTTTAGAAGTTCGTCCAAATTTTGAGGCTAGAGGCTGTTCTGAATCGATAATATGTCCGATTTATGTAAAAAAAAATAATTTAAAAAATCAAAATTCTTTTTTTAACTGAAACAAAAAACACTACGTAGTGTAGTTATGTTTTTTGTTTCAGATACATACAGACATAATTGGTGATAAAAAAAAATTAAAATGGGTGACAAAAGAATATGTCAGCGACATTACAAAAATAAAAACTGTCCACATTCTCCGTCACCACTGACACATATGGGTGATTCCGTTCTAACTGTGATATAATGTCAATACCCTGTCATGTCTATTTTTAGAATTTATTTATAAATTGTTAGTTTTTTTTGTCGTAAACATTAGAATTTATGAGGTAATTAGTTTAAATCATTTATTACGACAAAAAAACTAACAATTTATAAATAAATTCTAGAAATGGACATGACACGGTATTGACATTTAAGTGATATATTGTAAGTTTTCTGTAAGTGGCAAGTTATATTATATGAAAATAATGTTGAAATATGTTTATTATTTTCCAATAAGTACAAAAATTTCATAAATTAATTATTAATTAACGACCTGTGAGAACAAACAATACAGGACATTGAATATCACAGTTAGAACGGAATCACCCATATAGTATTACCACAATAATAAGTTACATCTTCATTGTCTGTCACCACAGACTCACATTTAGTAGTACCAGAATAATGGGTAACATCTTTATTCTCCGTCACCACAGACCCACATAAAGTACAACCACAGTAATAAATTACTTACATATAGTAGTGTCGTAATAATGTTATATGTAATAATTAATAATTCCTTTATATGTAATAATTAGTTACATATTTACTCCCCGTCACTGCAAAGTCCGCATATAGTAATATCACAATAATAACAATAAGTTACATCTTCATTCTCCGTCACCAGACTCGTATTTAGTAGTACCACAATAATACGTGACATCTCCATTCTCCGTCACCACAGAATTAAATTTAGTGGTGCCACAATAATACGTGATATCTTCATTCTCCGTCACCACAGACTCACATATTATACGTACTCACTTATTCACATTCACATATTGTACTATAAGTTTGGCGTTACTTAAAAAAACAACATGTTATAACCAAAATATTATGTTTATTGCTTTTCAAGATAATCTCCTTTACATTTTAAACATTTTTTCATGCGATCGAACCATTTTTTAAAACAGGAGGACCACAGATCTGAAGGCATGTTTTCTACGTGCTGATTAAACATTATCACCGCCACTTCGGAGTTGGGCAAAGTAAAACCTCTCATCAAATCTTTGATTTTGGGGAAAATACAGAAATCACAGGGTGCTAGGTCGGGGCTATGCGCAGGATGAGTGACGAGATGTACTTTTTCGGAAGCTAAAAATGACTTTGTTTTGTTGGCCGTGTGTGAAGAAGCGTTATCATGGTTTAGGAGAATGCGGCTTTTGGGTCGTCTTCGCGAACTTTTTCTAACACCCTGGGTAAACAAATGGTAGAATACCACTCGGTATTAATACTCTTTTGATCGCCAAGTGGAATTGTACAGATGGGACCCGTAGCTGAGAAAAAAAACGCGATCATTTTTTTACCAACGTTTCTCGCCTGTCTCACTTTTGTTGGCTTGTTCTCATTTTCAACCACCCATTCACAAGATTGTTGTTTTTTTTCGGGTTCAAAACAATAAATCCACGTTTCGTCTCCTGTGACAATGTCATAAACAGCATTAGAATATCCGTGATCGTACTTCAGTAGCATCTGTGAGCACCATTCCACGCGAGCCCGCTTCTGTTCCGCTGTCAGTTCATGAGGGGTCCAACGACTACTAAGTTTCCGAACTAGTGTAAAATTTTCTGAATTTGGTTCATACCAATCCCCAATAGCCCTCGAATTGTCTCATAGGTAATCCGGGGGTTTTCTTCAGTTAACCGCTTAACAGTAGCCACATTATTTTCGTTGACGGCAGTTGAAGGCCGTCACGAAATTCGTCAAACTCGACCTCTCTCAAATTCAGCAAATCATCGCCTCACGGTGCTCAAACAAGTTGCTTCTCTCCCAAAAGCATTTTGAAGACGAGAGGCACAGTCTTGCGGAAAAAGAGAACTTTTAAAATCATAAAAAATCATCGCTCTAAAATCTTTTCGATTTAATTCCATTTTCGTTGCGTACGTAGAACTTTAATGTGTGATAAAAAAACAATTGACAAATGATTTCCGGCCAATTGTTTTTTTTATTACTAAGAAGGTTGCAACGTTTTAAAAATATAATATTCGAAATTCAAATAGTTCCGATTAGCTAGAAGTGCAAAACTTTTAGTGTGCCCCATGTATAAGTACATGGAGCGCCATCTATGAATAATTTTTGTAACTAATATGACATCTATGTCATATTAATTACAAAAATTATAGGATTTTTTTAAAGTAACCTAAGTTACTTCTTATTACATCAGCTATCTACCAGTGAAAGTCCCGTCAAAATTGGTCCAGCCGTTCCAGAAATTAGCCGGAACAAACAGACAGACAGAAAAAAATCGCAAAAAGTGTTATTTTGGTACATGTACCGTGTATAAATCCATATGCATTTAGTTAAAATCGGTTATTTTAATATTACAAACAGACACTCCAATTTTATTTATTTGTATAGAGTATAGACAAAAATATTCCCCGTGGTGGTCCGGGCTCCTTTAAAGAATAGACCAACTGCCGTTCTGCCAGGCGACCGATTGGCTATGCAAGTCACTACCATCGTGGCTACTAGGTGGTAGAGTTCTGCATTGTCTCGCCCGGGTCTGGTACCACCGCCTTACCTATTCCTGCCGCAATAGTGTCAGTGCTTGTCGTATTCCAGTTTGGAGGGTAAGGTAGCCGGTAAACTTTTGCATGTGGCATTAGACCTCGCCACAAGATAGCAACGCACCATTAACATATTTGGTGTCTATAGGCGATGGTTGACTCTTTCCATCAGGAGACCCATCTGCTTGTTTGCTATCTTATGTTATATAAAAAAACTTCGCTTGGGTTGGCTAGTTTTATTAATTTTATAAATCAAGCAGAGACATAAATAAAATCTTACTGTTATTGAAGTCCTTATGAACTTCCTTGGAGACGACATCCCGATCTTGGTAAGGATATATTTCCTTTGCGGTTTGAGTGTCCCATTCTCCACCTCTGACCTTCAAAGCCTTAGGTTGCACCACATAGTGAGCTGCTGTCAAGACCACCTTAGGATGGATGAGGGATCCTCCTCCTACATACACGTTGAGCTTCTGACCCTCAGGGTCGTTGTCGTTGACTGGTTCTATCCTATATCAACAATCAGATCCGCACTATTATTAGATTAGTATAGTTGTTTGATTAGATTGCAACGGATTGAAAACTTTCTTCCTATTGTTCCGGGCTGCTTTGAAAAATAGACCTACTGCCATTCTGTCAGGCAGGTCGTAAAAGGCGATCGGTTGGCTTTACGTGTCACTATTTAATGCTTTATTGTACACAATTAAAAGAGAAGTAATACATAGAAACTTATATAAAACAAACTTTATAATGGGCGATGGGCGAGCTTATCTTCTTATATATATATATATATATATATATATATATATATATATATATATATATATGTATATATATATATATATATATATATATATATATATATATATATATATATATATATATACTATACTGTTCGTTAGTCTCGCTAAAACTCGAGAACGGCTGAACCGATTTGGCTAATTTTGGTTTTGAATTAATTGTTGAAGTCCTGCAGGCTTAGGATAAGCACCACGAGATATATATCGATCGAGAAAGTGACGTTTGCTTGACATTTATTAATATCTCGATGGACGTTATTAAGCATGCCACGATAAACATTTAAAACGTCAGAGATAAATTAAACAAAAAGTTTACTCGAATAGAGAAATAAATGTTGTCACTAGAAGATATAGATATTATACTAATTCTGATTTTTAAGATACACCTTTGGTGCATTTAACTTGTGTTAATCATTATGAGCTTTTGTTTACATTTATAACTTCCTGTCATCATTTCTCTTCTTTGTCAGAGTCGAAGGAAATATAACCAAAGCCTAGTGTAGCCGTACCTATTTACAATTGTAATTAAAGATATTTTACAGGTTTTTGAATTATTCTCTCTTTTTAGTTTTGACCATCAAAACTAGTTTTTTATTCTATAAAACTGAAACAATGAATTATGATTCATAAGATGTTTTAATGTAAAGGGCAATTAAGATGCCAGCGTGTATTTATTTCTGGGTGTATAACTGCGTAACTAATTATGCGTAAAAGTGCGTAACAATTATTATTAACAAGCTATTTTTTTCCACTGTAATTATTCCTTTCAATTATAATTCTAACATTATTGAGTAAATTAACATCTTCTTTTAGACTAACCAATCAACATTTTTGATTAATTTTTTTGATGAGAAACTTCCATAGAATTGTTGTGATTTGACAATGACACGAAAATGCATTACGATAAACAAACATAAATGTATAGCATTATGCCAACTAGAAAATAAGATAGAACAGAATACAATTCACAGTATTTTATGTTACAAATAATGTTATCTATTAATAGCTCCAAAAATCAGCCAGATGCAAGCAATCCAACCTAAGACTTACTGTTAGACCGTGGTCTCCAAGAACAAACTGAATTTTTGTGAACAGCTTCGTTTTGACGAGACAACCATATTTTCTATCTTTGAAAAATCTCGAATCGGGTAACTAATAAAGATAGATAAAATAAGGAAACTTTAGAGTGTCAGACTAAGAAAAGTTTCCACTTTACGTGTATGACAAAGTTACCGTTGAATTACAATAATAATTAACAAGCTGTTGTGAGAAAATTAGGTTATTTTTAAATTGATTAATATCAATTTAAAAATCTCATAAGTCGGATTGTCAGAAAAATCATCAAATATGTAGGACAAAAGTTTCATCGTAGTTTTCATAATATAATCAAGCGATTAAAGTCGAAAAATAATTATTGTTATTAATAAATATTTATTATTTACCGAACCCAATGTCTTCGCAGCATTAACTTTATTAGTTACCCGATTCGAGATTTTTCGGAAATAGAAAAGACGGTTGTCTCGTCAAAATGAAGCTTTTCACAAATATTCAGCTTGTTGTTAATCAAAAAAAGTTAGTTTGTGGGACCACGGTCTGTGATTTACATCTCAAGAACGAAAAACATTTTTCTTCGACTTTTCAGTTTATCTCTCTTTGATTCAAAGACTTACTCAAAGAGTATATAAATTTTATTTTATTTTGTCTTCTTACATTTACTTCTAACGAAAAAACGAGTGTGAGCTACACTCGATTTTTTTGTTATTTTTGATTGATTAATTAATATTTTGATTATTATAATATGTTTTATGTATTATTTTTCTTGAGTATATGTTATTAATAGTAACATTAAATAATACAAAATAAGCACCAGCTTTAAATTAACCTTTTATTTTACGTTTAGTTTTCTACTGAATTTTGTAGAAAACTTTGTAAGTAGTTGTAATTTTGAATAGAGTTGGTAACACTGAGTAGCACGAGAATTCGTAGAATTATTTTCTCTATATGAAAAATTAAAAGTTTATTTACATTACGTCAAAAAGTATTGTACTTTAACTAATTTGTATTTTGTAATTAATTATAAATTAATTAATTATCTTACCATTACATACAAGGAATTATTGATTTATACTGTTTGGTTCTCACATCTCTAAAATCATCATCATTCTTCCGATTCTAGTACAAAATTAAATTGTGTTAGGTATGTGAAATGGGAACACAAAATAAAACGTAAGTAGTGTACTTCTTTATACTTATATTTTTTAAAAGCCTATATAGGTTATTAAAAATAATTATGATTTTCTTTTCAGGATAAGAAGTAATAAGCATAAATTAACTTTGCCACCATGGTGGATTCATGGACTAGACTTGTAGCACCAAAGATTAAAGTCTTTAATATTGGGAAAGCATAATATAACACCATATATTCTACAAATACTTCATACGTTATAGTTTCTAGAGGAAGAAAGGAAAACAATGGAACACTGTGTAAGTATTTACATACATATCTCCATGACAAATCATCTAACAAGGTAGACTGAAAGAATCAAATTTTAAACATATTTTAATATATTTCTTTCATTGTAAAAGTTGTGATTTTTTACAAAATTAATATCATAAATTCAAGATTATATCAAAAACTTGATTCTTGTAAAAAAATCCTGAATATGAGAAGCTTTCTCTGGAGAATAGTGTAGGCTTCTTTCACTCCCTTTTATAAATGTATCCAATTGTTTTTTCGACCCCATTATATAATTTACAATGCAAATCTATATAACACTACACAAAATGCAACATGCAAGACTGGAGTCATAAGTCCTGAGTTAACTGACAAAAAAATATATTAAGTAAACATATATAACAACATTTTGATAAGATATATTTGTTTACAGGTTGACTAAACAGCGAGTAATGGAAATAGAATAAAGAAGCCTTTCTATTTATTACATTTTTTGAAATTGTTGATTAAGAAGATTTATAAGTTAATGCTGAATATTATATTTTTCTTGCTGTTTTTAATGGTTGTGCAAGATTGAAAAATAAATTTTAATTTGTAGAAAACAATTAAGTTTATAACATGATAGTCTTAATGTACCTAATATGTGTAATTTTTAAAATTTAAATTAATAGAAAGTTAATGTTACCTTAGGAAAAAATATTTTACTTGTTGATTTTTTATTTTCAAGTGAAATTCCATACTACTCATACTATATAGTAAACTAATTTTTGATATTGAATTTTCATTACTGATTAATTATGCGAGATAACAAGAGATATTTAAATTGTAGAAAACATTTAAATTTAAAATATAATAGCTTTAATATAGTGCGTGTAATCTTCTATAAGTTTGTTACATTAGTGAAAATTCAAAGATACATGTTAATAAATTTAAGTCATAAGGTGATAAATTGTGAAAATTATTTATCTATTCTGAGAAGTACAAACATTAATAATAATTGTTAGTTTAGTAAAATAGATGTGTTTGTATATTTTTTAAAACTCAAATTTAATTTTCTTTACAAGACTGCTTCATATTACACACTTTTTATAATTATTCATTTTGTATTTTGTGTGATTTATTCATTTTGTAACTTTATTAAAGAAAATAAAAATTATTTCTCAAGACTTTTCCCTATAGTAAAATCTATGTTTGGCATTAAAACATTAAATACTATGAATAGTGTGTCATTAAACTTATACTTAAAATTAGCCATTGATGACTATAAGTTTCATTTTTATTATATAAAATTATTTAATACTTAGATAGAAGGTTTGCCTAGAGTATATATTTTTTTTAATAAATGTTATACAACACTAAAGTATTTTATTATACCAATAATCCACTAAGTATTGTTACTACCAAAATCACTTCGATTAAAAAACAACAACAAAAGTAACAAAGTTAACACTTCTAAAAGAAAATACTTGTAATTATCATATCGAAGGGTCCTACGTATACTTGTGTAAGTGCAATGACACAACTTTACTGAAGGCCGGATTAAATGTTCTGTAGCTTGTAATCTATACCTTCATATAATAAAATCGTAGGAAAGTCAATGTATGTCCGGGGTAAACTCAAAAAGTACTGCATGGATTTACTTCAAATTTTGCATGAATATTACTAACAGGTCGGGTCAACATATAGGCTACATATTATCACATTATCACCTACGGGGGAGGAGCTGTGCGGAGTAAACAAAGTCTGCGCGAACAAGTCACGGGCAACAGCTAGTTTTGACATAAATCAATAGAAGTATTTGAAAATTTGTACAAATTTTCAAATACTTTATTACATTAGGACAAATATAAGGTAATTTTAAGGCTTTTGAGGCAAGAAAATGGTTTCCGTTGTTTTGCAAGTTGCACCAGTATACATAGGATCCATCAATATCTTCTATTATGTAGTCTTCGCATTTCATCCATTTCAATTATGCCATATGAGGGCATCATTTGTTCTTCTAGGATGTTTGTCAGTAATATTAAAAATTCTGCAGTTGAAGTCTTATCTGCAAATAATAATTATATTTTTTATTGACATATATTATTGTAATAAACAATAATAACAAGAACTGACTGCCTTTCTGTATGGTAAATTATCTTTAAATGTAGACAAATATAAAATAATAATGTTTACACATGTAGGTACCTAGGTAATTGAGAACTACATGTGTCATATTGGATATTTTAAGTTATGAATATTACAGAAAATAATTCATCATAGTAGTATGTTAATCATACATGGAACTTGGTCTGAAAACAACTGATTAAAACAAATACTTTTTTTGACTAAATATAACTTGAATGGGTAGTAAAAACTCCTTAAATACATAATCAATGCAAGCCTTAGAGGAATAACACATTTGCATCATTATTCTATGATGTAAGCATTGTTGTTGTTTGTTGGTATGTGGCTGTAAGTATTGTGAAAAGTTGACCACCAAGAAAAGGATTATTACTTGTATCCAGCTGAAATTTAACATACACTTGACATGTATATGTAACATATTAACTGTTTAAAAAAGAAACTCGAAAAACTACAGATAACTTTTGAAAAAATATAACTTTATTGAGTTCACCTAAGTCAAATTAGTATTTACTACAAAGATATTCTGTTATTACACTTAATGAAGTTGGATGGTTGTCATATCTACTAGAAACTGAATTACAAGTCTCTTATGTTCACTTACCTTTAACTAAAGAGGCATGCCTTGATCGGTGTGTAGCTCTAAACTTCAAAATTCACAAGGGTCTATATTATTTAGAGAGCCATGGTTATTGGGTTTATTGAAGCGCTATAGTGATTGGAATGCTCCGTCCGTTGTGTAAAAAGATCACACAAATTTCCTATGTGCCTTCTTTGTATTTTGCAGGCTTGCCGTTAACCGTAGATATTTAGCACATAATAGGTATAATATGGAACTGCCACCACTATTAAATACATATATGCCATACTGCCTGCCTGCCTGCCTGCCTGCCATACATACTACTGCCAACACTGGACCGAAATCTATATTTAATAAAATGAATAGAAATCAAAAAGTTTTGTAATTATTGTATAATTAAAGTATAATAATATGAAATAGTGGATAAGGTTATCAACATTTTAACCAAATTTTAACGAAGTGTCAAATGACAAATCGATAAAATGACAGCAAGACGTTTCGATCGATAGAGAAAATAACTACCGTCGAGTAAAATTGATCATTTTCTCTTCCTTTGAAGTATCATGTCGAATCAAGTGTCAAATGCGTTAGCGAATCGAGAAAGTGACATAAAAGTCGAAAAAACAAGGTCGATAAAATTTTATCGTGTTGCTTATCCTAAGCCTGCAGGGAAGGTTTAAAAGATGAGAAAATATAGAAAAAAATAAGAGTAGTTAAAAAGGCAGAGCAACGTTTGCCGGGTCAGCTAGTCCCCAATAAAAGAGATTTCTTCCAGCTGACCCGAATGAGAGTAAACACAATTATCGAAATATTAAGGAGACTTACTAGGTGGTAGAGTTCAGCATTGTCTCGCCCGGGTCTGGTACCACCGCCTTACCTATTCCTGCCGCAATAGCGTCAGTGCTTGTCGCTGTCGTGTTCCGGTTTGGAGGGTAAGGTAGCCGGTAAACTTATGCATGTGGCATTAGACCTCGCCACAAGATAGCAACGCACCATTAACATCTCGGTGTCTATAGGCGATGGTTGACTCTTTCCATCAGGAGACCCATCTGCTTGTTTGCTATCTTATGATATAAAAAAAAAGTTATTTTGACGTGCGTCAATTCTATAGGAAATGGGCGGCGCGGTATGTTCTGAAACCGTTGGGAAACTAATATAGGACTTCAGCTGAAAACCAAAATTTAGTACATTCTTTTTTGTATTTAAAACTAAATATCACTATGTAAAGGAAAGGAAGATTAGACATATTATTAACAAACTAGCTGTTGCCAGAGACTTCGTCCGCGCGGACTTCGTTTAGTCCACACAGCACCTGGCCGCTAGGTGATAGCGTGATAATATATAGCCTATATGTTGACCCGACCTGTTAGTAATATTCATGCAAAATTTGAATTAAATCCATGCAGTACTTTTTGAGTTTACCCCGGATATACACACAGACAAAAATTCTAAAAACTATATCTTTGGCTTCGATATCGATCACGCCAAAAGTATTATTTAAAAAAAATATTCAATGTGCAGTTTTGACTTTCCTACGATTTTATTAATGTATAGATTATTTATTTTAGACATATTTTAGCATGTTTTCGGATTTTTATATGATCGAGTAAAGTACAATCTATCATGTAATAAGTTAGCACATTCCTTAGGTAATATCTTCAGGTATATTGTGTAATTTTTGTGAAATTGTTATTTAACAATCAATATAAAGAAAACGTGATTTAGTAAACCAGTTATTTCCAGTTTGTCCCGATGCTTCGCCTTAAAATAGTCTATATACATATAATAGTCTATATACATACATATAATAAAATCGTAGCAAAGTCACAACTGTACATTGAATATTTTTTTAAAAGAATACTTGGGGTGTGATCTACAATCGATACCAATGCCAAAAATATAGTTTTTAGAATTTTTGTCTGTTTGTCTGTTTATCTGTTTGTCTGTATGTATGTCCGGGGTAAACTCAAAAAGTATTGCATGGATTTACTTCAAATTTTGCATGAATATTGCTAACAGGTCGGGTCAACATATAGGCTACATATTATCACGCTATCACCTACGGGGGAGGTGCTGTGCGGAGTAAACGAACTCTGCGCGGATGAAGTCGCTGGTGTACAATAATCATAAAACTACTAACGTGACTCGTGATTCCGTCCGGATATTTGGTACAAGCAATTACAATTTTTATTCTCTTAGTTGAACTGGAACATGCTTCCTGAGTCTGTGTTCCCGGACGGGTACAACCTGGGGATCTTCAAGAGAAAAGTGAACAGGTACCTTCTAGGGGAGCGCGTTCCATCGATGATGCTTAGGCATCCATGATGCCTAAGCATCATCTTAGCTTACCATCAGGCGAGATCGAGGTCAAGCGCTAACCTATCGATAATTAAAAAAAAGTTTCGATTCGCCTTACCAATTCCTGCCGCAACTGCATAAGTGCTTGTCATTGTCGTGTTCCAGTTTTTGGGTAAGGTGGCAGATAGATTTATGTATGTTAATAGCAAGATAGCAACGCACCATTAACATCTTTGGTATCTATAGGCGATAATTGACTCCATCAGGAGACCCATCTGTTTGTTTGCTGTCTTATGATACAGTAAAAAATAATTCATCGCCTATAGACACCAAAGATGTTAATGGTGCATTGCTATTTATATATTCCACCACACGGATAGCAATGTACCATTAACATCTGTCAATACATTCCACCACACGGATAGCAATTCATCATTTAAGTCTGTCAATACACTAAACCACACGGAGAGCAATGCACCATTAACATCTGTCAATACACATTCCACCACACGGATAGCAATGCACCATTAACATCTGTCAATACATTCCACCACACGGATAGCAATTCACCATTAAAGTCTGTCAATACACTAAACCACACGGAGAGCAATGCACCATTAACATCTGTCAATACATTCCACCACACGGATAGCAATGCACCATTAACATCTGTCAATACATTCCACCACACGGATAGCAATGCACCATTAACATCTGTCAATACATTCCACCACACGGATAGCAATGCACCTTTAACATCTGTCAATACATTCCACCACACGGATAGCAATGCACCATTAACATCTGTCAATACATTCCACCACACGGATAGCAATGCACCATTAACAACTTTAGTGTCTATAAGAGACGAATCATTTTTTATTATATCATAAAATAGCAAACAAGCAGATGGGTCTCCTGATGGAGTCAACTATCGCCTATAGACACCAAAGATGTTAATGGTGCTTTGCTATCTTGTGGCGAGGTCTAATGCCACATGCATAAGTTCACCGGCTACCTTACCCTCCAAACCGGAACACGACAGTGATAAGCACTGACGCTATTGCGGCAGGAATAGGTAAGGCGGTGGTACCAGACCCGGGCAAGACAATGCAGAACTCTACCACCTAGTAGCCACGATGGTAGTGGCTCGCATAGTCAATCAGTCGTCTTTTAAGACCTGCCTGGCAGAACGGCAGTTGGTCTATTCTACAAAGGAGCCAGGGACCAACACCAGGGACACATATAAATACTGAAATATATTTAATAAACACCCGAAACCAGAAATACAAATATCAGTGCTCGTCACATAAATGCCTTGGTCGGGACTCGAACCTGAACCCTATCGATTGCGCAGCCAGGGTCTTTCATCATTTGGCCAACGGAACGGGGTCTAATAATCATATAATGAGGTACTCACTTCAATACGGCGACCATCCAGGGGCATTCCCCAAACTTGGCTTCTCCATCCTTCTCACCCGTGGTCTTCATACCAACGCCCTCTGGATTTCGCCACCCGCAGCCTTCATGCTGAAATAGAAATTTTGTAAAGTTATTAGTTTATTTATAAAAAACTAGCTGATCCAGCAAACGTTTTGGCATACGAATTACTTATATCGAATAATTTGGTAGGTTACATGAGGGAGGGGAGGGAGGGGGGAGAGGGGTGAATTGAGGTAAGACTTAAATACCGCTATTTTGTGGTAACGTTATTGCTCGCAGTAACGTAATGCTTGAAAATGACATAACGTAATTTTCAAGCTTATGTTATCCGAATGATACAGAATTTGTTACTATTTAATAACCATATTCATTACGTTCTGTTATACACTAAGAATTAACGTTATGGTATATGATATTATGACGTTGTCTTCTAGCGCTTGTTGTCGAATCAATCATGAAACAGCATGAAACGCGGCGAACCAATCACGAAACAGCATGCCACGCTATATCATAATGTTATTTAGCGTTAACAATTTTGTTCTGTTATTTGATTAACGATACATATAATGTTTAAAAATAATTTTGGTACTAAGATATCGCTACGGTAATAACGTTATGTATCGTTATGTTAGTTTATGTGATAACGTTATGTTATATTTTTTATTTTTGTTATTTTATATTGTTGTTGTTGTTGTTATTATTTTATATGATAACGTTTTAAATCCTTGGATAAAACTATCCTATTTTGTATATTAGAAAAAGGTGAAATTAGTTAAATTTGCTATTGTCCGCGATCTGCTCTGTGTATCCTCCGTGATGGTACCGAAGTGAAAGACATCGTTTAATTACATTCGCGTACAGTGAGGTAGTGTTCGTTTCTCCTGAAGACGCTTCGGTTTCGTAGTGAAACGTACGTTGAGTGCGTAAATTGCGGGCTTTTGTGCTTGGTGCTGGCGTGGGACGTGGATGTAAAAGTGTGGTGGATATGAGTGGATAATTGTTTTACTGGGGTTTTCTTTTTGTACGGACCATAGGTGAGTGAGGATAATAGAAAATTTAATCAATTTCACCTTTTTAATAACGGATTTCCGCAAAGTAACGTCTGAATCAATGAAATATTTTACATTGGACCAAACAGTAGTTATATATATATATATATATATATATATATATATATATATATATATATATATATATATATATATGTATATATATGTGTGTGTGTGTGCATGTATGTAAAGTGTATCTGCAGACAACTTACATAATATTTCTGAATAATTAACTAAGATTACTGAGATCTTAGTTCGGTCGAACATACCTATTATTGTTTCTTATATCTATTCCAACATTTGAATTTGGAACACGTCCAGCCAGCATTTATGGCATAAAACAAATATATATATATATATATATATATATATATATATATATATATATATATATATATATATATATATATATATATATATATTAGATTTAATTTGTGTAGCAAAAACTTAGCATCTCATTACACGAATGAGATGCTAAGTTTTTGCTAAGTTAACGAAAAACAAACAGAACACGAAACACGAAACACGAACACGAAAATTGCACGAACTAAGGAGTATGTAATTTGACACAATTAATGTTTACAATAAGTAGAAAGGAATTTTTTTTTACAGCTGACCCTCCAAATTGGCAGGTTCTCTTGGAAACAGATTAAGATATCGTCCATATAGTTTTTATGCCAATCACAGACCACATAAATACTAATAGCCACGCCATTGGGAAGGAAACTTGTCGCGTTTTCCCCGTGTTGGTCCCGGGGATCCTTTGAAGTATAGGCCAACTGCCGTTCTGCCAGGCAGGTCGTTAAAGGCGACCGATTGGCTATGCGAATCGCTAACATCGTGACTACTAGGTTATAGAGTTCTGCATTGTCTCGCCCGGGTCTGGTACCACCGCCTTACGTATTCCTGCCGCAATAGCGTCAGTGCATGTCGCTGTCGTGTTCCGGTTTGGAGGGTAAGGTAGCCGGTAAATTCATGCATGTGGCATCAAAACTTCGCTACAGCGATAGCAACGCACCACTAACTTCTTTGGTGTTTATATGCGTGGCTGTCTGCATCAGAAGAGTTATATCGACGGGTCCTACGTAACTTGACGTAACTTAGAAAATGCGATTTTTGTTTTATTTATGCGATTCGAATGTATATGTAAGAGTAGGTAACTAATATATTTTAATTATTTATCAATATGACTCCACTTTTATAAAACTTTTAATAACACCAAGAAAAAAATGATATTTCTATTAAAAAATCCAACTTCTAATAGAATTTTTTATTTTTCGTGTTATTAACACTTTGACAGCTGATCACGACCCTGGTGCCGGTATGCTGTTTTTTCGTACATACGCCGATTATACCCCGAGCTGGTGATCCGTTTTCGTTGGATTTTTACTAAAAATGCGACACTTTGTCGTTATCGGCGTTCATTGCAATGTGTAGCTCCCTTCTTTAGTTACACACACACACATAGGCGATTCATTTACGTGAACATGAAGACGGGGCAAAGGGGAAGAAATTGCCGAGCGTATTTTTGTATAATCTTTTTGTACCATATCGCCATCGTTTTAATTATGTAAGAGTTTTTTCACGAAAAAGGTTATGTTGGGTTAATTTTTTTAAATAAAAAATACAACAGTATATCTTGTTTTATTTATTACTAGCTGTTGTCAGCGATTTCGTTTACTCTGCACTGCTCCTCCCCCGTAGGTGATAGCGTGATAATATGTAGCCTATATGTTGACCCGACCTATTTTAGTAATATTCATACAAAATTTGAAGTAAATCCATGCAGTACTTTTTGAGTTTACCCCGGACATACATACAGACAAACAGACAAAAATTCTAAAAACTATATTTTTGGCTTCGATATCGATTGTAGATCACGCCCCAAGTATTCTTTTAAAAAAATATTCAATGTACAGTTTTGACTTTCCTACGATTTTATTATATGTATGTATAGATAATTAAAATATATTTGTTACTCTAACATATACATTCGAATCGAATGCATTACTATTATAGTTTTTTTTCTATAGAATTTACAATAATGTCGAAAAAGGCTGGCGCACAGGGAGATGCGCGTAATAAAATGGCAGGCTGTGAAAGTGTTAAAATATTTATAAAAGTGGTTAACAAAATAGATATACAATGCGTGTGTGTATGAAGAGAGTGATGAATGTGGAGGAAGCGAGACAAGCCTGCAAGGATCATGATGTATGGCACTCGGTTCTCTCTGCCTACCCCGTAAGGGATCTGGCGTGAAGATATGTATGTATGTAAAAGTGGAGTCATATTGATAAATAAAACAAAAATCGCATTTTTTAAGTTACAACAACATACGTAGGACCCGTCGATATGTTTGTTTACTATCTAATATGAAAAAAAGTATGGATTAAATTTACTTGTGGTTGAGTATCTGGTTTTGGTGTGATTGGGTCCGAGGGTTCTCTGGCGTCTGACTCCAAGCAGCAAATATCCAAATACGACGGACAACTCGACTTTCCTCTGAAGTATAAAATAAAAACGTGATAAGATTTTTGTATATTATATACAAAAAATTGTTTTTTTATTTTTATTTTTTGACCGCTCCGTTGGTCGAGTGGTTAGCGACCCTGACTACGCAATCGACGGAGCTCGGGTTCGATCCCCGACGGGGACAACCATTTTTATGATGAGCATAAATGTTTATATTTCCGAGTTTGGGTGTTTATTAAATATATTCCAGTATTTATATATGTATTTCTATGTATTAGTATCGTTGACTAACACCCATAACACAAGCAAATAATTTGCTTACTTTGGGGTTAGATCAGTAAGTGTAATTTGTCCCGTGAATATACAGTGTGTAAAGAAAACTATGTCGGAGAATCAAAGGTGTTATTTGATACCATAGTACGGTTACATATGTGCAATTATTTTATGGATATTAATGAATTAGTTTTCTCAATAAAAAAGTAATCTTAAATGGTTTTTTCATACATTAAGTATGAAAACACCTACAAATAAGTAAATTCTATTATCAAAGAATGCCGCGCAAGTCGGATGCTACCGAAGGACACGCGGCGCATTTAAAGTTCCTTTTTTAAAAAGCCGAAAAACAAACGCGCGAAGGCGCGGTGTTTGTGCGAAAGCCGCCAAAGCGAAACAATAAAACAAACAGCGACAAGGTGTTGCCATTTTTAAAATATTTGCTTAATTCTAGGGAGATATATATGTAAAAATACGAATATTAAAAAAACGATATCTTTTTTTATTTTCAGAAGAATAAAGTCATTTTAATATTTTTATTCAATATTATGCCTTTAACCAACCTATATGTCACTTTCGGATCGGACAGGGTTTTCTTTACACACTGTATATAATTTGCTTATTTAGGGGTTAGATCAGTAAGTATAATTTGTCCTGTGAATATTAATTATTATTATTTATTAAGTAATTTATTATTTCCGTATCATGAGATAGCATGCTATGTAACCTGTATGGTTTAGTGAGCCGGTGTCGATGTTGATTACATGACGTCCCGGGTTCGATTCCCGGGTCGGGCAATTAAATTTTTTTTCCATTTTCTGATAAAAACAAATTTGCCCGGGATGGGATAATTCCAACTAATCTAGTTTCAATTAACGGATAATACCCGGTTGCCGATTGGCTTTCCACCTATCATAATGTGGTACGAACGGTTGGTTTTCAAAACACAAATTAATTTTAACAAGCAATTAATCTGTGTTTAACATAATTTTAACAAGCAAACGATTTGTCAAACACAGATTAATTGCTTGTTAAAATTAATTTGCGTTTCGGAAACCGGCCGTAAGTATTTACGGATAATCGTGGGTAGACTGATGTACCGCTGTCTATCTCTTCGGGGATACGGCATGAAGATACTTATTTTTCTAACAATGTATGTAAACTCATGCATGTGGCATCAAAACCCCGCCAAATGGATAGCAACGCACCATTAACAACTTTGGTGTTTTAAAAATTCTCTAGACTAGTAGCAAATGTTTTAATTGGACTTGGTATTACTCTAGTGACTGCCCAACATCATATACCTAGTATTTCTTTCATTTTAGCGAGGGTAACACATTATAACATATTTGCACGCCACAAAAAGGGCAAAATAGGAATAAAGAGCAACATATTGTTAAATAAGATCTAATTATGTACCCTATTTATTGCAAATAAAGAAAGAAAAAAAAATAGACAATGTTTTCTCTTTCCAAGAGGCTAAAGATGGCTCTAGTTAGATATGGTTGACGACTCCGTTGGTCAAGTGGTTAGCGAATGTAATCATGAATCGATGAGGCTCGGGTTCAATTCCTGACAGGGAAAACATTTGTGTGATCAACATAGATGTCAGTATTTCTGGGTTTGGGATTTTATATGTATGTAACAGTATTTATATATGTATTTCTATGTATTAATATCGTTGACTAACACCCATAACACTAGCGAATAATTTGCTTACTTTGAGGTTAGATCAATTCGTGTAATTTGACCAGAATAAATAAATAAATAAATATTCACGGGACAAATTACACTTATTGATCTAACCCCAAAGTAAGCAAATTATTTGCTTGTGTTATGGGTGTTAGTCAACGATACTAATACATAGAAATACATATACATATAAATACTTTTACATACATAATAAACACCCAAACCCGGAAATACAAACATTTATACTCATCACACAAATGCTTGTCCCCGTCGGGGATCGAACCCGAGCCCCGTTGATTGCATAGTCAGGGTCGCTAACCACTCGACCAACGGAGCGGTATTATTATAAGATGGTGAAATTATTATTAGAGCAGAGTGCTAAGTGTGAGTTTTTCTTTTCGCATTCGATCGTGAGCGCGTTTCGAGTTTACTAGGAATTTGTATGTGATTTGTACAGCGCCACCTAGTGGTAAACTGGTTTCTCACGTTTACCACTAGGTGGCGCTGTACAAATCACATACAAATTCCTAGTAAACTCCAAACGCGCTCACGATCGAATGCGAAAAGAAAAACTCACACTTAGCACTCTGATGGTGCTCAAATCGTTAACGGTACCTTATATCAATCAGACCCACTCCATCCGTGATGACAGTGTTGTCGGTGTTACAAAGGAAGTATCTGACACAAACTCCAGCTTCTCCAGAATCCATTGTACATGCGACATTTTCTAAATCTGCAACATTGTACAAACGAATTAGGTTATCAGTTATCTGACTGCCTCATGATAGTACTATGCGTTCCAAGAATAGGATCGCGCTTGTTATCAACTTCATACCACAAGTGTGAAATTAGTAATGTCAGCATAAAAATATTTTATCGCCTCTGTGGTCTAGTGGTCCAGCGTTGGCGTTGACCACATGAGGTCCCGGGTTCGATTCCCGGGTCGGGCACATAAAAAAAAAGTGTTTTTCAGTTTTCTGAGAAACACAAAGTTGCCCCTATCACATTTGTGGGACCAAGTATCTTCGGCTAATCGTGGGTGCACTTGTTGTACCTCTGCCTACCCCTTCGGGGATATGGGCGTGAAGATACTTTTTTTTAAATATTTGTTCAAAAAATATTTCTGATTTATTGAAGAAAAAATAACGTTTTAATAATATTATTTTCATCCATTGATATAAAAACCTTATATCAATGTTTTCATCAATAAAAAATTAGTAAATAACATCAGTCTAGCTGTTCATCTGTATATTATATAAGAAATCGTGTTAGTTTCACCACTTATAAGTCAAAAATGACGGGACCAATTTTGTTGCGATTTTTATGGGTTTCTACAGCGGCGCAACATTAACATCAATAGGGTATTTAGACGACGATCGTTCCTTTCATCTGAGTGCTAAGTGTGAGTTTTCCTTTTCGCATTCGATCGTGAGCGCGTATCGAGTTTACTAGGAATTTGTATGTGATTTGTACAGCGCCACCTAGTGGTAAACGTGAGAAACCAGTTTACCACTAGGTGGCGCTGTACAAATCACATACAAATTCCTACTAAACTCGAAACGCGCTCACGATCGAATGCGAAAAGAAAAACTCACACTTAGCACTCTGGAGTAGGAAAGAGACAATGGGGAAAATGCATAAAAAATAAAATGGCCTGATTTTTTTCCTGAGCTTTTAAGGTCCTAGTATTACACTCAATTCGTTATTTTCTAATTTAATATGTATTTAATTATTTAAAACATAAATCAAATGTGAAAAATTTACGAGCGAAATTCAAATTTGTAGAATGTCCCACCGTTGTTCGAAATGAAAAGTGACGTCATAGGGCATGTCCTGTCAGTCACCTGTGATTCCACTGCCACTTGTTAACTATCAAACTAACTCTCAATGCAAACAATAAACTGACAGGACGTGTCCTATGTCGTCACGTCTCAAGCGCGCGAAATACCGTTTGAACTTGTCAAATTAAACCAATATTTTAAAAATTTTATGAAAAAATAATTACTACTATTACAGCTATGTTTATTTTTTTTCTATATCAAAATGTAGTGAATATTGAAAACTGAAAAAAAATATTTTTAGACCTCAACACACTTGATATGGTCAACACTGACACCGGATTACTATTACTGACTTTTTTACATTATAAGATAGCAAACAAGCAGATGGATCTCCCGATGGAAAGAGTCAACCATCGCCTATAGACACCAAAGGTGTTAATGGTGCGTTGCTATCTTGTGGCGAGGTCTAATGCCACATTTTTTTTATATCATTAGATAGCAAACAAGCAGATGGGTTTCCTGATGGAAAGAGTCAACCATCGCCTATAGACACCAAAGATGTTAATGGTGCGTTGCTATCTTGTGGCGAGGTCTAATGCCACATGCATAAGTTTACCGGCTACCTTACTCTCCAAACCGGAACACGACAGCGACAGCACTGACGCTATTGCGGTCACCAGACCCGGTCGAGCCGATGCAGAATTCTACCACCTAGTAGTCACGATGGTAGTGACGCGCATAGCCACACGGTCGCCTTTTACGACCTGCCTGGCAGAACGGCAGTTAGCCTATTCTTCAAGGGAGCCCGGGACCAATACAGGACATGCATAAGTTAACCGGTTACCTAACCCTCCAAACCGGAACACGACAGTGACAAGCACTGACGCCATTGCGGCAGGAATAGATAAGGCGGTGGTACCAGACTCGGTCGAGACAGTGCTAAACTTAAGGTGAATTGAACATACATTTATATTTCTTGATTTTTAAAGTAAAATGACAGCATTGGAATATCTCTTTGTGTCTATAGAGTGTCATGGCAAATTCTTAGTTAAGATATTTGTCAATCTTGTTTAGAAGTCCGAGTCATGGCATTTATCAGAAATACGTAAGGTGACAATACGTCCCGTTATGAACGGGACAGTCCCGTTTTAAACTGCTCTGTCTCGGTGTCCCCAAGTATATCTCGTGGACGTGAACATGTCCCGTTTTCCGAAAAATGTGCACTGTGAAGACACAAACAGTTTAAAATTGTACAGACAGATATAAGCTGAACGCAAAAACTGTCCTAAAAATATTAAGTTTTCGATAGAAAACCAATTATTTTAAAATATTCAAAACTTTTGGTAGATCTAACTTAACATTGATATTTAATTTAGGTTATTCTATGGTCATAGATACATCCTAGAGACATCACAGCTATCATGTAATTACTTGCGTACCTAATTCAGATCGGTTGATCTGAATTGTCCCGTTTTAAGATTAAAACAGTGTGGTCAGATTCGGAATACGTCCAATCTCAACGCAGATTTTCAGTGGTAGTTAGTTACACACATGAAGCTGTTAAATTATATCTGGAGACAATACTTCTAATATCTACTTAAGACAAAACTTTAAATAATGCTGTCATTTTTTGAGGTCTTGCCCTCTCTTTCTAACACGACTATATAAAAAGAGATAGCGAGAAATCATAGACTGAGACATAATGTAGATATTTGTTTCAAGTGATTAATACGTGTGATAACCCTAGGTTTTCCCTAATACTTCATGATTACGCGATAAAGGGCAGCAATCATGTTCGTACCGTGGGAGGAGAAGGAGGCAGGGAGGGGCAGCTGGCCCCTGGAATTTGGTTACTCCCTACTAACTATCTACTATTGTCGATAAAAATGTAGTTTTAAACTGTTAATATAGTCTAAAAATATTGTGGTTTCGGATTCGGCCGGAACACGGAACAAGCTGAAGTTTTAGTGTCGGTTTAGACTGAAAATCCAGTTTCGGTGGTCACTATTAAATGCTCCCCCCCAGAACCGGGGTACGCCAGTGGCAGCAATGATTTTAATTCATTAGTATGCCTGCTAAGATTTATTTAAAAACATATTAATTTTTGATATTAAGACTTTCTTAATATGATCTAGAAATCAACAGTTTATTTGTTTGATACGATAAGTTTATCGAGAGTTTATCGCGGGGTTAATTTTGTATTGATAAACTTGATTTACATTTAACGTGAAACGGATGGCATTATTACTATCGAGCGTAAAATATGAAATCTGTTTTATAACATTGGATTTTTTACCGCCCGCTAAGTAAGTTTTTTAACTTCCCGCTACGTATGCAGGAAGTTACTGATTTTGCCCCAATTTTCGAAAATCGAGTTTTTACTGGATGTCCACGTTTTTAGGTCCTATGAACCTTTTTCGCTATTTTCACGACGGCATCAGAATGTATGTATGTGTGTGTGTGTGTGTGTGTGTATGTGTGTATGTAAACATCTCATAACTTTTGGGCGGCTCGACCGATTGAAATGCGGTTGATGGCATTTGATTGGATTCTGTTCAACTTAGACTTTCTGAAAGTTTGAACCAAGTCGGCTTAAGAAATTTTGAGAAATTTTGAAAACCCCAAAATAAATTTGGTGAAACAGTATTTTTTTTAATATAACTTCAAGATGAATGAACTGATTCTTCTGAACTGAGTCTTACGCATAAATTGCATCGAAATCGGTTTATCCGTTTGGGAGTAATCGTTGATTCTGAAAAAAAATATTCTTTTGGTATTTTACGATATTGTTACGAATAATCTAGAAATGTGTAGAGTTGGAACGCTGGAGAGATCTAGAAATAAAAGAAAAAGATAGCTACTCCTATTGACAAACAAATAGTTGACCTAAGCTATGCATAAGGTTGAAAGTAGCGTGTACTAGGATTTATGAGTCATAACTTGTTTATCATAAGTTGATTGCAATAATTGTCTATTATTTACGAGATGATTGCGGAACATTCGCGATTGTTTTAGATCTTTATCCTGGGTATAAATAGAGATGTGTTGACAAAAGCAGGGCAGATTTATAAAGCGATCGAGAGCGATACTTAAAGTGACCAGTGCGAAGCGAGTGTTCTATTGTGTAGTCGGTTAAGTGTTAGTACAGTGAGTGACTAGTGATAATCAGAGTATTTAGTATTTCATTGTGTTGTTGTATGTATTTGTATTGTAAATACGCGGATTTCATATAAGTGGTGTTTTCTTACAATTACGAACCCGAAGTACGTTACAATATTTTAGTATAAAAAAATTACGTCGAATGCCGGTTTAAAAATCAAAACCGATTCTAATTTTCAAAAGTTACAGCTTTCAAATATTAAAATTACGTTGTTCTTAATTTTTACTTAATATTATTGGGTTAACTTTCAGTCTAATACACCGATTGACTTAAAAACTTTATTAGCTATTCTCCTTTAAAAACTGCGTCAAATACCGTTAATTGGATCAAAATCGGTCAATTCGTTTGGGATTAATCAATGACGAAAGATTTATAAATAAATGTTTTTTTTTCATAATAATCATAATCATAATCATAATCATTTATTGCAACAAATATGGTATACATAAAGTTGTTCTTAATTATGTTTGTTCATTTCATATTTCACCTTATGGCATGCAATAGCTGTAGAAATTAGTAAAATTTATATACATATATAAAAAAAACTATATATTATTGAATTTGTAACATTATTATTATCTTATTAAATTATTAGTATATTTTATATATTCATTTTCCTTTGCACAATATTATCATTTTTGGATTCTGTAAAAAAAATGTCACATTTATATTATAATATTTTTTAAAACAATCACATATTTTTTAAATCAATTTAAAATTATTTCAATCATATTATTGTTAGTAAAAAAACATTCAATTATATTTAATATATTATTTGCTAATTTTGACATTACACACTTATATAAATTAAATTATTATTATTCAGTATATACAACATAATTATATTTAATAGATTATCGATATATTATCTATAATCCATATCCCTCCATTCTACTTCTAAAATTTACCAACTGACCCTAATTTGTCAATAAAAAAATCGTTAATATTATAATAAGCTTTTTTTAATAGAAGTTTATTTCATTCAATTTTAAATTTTCTTTTCGGTAACTCACGTATAGTTTTCGGAACTTTATTAAAAATTTTGATAATCATAGCGTGGCAATTTTTCCCGTAAAAAGCTGTAGAGCAAGATGGTACTTTGAGTTTAGTAGGGTCTCTAGATAAAAACTTTTTGTTGTCATTGAGTTTACTGAAAAGTTCTTGATGATTTCTGACAAAGATACATGATTCTAATATATATAAAGACGCTAACGTAAGAATTTTATGTTGTATGAAAAGAGGCTTACAGGATTCAAGTGGGTTAGCTCTGCAAATGGCTCTAACACATCGTTTTTGCGCAACAAATGCTTTATTTATGTGAGTGGAGTTACCCCAAGAAACGACCCCGTATCTCAAAAGCGACCCTATATATCCATAATATGCAGTAATGGCTGCTTGAATACCAACCGTTTTTCTAATTCTTTTAAGTGCATATACAAATTTATTTATTCTTTTTGTAATATAGTCTACATGAGGTTTCCAATTCAAGTGTTTGTTGAATACAACACCTAAAAACTTCATTTCATCTACTTCACTTATCTTATTATTTTTGTAAGTAATTTGTAAATCATGGACTTTATTTTTATAATTTGCAAATTGAATTATCTTCGTTTTCGACAGATTAATATTTAAATTATTTTTACTAAGCCATTCTGTTACAGAGTCAATAGACCTTAGTATTGATTGTCTATACTGGTTATTATTATTATATTTATTAGTTATAGTAACAGCCATATCATCTGCAAACAAGACACTTGGGTGTTCTGTTGCATTAGGTATATCATTTATATAAATTAGAAATAAAAGCGGGCCCAAAATACTACCCTGCGGGACACCTGTTTCCTTTATCTTTGCGTTCGATCGGCGGGATCTCAATATATTATTTTTTCTATATGAGATATTTCTACTACTTGAGATCGATCCTTAAGATAGCTTTCTATCCATTTAAATGCCACGCCTCGTATACCATAGTTTTCGCATTTCTTTAATAGTAAGTGTAATAGTAAGTGATATAACTGCTACATGTTTATGCTTATCCGTACCACGCGCGATACTGTGTACTAATTTATATATTGCTAATATGGTATATTTGTTCTTCTGGAACCCATTTTGTTCTTTTGCTATAATATTGAATTTATTTAAATAATCATTTAATCTAGTAAACATGATCCGCTCGAAGATTTTTGAAAATACTGAAATCAGTGTTATGGGCCTATAGTTGTTTATGTCATGCTTATCTCCCTTTTTAAAAAGAGGTTTAAAAACAGAATGTTTTTATGCACATGGAAATATACCTTCACTAAGCGATCGATTTATAAAATATGTTAAAATTGGAGCTAAATAAATATCGCACATCTTTATAATACGTGTAGAAACAGAGTCCAATCCTACAGCACTTGTATTTTTTAATGATTTAATTGTTCTTAAGACTTCATCTTCAGAGGCTGGCCTTAAGAAAATGGTAGCATTTATACCGATATCCATTTTATAATGATTTATATAACTTTTAGAGTTAAAGGAAGAAGTAAACAATTTGCTATTTGAATTGCATCTTTTATTTTTTCCCCATTATGTTCAATCTGTTCTATCTCGTTTGCGTCTCTTGATGAATCTCTTTTATTACCTATTATATTCCATGTAGCTCTACACTTATTTTTTGCTGTCATTATATATTTATTATTTATTTTATATTTAATTAATTGAATACATTTCTTAAATAATTTATTATAATTTAAATATTTTGTTTTATTATCAATAGTTTTACTTTTATAATAATTATATTGTAATTTTCTTTTCACAACGGCTGATTTCTTTATACCTTTTGATAACCATCTCGGTGCATGATGATTATTAGATATTTTGATCTTCTTAAGTGGAAAACACAGTTTGTAAAACATTATAAAAGTATTATAGAATAAATCGAAAAAACGATTAAAATCCGACTCATTGTAAACATCTGACCATGATAAGTTTTTTAAACAACTCTTAAATTTGATAATGTTGTCAGCATCAAAATCTTGTTTTAGTATGTACCAATGCGTTTGTTCAGATTTTTGGGGTTTGATTGATATTTGTAAATCATCTGTAATTTTGAGATTGCTTTGAAATTTTTTCAACTTATCGATCGCTAAAGCAATATTTAAGCGCTAAAAATTTAATTAAATGCCATTCGAAATATCAAAATCGGTAATAGTTTCAAATATACAATATTATAAAACTCAATATACGTACCGTAATTTTTAGCAAAATAGATGTTTGAAATGAAAATAAAATATGAAGTGGCTTATAAACTAAAGTAAATATGTGGCAGCGAAGCCGCGGGTAACAGCTAGTACAATATAAATACTAATTAGGTGTTAGCAAAATCGCTCATTCGGCTAAAGACGATTGCACATTAAAAGTAACTTACCATTTGGATTTTGTTTATTGCTGACTGGTGGCACAATGGTACTCGCTTGAGGTTTTGGTTCCGCTACCTTATTCTGGTTGGGCTTCCCAAAGATTTCCGCGATGACAGAGTCCAAATCTCCACCCTTATTGTCCTGGGCGAAGACGACAGACAGCAGGAGAATCAAAAATATTTTATACATCTGTAAAAAATAATGTTGCAATGCATATAAAGGATATAAAATAAATAAATAAATAAATAAATAAATAAATATATATATATATATATATATATATATATATATATATATATATATATATATATATATATATATATATATATATATATATATATATATATATATATATATATATATATATATATATATATATATATATATATATATATATATATATATATATATATATATATATATATATATATATATATATATATACATTCGGTCGAACATGCCTATTATTGTTTCTTAATTAATTCCAACATTTGAATTTGGAACACGTCATTTATTATGTAGTCATTTGTTGTTCACCAAGGAGGTGTTATAGTATCATGGTAAAGCCTGCACTTAAGATGAATAGGTAACCAATTTCTTAAAATTTCGTTTTAAAAATAACTTATCAAATCAGTATTAATTTTGCAATCAACTCGTTTATGTGACCTATGACGTCAGAAGTGTATTTAATGGTAATAATTTAAACCTAACCGCGTTTTGAGCTATAAATCAGTAGCTGGACCGTGCAGCTCGCTGCATTCAAAAAGCTTTTGGTAAATCCCGCGAGAATACCCCATTTTTTCAGGATTAAAAGTAGGATAAACGCTATACAGGTCATGATCTATCTGTGTGCCAAATTTCATCTAAATCCGTTCAGTAGATTTTGCGTGATTGAGTAACAAACATCCGTCCAAACATCTAAACTTTCGCATTTATAATATTAATATTGACTAGTAGCCATGGAAAATTTTACAAGTAGCATGTGAAATTTAATATGAAATGATTTTTTCATAAGTCGCATTTGGTACCTCGGCCTTTCTTCATTTGGTCTGTGAAAAGTCACACTCAATGAAATCTTCCAATTCGTATAGGAGCGGTAGCGGTTATAATTCATACTTAATTTTTAAGCTTTTGTACCCAAAGGGCAAAACGGAACCCTATTACTAAGACTCCGCTATCCGTCCGTCCGTCCGTCCGCTGAACCTATATTAATAATTTCGTCAAGGGTTACGGTAGAATCAATCGAAATGTCACCTAAATTATAAAGCGTAAAAAATAATAATTTTGAGTCGACAACATATATCCGCAAAATTCGGATTGTCGAGTATTTTGTTAAAATAGTGTTAAAAATTCTAACCGTGCTGACAAACCAATCCGCCATATTTTTTTAAAGGTTACAAATATGTGGTGCAGATGGCGTGAGCATTAAAATATCGTAGAACGGAGCGTAGATTATCATAAAATTTATTTCTCTTCGTTCGTAAAAGGTGCTACCCTTTTACGAACGAAGAGAAATAAGTATTATGATTTATGATATTAAGTATTGAAAAATAGCATCACTACATAAAGGTAGTGTTTTCTTTATTAAACCAACGTAACAGTTGAAAGAAGACGTCACTACAGTGTTGCTACTTTTTAATGTCTACTATTTGAGTTAGTATAAGTTTGTGTATTAATAGACTTCTGAGCGAAGCCGGGTTTTCATCTAGTATATAAAAATTGGTTTATCTCTGTTTAATAAAATCGAACTTTCATAATAGACAAAGCTACAAACATTTTGTCAGTGCTCTAATTTCAAAACATTAGTCTCCAATACATTCTACACTTTTTATCGTCGGCACTTGGTGAAACTCCATTTTAACACAATATTCGCTAGCTGATCACACTTGTACTGTTTCACAATAAGATAATTATACTTAATTTCCGACCGGTTTTGCTTCCACAAGCATCCTTAGGGTATTTACAATAAATATTACTCCAATACTCTGTGGCCGAACAGACTAAGGCGCCCCCATAAACCTACAATAATATTGCGCAATACGAGTACTTTACGTGTGCAATAATATTGATTACCCACTTTGATTCTAAACGTTCAATAAATTCACTCAATAAAATTGACAAATTCGTTTGATCAATATTATCGTATAAGCTACATATCTAATGACGAAGTTTTGGCGACAACCATGCTGGTGATTTTGTTAAATAAATCTCTATACAATTCCATACACACAAGTAAAAACTCGTGTTCTTTATCTTTTATAGCATTATTGCTCGCAATTTACGACCCGACCATACATTAAACACCGTGACTGACTGAACGCGACCGCTCCAAACACTGAAGTAAAAAATATTGTGCAATATTAAGCCTACACAGTGCAAGAAAAAAATATTGCACAATAAAAATTAAACCCGCTCAAACTTTTGTTCAATCTTTGTGCAATCTTCAATATTAACCCTAAACGGTCAATAATATTGCACTATACGTAATATTGCGTAATAGGTTTATGGGGCGCCTAACGGCCGGTTTTCGAAACGCAAATCAATTTTAACAAGCAATTAATCTATATTTAACGTTATTTTTGCAAGCAAATGTTCTGTTAAACACAGATTAAATGCTTGTTAAAATTAATTTGCGTTTCGGAAACCAGCCGTACGGCTTGCATACTTAGCTCAAAACGAGGTTAAGTTTAAATTATTACAATTTACCACACCTCTTTGACGTCATACGTCACATCAAAGAATATAATACTCTCTACGAAAGGGTCACGTAAACAAGTTGATTGCAAAATATAACAGTGATCTGAGAAGGTATTTTTAAAACGATGTCTGGCCTAGGTACATAATTTTAAGAAATTGGTTATTCATTTTACGTCCAGGCATTGCCGTGATACTGTAACATAACACTTCCTTGATGAACAACAAATGACTTAATAATAAATGCTGGCTGGAATATTACCACATTATACACGTCAATGATTAAGAAGCAATAATAGGCGTGTTCGACCGATCTAAGATCTTAGTAATCTACCATATGCATTTAGTGAAAAGCGGTTATTTTAATAATATAAACAGACACTCCAATTATATTTTATTTTTGTAGATTAAATTGCTAACACATCTCTTTGAAGAGATAGGTCATATAAACAAGTTGGTTGTAAAATTAATAAGACAAGTTATTTTTAAAACGATGTCTGTGCTAGGTGCGTAAATAAAAGAAAACTGGTGTCATCTTGTCCAAGCGTCGTCTGTGGTACTGTAACCATGGAGATAATAATTTATACATAAGCTGTTAGCAGAGTTTGTGAGCCATAGGCGCGTAAGTGAAAATGTGTCGTTGAGAGAAAGGGAAAAAACTTACATTACTTTTAACATTAAGTATCTGTGTTTCTCTTTAATTTTTTTTCAATCTTATCCTTTTTTTAAATAAATGCTTTATTTATGATGAATGACACCTGTCATGCATTTCTTAAATTTGTTTTATGACAATAATGTGCAGATTTTATTATAATTTATGTGTGCCAAACTGTTGGTCGATTTGTCGGCACCAAGTTGTAGACGTATTGTGTTATTTCATTTTCTATCTCTATCTATAATAATTGATAGATAATAATAACAATCTTTATTGACAAATAACATATTTGACAATATTGACATACTAAATTAGTAAGCTAAAAAATTTTCAACGTTATAATGTATTTGAGTCGTTATAATAACATATGTACTAGATTATAAAATCTGTATTACAGATGCTAACGCCTTTCCATTTATTTATTAAATTATGGTGTTTTAGAATTTCATTTATAAGTTTACCTTTTCTAAATATTTATTTATAATGTACATTGCTATGAAAACAACAAATTTACATTCTATGCGTTCCAACTGCAAAAACTTCATTCTAACAAAGAAAAATTCAATTTAAAATCCAAATTCTAACAAAGAAATACTTAAAAAAATATATTTTCATCCTAATTTATTTTTTTATTTAGATCCCATCACATCATGTTACAATGTATTAAAATAAGATGTAAAATAACTAACACGACTTTTATACATACATATATATATATATATATATATATATATATATATATATATATATATATATATATATATATATATATATATATATATATATATATATATCAGGCATGGAAATTATTGTTACATTAGATTAACTGTTATGTTGTTAAAGTTAATTAATATTTAACAGTTATTTATTTATGCTAAATTATATCAGCAGCCTATATTTAATAAGTATTAGAAGCAGTAAAAACACGAAGCTACCAAAAAAGTTCCTCTAGGACAGTTTTAGTAACTTTTAACAGTTATTATTATCACGTAATATTTTTAATAACTGTGTTATCATAAATCAAGTTAGCGATTAAAAAAGAAACGCTCTCTCAAATATTTTTAATAACATTATTATCATATATCAAGTTATTGGTAATTTTAGTGATGCATAAAAATTACTTTTAACAGTATTTGTTAACATAAATAACAGTTGTTAATTGTTAAAAAAATTTAGTACGAAATTTAATATGTTAACTGTTAAATGATCCATACCTTTTGATCCATATCCACACATTTGATGATCCGTACATTTTTATATATTTTGTTTTTTTATTGATGATTATTATATTTTAATTCTTTTAGCCGATTCAGGACAAAGACAACCCAAACCTTCAAAAATCGCAATAAAATTGGCCCGTTATTTATAGACACCTAAGATGTTAATAGTGCGTTACTATCTTAGACACGGGATCTCAATACCACATGTATTAGTTTATGGTTTACCTTGCTTGCAAACTGGAACACGACAATGGCATACGCTGATGTTATTGCAGCAGGAATAGGTAAGGTGGCGGTGCCAGACCCGGACGAGACAATTCCGAACACATCATCAGTATAACAGTAAAAGTGAATAACTTAAAATAAAAATCAGTGTGCTAAGTGTGAGTTTTTCTTTTCACATTCGATCGTGAGCGCGATTCGAGTTTACTAGGAATTTGTATGTGATTTGTACAGCGCTACCTATTGGTAAACTGGTTTCTCACGTTTACCAGTAGGTACGCTGTACAAATCACGTACAAATTCCTAGTAAACTCCAAACGCGCTCACGGTCGAATGCGAAAAGAAAAACTCACACTTAGTACTCTGGTGTCTTATGGACTCTCGGGTGGAATGAAATTCTTTTCCCTATACATGCGTTAGCATCTATAGTAGTCTGTGCCCTATACCTTGGACCAGGGGTCGGCAACTTTTTGTCTTTTGAGACGCAAGAGCCAAAAATTACAATTTACAAAATGTTAAAGAGCCACAAAGCCGCCTCGGCTGAGAGCCGCAGGTTGCTGACCCCTGTCTTAGACAAAAGCATTACATTAAATTTGCCAAAATGGCATACAAAAATGATTAAAGAAAATGTCAAATTTAACTGATTATTTTCACCGAAGAAGGAATCTCTGTGCACAGAATCAAGCCCTAGATTTTGCTCTATGTCGAACAGACTAAGGCTAGCATTTTTAGCTCAAAACGAGGTTAGTAAAAAGTAGTCAAAGAAGTGTGGTAAACGGTAATAAGTTAGAGGTTTAAATTATTACCGTTTACCACACTTCTTTGACGTCATAGGTCACATAAACAAGTTGATTGCAAAATTAATAGCGATCTGATATGGTATTTTTTGTTGAGAAAAGTAATTTTATGATACGCGTACAAGCCGTAACTAAAAATATAATAGAACTAATTTAGAGAAGCTTAAAGCGTGTATAAAATAAAATATTACGGTAATTAAATTGATAATTTGCATGTACATTGAATGAGCGAGCGAACTTTTTTTTTATAGTAGAGGGGGCAAATGAGCAGATGGTGCACCTGATGGTAAGTAATCAAAACTAACTAAGTGATAAAACTAGCAAAGTTTTTTGAATACGACGTTTAAAGAATACAGACGATTTTGGTTTAACATCTATAAAGATAGTCTGGAACCCAAGGAAGGACATAGGATAGTTTTATCCCGAAAATCCCACGGGAATGGAAACTATGTGGGTAAAATCCCGGGATTCTCCATTTTAAAAGGAATTTGTGTGTGGCCGCGTTTCCGATCCGTTAGTAGTTTAAAAAAAATGTTGACGTGTCAAAATAACTTGTAAAAAGTTTTATTGAATAAAGTGCTTCTGATTTCTGATTTCTGAAATTTTTCCACGCGGACGAAGTCGCCGGCACAGCTAGTTATATCTGTGTACTGTGTGTACTTCATTATTATGTCACTTATATACACAGATTATTGTATAAGTGACATATAAATTCAATAGATACAGTTTAATTGTAGAAAAATGCTTGACCTTGACATGTTAAGAATAGAGCACTACCTCAACACTTAGCTTATGAGGCGTTCAATAAAAAAGTGTGACGGCAAAGTATCATACCGTTTGGCGTCACGACATACGAGTCTATTTCACTGGCAAGTTGCAAATAGTCGTTAAATATCCAAAAGTGTTTTATAAATCGTTAAATAATCGTACTGCCGGTTTCAAAATCCGGTTTTAAAATAAGATATTGCGAAAAACATTAAGGTATTTTATTGTAAGATATTTAATTTATTAAATAATAGACAAATACTATCGTATCCATTCCGCTTTTAGGATTTAAAACAGCATATACGTTTAGCGTTAACAGCATACCGGAAAATTAAAAAAAAACATACCATTGTTACATTCTAGTCATGATGGCAATTAATTTTTTTGTGGGAAATGTAATATTTATGTTTTATAATCTTGTGACCGCCTCGTTGGTCGAGTGGTTAGCGACCTTAACTACGCAATCGATGGGGCTCGGGTTCGATCCCCGACGGGGACAAGCATTTGTGTGATGAGCACAAATGTTTGTATTTCCGGGTTTGGGTGTTTATTAAATCTATTTCAGTATTTATATATGTATTTCTATGTATTAGTATCGTTGACAAACACCCATAACACGAGCAAAATAATTTGCTTACTTTGGGGTGACATCAGTCAGTGTAATTTGTCCTTTGAATATATATATTTATTTTTCTTATTTTCATGCGCCGCAATGTAAAATTTACATTGCTCCGACACGTTGCCCAGGGATATCTCGAACCCGCCCTTTACTATATTTTTTTTATATATCATAAGATAATAAACAAGCAGATGGGTCTGCTGATCAAGGGCGGATCCAGGGGGTTTATGGGGGTCATGACTAAACTCACCATACTGTTTTAATCTTATAACCGGACAGTTCAGATCAACTGATCTCAATTACGCAAGTAATTACATGATAGCTGTGATGTGTCTAGGATGTATCTATGACCATAAGGAGAACCTAAATTAAATATCAATGTTAACTTAGATCTACCAAAAGTTTAGATTATTTTTAAAATAATCGGTTTGAAAATGTAATATTTTTAGCACGGTTTTGCGTTTGGATTATGCCTGTCTGTACAATTTTAAACCCTTTGTGCCTTCACAGTGTATATTTTTCGGAAAATGGGACATGTTCACCTTCTTTAGATATACTTGGGGACACCGGGACAGAGCAGTTGAAAACGGGACAATCCCGTTCAAAACGGGACGTATGGACCTTAGTCATGACCCCCCGCTAGGCCGGGGTCTAATTATGGATTTATTAGTTTTAGATAAGGGTTAGAGCCTATATTGACTGAACCTCAAATATGTGATCCTCTGAACCGAAGGCTGGATCCGCCCTTGCTCGTGATGGAAAGAGTCAACTATCGTCTATAGACAACAAATATGTTAATGGTGCGATACTATCTTGTGGCGAGGTGTAATGCCACTTGCATAAGTTTACTGGCTACCCTACTCTGCAAACCGGAACACGACATTGACAAGCACTGACGCTATTGCGGTAGGAATAGGTAAGGCGGTGGTACCAGACCCGGGCGAGACAATGCAGAACTCTACCACCCAGTAGTCACGATGGTAGTGACGCGCATAGCCGTCGGTCGTCTGTTACGACCTGCCTGGCAGAACTTAATAAACTTAATCTTCTGATTTATGATTTCATTGTTCGTTATCTGATTTACCCCCCTGGTTTTTTCAAAATTTTGCAAATTTTTTTAGACCGAATTGATTCAAAATTTCAGGTAGTCTAAGTTGAGCAGAATCCAATCGAATGCCATCAACCACGTTTTGATCGGTCAATCCGTTCAAGTTATAACATGTTTACAAACACACACACACACACACACACACACACACATACATACATACACACATACATGCATACAAACATAGTGATGTCATCGTGAAAATAGCCAAAGAAGATTACTAGGACCCCAAAACGTGGAGATATGGTTAAAACTCAATTTTCGAAAATCTAAGCAAAATCAGTAACTTCCTACGTAGCGGGAAGTTAAAATCGTCAAAAAATCCTACGCAATTACAACGGTTCATTCAGACCCATGGTCAAAATCCGTGTTTTCGATTTTCGATAGACCGACCATACCTTACTTTTTAACCTTTCATGTTTTGTGTTGTGATCTGTATTGCTATGCCGTGATCTGTTTGTAATTAATTATTCTTATTTTTAACTAGGTTTACCCACATAGTTTCCGTTCCCGTGCGATTTCCGGGATGAAAACTATCCTATGTCATTTCTAAAAATCAGTCATAAAATATCTTTGTGCCAAATTCTGTAGTTTAGGTGTGAAGAAGAGAAAGATATACAGAGTTAATTTCGCATTTACAATATTAGTATGGATTATTTTTTTAGTATTTCTAATATTAAAAAAAAAATATTTTTGATATTAATAATATTAGTAATATTAGTATATGCACTGTTTTAAATCGCAATAATGCTAGCATATAACCTGTCTATCACTAAAATGTCATGGATTATAACACCTTGACTGCTGTCGGGGTTTTTCATTATTTATTTCCAAGAATTTTACCTGTTTTTCCAAGTTGCATAAGTTTTTAATTAATTCTTTTTCCGTCGCAGTTGTTAAATTCAAATGGTGTAATCTATATATATAAAAATCAATTGCTGTTCGTTAGTCTCGCTAAAACTCTAGAACGGCTGAACCGATTTGGCTAATTTTGGTTTTGAATTAATTTTTTAAAGTCCAGGGAAGGTTTAAAAGGTGAGAAATAAGAGTAGCTAAAACGGCAGAACAACGTTTGCCGAGTCAGCTAGCAATATTTAAAATGCAATCAAATTGTCAATGAATAGACATTATTAATGGTAGTCACAAATACATAAATAATGACTATTATATTTTTAAATTTTATATCTTAAGATAGCAAACAAGCAGGTGGCTTATCTGATGGAAGAGAAAACCATCACCTATAGACACCAAAGCTGCTGGTGCATTGTTAGCCTTGTGGCAGGATTTTAATGCCACATGCATAAGTTAATCGGCTACTTTATCCAGGTGCGGATCTAGCCTTCGCAAAAGGTTGTGGGCACAGCTATCCAAAAATCAGCCAAGTGCGAGCCGAATTATAATAATTACTAGCTGTTGCCAGCGACTTAGTCCGCGCGGAGTTCGTTTACTCCGCACTGCCCCTCCCCCGTAGGTGATAGCGTGATAATATGTAGCCTATATTTTGATCCGACCTATTAGTAATATTCATACAAAATTTGAAGTAAATCCATGCAGTACTTTTTGAGTTTACCCCGGACATACATACAGACAAACATACATACATACAAACAAACATACATACATAAAAACAGACAAAAATTCTAAAAACTATATTTTTGGCTTTGATATCGATTGTGGATCACGCCCCAAGTATTCTTCAAGTTATTATTCAAGTACAGTTTTGACTTTTCTACGATTTTATTATATGTATAGATAATGTTATCAAATATGTGACAAGATGTTGGCATAATAATATATATGACTGCTAAAAAAACCTTAGAAGATTTGAAACGCAGTAAGTGCATGCTTATTTTGCTGTGTACACAATTCATTCATTGTTTTTCTTAATTTTTTAATTAAGACTGTATAATTAATATATATTAGTTACATATAGGCATTATAGATATATGAGAACTCTATGGTATAGTGGTCCGGTGTCGGAGTTGACCACATGAGGTCCCGGGTTCGAATCTTGAGTCGGGCAATTCTAAAAATGTGTTTTTTCCGTTTTCTGATAAAAACAAAGTTGCTCGGGATTGGAAAGTACCCGGTTGGCGATAGGCTTGCCACCTATCACATTGGGCCCAAGTATCTTCGACTAATCGTGGGTGCACTTGTACCTCTGCCTACGTCTTCGGGGATACGGGCGTGAAGATATTAAAAGTCGCTAGTATTAGATAAACTAGAATGATTTTCTATGAATTTTAAATAAATAAAATATATCATACGAACAATCATAATATAAAAAACTAGCCATACCCGTGCGAATAATTCGCACTAAGTAATTTTATATTAAATTTTAAGTTGATTTGAAATTGAACAAAAAAGTTACAAACCGTCAATCATGTTGACGTTGTTTCAAAATTAAAGCTGTCAGATGGCAGCATTGCTGTATTGTCTCAATATGTGTATATAATTTTAATTTTAATAATTTATAAAAACAAAAGCAATATTTTTTTTAGTTGTTGATGCCGGTAGAGCAAGCAATTATCTATAAAATGATATAGAATTTATTTAGATTAATTGTGAGGTTTTCTCTAAAAAGGGAGGCAAACATCTTATCCTTAGCGTATTAATATATATATAATATAGAGACTTTAATTTGATTGACTTCTATAATCATATTTAAGTGTGACCATTATATAAAACTTTAATTACGTTTACATTAAAACAGCAATAAGTTTATATATATCATAATTTTCATTATAAGTATTAAATAAAATATCTCTGCTATTGTACTAAAGAATAATTTAAAGATAATTACTTGTTTGGTATTTCAAGTATCTAAAAAGTGTCTTGATAAAATATTAGATCAGAATTTTGTCAATCTAACTTAGATTTCTGAGATTAGCAGTTGTACTATAAACACCCAATGACAAGATAATATATACCTAAGCACAGAATATTGTTACGAATAATCTAGAAACATGTAGAGTTGGAGCGCTGGAGAGATCTAGAAATAAAAGAAAGAGATAGCTACTCCTATTGACAAACAAATAGTTCACCTGAGCTATGCCATAAGGTTGAAAGTAGCGTGTACTAGGATTTATGACTCATGTTTACGATAAGAAGTGATTCATTGTTTATATTAATAGATACATTTAGATTTTTCTGGATCCAGGTAGAACTTTACCCTGGCTATAAATAGAGATATGTTGACAAATACAAGGCAGTTTTTATCAAGCGATCGAGAGCGATACTTAAAGTGAACAGTGCGAAGCGAGAAGTGTTTTATTGTGTAATTCAGTGATAGTACAGTGAGTGACTAGTGTGTAAAGTGTATTACGTTGTGTTGTCTTGTCTATTTGTATACTAAATACACGGATTTAATATAAGTGGTGTTTTCTTACAATTACGAACCCGAAGTACGTAACAATATTAAGGAGAGAAGTGACGTGTTTACGTTAAACTTACCTAAATTCCAACTTTATTTAGCTACTATTCCCCAAGTTTAAAAATAATAATGAATTGCGAGTAAGTTAAGGATTTGATATTGAATCTTAAGGAATATATTAAACTTTAAGGTAATAACTAAAAAAAACGATGTATGTAATCTCGCCTGTGTTCTTCATAATAGGTACATTTACATCTTCTATACATATAATAAAATCATAGGAAAGTCAAAACTGTACATTGAATATTTTTTTAAAAGAATACTTAGGGCGTGATCTACAATCGATATCGAAGCTAAAAATATAGTTTTTAAAATTTTTGTTTGTTTGTCTGTATGCATGTCTGGGGTAAACTCAAAAAGTACTGCATGGATTTACTTCAAATTTTGTATGAATATTACTAATAGGTCGGGTCAACATATAGGCTACATATTATCACGCTATCATTAGTATATAACAATAAAATTAAAGTATTTTAGTTATTAATTATTATTAGTTTACATTTTCTTTCTTACTTCTTCCTGTTTCATTATCAACAATGAATCAAACACCTAGATACTAGTCAGTGGCTTAGCAAAGAGGGGGCGGCGGGGGCGGACCGCACCGGGGGTCACCCTTTTTGGGGTGACACCCACGCGGTCTTTCAACTTTAAAAACAATGTACAAACAAAAAAAAAATCACTAGCACAAAAATTTCTTTTTCGGGGATTCCTCCACTAGCACTAGCTCAGCTCTGTGTATAATTCGGGGATTCCCGCAAAAGGGCCTGACGCTGTCGTGGGGGATTCCCCAACATTTCTCATTTATTTCGTGAATTGTGTTGTGTTTGGTTGACGTGAATTGTTAAACGTGTATTATATTTTATAGTGATAGGTAATAAAAAGAATAAAATATGTTAATATATAAATATAAATGACCAAGACCTTATGGTAGAAAAGTTGCAAAGACTATTTTTGCGCTGTCTTTTTAAAAAAATGTATGGATACTATCCGCGTCTCTAGCCTTCTATGTATGTTTTGGGTATGACGGGCTTTGACACTATTGTTGCGAAGAAATATATCACTATTACATTAACTCTCAATCAATCACTATTATATTAAAAAATTAAGCCTCAAAGTTATAAAACAAGAATTGATTACGATAAACTTGCGGAAGAATTGAAAGATACTGACTGGTCTCAAGTTTTTAATCAGAGTAACGTTCATGAAGCTACTGAAATCTTCATGAGCATACTATCCAATGCTGTGCAAAAATTTACTTACCAAACAAAGATTAGTCGATCTAAATTAAATATCGAGCCATGGATCACTCCTGGTCTAATTCGTTGCATTAAGCATAGAGACCGTTTACATTTACTCGCCAGAAAACACCCTGAAAACCGTACAATCAACACATGTTACACTAGGTATAGAACTTCTGCAATGATTTGTTACGAAAAATAAAGCGTGACCATGAAAGCAAGGAACTAGAAAGAAATCGCAATAGTACCAAGGCATTGTGGAATTCTATTAGGAAAATCTGTCATTTCAAGATGGAAAATAGCAAACCACCTTCTGGACTTCTGGCGAACTCGAATGACCCAAATGTAACTATTAATTCCTGTAATGACTTTTTTGCTTCAGTTGGACACACAATAACTAGAAAAATCTTGGACAAAACAAAAGAGTCGCAATATAGTCTGGCAGCTAAATTCAACATAACAAACGGACCCGCAAATTCTTTCTTTCTGGCTCCAGTAGACACCCTGGAAGTTGATGAACTTATATTGGCCCTCAAAAATGACAGTGCACCTGGCTTAGATGGCTTTACAAATACACTTATAAAATCTATAAGACCTCATATTACTACACCATTATCATTTATTTACAATCTCAGCTTTAGCTCCGGTTGCTTTCCAAATACTTGGAAAATTGCCTCCGTAACACCTATCCATAAGGATGGCCCGAGAGATTCCCCCAGCAACTATAGACCAATTGCTCTTTTGAGTGTTTTTTCTAAGTTGCTAGAGAAAATTATGAATAAACGCTTAAGAGCTTTTCTAGATGAAAATCGGTTGCTATCGAGTCGACAATTTGGTTTTCGGACGCACGCCTCAACAGAAGACGCAGTTCAGAAGCTAGTTGACTTGGTAGTGACGCACATGGATGATGGTTTTTGTTGCTATGGGGTGTTTCTTGATCTTGCAAAGGCTTTCGACACAGTTTCTGTCCCTATTCTTCTACGTAAGCTGGAGGGGATGGGAATTCGTGGGATTTCATTGGAATGGTTCCGGAGTTACCTCACAAATAGGAAGCAGCTTGTTAAAATTGACAATATCAAAAGTTCGATAGTCTCTGTTGAGTTTGGTGTACCACAAGGCAGCATTTTGGGTCCTCTACTTTTCATCATATATGTCAATGATATCCACAATCTTAACATAGATGCGTCAGATATTGTATGCTATGCGGACGATACTGCAATTCTATTTTATGGAAAAGGGTGGGAAAATGCCAGAACTGCTGCGGAGAAAGGTATGTTTTTAATAAATAAATGGCTGCAAAATAACCTCCTTACATTAAATACAAAAAAAACAAAATTCATGTGTTTCCACAAAACCATTAAAAGTCAGCCTCCACAAACACCAGATCTCAAGATCCACACATGTGAATATAACAACGTAGGAACCTGTAATTGTGACGTTATACAACACTCCAAAAACCTTAAGTATTTAGGGCTTATATTAGACGAACGTCTAGACTTTGAAATGCACATTTTAACACTGTCAAACAGGATCCGCAAAGTGATAGGTATAATGAAAATATTGCGCCACTCTGCTAATGTTGAAATCCGCAAAATCGTTTATCTTGCCATCTGCCAGTCCTTGATTACCTATTGCATTGGTGTGTGGGGTGGTGTGGCTAAAAAGTTTAACCTTATTCTTGAAAGAGCGCAGCGTGCCGTCTTAGAAGTCATGCTTCATAAACCATTTTGGTTCTCTACAGATGCTCTTTACAGGGAAATCGGGGTTTTGAGGGTTCGGCAACTATTCTTATTAAAAGCTTGCATCTCAACACACAAGGTGACGATAAATTCCAACTGTTACAAGATGTTATTACAGAAAAGAGTTTTTAACGTAATGTTACCAAATGTAAAATCTGCTTTTGCCAAAAGATTTCCATTTTACGCACACAAAGCAATTTATAATAAAGTCTTAAAGTCATGTGACATAAAAAATTTTACTGCGAAACAATGTTCATACGAAATTACCAAATGGTTAAAAACTCTTGACTATAAAAGTACTGAATCAATTTTAGACACAGTATGAAACTCACTAAAATAATTGTTAATCTAAATTTGTAATTTTTGTTTTATTATATACAATTATTTTTATTTTATTATACAATTTATTAGTTATATGTTTGTTTGCGTTAAATCAAATTATATAATTAATAATGGTTTCTCAAGATACAGGCTCTGCCTAGTTTGAGAGCCCCTGGTTATTCTCTATAACAACGTTTTATTTAAGTTCATATATGTAATGTAGTTCTGATAAATTTACTTGTAATTCGACTATTGAAATAAATTATTATTATTATTATTATTACTGTATATTTGGCGTATACTGTCAAGCAATATTAGCTTGCCTTCAATCCTGGAACGTATATTTTTTAATGTGCCTAATAGGGGATGCAACGTACGTATAAGTCGCTTGTTCTGTTTGCCTTTGGCCAAAACAAACATTGTGTATAGTAATCCAGTTTCGCGTGCTTTACGAATGATAAACGATATTGCTCGCTCAGTTGAAAGCGAAGTGGATATTTTTACCTCCAAAATGCAGGTAGTAAAGAATTGTGCCATAAGACACTTGGAACGGTCACCATAAAACATTTAATTAATTAATTAATTACTTCACACATGTATGACTTGGAATTTATATTTTCTGTAATGTGCATGGTGTGTTTTATAAATAAATAAATAAATAAAAGACCTTTATCATATAAAATTTATTGCTTTTTACTTTCGATGGGGTGGCACCGCCGCACCGGTTGCCACCCAAGGTAGCTACGCCACCGATACTAGTGCATATTCATATGTTAATACATATACCATTAATACATAAACCAAAGTTGATAACCCTAGCGCGACCGCCATTTTCGTATGAAGTATCTTCACGCCCGTATCCCCGAAGGGGTAGGCAGAGGTATATCAAGTGCACCCACGATTAGCCGAATATACTTGGTCCCACAAATGCGATAGGTGGCAAGCCTATCGCCAACCGGGCACTTTCCAATCCCGGGCAACTTTGTATTTATCAGAAAACTAAAAAAACACTTTTTTTTAAGTGCCCGACCCAGGAATCAAACCCGGGACCTCATGTAGTCAACGCCAATGCTGGACCACTAGACTACAGAGGCGAGATTTTCGTATGAAGTGAAATAATACGTGAGATTGACTTCTGTAGCTATATCTTATGTGTTTAAGCGGCGACTGTAGCAGTCGAAAAAATGCTTTTATTCTCAATCGAGGTCAGATACATTATTCAAATCACGAACCATTGTTATTAAAGCCGAATATGTTTAAACAGCTCCCACAACAACGTCATTAATGACGGGTACTTATAGATAATCAACAATCTGAGTGCTAAGTGTGAGTTTTTCTTTTCGCATTCGATCGTCAGCGCGTTTGGAGTTTATTAGGAATTTGTATGTGATTTGTACAGCACCACCTAGTGGTAAACGTGAGAAACCAGTTTACCACTAGGTGGCGCTGTTCAAATCACATACAAATTCCTAGTAAACTCGAAACGGCTCAGTGAATTTGGCCCCACTTTTTTTGATTTTCAGATTTTTGATATTTTTAATTATTTGTTCGTCGTTCGTTCTTTAACGTTCGATTGTAAAAATTGTTTGTTCGTCTTTTATTTATTTATAATTAATTAAACAAATGATCACCCTTAAGTTGGCCCCCCTTACTAGATATCTTTATTTTTATCACTTAGATTAATTAATTTTGATTAATTATCGTTTGTTCGACGACTATTGGTGATTGTTCGATCATAAAAACAATTAAATTCCCAATTATTATTTATTTTATATCTAATATGCAAACCATTACCTCACGCCTACATTGCGCATGCGCCAGCAGTGTAATGGCGACTGAGCGATGCGTAGTGCATGTCATGTAAAAAAATGACATTATAAATAATGCTCCATTTCGAATGTTTAGTTGTAAAAGAATCATTATTAATAAATTATGTACTTATTAATAATCATCGAAAAACATCTAATGTCTATATAGTCCATTTACATGCATTACGTCCAATATATGTACTTAACTCATAAAGCCACATAAAGCTGTTTGTTGAGTAAACAAAAAGAGTAATTACTCTAATTAAATATGAATTTCTTATATATGTACATATGTGTGTGGGTGTGTATATCATACAACTGTTTTTAATTTGTTTCTTTGCTAAAATGATAGGCCTATTTATAATTCTGTTAAAGATGTATATATTAGATGTACTATTAGTTAACCTCAAAAAATGTGCAGATTTTTTTTTTATGTATCGTGTTAAATTTACCACTATCGGAACTACCTACAATATTTCCTAATAAGAATTAAATACCTTTATATTTAATCGAGGTACTCACACTGTTGAATAAATACTTCATTCAAATCGTATAATTTGATGATATTCGAAATGGAGCATTATTTATAATGTCATTTTTTTACATGACATGCACTACGCATCGCTCAGTCGTCATTAGACTGCTGGCGCATGCGCAATGTAGGCGTGAGGTAATGGTTTGCATATTAGATATAAAATAAATAATAATTGGGAATTTAATTGTTTTTATGATCGAACAATCACCAATAGTCGTCGAACAAACGATAATTAATCAAAATTAATTAATCTAAGTGATAAAAATAAAGATATCTAGTAAGGGGGGCCAACTTAAGGGTGATCATTTGTTTAATTAATTATAAATAAATAAAAGACGAACAAACAATTTTTACAATCGAACGTAAAAGAACGAACGACGAACAAATAATTAAAAATATCAAAAATCTGAAAATCAAAAAAAGTGGGGCCAAATTCACTGAGCCACTCGAAACGCGTTCACGATCGAATGCGAAAAGAAAAACTTACACTTAGCACTCTATCATATAGATGTGCCAACTCGGAATAAACACGACTCGAGTTAACTCGAGTTAAAATTCACTTAACTCGAGTTAGCAGGACGAGGCTTTGAATAGGATAATTGCGACTGGTTAATTTTTTTAATATTGTTAATTCATCTAATTATGTTGTGACAGTTATCGTTACTACACTAAATAAGTGGCAAAAAACGTTGTTTTAAGTAATTGTTGTACACTGTTCTATTTATGTTTCCGTCTTAACACATTTTAGAATACGTGCATATATTCAGCGGATAAGCGCGACAGAGCTTGCCTTATTTTTTTGAAAAGGCAGGAGCCAATGTAAATTATTATTCAACGGAGATACTATTTCCATTCGCTAATGACGGCCAAGTTAAAAGAATAATTTTTATCAACTACAACTTTAGATTTTTTTAATGTGATTAAATAAAGTGGTCGTATTTCCCATATATTTGAACGAATCTTAACAGATTTTACAATTTACACGTCCACTCCCTGCCTATTGAAATTTGAAAATCTGAAAGTGATTTCTTTTAAGGTCCCAGTGTTTTTAAATATCGTAATTAATAACTGATATAAATAAATTGTACTTTAATTTAAATTCTATCTTAATTTTGCTATATATATTGTCTTTACATATGTGAATCTATACATATAATAAAATCGTAGGAAAGTAAAACTGTACATTGAATATTTTTTAAAAGAATACTTGGGGCGTGATCTACAATCGATACCGAAGCCAAAAATATAGTTTTTAGAATTTTTGTCTGTTTGTCTGTATGTATGTCCGGGGTAAACTCAAAAAGTACTGTATGGTTTTACTTCAAATTTTGCATGAATATTACTAACAGGTCGGGTCAACATATTGGCTACATATTATCACGCTATCACCTACGGGGGAGGCGCAGTGCGGAGTAAAGGAAGTCCGCACGGACGAAGTCGCAGGCAACAGCTAGTAGTAAATAAATGAATACGGTATTACACGATCAACAAATCGCGCTAACGTACAATCGCTTGCTTTTCTCGTTCGTTCGTGCACAGTGAAGGTTCAAAGTTTGCAACTCTAATTCTAGTTAAGGAGAATCTAATCCGCGTCAACTGGATTCAAGCACAACTCGAGTTACTGCTACGAATGACAGATTCTGTAATTCGTAGCAGTAATGCAGATGTGACCTATACATTTATCGTGTTCATTTTGTACTAGCTGTTGCCTGCGACTTCGTCCGCGGGAACAACTCATTTATCCGATACTCAGCTCAGATATATATATATATATATATATATATATATATATATATATATATATATATATATATATATATATATATATATATATATATATATATATATATATATATATATATATATATATTACACCATGGAACATAGAACAAGCGGAATTGGCAAGTACAAACATTTGTATCAGGACCACGATCGCCATACTCACACATAAAATAAGCATTATTGCATATAAACTACTAATGCAAACATTGTTTCATTGGTCGTTTTAATTTTAAACAACAATAATCCGAAACACACAAACAAAACATTTAAAAATATACCAAACTGCGTTACAATAAATTTTATTTTGCTACAAAAAAAAGAGTATTTACGTCCTTTTGTAGTCTATTCATCTATTTGTACAATAGTGAAACTTAAGATCTTAATAGTTTCGCTATTCTACAATAGATGGCAGTATTGATTTTTCCGTAATTTTCAGTTGATCATATTTGAGTAGAGAACTTTCTAGAACGATATACGTAATGACTGTCATTACGTATTCTAGAAAAATTAGGTCAACCTAAAATGAACTTTATATGTAAGGTGTACGGCTGATTTTAGCTTGACTTTCTATTATATCATTAGAGATTATATTAAATCAGGAATTTAATTAAAATAAAATGAAAATTGTACTTTCAAATGATATGAAATATCTCCATTTTTAATCATCTGTATTCTACTATCATTTCTGCATTCAAGGATGGCACAATACGGCATAATTCAGTGTATAAATAGATTTTCGTACGACGACTATTTCCTAAAGATATGGTAAGTATCACTAAGGCAATTTAGAGTAACAGCGCATAATAGTGATGCACGCGGCACGCCCACTCTTCACTTCCACTTGTTCTATGTTCCGTGTATATACACACTGATATTATAAAATTGGACAGTGTGTATGATTGTACGCGGTAATCTCGAAAACTGCTGAACCGATTTGAATAATTCTTTTTGAGTTGGATAGCCTGTTTATCGAGGAAGGAGGCTATATAACATCTTGCTACAACCAGTAGGAGCGGAGTAAACAAAGTCAAAGAGATTTCTTTATCGTTAAACCGATTTTCAAGAAAGTTAGTATGGATGTATTTTTTCATGGAGAAAACGATTATGCTATTTCTATTGACACACGCATACACACACATACATACATACAAACAAACGTACAGACATACTGACGTTAACGTGAAAATAGCCTGAAAATATTCCTAGGACAATAAAACATGGAGTTCTGATGAAAATTCGATTTTCGAAAATCAGGGCAAAATCAGTAACTTCCTTATCTACATACGTAACGGGAAGTTGAAAGTTAAGCATGTAGGTATTACACTATGCGTGCGAAGCGGGGCGAGTCGCTAGCAATATATAAAAAAATACACAAAAAAGACAAGCCCGCTGAGTTTCTTCCGCCAGATCTTCTCAGTGTGTGACCGCGTTCCGATTCAATATTATATTTTAAGATGTCATCAAAAGAGCATGTCAAGCTTTATTTGAATACTAGCTGTTGCTAGCGACTTCGTACGGGCGGACTTCGTTTACTCCGCACTGCTCCTCCCCAGTAGGTGATAGCGTGATAATATGTAGCCTATATGTTGACCCGATTTGTAAGTAATATTCTTGCAAATTTTGAAGTAAATCCATGCAGTACTTTTTGAGTTTACCCCGGACATACATACAGACAAACAGACAAAAATTCTAAAATCTATATTTTTGGCTTCGATATCGATTGTAGATCACGCCCCAAATATTCTTTTAAAAAAATATTCAATGTACAGTTTTGACGTTTCTACGACTTTATTATATGTATAGATTCATTTTTATTTTGATTGATTTTGAAACAAAAGCATAGTCTCTAATCAACCCGGGGAATTCCTCGGAAACGTTAAGGATTTCAAATTTTTCCTGACGAATAGGAAATCCCCGACAGTAAATCATTATCAAAACATCGCATTGTTTAATTATAATGATAATGTAACCTCGGAGTTTACGCTTGGAGGTCGCAGGTTCGAGTCAAATGTTGTTGCAATGCTTTGAATCATCAAATAAAATTGTTTATTGTTATTGCGTCATAGTTTTAAAGTTAATTTTAGTCGACTTCGAAAAGATCTTTAAGTACCATCATAACTAGAATTGTTCAAATAAAGTATTTTAAGATAGCGCGTTATAGACTATAAACTATATTTTTCTAGCGCGCTACGTTATAGACTACTGTGTAACTGAACACAGATCGCGCGAGCCGGCCGAGATAGCGCGTGACTCACTACTGAGCGCTATAACGCTTCTTCTTTTCTTCTTTCTTTCTTTAATGGCAAACGTTTGTGAACATCAATGCCAATGACAAAACAGACGGGAAAACTTTTTGTAAATAAGAAAAACCTAAAAACGATTTTTTTTTATATTCAGTAAAGTTAGATCAATATTAACAAATATATCTTAAAATCAAATTAATTATATACAATTTTTAAATAATTTATACACTATATTACAGTAACAATTAGATTGATATATTGTTATTTAAAACAAAGATAGATAGTAATTTATAAATTTTATAACTTTCATAAAATAAAAGAAAAGGTATAGATACAGGCAGCGGAATTTTTAATGCAATTATAGATTCAAATAATGAGGAATTATCAAATTTAGTGCACGAGAAGAAAATGTGGTTAGCATCCGCCACATCCTCTCCACATGCGCAATTTGGATGTTCTAAAATTTTCAATTTAGCGAGATGATAAGGAGTACTTGTGTGTCCTAGTCTTAATCTTGTTATTATACTAGAACTTTTTCTATCAAATTTAATAGTAAAAAACCAAGGTTTTTGTGGTATTATTGGTTGAATATTAAAGTAATAAGAGCCCTTTTGTTTGCTATTGTGATTCCATGTCTCTGGCCAGGATGCAAAGAGTGATTGTCTTGAAAATGATTTTAAATCGGGGCTATAAATCAAGTAAGGAAAAACGTCGCCATTTAGAATTGCATCATTTGCAAGTTCGTCAGCCTTACAATTGCCATAAATACCACTATGACCTGGTATCCAGCATAAATATACGTCATATTGTCTTTCACGACACCTGCTTAGCAACTTCTTAATATCATAAATCAACGGGTGTTGCATTTTTTTGAGTGATAAGTTGTCAAGTGCTTGTAAAGTGCTTAGTGAATCTGTGAATATTATTGCTTTCGACAGTTTAAATAGTAATACATATTCTACAGCTTTAAATACTCCAAGGCATTCCCCCGAAAATATGGTAGCTTCAGGTGGAAGTTTTACTTTTTGTGTGATTTTGTATTGTAAATGGAAAATACCTACACCAACATGGTTATTGTTGTTATGTTTAGATGCATCACAAAAAATAAGGTCGAAATTTGAAAATTTTTCATTAATAATGGAGTTGAAAAGAACATTAGCATTTTGATCACGTTTTTGAATACCTAGATTAAAAATAATTTGCGTTTTTGTAAAAAGTGCTTTATAGTTGCAAGCGAATATGGGTAGAACAGATGAACGGAAAATAGGAGCTGAGAGTGATAAATATTTTCTATAGCTAATTACGAGGCATGGGATAGGTTTATGTGCCCAGTATGGGGAGATATCAATAAGCTCGGATAAAAATTGTAGTTTTTCCATAAGAGGATGATTTAAGAATTGCACACAGCGAAAAACGTATTGATCAGAAATAAATTGGCGTCTTAAATGTAAGGGTGGATCAACACACTCAATTTGTAACGCATTGATTGGGCTAGATTTCATCGCGCCACATATAATTCTCAAGCATTTTGACTGTATTTTGTCAAGTTTTTTAAGGCCAGATTTATTACAAGGTTCGAGTGTGAATGATCCATAGTCAAGAATGCTTCTTATAATTGCGTTATAAATAAGTTTTAGATAAAAAGGATGAGCGCCCCACCATATACCTGATAAGCATCTTATTATGTTTGTTAGTTTTTCACATTTATTCGCTATATAGTTGCAATGTAAGATTCCAGAGAGTTTTGAATCAATTAATACACCTAGGAATTTCGTGTCATCTTTATAAGGTATAAGTTTATTGCCAAAAAGTATTGATGGTCTGGGTGGAGATCGTTGTCTTGTAAATAGTACGGTAGTACTTTTAGATGGAGAAATTTGAAGCCCATTTATGTCTAGCCATTTCTGTAATTTATTCAGGGTTGAATTCATTAGCATACTAGCATTATCAATGTTTTGGTCAATTGTGTATAATACAAGGTCATCGGCATATTGTAAAATATTTACATTTCTATCTAGAAAGTGTTCAACGTCATGGGTGTAAACATTGTATAGAAGGGGACTTAGCACGGATCCCTGTGGTAATCCTTTAGATAGCAGTCGTGTATGTACTACATCATCGACTACAAGATTGATTGGTCTATTATATAATAAGTTTATGATGAATTTAATATATTTACTTGGGATTTTTAATTTAGATAGCTTTTCTTGTAACACCGGAAGTAAGACGCTATCATATGCTGAAGTTAAATCAAGAAAAACTGATAGTAATGATTTATTTAATGTAAAAGATATTCTAATATCTGTAGTTAGAAGACTTAGATTATCTGTCGTACTCTTACCTTTCCTAAAACCGTACTGACTATTGGCCAAAAATTTATTACTTTCTAAATACCACTCTAGACGATTTTTAATGAGATGTTCAATTATTTTGATCAGAACTGATGATAAAGCGATAGGGCGATAGGATGATGCTTCAAAAGGATCTTTGTTTGGTTTTAAGATTGGTAAAATTATTTGCGTTTTCCACGATGGTGGTATTTTTCCAGAATCTATTATAGAATTTATGATATTTAAATAATATGACAAAGAACTATTTCCCAGGTGGCTTATAAATGAATAAACTATTCCATCATTACCTGCAGCAGTATCTTTAGTGTTATTTAATATATTTTTTAATTCATCTAAGGAAAATGGTGAAGATAAATCTGAAGTTGTCTCGTCATCATTTTCATGTATATTAATATTTTCATTGACAGTTAAAGGAGCTATATAATCAAGAAAATTGTCAACTACTGTGGGGTTAATGAAGGTTGATGGAGAGTCATTAAAAACTGATCGGAACTTTTTGATGTTCAACCAAACTTCAGATGGAGCAGTGTTTGGAGATATCGAGTGACAGAACTTCTGCCAACTTTCTCTTTTCTTTTTTTTAAATAGTTTTTTTGAATTTTTCATTATCTCTATTAGATTCTCGTAATTTTCCTCAGACATATTATAGCGATAGGTCTACTCAGCACATTTCCTGTTCTTTAGTGCTTCTTTACATTCACTATCCCACCAAGGAGGACAAGGAATATGTGTAGATCTGCACACAGTAGGGAACATCGAGTTAGCTGTGTTAATTATGATTTCAGTCAACATATCTGACTGAACGTTAATATCATGAGTGGGGGGTATGCTACATATATTTTCCTCTATTTTCTTACTGAAATTTTGCCACATTTCGTCAGTTACGTATTTAAGTTTGAATTTCTTATAATTATGGTTTTTTGTGGAGACTGGGTGGTTTGAAGTGAAAGATGAAATTACTATAGGAAAGTGATCACTTCCGTGTGTAGAAGGTAACACTGACCATGTAAATATCGGTGCTAGGTTAGGAGAGCAGATAAACAAATCTACTACACTATCACCTTCCGATGGGTGAGTACGGCGTGTTGGTAAACCAGAATTTAATATGCACAAATTGTTTAAGTCAATGATGTCTAATAGTTGTTCACCATAACTATTCGTTCTGTGGCTACCCCAGGATTCATGGTGGCAATTAAAATCTCCCAATAAAACCAAAGGTTTAGGCATGGTACTTATTATAGTATTCATTTTATTTAAAATGGTTGATGAGGGATGAGGAATATATACAGATATATAACAGATATTATTTACACTTACAGCTACTATAGAAAAATTATCATTATTTACAGGGATAGAGATCGGTACTACTACATAAGGAATATTTTTCCTTATGAGTATTGCAACACCGCCATATCCATCAAAACGATCTTGTCTGACCGTATTATAACCTTTAAATCTAAAACTAAAACTTGGTTTTAACCAAGTTTCAGATAGACAAACTAAATAAGGATTGTGGTTATTAATTAAATATATTAAATCATTTTTATTACTTATTGCGCTACGGCAATTCCACTGTATCATGTTGTGCTTGTGTGTATCCATTGTTAATGGGTATTGATTTTGATAATATTTCAATTAATGGGGCAGCGTTGGACGGTAAATAAGGACTAGAACGAGCTAAAGTTTGTAACAATTCTATGGTTTCTGAAATTAAAGGATTTTGTAATTCATTTGTATTATTTTTTCCATTCCTATGTAGTAGAGCGCAGCCATCAGAAGGAGTAGGTATTGAAAACTCATTAAGTATTTTATTATGATCTGTTTTGTCATATCCTCTACTTGTTTTTGTTGGAGTTCGAGGTTTGAGAAATACTGTTTTTTTATATGAAGTACTATTGGATGGTACGGATAGATTGCCATCATCGGAGTATGTAGGTTTTGAAGTTAATAATACATCTGCATATGATTTGGAGACTGGTGGATGTAACTTAGATGCTTCAGAATAGGAGACACAGTTTTGAGCCATGTAAACTTTAATATCTTTCTGACGCTTGAACTCAGGGCATGTCTTGTTGGTTGCAGCATGTGAGCCTGAGCACAAGCAGCATTTTACGCAATCATCATCTACTTTACATGATTCACCGCTGTGTTCCTGACCACATCTATAACATCTAGGCTTTGACCTGCATTGCATTTTAGTATGACCATAGCGACAACAGTTATAACATTGTATAGTTGGGAATATGTATAGATCAACTGGTAGGGAATTAAAGCAAATAAATATGCGTTTGGGTAAAATCTGGCCATCAAAATGGATAACAACAGATTGGGTAGGTTTCCATACGGGTACTCCTTCAACCATGACTTTGTAATTTATACGTCTAACTTTTATTATATTGCCACATCCAATTGGTGTAGAAATATTTTCCATAATTTCTTCCGGAGTCCACTCTGGTGGTATACCTCTCACTATACCAACTCGAGTAATAGTGAAAGAAGGTATGAAAGCTTTTAAATTGTAGTCGCTTAATATTTTATTACTCAGAAATTCATTAGCACTTTGATATGAATTAAATGATAATGCAATTCTATTTCTCCCTATTCTCTTTAAGCTACCATTGGTAATATTATTAATTTTATTTTGCTTTAACATCCTGCCAACAGTCATTGGGTGAAGAGTTGTACCATCATTTTGACTTGTTTGTAGCCTTTGTATGTGAATAGTATATGGTGATGCATCTAAATGATTATACATTCTTATTTATTTGATTTTGTTGTGATAAACTGTTAGTTAATGGTATTTCAGTGTGAGGAAGTGAAGGTAATGTAATCTCTGAATCTATAACAGCAATTTCATCCCGACATGAACAGCCAATATCTTGTTGGTTGCCAATGTGTTTTCTCTTCTTTTTATTACAGTGTTTGCAAATTTTGTGGGAATGGTTGCGTTTTCTAGATTTATTTATAGAATTCACGGATTGGTCTGTATCCATACCTGACTCGTCGCATTCTATTGTTATAAAATTAGTAGGAATAGGGGCTGTGCCCCCTGGATCAGGGGGTTCATTCATACTTAAGTCTAATAAAAAAGATAAGAGCCTACCCTATAATATATATATATATATATATATATATATATATATATATATATATATATATATATATATATATATATATATATATATACAGCTAGAAATAATAATTTATATTACAAAGATAAATTAAAAATACTATATTTACGGAAAAAAACAAACTACACTGAATAAATAACAATAAAATTAAATTTTCGCCAGGAGAATAAAACCGCGCTTTTCGAAGTTTCCCGCCGTTTTTCCGCTATAACGCTATAAACTATGTTATAACGTCTAGCGTCTACGGTCTAGCACGTTACTCGTTAGATCGCGTAGCTCGTAACTTCGTAGGTTGCAATGTTATAACACGGCCTACGCTAGCCGCTAGGTATATAGCGTGGAGTTATGTTATAGCGCCGAATGCGAATCTAAATAACGTACGCTATACGTTGAGTATATATAGCGCGCTATAATTTAACGCTATGCGTTATATTGACCACCATTAATCGGCGACCAATAAATAACGCCCGGTTCTCTTGCGGGGTAGTCAAAGTATACGAAGGTCTATAGTATAAGATCCCTTTATAGAACGACTTTCACTGAGCTGGTTAATAGATGTAAGCATGATGTAAGTATTTTATATCTAATCAAATCTATATTAATACGAGCTGACCCGGCAAACGTTGTTTTGCCTTACATATTAGGAATCCATAGCGGACAAACAACGTGACACCTAATTTATATAAGTCTACGGGATTAAACTTTATATGGTGGTTAAGTATTCTTAAATTTTCTAATTTTCCGCGCAATTTTCTTATTATTTTTTTATAAGAACCTTCTCCTTACAATTACAAACACAACAAAAAAAAATTACCGAAATTGGTCCAGTCATTCAGGCGTGATGTCGTGACTAAGGAAAATAGGGATTGGTTTTATATATATACTAGCGACCTGCCCGCGGTTTCACCCGCGCAGCTTTTGTTCCCGTGGGAATATCGGAACCGCATCAAAATCCGTTTCGTTTCCGTTGCGTAATTTTAAAGATTTAAGCATACATAAGGACATAAGGACATAGGGACAGACAGAGAAAGCGACTTTGTTTTATACTATGTAATGATATGGATTACAAATGCGAAAGTTTGGATACTTTGATGGATGGATGTTTGTTACTTAATTACGCAAAAACTACTCAACAGATTTGAATGAAATTCGGTACACAAGTAGATGATAACCTGGAATAGCACATAGACTACTTTTTATCCCGTAAAAATTAGGCGATCCCGCGGGATTCGCCAAAAACTCTTATAATGCAGCGGTCTATAGGCGGGAGGGTACAAAGCTTTTGCTTTAAATAATATATCGTCACGTCCGTATCCCGAAAGAGGTAGGCAGAGAATCGTACGTGTACAACCAGTGCACGTACGATTAGTTGAAGATACTTACGGCCGGTTTCCGAAACGCAAATTAATTTTAAGGAGCAATTATTCTGTGTTTAACATAATTTTTACAAGCAAATGATCTGTTAAACACAAATTAATTGCTTTTTAAAAGGGCAATGGACCCATCTCTCGTTCCCACCGCTGTAACTTCTGTAAACCAGAAACAACAAATCAAATTAATTGCTTGTTAAATTTATCTTTACGCCCGTATCCCCGACGGGGTGACAGAGGTACAACAAGTGCACCCACAATTAGCCGAAGATACTTGGTCCCACAATGTGACACGTGGCAAAACTATCGCCAACCGGGCACTTTCCAATACCGGGCAACTTTGTATTTATCAGAAAATGGAAAAAACACTTTTTTTATGTGCTCGACCCGGGAATCGAACCCAGGACCTCAGACTTTGTTAAAATTAATTTGCATTTTGTAAACCGGCCGTTAGTCCCACAATGTGATAGGTAGCAAGCGTATCGCCAACCGGGCACTCATTCAATCCCGGGCAACGTAGTTTTATCAGAATACTGAAAAAACACATGTTTTAAATTGCCTGACCCAGGACCTCATGTGTATAACGCCTACATCTGACCACTAGACCACAGAGGCACAGTATACTGGAAACTAATAGTAGTCAACCTACATACATGTGATATTCGAGCAACGCACACATAGACACCTCTGAAGGTCGCGATATCTCGGAATGGTTCGGGACAGTTCGTTCCGCACCAGTACGAGATATCGCGTCCGTGAGAGGTGTCTGTGTGTGCTATGCTCGAATATTACCTGTATGTAACATTGACTTCTGTTAGTCTCTAAGTATTCTGTAACAGAGGCGATATTATATAGGTAGATTATATCTATACAAATAAACTAAACTGGAGTGTCTGTTTGTAATATTAAAATAACCGCTTTTTACTAAATGCATATGGATGTATACAGGATATCTATACCAAAACAGCATTTTCTTTTTACAATTTTTGTCTGTCTGTCTGTTTGTTATCTTTATCTGTCTGGCTAATCTCTGGAACGGCTGGACCGATTTTGACGGAACTTTCACTGGCAGATAGATGATGTGTCAGGGAGTAACTTAGGCTACGTTTTTTTCGGAATTTTCCCACGCGGACGAAGTCGCGGGCTTAGCTAGTTGATAAATAAAAAACCTAATAGCGGATTTACATGATTGGCAAGCTACCACACAGTCCGAGCCTTGGCAAGCCTCCACAAACGCTGGGATGCCATTTACACGCTTGTGAGTGCATTAATGTGGTATGGACAAGCAATCACGATGGACGCTATAATTATGTCGCCTAATGCGTTAGTGCGTGCGAAATATAAACAAAAACAAAGGTAACGAAAAAACGAAATAATGGAACCCCACCTCAGAACCATAATATATTATTACCGAAGAATTATTGAGTGCTTTAAAAACCTATGACGGAAAAAAGTTTTTTTTCCATTTTTTATTTTTATTTTTCAATAATAACATATGCCTCATAAAAAAATCACTCATAAATAGTAGGGATGGGCCGAAATTCATTTTAGATGCATAGTCCCGAACAAAACTGACACTCAAAAGTGTCGCTATTTTCATTTAAGTAGTTATAGACATGGCAAAAACATATGTCTTTGCATATCCAACCTAAAGCGCAAGACTTATAGTTGTTTTTACAAAGCAAAGTAGAAAAAGACAATAAAATTGACTGTGTCGCGACTGACGCGATTCTATTTGAAATGGGCGCACATTTTAAAATCGTGCGCTAATTCTTCGAGAACGTTTTTAAGACACTGATTGTGTATCTTGTGCTTTGTATATCAATGGTTAATGGTTAAAAATATGAAACTGGTTTCCCGAGATACAGGCCTAGCTTAGATCAGGAACCTCTGGTAATTCTCATAAATAAGCACGATTTGTAAATGTAGCTATTAAGCATCGACGCGTCCCAAGAACAAAATCGTATCTACAAAACCACCAAATTACAATATGTTTGTTTGTGGGAGTACATTGTAGATAAGATGATGTTCACTTGAGTATTTCCGAAAACAAAAGACCAATAAATATAAAAAATATGTCTTGTAGCTTTATGCGTGTTTAATGCAAATTTTATTATAAAACCAATTTCGTCTGATCCCCCCATACGATTTTGTTCTTGGGACGTGTCTGTGTGTGATTTATAAACTGTTGTATAAGCTATTGTATAAAATAAATATTTTTTGTTTTTTTTTTTTTAAAAAAGAAAAATGGTAGATTATTATAGTTAAATATTTAATAAACCACTGTTGGTGAGATAATATTTTAAATATAAGTAAAATAAGTCATTAACGAACCCATTTATCTTGACATATCCGAAAAGATAAAATCCCAAATGAAAGATTAAAAAAAAAAACATTTATCTGCAGGGTCAAAGTATTATTACGAGATAACATTTTTTTATTATGACTGACCTGTGATTAAATTTCATCAAGATAGTAATCTGTATGTTTGTTATTTCATGATATAAAAAAAACCGTTCAACTGCGAGTCGGGCTAGTACACGCAGGGTTCTGTACCATCTTTAGTATATAACGTGTCATAGAAACAGCGCACTATGAAACACGTCAATTAGTATTTTTTTAATTTTTTATATCATAAGATAGCAAACAAGCAGATGGGTCTCCTGATGGAAAGAGTCAACCATCGCCTATATACACCAGAGATGTTAATGGTGCATCGCTATCTTGTGGCGAGGTCTAATGCCACACGCATAAGTTTACCGACTACCTCCAAACCAGAACACGACAGTGACGAGCACTGACGCTATTGCGACAGAAATAGGTAAGGCGGTGGTACCCAGACCCGGGCGAGACTATGCTTGAACTCTACCAACTAGTATTTTTAAATAAAACCATTAATTCGGCACTGAAAATCTTTTTTCATGATTTCAAACATTGGTTTTTTATGAATTGATTTATCCTATTTACGGGCGAAAGTATGTTTTTCTTAGATATATTTTTGATTAAATATTTGTGAAAAAGATTTAACCATTTTGGGTTATTACAAAGGCTACAGTTTATTTGTTTTTAAATTCCTATTTTTCAATAAAGATATAAATATGAAGGTATGTAAATATGACTTTCACTCGCCCGTGGAATAAATATGTATGGCTATATCAATACAGTTCGGTTATCCGAAAAAAAAAAACGGTTTTACGAACACCCATGTCCCTCAATTAGTTTGGATAATCGAAATATATATATGAACAGCTAGACTGATGTTTTTTACTAATATTTTTTTCATAAAAATAATATTATTAAAACGTTATTTGTTCTTCAATAAATCAGCAATATTTAAAAAAAAAATTTACTGTCATTACTAATTTCACACTTTTGGTATGAAGTGCGATCCTACTTTCAGTTAGAACGCACAGTGCTACTTTTCGCTTTTATATATAATTCTGGGACAGGTCGTATATATGCAAATGAATGTTTGTCTGTGTGTCCTTTATAGAATCGTAAACTATGCATTTCATTATGTGATGATCTTAGCAAAGTTGTGCATGAGCCGGCGGAGGTTTCTGAGTTGGTACGACCAATTTTCGACAGGAGTTAGAAACGCGCGCAGGGTACAGTTAGTCCTCTATAAAAAAGGCAAAAAATCACATTTCTTGTATGGGATCCTCTTTAAATATTTATTTTATTTTTTTAATTATAAATTTTTAAAGTGAATATATAATTAAACTAGCTGACCGCCAAACGTTGTTCTGCCTTTTTAACTACTCTTATTTTTTTTCTATATTTTCTCACCTTTTAAACCTTCCCTGCAGGCTTAGGATAAACACCACGAGATACATCTCGATCGAGAAAGTGACGTTTGCTTGACATTTACTTATATCTCGATGGACGTTAATATGCATGCCACGATAAACATTTAAAACGTCAGAGATAAATTAAACAAAAAATTTACTCGAATAGAGAAATTAATGTTGCCACTAGAAAACATCGACATTATACTAATTCTGATTTTAAGGTACAGCTTTGGTGCATTTAACTTGTGTTAATCATTATGAGCTGTTGTTTACATTTATAACTTTCTGTCATCATCTCTCATTTTTGTCAGTGTCGAAGGAAATATGACCAAAGTCTAGTGAAGCTATACCTATTTACAGTTGTAATTAAAGATATTTTACAGGTTTTTGAATTATACTCTCTTTTTAGTTTTGACCTTCAAACTACAGTTTTGTACTCTCTAAGACTGAAACAATGAATTATGATTCATAAGAGGTTTTAATGTAAAGAGTAATTATGATGCCAGTGTGTATTTATTCTGGGTGTATAAGTGCGTAACTAATAATGCGTAAAAGTGCGTAACAATTATTATTAACAAGCTATTATTTTTATACTATAATATTCCTTTAAATTATAATTCTAATATTATTGAGTGAATTATCATCATTTTAGAGGAAACAATCAACATTTTTGATTTTTTTTGATGGGAAACTTCCATAGAATTGTGATTTGACTCGATTTGACAATGGCACGAAAATGCATCACGATAAACAAACATAAATGTATAGCATTATGCCAACTAGAAAATAAGATAGAATAGAATACGTTACACAGTATTTTATATTACAAATAATGTTATCTATTAATAGTTCCAAAAATCAGCCAGATGCAAGCAGTCCAACCCAAAACTTACTGTTAGACCGTGGTCCCAAGAACAAACTTTTTTTGATTAATAACAAGCTGATTTTTTGTGAACAGCTTCGTTTTGATAAGACAACCATCTTTGAAAAATTGCAAATCGGGTAACCAATAAAGATAGATAAAATATGGAAAGTTTAGAATGTCGGACTAACAAAAGTTTCCACTGTACGTGTATGACAAAGTTACCCTTGAATCACAATAATAATTACCATTACGGTTTATGATTTACATCTCCAAAACGAAAAAAGAATTTTTTCGACTTTTCAGTTTATCTCTCTTTAATCCAGTCTTACTCAAAGAGTATATAAATTTTATTTTATTTAGTCTTCTTACTTCTACTTCTAACAAAAAAACGAGTTTGAGCTACACTCGATTTTCTTTTTGTTATTTTAGATTGATTAATATTTTGATTATTATTTTATGTTTTATGTATTATTTTTCCTGAGTGTATATTATTAATAGTAACATTAAATAACACAAAATAAGCACCAGCTTTAAATTAACCTTTTACATTTACCTATAGTTTTCTACTGAATTTTGTAGAAAACCTTGTATGTAGTTTTATTTTTGAATAGAGTTGGTAACACTGAGTACCTCGAGAATTCATTGTATTATTTTTTCTATACGAAAAATTCAAAGTTTATTTACATTACGTCAAAAATTATTGTACCTAATTTGTATTTTGTAATTAATTATCTAACCATTACGTACACGGAATTTATATTGTTTGGTTCTCACATGTGTAAAATCATCATCATTCTTCATAATTCTAGTGTAATATATAATAGTTTTATATAAAATGGGAACACAAAATAAAACGTAAGTATTTGTTTATACTTATTCTTTATTTTTTAAAACCCTATATAAGTAGGTAACTAAAAATAATGATGCCTTTCCTTTCAGGATAAAAAGTATGTCACAAATTAACTATGTCTCCATGCTACCTATATATGTATATGGCTAATCTTCCACATTAACTTAATGGATTCATGGACTAGACTTGTAGCACCAAAGATTAAAGTCTTTAATATTGGGAAAGCATAATATAACACCATATATTCTACACATACTCCATACATTATAGTTTCTAGAGGAAGGAAGGAAAACAATGGAATACTTTGTGTAAGTATTTATTTACATACATATCTCCATGACAAATCATCTAACAAGGTAGACTGAAAAAATCAAATTTCAAACATATTTTAATATTTTTTTTTTCATTGTAAAGGGTGTGGTTTTTACAAAATTAATATCATAAATTCAAGATTATTTCAAAAACTTGATTTTTGTAAAATTTCCCTGAATAATATGAGAAGCTTTCTCTTGAGAACAGTGTAGGCTTCTGTGACTACTTTTGTAAAGGTAACCAATTGTCTTCGACCCCATTATGTACTTTACAATGCAAATCTATATAACACTACACAAAATGCAACGTGCAAGACTGGAGTCATAAGGCCTGAGTTAACTGACAATTAAAAAAAATATATTATGTAAATGTATATAACATTTTGATAAGATATATTTGTTTACAGGTTGACTAAACAGTGTGTAATGAAAATAGTAAAAAAGATGCCTTTCTATTTATTACATTTTTTGAAATTGTTGATTAAGATTTGTAAGTTATGTTGAATATTATATTTTTCTTGTCATTTTAAATGGTTATGCAAGATTGAAAAATAAATTTAAATTTGTAGAAAGCAATTAAGTTTATAACATGGTAGGCTTAATGTACCTAACATGTGTAATTTTTAAAATCTAAATTAAAAGAAAGTTAATGTTAAATTAGGAAAAATTATAATAAAAATTGTTATTTTATTTGTTGAATTTTATTTATTCAAGTGAAATTCCATACTACTTGTACCATATAGTAAATTAATTTTTGGTACCTATTGAATTTTCATTACTGATTATGCAACTTCACAAGAGATATTTAAATTTTAGAAAACAATTAAATTTAAAATATTATAGCTTTAATATAGTATGTGTAATCTTCTATAAGTTTGTTACATTAGTGAAAATTCAAAGATACACATTAATAAATTTCATAAGGTGATATATAGTAAAAATTATTTATCTAGTCTGAGAAGTACAAACATTAATAATAATTGTTAGTTTAGTAAAGTAGATGTGTTTGTATATTTTTTAAAATTCAAATTTAATTTTCTTTACAAGACTGCTTCATATTTTATTTCTTAAGTACACACTTTTTATACTTTTATATGTGATTTATTCATTTCGTAACTTTATTAAAGAAAATAAAAATTATTTCTCAAGACTGTTTCATTTAGTAAAATCTATGTTTGGCATTAAAAAATTAAATAATATGAATAATGTGTCATTAAACTTATGCTTAAAATTAGCCACTGATGACTATAAGTTTAATTTTTTTTTTCCATAAAATTGTTTAATACTTAGATAGAAGGTTTGCCTAGAGTAAGTATTTTTTAAATAAATGTTATACAACACTAAAGTATTTTATTATACCAATAATCCACTAAGCTTAATAATAAAAATTATTGTTATTACCAAAATCACTTTGATTAAAAAACAACAACAAAAGCAACAAAGTTAACACTTCTAAAAGAAAATACTTGTAATTATCAGATAGACGGTCCTACATACACCAGTGCAAGTGCAATGACACAACTTTACTGGAGACCGGATTAAATGTTCTGTAACTTGCAATTTTGACATAAATCAATAAAAGTATTTGAATATTTGTACTTTTGTACAAATTTTCAAATACTTTACTACATTATGACAAATATAAGGTAATTTTAAGACTTTTGATGCAAGAAAATGGTTTCTGTTATTTTGCGAGTTGCACCAGTATATGTAGGACCCATCTATATCTTCTTTTATGTAGTCTTCGCATTTCATCCATTTCAATCATTCTATATGAGGGCATCATTTGTTCTTCTAGGATATTTGTTGGTAATATTAAGAATTCTGCAGTTAGAGTCTTCTCTGCAAATAATAATTATATTTTTTATTGACATATTATATTATTGTAATAAAAATAAACAATAATAACAAGAACTGACTGCTTTCCTGTATGGTATATTATCTTTAAATGTAGACAAATATAAAATAATAATGTTTACACATGAAGGTACCTTATTGAGAACTTCATGTTTCATATGAGATTGATTTATGTTAAGAATATTACAAAAAATAATACATACTAGTTGTATGTTAATCATACATGGAACTTGGTCTGAAAACTACTGATTAAAACAAATACTTTTTTTAACTAAATATTACTTAAATGGGTATAAGAAACTCCTTAATTATATAAGCAATGTAAGTCTTAGAGAAATAACACATTTGAATATATACAGAATAATAATGTATTCTATGATGTAAGCATTGTTGTTTATCGGTACGTGGCTGTAAGTATTGTCACCACCAAGAAAAGGTTTATTACTTTGTATCCAGCTGAAATTTAACATACACTTGACGTGTATATGTAGCATATTAGCTGTTTAAAAAAGAATTTCGAAAAACTACAGATAACTTTTGAAAAAATAACTTTATTGAGTTCACATAAGTCAAATTAGTTTGTACTACAAAGATATTCTATTATAACAGTTATTGAGTTGGATGGCTGTCATATCTACTACAAACTGAATTACAAGTCTCTTATGTTCACTTACCTTTAATTGAAAAGGCATGCTTGATCCGTGTGTGGCTCTACACCTCAAATTTCACAAGGGTCTATATTATTTAGAGAGCCATGGATATTGGGTTTATTGAAGCGCCATAGATTGGAACGCTCCGTCCATCGTGTAAAAAGATCACACAATTTTTTTCTCCGTAGATATTTAGCACATATTAGGTATAATATGGAACTGCCATCATTATTAAATATATACACTGGACCGAAATCTATATATTTACTATTTTCTTAGGTAACAAATAAAATGAGTGAATTTAATAAAATGAATAGAAATCAAAAAGTATTGTTATTGTAATTATTGTATAGTTAAAGTATAATACTATGAAATAGTAAGGTTATCACATCTTAACGAAGTGTCAAATGACAAATATGAAATCGATAAAATGACAGCAAGACGTTTCGATCGGTAGAGAAAATAACTACCGTCGAGTAAAATTGATCATTTTCTCTTCCTTTGAAGTATCATGTCGAATCAAGTGTCAAATGCGTTAGCGAATCGAGAAAGTGACGCAAATGTCGAGAAAACGGGTCGATAAAATTTTTATCGTGTTGCTTATCCTAAGCCTGCTGCAGGCTTAGGATAAGCACCACGAGATATATATCGATCGAGAAAGTGACGTTTGCTTGACATTTATTAATATCTCGATGGACGTTATTAAGCATGCCACGATAAACATTTAAAACGTCAGAGATAAATTAAACAAAAAGTTTACTCGAATAGAGAAATAAATGTTGTCACTAGAAGACATAGATATTATACTAATTCTGATTTTTAAGATACACCTTTGGTGCATTTAACTTGTGTTAATCATTATGAGCTTTTATTTACATTTATAACTTCCTGTCATCATTTCTCTTCTTTGTCAGAGTCGAAGGAAATATAACCAAAGCCTAGTGTAGCCGTACCTATTTACAATTGTAATTAAAGATATTTTACAGGTTTTTGAATTATTCTCTCTTTTTAGTTTTGACCATCAAAACTAGTTTTTTATTCTATAAAACTGAAACAATGAATTATGATTCATAAGATGTTTTAATGTAAAGGGCAATTAAGATGCCAGCGTGTATTTATTTCTGGGTGTATAACTGCGTAACTAATTATGCGTAAAAGTGCGTAACCATTATTATTAACAAGCTATTTTTTTCCACTATAATTATTCCTTTCAATTATAATTCTAACATTATTGAGTAAATTAACATCTTCTTTTAGACTAATCAATCAACATTTTTGATTAATTTTTTTGATGAGAAACTTCCATAGAATTGTTGTGATTTGACAATGACACGAAAATGCATTACGATAAACAAACATAAATGTATAGTATTATGCCAACTAGAAAATAAGATAGAACAGAATACAATTCACAGTATTTTATGTTACAAATAATGTTATCTATTAATAGCTCCAAAAATCAGCCAGATGCAAGCAATCCAACCTAAGTCTTACTGTTAGACCGTGGTCTCCAAGAACAAACTGAATTTTTGTGAACAGCTTCGTTTTGACGAGACAACCATATTTTCTAACTTTGAAAATATCGAATCGGGTAACTAATAAAGATTGATAAAATAGGGAAACTTTAAAGTGTCAGACTAAGAAAAGTTTCCACTTTACGTGTATGACAAAGTTACCGTTGAATTACAATAATAATTAACAAGCTATTGTGAGAAAATTAGGTTATTTTTAAATTGATTAATATCAATTTAAAAATCTCATAAGTGGGATTGTCAGAAAAATCATCAAATATGTAGGACAAAAGTTTCATCGTAGTTTTCATAATATAATCAAGCGATTAAAGTCGAAAAATAATTATTGTTATTAATAAATATTTATTATTTACCGAACCCAATATCTTCGCAGCATTAACTTCATTTTTTACCCGATTCGAGATTTTTCGAAAATAGAAAAGACGGTTGTCTCGTCAAAATGAAGCTTTTCACAAATATTCAGCTTGTTGTTAATCAAAAAAAAGTTAGTTTGTGGGTCCACGGTCTGTGATTTACATCTCAAGAACGAAAAACCTTTTTCTTCGACTTTTCAGTTTATCTCTCTTTGATTCAAAGACTTACTCAAAGAGTATACAAATTTTATTTTATTTTGTCTTCTTACATTTACTTCTAACGAAAAAACGAGTGTGAGCTACACTCGATTTTTTTGTTATTTTTGATTGATTAATTAATATTTTGATTATTATAATATGTTTTTATGTATTATTTTTCCTGAGTATATGTTATTAATAGTAACATTAAATAATACAAAATAAGCACCAGCTTTAAATTAACCTTTTATTTTACATTTAGTTTTCTACTGAATTTTGTAAAAAACCTTGTAAGTAGTTGTAATTTTGAATAGAGTTGGTAACACTGAGTAGCACGAGAATTCGTAGAATTATTTTCTCTATACGAAAAATTAAGTTTATTTACATTACGTTAAAAAGTATTGTACTTTAACTAATTTGTATTTTGTAATTTATTATAAATTAATTAATTATCTAACCATTACGTACAAGGAATTATTGATTTATACTGTTTGGTTCTCACATCTCTAAAATCATCATCATTCTTCCGATTCTAGTACAAAATTAAATTGTGTTAGGTATGTGAAATGGGAACACAAAATAAAACGTAAGTAGTGTTCTTCTTTATACTTATATTTTTTAAAAGCCTATATAGGTTATTAAAAATAATTATGATTTTCTTTTCAGGATAAGAAGTAATAAGCATAAATTAACTTTGCCACCATGGTGGATTCATGGACTAGACTTGTAGCACCAAAGATTAAAGTCTTTAATATTGGGAAAGCATAATATAACACCATATATTCTACAAATACTTCATACATTATAATTTCTAGAGGAAGAAAGGAAAACAATGAAACACTGTGTAAGTATTTATTTACATACATATCTCCATGACAAATCATCTAACAAGGTAGACTGAAAGAATCAAATTTTAAACATATTTAATATATTTCTTTCATTGTAAAAGTTGTGGTTTTTCACAAAATTAATATCATAAATTCAAGATTATATCAAAAACTTGATTCTTGTAAAAAATCCTGAATAATATGAGAAGCTTTCTCTGGAAAATAGTGTAGGCTTCTTTCACTCCCTTTTTTTTATTATTATTTATATTTAATTTACAATGTAAATCTATATAACACTACACAAAATGCAACATGCAAGACTGGAGTCATAAGTCCTGAGTTAACTGACAAAAAAATATATTAAGTAAACATATATAACAACATTTTGATAAGATATATTTGTTTACAGGTTGACTAAACAGCAAGTAATGGAAATAGAATAAAGAAGCCTTTCTATTTATTACATTTTTTGAAATTGTTGATTAAGAAGATTTATAAGTTAATGCTGAATATTATATTTTTCTTGCTGTTTTTAATGGTTGTGCAAGATTGAAAAATAAATTTTAATTTGTAGAAAACAATTAAGTTTATAACATGATAGTCTTAATGTACCTAATATGTGTAATTTTTAAAATTTAAATTAATAGAAAGTTAATGTTACCTTAGGAAAAAATATTTTACTTGTTGATTTTTTATTTTCAAGTGAAATTCCATACTACTCATACTATATAGTAAACTAATTTTTGATATTGAATTTTCATTACTGATTAATTATGCGAGATAACAAGAGATATTTAAATTGTAGAAAACATTTAAATTTAAAATATAATAGCTTTAATATAGTGCGTGTAATCTTCTATAAGTTTGTTACATTAGTGAAAATTCAAAGATACATGTTAATAAATTTAAGTTATAAGGTGATAAATTGTGAAAATTATTTATCTATTCTGAGAAATACAAACATTAATAATAATTGTTAGTTTAGTAAAGTAGATGTGTTTGTATATTTTTTAAAACTCAAATTTAATTTTATTTACAAGACTGCTTCATATTACACACTTTTTATAATTATTCATTTTGTATTTTGTGTGATTTATTCATTTTGTAACTTTATTAAAGAAAATAAAAAATATTTCTCAAGACTTTTCCATATAGTAAAATCTATGTTTGGCATTAAAACATTAAATACTATGAATAGTGTGTCATTAAACTTATACTTAAAATTAGCCATTGATGACTATAAGTTTCATTTTTATTATATAAAATTATTTAATACTTAGATAGAAGGTTTGCCTAGAGTATATATTTTTTTAAATAAATCTTATACAACACTAAAGTATTTTATTATACCAATAATCCACTAAGTATTGTTACTACCAAAATCACTTCGATTAAAAAACAACAACAAAAGTAACAAAGTTAACACTTCTAAAAGACAATACTTGTAATTATCATATCGAAGGGTCCTACGTATACTTGTGCAAGTGCAATGACACAACTTTATTGGAGGCCGGATTAAATGTTCTGAAGCTTGTAATCTATACCTTCATATAATAAAATCGTAGGAAAGTCAATGTATGTCCGGGGTAAACTCAAAAAGTACTGCATGGATTTACTTCAAATTTTGCATGAATATTACTAACAGGTCGGGTCAACATATAGGCTACATATTATCACGCTATCACCTACGGGGGAGGAGCTGTGCGGAGTAAACAAAGTCTGCGCGAACAAAGTCACGGGCAACAGCTAGTTTTGACACAAATCAATAGAAGTATTTGAAAATTTGTACAAATTTTCAAATACTTTATTACATTAGGACAAATATAAGGTAATTTTAAGGCTTTTGAGGCAAGAAAATGGTTTCTGTTGTTTTGCAAGTTGCATCAGTATACATAGGATCCGTCAATATCTTCTATTATGTAGTCTTCGCATTTCATCCATTTCAATTATGCCATATCAGGGCATCATTTGTTCTTCTAGGATATTTGTCAGTAATATTAAAAATTCTGCAGTTGAAGTCTTATCTGCAAATAATAATTATATTTTTTATTGACATATATTATTGTAATAAACAATAATAACAAGAACTGACTGCCTTTCTGTATGGTAAATTATCTTTAAATGTAGACAAATATAAAATAATAATGTTTACACATGTAGGTACCTAGGTAATTGAGAACTCCATGTGTCATATTGGATATTTTAAGTTATGAATATTACAGAAAATAATACATCATAGTAGTATGTTAATCATACATGGAACTTGGTCTGAAAACAACTGATTAAAACAAATACTTTTTTTGACTAAATATAACTTGAATGGGTAGTAAAAACTCCTTAAATACATAATCAATGCAAGCCTTAGAGGAATAACACATTTGCATCATTATTCTATGATGTAAGCATTGTTGTTGTTTGTTGTGGCTGTAAGTATTGTGAAAAGTTGACCACCAAGAAAAGGATTATTACTTGTATCCAGCTGAAATTTAACATACACTTGACATGTATATGTAACATATTAACTGTTTAAAAAAGAAACTCGAAAAACTACAGATAACTTTTGAAAAAATATAACTTTATTGAGTTCACCTAAGTCAAATTAGTATTTACTACAAAGATATTCTGTTATTACAGTTAATAAAGTTAGATGGCTGTCATATCTACTAGAAACTGAATTACAAGTCTCTTATGTTCACTTACCTTTAACTAAAGAGGCATGCCTTGATCGGTGTGTGGCTCTAAACCTCAAAATTCACAAGGGTCTATATTATTTAGAGAGCCATGGTTATTGGGTTTATTGAAGCGCTATAGTGATTGGAATGCTTCGTCCGTTGTGTAAAAAGATCACACAAATTTCCTATGTGCCTTCTTTGTATTTTGCAGGTTTGCCGTTAACCGCAGATATTTAGCACATAATAGGTATAATATGGAACTGCCACCACTATTAAATACATATATGCCATACTGCCTGCCTGCCTGCCTGCCTGCCATACATACTACTGCCAACACTGGACCGAAATCTATATTTAATAAAATGAATAGAAATCAAAAAGTTTTGTAATTATTGTATAATTAAAGTATAATAATATGAAATAGCGGATAAGGTTATCAACATTTTAACCAAATTTTAACGAAGTGTCAAATGACAAATCGATAAAATGACAGCAAGACGTTTCGATCGATAGAGAAAATAACTACCGTCGAGTAAAATTGATCATTTTCTCTTCCTTTGAAGTATCATGTCGAATCAAGTGTCAAATGCGTTAGCGAATCGAGAAAGTGACATAAAAGTCGAGAAAACGAGGTCGATAAAATTTTATCGTGTTGCTTATCCTAAGCCTGGACTTCAACAATTAATTCAAAACCAAAATTATCCATATCGGTTCAGCCGTTCTCGAGTTTCAGCGAGATTAACGAACAGAAATTGATTTTTATATATATAGATAGATATTACGTGAATATTTCAAGCGTGTACCAGTTGCCGTTGTTAAGACGGAGAAAAGAATTGTAAAAAAATCACGATTGTTGTATGAGAGCCCCCTTTAAATATTTATTTTATTCTATTTTTAGTATTTGTGGTTATAGCGGCGACAGAAATACATAATTTGTGAAAATTTCAACTGTCTAACTTAGTTTATGAGATACAGTCTGGTGACAGACAGACAGACGGACGGATGGACAGCGGAGTCTTAGTAATAGGTTCCGTTTTGCCTTTTGGGAACTTTAAAAATAGTAGTAACTCGATCGCATTGGACTCAAACCTGCCCAAGCGTAGAAATTCGGAGGTAACATTACCATTAAGTTGTCATTAAACGATGCGATGTTTTGAACGATCGGGGTCGGGGTTTTCCCAAACGACAACAAATAGTTTAGATCCCAATATTTATTAGGGCGAGCGAAGCGAGCCCTACACTAGGCCACTTTCTATGCACTTTTGTGGTACATTTTACTCAAAAATTATCGGACTTTTAGGTTTGTGCTTCGACGTAGTAGTTTAAATTCATGTCTAGATATGTTATCTACCATAAAAATAGAGAGAGAGAGGGCGAGGGAGGGGGAGGGGGAGGGAGGGGAGGGAAGAGGGAGAGAAGGAGGGGAGGGGGAGTGGGAGGGGGAGGGAGGGGGAGGGAGAGGGAGAGAAGGAGGGGAGGGGGAGGGGGGGATGGGAGGGGAAGTGGGAGAGGGAGGTGGAGAGGGAGAGGGGAAGTGAGAGGGGGAGGGGAGGGAGGGGGAGGGGAGTGGGAGGGGGAGAGAGAGGGAGGGGTAGTGGGAGGGGGAGGGGAGAGGGGGGAGATGCAGGTGGAGGGGAGAGAGAGGGGGAGGAGAGAGAGGGGGAGGAGAGAGAGGGGGAGGGGAGGGAGGGAGGAAGGGAGGGAGGGAGAGGGAGAGGGAGAGAGAGGGGGGGGAGAGAGAGAGAGGGAGGGGGGAGAGTGGGGGAGTGGGAGAGGGGGGGGAGAGAGAGGGGGTGGAGAGAGGGGGAGAGAGGGGGGAGAGAGGGGGAGAGAGGGGGAGAGAGGGGGAGAGAGGGGGAGAGGGGGGGAGAGGGGTGGACACGCGGACCGGGCTCGTAATGTTGAAGTGAGAGAGAAGTTATGCTTGAAAGAAAGTGTTGGTGTAAAGATGAGAAAGGGCATGCTCCGTTGGTTCGGACATGTAGAAAGAATGGTAGGTGAAAGATTAACAAAACAGATATACAATGCGAGAGATGAAATACTTTATTATTTATACTACACCTATTCGGAAAGCACATTAGTTCTTACTTGAAAAACGCGAAGAAAGTACCTAATTCCAAGCGAACCAATATGCGGGCGGCAAAAATGTATGGGATTTCTCCCCTCCTTAACCTTTTTTAACACTCAAAACACATCAAAATGTTACTGGCCACTAGCATTTACTAAGGAAACTTGGCAGTATGTGCTTTATTTCATTTGCCTCCTCAATATTAAAAAAAAACGATTTTACGCGCGAATTTTCTTTTTTATTGTATCTTCTTCTTACATTCTGTTCTGATGTCTATGTCTAGTAGCGAGAATGAAGATTTATTTACGCCGCCTGAATTAAAAGAAGCTGCTCAAACAGTCATTTTAAACCTTTTGCCAGAAAAGTCCAAGCATAAGTACAACAAAACATATGAAGAATTTATGGAGTTTCAATAATTGCGCTTCGGGCCTCAAACTACACTCTCGTAAGGTATCGGTCATTTTCTCGCCTTGGTGAACAAACTACTATTATTTTTCTATACATTAAAAGACTTATAGACTTGATTATTATAAATAAAGTCTATACATTAAAAGATGTAATTCTCATAAAAATACTTTTCTAACAATATTACTAGATAGTATAACTTTGCGAGCCCCTACAAAGCTCTGCTTTTTGCTAGTTTATTTTAAAACCAACCGGTTTCGTATCATTAGGGCTTTTATTAGAGAGACTCTTCATTACATAGTATATAACAAAGTCGCTTTCTCTGTCTGTCCCTATGTCCTTATGTCCCTATGTATGCTTAAATCTTTAAAACTGCGCAACGGATTTTGATGCGGTTTTTTTTGATAGATAGATTGATTCTTGGGGAAGGTTTTGGTATATAAACCTTTCCGATACGCTCACGGGAACAAAAGCTACGCGGGTGAAACCGCGGGCAGGTCGCTAGTATTATTATAAATCGGAAAGTTTGGATGTTTGTTACTTAATCACGCAAAAACTACTAAACGGATTTAAATGAAATTTGGCATACGGGTAGATAATGACCTGGAATAGCACATAGCTACTTTTTATCCCGGAAAAAATAGGTGATCCCGCGGGATTCGTCAAAAACTGTTATAATGCAGCGGGCTGCATGCTGCAGTTAGTATTATTATAAATCGGAAAGTTTGGATGTTTGGATGGATGTTTGTTACTGAATCACGCAAAAACTAAAACACGAATTTGATTGAAATTTTTCACATAGGTAGATGATAATCTGGAATAGTATATAGGCTACTTTTTATCCCAGAAAAATCTAGGTGATCCCGCGAGATTTGACAAAAGCTTTTATAATGTAGCAAGCTGTACGCTTTAGCTAGTACAGTCCGCGCGCGAGGAATTTTGCGGAATGTTAACGTGCAGTGAATTAGATGATATTACACAGAGCACCCCTGACCTACCTCAGTCCCCGATTCCTCGGAGCAGGTTGAAGCGTGCAGCCCGCTGCATAATAAAAGTTTTTGTTGAATCCCGCGGGAATGTCTTATTTTTACGAGATAAAAAGTAACCAATATGCTAGTCCTGGTTAATCTCTCTGTGTGCCAAATTTCATCTAAATCTGTTCAATAGTTTTGATGTGATTGAGTAACAAACATCCGTCCATTTAAACATCCGAACTTTCGCATTTACATTATACTTGCTGCAATGAGCAGCCCACTGCATTGTAAAGTTTTTGGCGAATCCCGCGGGATCACCTAATTTTTCCGGGATAAAAAGTAGCTATGTGCTATTCCAGACCATCGTCTACCTGTGAGCCAAATTTTATCCAAATACATTCAGTAGTTTTGATGTGATTGAGTAACAACATCCATCCATTCAAACATTCAAACTTTCGCACTTATAATTTAATATAGATAATATAATATTTATATAGATTTAAAGTTTTAAACTATATTAAATACCTATTGTCTTAAATACATAGTATTTAGTTATTGTCTTTGCGTGTGTACAGTAATGTTTAAATTTATATTAATATTATAACTGCGAAAATTTGGATTGTTGGATAGATGGATGTTACTAAATCGCGCAAAAACTAATGAACGGATTTAAAAGAAATTTGTAATACAGGTAGATGATAACCTGGAATAGCACATAGCTACTTTTTATCCCGGAAAAAATAGGTGATCCCGCGGGATTCGTCAAAAACTGTTATAATGCAGCGGGCTGCATGCTGCAGTTAGTATTATTATAAATCGGAAAGTTTGGATGTTTGGATGGATGTTTGTTACTGAATCACGCAAAAACTAAAACACGAATTTGATTGAAATTTTTCACATAGGTAGATGATAATCTGGAATAGTACATAGGCTACTTTTTATCCCAGAAAAATCTAGGTGATCCCGCGGGATTTGACAAAAGCTTTTATAATGTAGCAAGCTGTACGCTTTAGCTAGTACAGTCCGCGCGCGAGGAATTTTGCGGAATGTTAACGTGCAGTGAATTAGATGATATTACACAGAGCACCCCTGACCTACCTCAGTCCCCGATTCCTCGGAGCAGGTTGAAGCGTGCAGCCCGCTGCATAATAAAAGTTTTTGTTGAATCCCGCGGGAATGTCTTATTTTTACGAGATAAAAAGTAACCAATATGCTAGTCCTGGTTAATCTCTCTGTGTGCCAAATTTCATCTAAATCTGTTCAATAGTTTTGATGTGATTGAGTAACAAACATCCGTCCATTTAAACATCCGAACTTTCGCATTTACATTATACTTGCTGCAATGAGCAGCCCACTGCATTGTAAAGTTTTTGGCGAATCCCGCGGGATCACCTAATTTTTCCGGGATAAAAAGTAGCTATGTGCTATTCCAGACCATCGTCTACCTGTGAGCCAAATTTTATCCAAATACATTCAGTAGTTTTGATGTGATTGAGTAACAACATCCATCCATTCAAACATTCAAACTTTCGCACTTATAATTTAATATAGATAATATAATATTTATATAGATTTAAAGTTTTAAACTATATTAAATACCTATTGTCTTAAATACATAGTATTTAGTTATTGTCTTTGCGTGTGTACAGTAATGTTTAAATTTATATTAATATTATAACTGCGAAAATTTGGATTGTTGGATAGATGGATGTTACTAAATCGCGCAAAAACTAATGAACGGATTTAAAAGAAATTTGTAATACAGGTAGATGATAACCTGGAATAGCACATACACTACTTTTTATCCCGGAAAAATGAAGTGATCCCGCGGGATTCGTAAAAGCAGCGGGCTGCACGCTACAGCTAGTAATATATATACTAAAAGCCCTGGTGATGCTATAATAGGTGAAGCCGGTTGTTAAGGCGAGGCATTGGGACAAACGGGAAAAAACCGGTTTACTGAATCCCATTTTTTTTGTATTGATTGTTACATATCAGTTTTACAAAAATTACACGATATACCTGACGATATTATCTAAGGAATGTGCTAACTTATTACATGATAGAATGTACTTTACTCGATCATATAAATTCCGAAAACAGGCTAAAAATATCTCTAAAACAAGTAATTTGTTAATAATATTTCTAATCTTCCACATGATTTTTGTATGGTGATATTTAATTTTAAATCCAAAAAAGAATGTACTTAATTTTGGTTTTCAGTTGAAGTTCTATATTTATTTATCCGAAAATTAACACGTTTACGCGGTTTCAGAACATACCGCGCCGCCCATTTTCTATAGAATTGACGCGTGTTAAAATACCTCGCCTTAAAATAAATAAATATTAGTTGTAAAACAGTACAACAAAATAAATTATATCCCAATTTTAACATTATAAATAGGAGTTTGCCCAAGAATTTTCTCTCGGTGATCCGGGCCGATTTTGGAAGAATAGATCATCTGCCTTACTCCTAGGCATCTCGTAAAATAAGAGAGAAGATTATACGTGTCATTTACATCATGACTACTACTAAAATGGAGAGTTCTGCAACATTTCGCTCGAGTTTAATCACACCGCCTTAGGGGCATCAATAAAATACGTGAGGCAATTAGGTCGTTATTTACCCCCTTCCTCTTGATGAGATATCGTGAGATTTTCATTATCCCCTCCCCCTTGATGAGATGTCGTGAGATTTTCATTATTCCTTCCCCCCTCTAATCTCACGTGGGATTTTCATTATCACTTCGCCCCTCTAATCTCACGTGAGATTTTGATTATCCCTTCCCTCCTCTAATTTCACATGAGATTTTCACTATCCCTTCCACCCTCTAATCACAGGTGACATTTTGATTATGCCTTCTCCCCTCTAATTTCACATGAGATTTTCACTATCCCTTCCCCCTCTAATCTCACGTGAGATTTTTCAAAATGCGTATCTTTAGTGTTTGAAAAAAGTAATTATTTGCTTGCAAAATTTTACGTTCTTAAAACCAATTGAGATAAGTATTAGTATTGTAGGGAAAGAATCGAACACTTATGTAAATACGTCAAAAGGAACTATGAAAATTCCGGGTAAAATACGATATGACGATAAAAAAAATACATGAAGTCAATCCTTCTTCGTGAGATTTGGTGAGATTATGCCCCTTCCTTAAATCACTCACGTAATTTATGGACGCACTCTTACCGATTCCTGCCGTAAAGCATCAGTGCTTATTACTGTTGTGTTTCGGTTTAAGGATAAGGTAAACTCATGCATCTTTTGTTAAAATGTTTCTTAATAAAATATACTTAATTAAATATGCAAATTTATGATTTTTGAGATACCTAAGAAGATATTCATTACGCAGACCGGAAAAATATATATAATTAAAATTGAATCTGCCTACAAGAGAACCGGCATGATATTACTTTACTTTAAAAAAAAGAATTCTACAAATAGATTTTAGCCGCTTTTTAAAGTGATGACATTTGTGACAATTCATTTTTTAAATTTATATTATGCCTAAGAATACACCTACTATGCCTAAAACATTTTTAATAAGTCTGAAATAGAAATCTAATGGAAGTTATAATAATATAAAAACTTATCAATATTATCTATTATTACCCTGAAAAACTGCAGATTATTCAGGGTAATAATATATAATATCTTTTATTATTAAATTAGTCAATTAGCAACACAACAAAAAGACAATTAGCCAAATAGATGCAGAGGCTTTGAAGTGATGCGTGGGCCGCGGACAAAAGATGTGATAATTGATTTTTTATTTATATTTTGTCTAAGAATATACGCATACCTAATGCCTAAAATACTTTTAACAAATCTTAAGTAATAATTAATTAGAAGTTGTAATAAATAAACATAAGAACTTAATAATAAGGATATAATATTATTACCTTGAATAACTGCAGACTATTAATAATAAACACAATTCACAATTATAACGACCGCTCAAGACGCGGTCTGACCGCCTCTGTTCATATGAGTCGGTCGAGTCAAACAAACATTGTTTTTTTTGAGTATTTTCCTTATAATCAAGGTCCAACAAGTTGAGCGAGTATCCGACAAATGTCGTTATATATTATGAATATATTAGCTAAAGTTTCATGTCTATATATTTACTTTGTACCACTTTTTAGGACAATTCCGACGACTTTTTAGGTACGTAAGGAGTATAAAATTTGACACACACGTAAACTATAAGTTTACATGTATAACGAAGGACTGAAATCTAATATTTTTAATTAATAAGCATTAGAAATACATAATCAGTGTGTAAAGAAAATCCTGTCCGATCGTCAAAGGCTTTGGTAGCTTAATATATTATGTGTCATTATTATTTAATGGCTATTGATAGATAAATTTTGGAAATATTTGCTTGATAGGGCGCGTATTTGGTTCGTAACGAAAACTTCATGCTTTCAAGTTTTTTTTCAGACCAATATCGTAATAATGTGACCAGATTATTCGAGGGATATCACAGTTTTTGCAAGAAGTCTTTGATTATTCGATTTACCGCAAATTCAAAATTTGATCAGCAAACGATTACGCGCGAGAATTTATAGTTTTTAAAATAATTCTTCTAAATAAATGAGTTCATATAACGCACTGAAAAAAATCAGTATATTGAGCATTACTTTAATTCACATATAATAAATATTTTAGGTTTCTATTGAAATATTTACTGGTGAAAAAAATATGTTAAAATGAACTAATTTTGTAATTTTTTAATATTAATTTTTTATATCTTACAACAATATTTTCGTCATTTTAGCCCTGTGTTGCACTTTACGACCATATATCCTGTTGGAAAAATGCATAAAATAAAATATTATGGCACATTACAATAATTGTATTCGTCCTGAAAGATAGCTCCGACGCCTAATTTTGTAAAACATTTTATGATAGCGCGGTATAGACTATAAACTATATTCTTAGCGCGTTACGTAATAGACTATATTAAAAGTTTATAACGTGTAGCAAAGATCGCGTGAGTCGGCCGAGATAGCGTGTGACTCATCACAACGTCTAAAATGAGCGCTAGCACGCTGTGACTGAGCGATGAGCATATAAAACTATAAACTATGTTATAACGTCTAGCGTGTACACTCTACAGTCTAGCACGTTAGATCGCGTTTTTCGTATGTTATAATATTATAACTATGGCCCAAGCTAACCGCTAGGTATATAGCGTGGCGTTATGTTATAGCGTCGAATGTGAATCTTAATAGCGTACGTTTTACGTTGAGTATGTAACAGACTTCATCTATCCCTTAAGAGGTTTAGTGTAATAAAAGAAAATAATAAGAACCTATACTATTTTTTTTTTTTGTTAAAAATATGTCAGTGTTAGGTTTAATAAATAATATCATTGGAATTAAAGATGAAAATGAATAAAAAAATTAATTCTCAATAAAATATAAGACCTAACATATAAACATATAAAACCTTAAAAAGGGGGAATGAATATGGGAAGAAAAAGTATTCGCTAAGGAGAAAAAATAATGACAGGATTTGAAAAGATTTTTTAAAAATTTGGGCATAGAAATGGAAGGGAAAACGGAGATTATAAATAGAACTGGAGATGAGGAAAAAGGGATTTTGCTTCTCGGATGAGGAAAGGGATTTTGTTTCGCGAGTGAGAAAAGGAATGTTGAATTTTTCACTTCAGAGATTTGTTGGAAAGTTCTTGACGTTATAAAAGATATTCTTCGTTTGATACAATAATTATTAAAAGGAAAATCAAAAATTAAAAGCTGAGAATAGATCAGTGATATTCCGGAGTGTAAATAATAATAGAAATACTCTTAATGTGAGAAAAGATAATTTGTAAAAATTTATTGATCAAAACCGTGAGTATGTAGAATAGAGATTTATTCAGGGATTACGTATGTATTTATGCAACTTCGTATTTGATATGATAGTCGTTGAGTTTATTTAAATCTAGCAGTATTGGTAGTAAGTAGATTTTATTAAAAGGTAAATCTTTTGAATGTGACTATACAATTTTAATAAACACATTACCGATAAATATGTGATTAGGTTTACAAGAATGAAATTGTGCAAAATGTTGTGTAAAAGTGGATCGATCCTTGACTGAGTGAAGAATGTTTGTTGTATGAAGAAAGGAAATTATTTATTTTAAGGAATAACCTGTTGAAAAGATGATTAATAACATGGATAATTTAGGAAGGAAACTAGGACTTGTAATTTTGGAAAAGGTTGTGTGATTCTATTATTAGGGAAGCCTATTTTGATTTTAGGAAAATAAAACCATAATTTATGCTGTTATTTAAATGTTCTTTTCTTTCCATAAAAATGTGAGCAATGGTTGTGGAGCGATTGCTGTCTCACAGTTTTGCAGCAGGGTTGCTAATCAAGACGCAGGATAAATCGGAATTCTAAACAACACAGGTGATGTAGTTCTTCCAATCTAAATTAAATTATTGTGAATGATCGGATGATAGTGTGTGTGATAAATAACTCATTTTGATTTTATTTTAGCAGAGTCGTACAAGTGACTAAGATTATTATGTTTGTATAACTATACAAGAATAAATAATGGTTTTACTTTATCAAATTTCAGTGCTTGACGGATAATAGTTTATTAATTAATTAGGAAATGGATTTATAGACTTAATTATGTGTATATAGATTTTCATCATCGGTATTTGAAGGAAACCTATTGCCTTTAGACACTATTATTATTACACCTATACCTTGCAAGTGAAGTGACTAAAATTCCTATATTTGTTTATTCTCATAGAAGTAAAGAAAAGGCTTTATGTTATCAAATTTCAGGACATGTTGGCAAGGCAGTTTATTAATTAACTATGAAGTAGGAATAAGTGATTTAATTACCTTATATTATACCTTTATCGTCGGCATTTTGAGGAATCCCGTTGTCTCTAGACACTTATTATTGCATCTATACCTTACAATTGGCTAATATTGCTATGTTTGTTTATTTTTCACAGGAGTAAGTAATGGCTTTGCATTATCAAATGCCAAAAGCATGTTGGCTAAATAGCTTATTAACTAACAAGGAATAGTTTTATGTGCTTTAATTGTTTATATTATACTTTTATCTTATGCAATTGAACTATCATTATTACATCTTTACCTTACAAGTGTATCTTTACCTTACCTTACTAATATTGCTATGTTTGTTTATTTTTCATAGAAGTAAGAAATGGCTTTGCATTACCAAATTCAAAAGCATGTTGGCTAAATAGCTTATTAATTAGGAATAGATTTAAGTGCTTTAACTACTTTATACTATACTTTTCATCATCGTCATTTTGAAGGAATTCCATTGTTATTAGATACTAATGCTACTGCACCTGAATTAATATTATCAACTAGTTTCAATATACAACCCGCATCATTATAGAAGCGAATCCCGCTGGATCACTAGATTTTCCCGGGATAATAAATAGCCTATGTGCTAATCCAAGTCATCAACTATCTGTGTGTAAAATTTCATTCAAATCCGTTTCGTAAGTTTTGCGTGCGTTTTATCTTTTAAAATTTACTAACTGGTGATAGCTACCACATATCTTTATAGATGAAGTCCGTCTAAGGAAGTTCTTAGAATAATTTCCATAATACAGTTGATCCTGCTTGTTATTTAAACTTTAGGGATCGAGAGTTGACTCCTTTGCAGTCTTCGAGGCCGCGTGGAGGTGACTCCTTAGCTGTCGTCGGAGCTGAATGCAGATATTTTTAATTTTGAATTTGACAATGCCGGCTTTTGTCAAGTTTAAACGAGAGCAAAGTGTAAGTAATACCACGAAGTTATATCTGGAGGCTTTACTTCTAATACCTACTTGAAACCAAATTTTAAATACTGATGTCATCTGAGGTCTTACCGTCTCTTTCTAACACAGCTGTAAAAAAAGAGATGGCGAAATTTCATAGACTGAGATATAACGTAAATATTTATTTCAATTGATTAATACGAATGCTAGCTCCATCTATGCCTAATACTTCATTGGTGCTTGTCGCTGTCGTGTTCCGATTTGGAGGGTAAGGTAGCCGGTAAACTTATGCATGTGGCATTAGACCTCGCCACAAAATAGCAACGCACTATTAACATCTTTGGTGTCTATAGGCGATGGTTGACTCTTCCTATCAGGATACCCATCTGCTTAATGCTGGTAAAAAAATGTCACAACTTTGATATAATCAACCAATATAAATGTTTAGTACAGATACTCGTGTTTATATTTTTATTAAGTTATTTATTTTGTTCTCCAGATCATTTTTTTATATCATAAGATAGCAAACAAGTAGATAGGTCTCTTGATGAAAAGAAGCAACTTTTGACTATAGTCACTAAAGATGTTAATGGTTCGTTGCATTCTTGTGGCGAGGTCTAATGCCACATGCATAATATTACCGGCTATATTTCATGTAATTTCATGTAAAATGTGCCTGTATAAAACAATTGTACTATTGGAGTAATAATAATAATAATAAATAAATTCAAAATAAATATTACCCTCCAAACCGGAACACGACAGTGACAAGTACTAACACTATTGCGGCAGCAATAGGTAAGGCGGTGGTACCAGACCCGGGCGAGACAATGCAGAACTCTACCACCTAATAAAAGTAGTGATTCGCATAGTCAATGGATCGCCTCTTACGAAATGCCTGAAAGAACGGCAGATGGTCCATTCTTCAAATGAGCCCGGATTAACATCAACAGTCAACACCAATATTGCTGGCTACTAACTTAAGCTGGTTCCATTGGATAAAATAATATACATATATTAATAGTAAAAAGGTTTTATTACTACTAAATATTTTGTTTTCGTCTATTTAGTCACTAAATTTTAGTGCGAAGTATGGAGCTGCTGCTTATTTTGTACTAAATAATCCACGTTCACGGAAAATTACGAAAGTTTTATCCTAAGGTCTGATTCCATTTCAAGTCGGTTTCTATATTTATTTTTAAGGTAAACTAGTGATGAAAACCCATCTTTACATATTTTATAAGTTGTGAAAAAGAAATTGAAAGTGTTGTTGCTTGATAAGCTAATTTTGTTTATTCTTGACGACAAGAAAACGAAAAATCAATCGGTTGTCGATCGATAGCAGGTAATATTTTTAAAACAAGAGGGAATGTTGTGACCCGGGTCGAGACCCGGCAAATGGGAAACGCTGCAATAGAAGGTCGAGACTAGGGTTGTAATGGAACTCCGCCTCCGCCTTCGTTACTGCGAAACTTCCGCAAAGAATCGAACCTCTGCTTCCGCATCCGCCTCTGCCAAATTTATGCGGAGTTTTAATGGAGGTTTATTTACGCTAAGATACAACGCGCAAAGAGCGGGCCGATGGTGGTGGGGGCGTGAATGAATGACAGGAATCAACTTGTCGAATCATTTGGTACCACCTAGTTGTTTTGTGTTTAAGCCGTCATTGTTATAAGTGATTTAGTGTATGATTAATATGATGCACTTATTTGAAATAAATATTTTTGACTTAAATAAACCATAAATTTCTATTTTTTCTGCTTCAAATTTCACCTCCGCCTCCGTTAACCTCCGCATCCGCAAAGGCGAACCTCTTCTCCTCCGCATCCGCCTCCGCCTCCGCTAACAATGCCTCCGTTACAACCCTAGTCGAGACGTGCTACGACGTGACATAATATGTAAGAAAATGTGTGTCTTAAACCTTTTGATTCGATTGCTATTTAATTACGTGAATTAGGCCCCTGTTCCTGTCGCAATAGCGTCAGTGTTTGTTACTGTCGTGTTCCGGTTTGGAGGTTAAGGTAGTTAGTAAATTTATGCATGTGACATTACCACCCCGCTACACGGAACGGATAGCAATGCACCATTAACATATTTGATGTCTATAGGCGATGGTTGCTACGTCTCTTTCCATGAAGAGTTATTTGCATCATTGACTTTAAGACATCCATACATACTTATTTTCACGCCAGATCCTTTACGGGGTAGGCAGAAAGAACCGAATATCATACATCACGATCTTGCAGGCTTGTCTCGCTTCCTCCACATTCATCACTCTCTTCATACACACACGTCAGTTGCGAAGACTCTTGACACCACCTTCGGAAAGTACTCGATCAATCTGATCATGGTATGTCAGTCTTGGTCTTCCCCGGTACCTACATCCTTCCACATTCGCATTGTAGGTATATCTGTTTTGTTAACCTTTTATCTATCATTCTTTCTACATGTCTGAATCAACAGAGCATGCCCTTTCTCATCTTTACACCGACACTTTCTTTCAAGCCTAACCTCTCTCTCACTTCCACATTACGAACCCGGTCCGCGAATGTTAAACCACATATTTTTCTTAGCGATCTCATCATATTTTAAGACGTGCATATAACATATTTAGATAACATTCTAGTTTTACAGACCGAAAACTGTGAAAACAGCCAATAGAAAGTTATATCCGTCCAAAAACCTGAAGTAGTCTTAAACTAGGTACGCTTAAAAAAATGCTACTTTTAAATCATATATTTTTACACTTACGTTGGGATAAAGAAAGTCCAGGTTTGGTGATGGATTTGCATAACTCGCTGCAGCACACAAAAGGTATAAGAAAAGTAAACTTATATAAAACCCCTGCAGAAAATATAGGTACCCTACGTTGATCTGGTGTTATACCTTTGTAGGAGAATAGATCAATTTTTTTTTATATCATAAGATATCAAACAAGCAAATGGGTCTCCTGATGGAAAGACTCAACCATCGCCTATAGACACCAAAGATGTAAATAGTGCATTGTTATCCTTGTGGTTAGGTCTAAATTCCACATACATGATATGTCGACCGGCTTCTGTACCTTTCAAACCGTTATGATAATGACATGCACTAACGTTTTTGCGGTAGGAATTAGTAATGCGGTGGTATCAGACCTGGGGGAGACGTCATAGAACTCTGCCACAAAACAAATAGATACAAAAATCAATTTAGATACAGGAGTTCGAGCAATGCACACATAGACACCTCTCACTAGAGGTGTTTAACTCCGGAATTACTGAATCAAAGGTTCTGATTCTGGGGCGGATACGATAAGCTTATTTATTCTTTCAAATCCTTATCGTCTCAGCGGACTGAGCGTACTGCGATTAGAATGAGACAAAAAAAGTGAGACGCGACAAGCAGTAATCAACCCTTAAAAACTACCTAAATTACATAAGACTGTGAAATTGGTGGGAGCGAGAAAAATATATAGAGAAACTTCCATTTAAAGATACGATCATACCATATGATACTGTAATAAGAAAAAAGACAAAATGAGCTAAAAGAATAAATAAGGAGATTAATATTCGCGCCTGGAGCTGGAATCTATATACATATAATAAAATCGTAAAAATATCAAAACTGTACATTGAATATTTTTTAAAAAGAATATTTGGGGCGTGATCTACAATCGATATCGATAAGGCCCCGCGTACACTTTAAATAGTACAAATGCGTAGTAAAGTGAATAGTTTTCCCCGTGTTGGTCCCGGTCTCCTTTAAAGAATAAGCCAACTGCCGTTCTGCCAGACAGGTCGTAAGAGGCTAACGATTAGCTATGCGAGTCACTACCATTGTGGCTACTAGGTGGTAGAGTTCTGCATTGTCTCGCCCGAGTCTGGTACCACCGCCTTACCTATTCCTGCCGCAATAGCGTCAATACTCGTCACTGTCGTGTCCCGGTTTGGGTAAGGTAGTCGGTAAACTTATGCATCTGGCATTAGACTTCGCCACAAGATAGCAACTTACCATTAACATCTTTGGTGTCTATAAGCGAAGGTTGACACTTTCCATCAGGAGACCCATCTGCTTGTTTGCTGTCTTACGATATAAAAAAGACGCTGATTACTAATCACTCACACTAATTAAACACTCGCACTGGCACTAATCAAAGTGTAACCGGGGCCTGAGTTTGACTTCTGTATTTATTTATATTTTTACTCTAGTAGCTACGATACCATATACCTACGGCTCATATAGCTAATCATTCGCCTTTTACGATTTTCCTGACAAAATGGCAGATGGTGCCTACTCTTTAAAGGTGGTCCAGACCAACACGGGTTAATTTATTAGCATCTTATCCATGGGCGTACTGAGGGGTGGGCAGGGAGGGGCAGCTGACCCCCTGAAATTTGTTTTTTACTCTCTACTAACTATCTACTGTTGTAGTATTAGGGGAGTATGGTGGAGAAAAAAATCTACAGATAAAAAAAAGTAAAAAAAAAATCTGTATTATGGAAACACTAAATCGCGTCAAATTAACGGTGGGTTAATTTCCAGCTAAAATTTAGAAAATATGCCGATTCAAGTAGCGTAAGGGAGTAGGAGGGTCACAAAGTTGCAAAGAAAACGTTGTTTAGACATTCTCGAGCGCGTTTGAATTTTCTTTTGTTATAAATGAAATGATGTAAGCATGACGAAAAAAATATAATCTGAAACATAAGCCGAAGTTATTGGAATTTTGTTTTTTTCTGTTCTAGTCACCCGCCTCTATACAGTGTGTAAAGAAAACCCTGTCCGATCCGAAGAGGCACATAGGTTGGTTAAAGGCATTACTGAGAAAAATATTAAAATGACTATATTTCTAAAAATAAAAAAGATATCGTTTTTTTAATATTCGTATTTTTGCTTATATTTCCCTAGAGTTAACAAATATTTTAAAAATGGCAACACCTTGTTGCGGTTTGTTTCATTGTTTCGCTTTGGCGGCTTTCGCACAAACACCACTCGAAGGCGTGCTATTTGTTTTTCGGCTTTTTACAAAGGAACTTTGAAACATGCCGCGTGTCCTTTGGTAGCATCCGACTAGCGCGGCATACTTTGATAATAGAATTTACTTATTTGTAGTGTTGTCATACTTAATATATGAAAATGCCATTTAAGATTTTTTTATTGGGAACACTAAATAATTAATATCCATAAAATAATTACACATATATAACCGTATTACGGTACCAAATAACATCTTTAATTATCCGACAGGGTTTTCTTTACACACTGTATAAAGGTCTTATTTTTGGTGGAGAGCGTCTAAAGTATGCGAGGTACCTCCCCTCTGTTAATATGACGCGCTCTTCCGACGCTCCTCTTGGGCTCCCCTACTATAGATAAAAACATCTATACATATAATAAAATCGTAGGAAAGTCAAAACTGTACATTGAATATTTTTTTAAAAGAATACCTGGGGCGTGATCGATATCGAATCCAAAAATATAGTTTTTAGAATTTTTGTCTGTTTCTTTCTCTGTTGAGCTGTTGTTGTATTTTATGTATGTCCGGGGTAAACTCAAAAAGTACTGCATGGATTTACTTCAAATTTTGCATGAATATTACTAATAGGTCGGGTCAACATATAGGCTACATATTATCACGCTATCACCTACAGGGGAGGAGCAGTGCGGAGTAAACGAAGTCCGCGCGGACGAAGTCGCAGGCAACAGCTAGTAATCTATACAAATAAATAAAATTGGAGTGCCTGTTTGTAATATTAAAATAACCGGTTTTAACTAAATGCATATGGATGTATACACGGTACACATACTAAAATAACAGTTTTTACGATTTTTGTCTGTCTGTCTGTCTGTCCGTCTGTTTGTCTGTTTGTTATGGCTAATCTATGGAATGGCTTGACCTATTTTGTTGAGACTTTCACTGGTAGATAGTTGATATAATAAGGAGTAACTTAGGCTATTTTTTTTGAAAAAAAATCCCACGCGGACGAAGTCGCAGGCACCGGCTGTTACGGTTGTCCCCCGCTGGCCCAGAACCTGGGTACGTCCATGATCTTATATATAAATTACGTGTCACGTTGTATGTCCGCGACGGATTTCAAAACTACTGTACCGATTTCAATGTTTTGTACATATCATTGAAATCGGTTCAGTTGTTTAGAATACTCTTTGGTTCGACTGAAACTTAAGAGATTGAGATAAGAAAGTTTTTATCTCGATTAACCTCCCCCTGAGTACCCCACCAAAATAATCAATGCAAATAAATTGTTAGGCAACATAACGTTAGCCGGGTCAGCTGGTACTTTATAAAATTTACTTACTAGAAGTAATTGGAACTTCGCCACCATCTTGAGTCGCTTGCAGCGAGCGTCTGTTATTTTGTAGAACATTTCTGTAATCTTAGAACTTGTTAGCTTTGCCCAATTAGCGTTAACAATCATTTCATTTTTGTGATGCCAATTAAAACTTGATCTAAGTAAAATGTCCCCCGTGTTGGTCCAGGCAACTGCCGTTCTGCCAGGCAGGTCGTAAAAGGCGACCGATTGGCTATGCGAGTAACTATCATCGTGGCTACTAGGTGGTAGAGTTCTGCATTGTTTCGACCGGGTCTGGTATCACCGCCTTGGCTATTTCTGCCGCAATAGCGACAGTATTAGTCACTGTCGTGTTCTGGTTTGGAGGGTAAGGTAGCCGGCAAATTTATGCATGTTGCATTAGACCTCGCCACAAGATAGCAACGCACCATTAACATCTTTGGTTTCTATAGACGATGGTTGACTCTCCATTAGGAGACCCATCCGCTTGTTTGCTAACTTATGATATAAAGAAAAAAACCTGTTACTACCATTGCCTTAATATGCAAGAATGGATGAGATGGCAGGAACAAACACGGTCCAGATATTACTTTCTAGACACACGATGTTGGTAACACGTATTAACCATTTCTCGTATTTTATGTAGTAAAGCAATTGATCTATTCTTCTAAACTTAATGGTAAAACACCTTACAATAGGATAAAGCTTAGGAGCTAACAATGCTATATACTTTCTAGAAAAATATATATAAAGTCAAGTTGACTCTGGATTGCACCACTCGTAACTTTATCAGCCCATGCTGAACATGCATAAATACAATCGAAATATTTTGCTTTATAAATTATCTTTAAAGTGTTATATATTAACTCTCATTTTTAGGTAAATATTGGATAAGCAATTTTGTTTACCTTTTTACCGATAAACTCAATATTAATAATGATTATATATTTTTTATAACATTTAATATATATATGGCATAGATTCTTCTCTCTTTATTGTGCTGTTATTTAATTTTATACTAGGAGACGATAGATGCAAACATTTTAATCTAAATTAATTAAATATTACGACGCGCAGTTTGAAATAATTTCTCAAACCCCAGTTTTATATCGATTACAAATTAAAACTAGTATAAGCCTACGACTGGATCTGTGCTCGTATGTTCGCATGTATTAATGTACTTGATCAATATGGGGTATAAATGTGGTGTGAAAAAATGAATAGCAAAAACCCGGTCTGATCGGTAAAAGGCGTATTATATTGATCGATGTCATTATGAAAAATAATGAAATTATTTTATTTATAAAAATAAAAATACTATCGTTTTTGAAGTGCTTTAGTTAAGTAATAATATTAAGTAATTTTCCCTTAAATTAAGCAAATATTTTGAAAATTTGTTTATCAATATCTATAAAATGATTATAACTATATGTATTGTCATATTCAAATAGTATTAAGTTTCTGAACAATGCCTTTGACTGTTAGACGTGGTTTTTGTTACCTATTCTATAAATGTGATTGGGTTATAAAATAAAATAAAAAAAACTGCAGCAATATTATCTATATTTTATTTTATTAAAAATATATAAAATTATAGCAATTGATGAGTATTTATTTCTATAAAATAAGAAGTTCTCATAAAACACAATTAATTCTCTTTCGTTTTTTTTGCACAAAATGTCGTTATTTTTATTCAACTGCAAACATTACAATAAATTACATTGATATTTTACTTTGCTTAGTTTTGTTAATGCATTAGCTGACCTGCGAAGCTTCGCTCAGGGGTAAATTGTAATGTATTTATTATTTCCTTTTTACCATCTTAGGGAACGATTTTCTAAAAATCCTTTCTTACATCTTGTGTTTAATGTGATGCTGGAGCTGCCCTTGCGTGTATCGTCCCGAAGGTATATGCGCGCTGAGGTACACGCAGTCCGGAATGAATGCAATAATAGCCGGTTACATCTTCATTTATCGTGTCATTGCACAAAGCTTTCTGACGATAGACGCCTTGTGCGACCTTGAGAAACACATCTGTGATAAATTTCGGCCATCTTGGGTCATTTAGGCTGGGCATTGATATGTCACTCAGTGAATCAGGACTCACTTTTTCTTTTTACATTTGTGCAAATTTAGTAAATTATTAAATTAATCTGTTTCTCTATTTTTTATTTATATGAAACTAGGATATCTAGAAGTGATTCCAACCATACAAACAAATTAAAATTGCTGAATTTATATACTTTTGATTCAAAATATTTAGTCCATTTATTAACATCTTTGCTTGTTATTTTAAAATTATTATAAAATTAAGGGATATCGGGCGAAATAGCTTTTTTCTACAGAACAAATTTAAATACATATATAATTAAAGATTAAAATCGTAAGAAAATTATATTTAAGGTTATATAAATAAGATAACCCTTGGGCATCAATTATTTTACCCTGTATCCCGTATCACAAACACATAATCTCTATAATATGAGAAAATGATTAATCTTTTTATTTTTGTAGTATAGAAGTATATAGGTAATTATACACGTCAATGGCAGTAAATGTTTTCAAGGAATATTGCCAGTTGAAAAAACAAAATATGACAAAAACTTTTATTTCTCTGGTCTCCAAATGCTAGGTACTTTATGTTATATGCATTTTGCTGTTATGGTACCCATTATAAATTATAAACCTATCTAATAAACAATTATACTTGAAATAGTCTGAGCTGGATCTCATGGTTGGCAAGACATGGTAAACAATACATTTAAGTGTCACAATTTGACAAGTGCCACAATTTGACAACTGTCAAAGTAGCAGCAGAAAGATGAAATTTAAATTGAAACAATACATTTAAATGTCACAATTTGACAACTGTCAAAAAGTAGCAGCAGAAAGATAAAATTTAAACAATACATTTAAGTGTCACAATTGACAACTGTCACAATTTGACAACTGTCAAAAAGTAGCAGCAGAAAGAGAAAATTTAAATTTAAACAATACATCAATACATTTAAGTTTCACAATTTGACAAATTAAATTAAATTTTATAAAATACAATTAGGTTTACAAATGTACTTAAAATTACAGTATTATAAAAGTGCTATCAACTTAACTGGTTAGTAGATGGTTATACTAGTGGTTTACAGTTGCAATATTTAAGAAACTTCTTAAAAAAATTGACAGCAGAATGACATTTAACAAAATGGCCGCGTTAGTTCTGATTTTGTCTACTGAACAGATTAGTCGGTGACACTATATTGTAAGCACATTAATTTTGTAAAAAACAAATTTGTCTAAATTTGAAGAATTAAAAATCTTATTTAATTATTGCGAATATTAGTTTTATTTTATTGCAGTACTATTTTAATATTACATTAATTTTGACATAAAAAAGGAAGTATCTTCACGCCCATATCCCCGAAGGCAGAGGTACAATAAGTGCACCCACGATTTGCCGAAGATACTTGGTCCGACAATAGTGGGATAGGTGGCAAGCCTATCGCCAGCCGGGCACTTTCCAATCCCGGACAACTTTGAGTTTCTCAGAAAACTGGAAAAACCCTTTTTTTTTATTGTGCCCAACCCGGGAATCGAACCAGGGACCTTATGTGGTCAACGCCAACGCTGGACCACTAGACCACAGAGGCACATATTATTCAAAATATTAAATTTATAGGATTTGAACGTCTAAATGTTTGTATAAATTGCAGAATAAAAATGGCGGAACGTCGATATAATGTTTTATCTAAATTATGTACACAAATTGTTTTAGTCATTTAGTGTCCAATGTGTTTCTTCATTAAACCTAATTGAGAAAATCTGTTGGTGACGTATTATAGAGGATAAACTTTTATAAAAAAGCTCCATTCGTTTTTCGCAAAGTTACATCTTAATTATTTTACTTGATCTGAGTCTTGAGTATATAAATTGTCCTGAAGCTAAAAGTGCTGTATGAACATTTGTAGAATATAAATCTTGATTTCTATCAAAACGTTTGTGAGGAATTAGTAAGTATACACTTTGGGGTCCAGTCCTTGGCCTATAACCTTGTCATCGATCCATTCTCTCAATCTTGCAACATCGACGTAGACTCCAGGAACTCCATTTTCACCACAACCAATACCCCAAGCGACGATACCACTTTGCATGTATCGACCTGGCTCACCCTGAAATTAAGTTATCAATCTGAATTACTGCATTAATAATTTCTAGATGCAATAAATGAATGAACTATTTAATATTTTATTTAATATACAACATGTCTTTTACTTAATATGAAAGCCGAAACTAGTTTGTTCAGAATCAGCAGTAAAATCGATTGCAATAGTTTTTGAAGTGTGTTATATTTTATTACAAAAATCTATAAAATAATTGTTAATGTGGACACTCTAGTTTGTTAGTGAATTTTTGTTTATTTACCTAATTATTCCTTATTTGAATCACCTACATTTTTACCACTAATCTCTTCAGAGTGCTAAATGTGAGTTTTTCTTTTCGCATTCGATCATGAGCACGTTTGGAGTTTACTAGGAATTTGTATGTGATTTGTACAGCGCCACCTAGTGGTAAACGTGAGAAACCAGTTTACCACTAGGTGGCGCTGTACAAATCATATACAAATTCCTGGTAAACTCGAAACGCGCTCACGATCGAATGCGAAAAGAAAAACTCACACTTATCACTCAGTTCGTTAACGTGTAGGGTGACCTTACATTCAGGGCGTTACTAATACAACTAGGTTTATAGATAAATCAGAGAGTATTTGTTCTTTCCGTTTTATTAAATGTTATCTTAGTTGTTTATATAAAAATACGGTTGGGGTATTGTGGCTTTTGTGTTAAGTACAAGACACCGAGTATATAGCGTGGCGTTATGATATAGCGCCGAATTCGAATCTAAATAGCGTATGCTGTACATTGAGTATACATAGCGTGCTATAATTTAACGCTATGCGTTAAATTGACCACCATTAATTGTATATGCAGCTTACCTCGATAGGACAGACTAGCGGTGATCCTCCATCACCTTTGCAGGCGTCAATGCCCTGTTCGCCACCAGCACACATAAAACTGCTGTGCAGCTCGAAGAAATGTCCCAAGCGTGTCGAACGCAGCTGCTTCTGGCATTGCCGCTTTTCTACTACTGGTACTTCAACCTGATAACAAGAACAAACATAGGTATGAATTAGACAAATAAAACCAATAAATACAATAAATGACGAAAAACAAAAATGTGTCTTTTTGTTTTTCGTCCAATGACGTCAATATAATGAAGTATAATCCTTCCAGAATAGATTAAGATATTTCAACATTTTCCCCGTGTTGGTCCCGGGCTTCTTTGAAGTATAGGCCAACTGCCGTTCTGCCAGGCAAGTCGTAAAAGGCTGATTGGCTATACGAGTCACTACCATCGTGGCTACTAGGTGGTAGAGTTCTGTAACGACTTGCCCGGGTATTTGGTACCACCGCCTTATCTATTCCTGCCGCAATAGCGTCAGTGCTTGTCACCGTCGTGTTCTAGTTTGCATGGTAAGGTAGTCGGTAAACTTATGCATGTGGCATTAGACCTCGCCACAAGATAGCAACGCACCATTAACATCTTTGGTATCTATAGGCTATGGTTGACTCTTTCCATCAGAAGACCCATCTGCTTGTTTGCCATCTTATGATATAAAAAAAGAATGTGACAGCATACTATTTAGGATTGTCCTAAGTTAAGTTAATGTTAGTACAATTGGCCATCAGTCCAACAATGTGACACTAATAGTAGCGATTAGTCCCACAATGTGACACCTACTAATAGTAGCGATTAGTCCCACAATGTGACACCTACTAATAGTGGCGATTAGTCCCACAATGTAATAGATGACAAGCATATCGCGAACGAACTTTTCCAATCCCGGGCAACATTGTTTTCGTCAGAAAACTGATAAAACACATTTTTGAATTGCCCGATCCGGGAATCAAACCCAGGACCTCTTTTTTAATTATTTTATATCAAGATAGCAAATAAGCAAATGGGTCAAATATGTCACCAAAGATGTTAATGGTGCGTTGCTATCTTGTGGCGAGGTTTAATGCTATATAAGTTTACCGGCTACTTTACCCTCCAAACCGGAACATGACAGTGACTAGCACTAACGCTATTGTGGCAGGAATAGGTAAGGCGGTGGTACCAGACCTGGTCGAGCTAATATAGAACTTTACCACCTAGTAGCCATGATGGTAGTGACGCGCATAGCCAATCGGTCGCCTTTTACGACTTGCCTGGCAGAACGGCAGCTGGCTTATTCTTCAAAGGAGTCCGGGACCAACACATCAAGTTATGGCTAGTAAGCCTACGGTGGCAAACGTAACCTTATATTTTTATCTTATTATATTTATCTTATTTTATATTTTGGTTCGCTCTGAATCTTTTTACGTATTTATCATGGGGAGAGCTCCGACGACTTGTTCGGACTAATTCCTGCCGTTAAATTCCATCGTCGGACATCGCGTCACAATTTGAAGTTCCATCCTCACCACCTCGATGTCTGGAAATCCACAACCGTGCGCTTTTGTCGACACTTTTTGCCTCGCACTACTCATTTGTGGAGTCAATTACCCTCGGGGGTGTTTCCGAATGGATACGACTTAGGGACCTTCAAGAAACGAGCTTATTCATTCTTAAAAGGCCGGCAACGCAGCTGCAAGACCCCCGGTATTGCAGTTGTCCATGGGCGGTGGTGATCACTTACCATCAGGTGCACCACCTGCTCGTTTGTCCCCTCCACTATAAAAAAAAAATTACAACAGTAGAAAGTTAGTAGGCCTCCCTACTAACTTTCTACTGTTAAACAAATTCCAGCTGTCCCTCCCTGCCCTCCTCGGTACGCCCATGGTTACAGTCCTGACGCCATGAGTATTACTCAAGTATTACTTACATTCACGTTGAGTATTATGCGTAGAGATTGAGTATTACTCAAGTGTTGCTTACACTCGCGTAAAGTGAGGTAATGTTCGTTTCTCCTAAAGATGCTTCGGTTTCGAAGTGGATCGTGCGTTGAGTACGCAAATTGTGTGCTTTTATGCTTGGTGCCAGCGTGGGATGTGAGTGGAAAAGTGTGGTGGATGTGGATGGATAATTGTGCCGCCGTCTTCTTTTTTGTCCGGACCATCGGTGAGTTTTATCCATTTATCAAACTGACTGCCAAAAAGAAAGCTTTTTGGCGCCATCGCAGAAGACACGTAGAATAGTTCGCGGATAATAGAAAATCTAATTATTTTCATTTTTTTAATAATGGATTTCCGCAAAGTAACGTCTGAATCAATAAAGTTTAATTTTATTTTGTTTTTCCACTTTTGTAATCTAATCCCACACTTACTATGGCTTCGTCTTGCTTAACTGATTCGAGATCTAAATTAAAATGAGTAAAAATTCTGACCTTTTTAAGAATCACTTGGTATCTGCCTTCCTTCCCGAACTTGTCTTTTCCCCAGCCAGTGGCGATGCACCGAGAGCCCCCAGGAGTGACTTCCTGGGCAGGAGGGAGACAAGCGACTCCCACGTTGGGCGCCATATCCATAGGGGTCGCCAAGAATAACAGAGCGATGTCGTAGAACAAGTTCTCTGGAAATTATAAATTATTGAAGTGAATTGCTTTATATAGGGTTACTTTTAGAAGTTCGCCCAAATTTTGAGGCCAGAGGCTGTTCTGAATCGATAATATGTTCGATTTATGTAAAAAAAAATAATTTAAAAAATCAAAATTCTTTTTTTAACTGAAACAAAAAACACTACGTAGTGTAGTAATGTTTTTGTTTCAGATACATACAGACATAATTGGTGATAAAAAAAATTTAAAATGGGTGACAAAAGAATATGTCAGCGACATTACAAAAATAAAAACTGTCCCATTCTCCATCGCCACTGACACATATAGTATTACCACAATAATAAGTTACATCTTCATTGTCTGTCACCACAGACTCACATTTAGTAGTACCAGAATAATGGGTAACATCTTTATTCTCCGTTACCACAGACTCACATAAAGTACAACCACAGTAATAAATTACTTACATATAGTAGTGTCGTAATAATGTTATATGTAATAATTAATAATTCCGTTATATGTAATAATTAGTTACATATTTACTCCCCGTCACTGTAAAGTCCGCATATAGTAATATCACAATAATAACAATAAGTTACATCTTCATTCTCCGTCACCACAGACTCACATATTATACGTACTCACTTATTCACATTCACATATTGTACTATAAGTTTTGCGTTACTTAAAAAAACAACATGTTATAACCAAAATATTATGTTTATTGCTTTTCAAAATAATCTCCTTTACATTTTAAACATTTTTTCATGCGATCGAACCATTTTTTAAAACAGGGGGACCACAGATCTGAAGGCATGTATTCTACGTGCTGATTAAACATTATCACCGCCACTTCGGAGTTGGGCAAAGTAAAACCTCTCATCAAATCTTTGATTTTGGGGAAAATACAGAAATCACAGGGTGCTAGGTCGGGGCTATGCGCAGGATGAGTGACGAGATGTACTTTTTCGGAAGCTAAAAATGACTTTGTTTTGTTGGCCGTGTGTGAAGAAGCATTATCATGGTTTAGGAGAATGCGGCTTTTGGGTCGTCTTCGCGAACTTTTTCTAACACCCTGGGTAAACAAATGGTAGAATACAACTCGGTATTAATACTCTTTTCATCGCCAAGTGGATTGTACAGATGGGACCCGCTGAGAAAAAAAACGCGATCATTTTTTTACCAACGTTTCTCGCCTGTCTCACTTTTGTTGGCCTGTTCTCATTTTCAAACACCCATTCACAAGATTGCTGTTTTTTTTCGGGTTCAAAACAATAAATCCACGTTTCGTCTCCTGTGACAATGTCATAAACAGCATTAGAATATCCGTGATCGTTCTTCAGTAGCATCTGTGAGGACCATTCCACGCGAGCCCGCTTCTGTACCGCTGTCAGTTCATGAGGGGTCCAACGACTACTAAGTTTCCGAACTAGTGTAAAATTTTCTGAAATTGGTTCATACCAATCCCCAGTAGCCCTCGAATTGTCTCATAGGTAATCCGGGGGTTTTCTTCAGTTAACCGCTTAACAGTAGCCACATTATTTTCGTTGACGGCAGTTGAAGGCCGTCACGAAATTCGTCAAACTCGACCTCTCTCAAATTCAGCAAATCATCGCCTCACGGTGCTCAAACAAGTTGCTTCTCTCCCAAAAGCATTTTGAAGACGAGAGGCACAGTCTTGCGAAAAAGAGAACTTTTAAAATCATAAAAAATCATCGCTCTAAAATCTTTTCGATTTAATTCCATTTTCGTTGCGTACGTAGAACTTTGATGTGTGATAAAAAAACAATTGACAAATGATTTCCGGCCAATTGTTTTTTTTAATTACTAAGAAGGTTGCAACGTTTTAAAAATATAATATTCGAAATTCAAATAGTTCCGATTAGCTAGAAGTGCAAAACTTTTAGTGTGCCCCATGTATAAGTACATGGAGCGCCATCTATGAATAATTTTTGTAACTAATATGACATCTATGTCATATTAGTTACAAAAATTATAGGATTTTTTTAAAGTAACCTAAGTTACTTCTTATTACATCAGCTATCTACCAGTGAAAGTCCCGTCAAAATTGGTCCAGCCGTTCCAAAAATTGGCCGGAACAAACAGACAGGCAGACAAAAATCGCAAAAAGTGTTATTTTGGTACATGTACCGTGTATAAATCCATATGCATTTAGTTAAAATCGGTTATTTTAATATTACAAACAGACACTCCAATTTTATTTATTTGTATAGAGTATAGACAAAAATATTCCCCGTGGTGGTCCGGGCTCCTTTGAAGAATAGACCAACTGCCGTTCTGCCAGGCAGATCGTAAAAGGCGACCGATTGGCTATGCGAGTCACTACCATCGTGGCTACTAGGTGGCTGTTACGAGTTCTGCATTGTCTCGCCCGGGTCTGGTACCACCGCCTTACCTATTCCTGCCGCAATAGTGTCAGTGCTTGTCGTATTCCAGTTTGGAGGGTAAGGTAGCCGGTAAACTTTTGGATGTGGCATTAGACCTCGCCACAAGATAGCAACGCACCATTAACATATTTGGTGTCTATAGGCGATGGTTAACTCCTTCCATCAGGAGACCCATCTGCTTGTTTGCTATCTTATGTTATATAAAAAAACTTCGCTTGGGTTGGCTAGTTTTATTAATTTTAATGAATCAAGCAGAGACATAAATAAAATCTTACTGTTATTGAAGTCCTTATGAACTTCCTTGGAGACGACATCCCGATCTTGGTAAGGATATATTTCCTTTTGGGTTTGAGTGTCCCATTCTCCACCTCTGACCTTGAAAGCCTTGGGTTGCACCACATAGTGAGCTGCTGTCAAGACCACCTTAGGATGGATGAGGGATCCTCCTCCTACATACACGTTGAGCTTCTGACCCTCAGGGTCGTTGTCGTTGACTGGTTCTATCCTAGGATCAACAACCAGATCCGCACTATTATTAGATTGGTATAGTTGTTTGATTAGATTAAAACGGATTGAAAACTTTCTCCCTATTGTTCCGGGCTGCTTTGAAAAATAGACCTACTGCCATTCTGTCAGGCAGGTCGTAAAAGGCGATCGGTTGGCTTTACGTGTCACTATTTAATGCTTTATTGTACACAATTAATATTATTATTAATATTATCTTATATATATATATATATATATATATATATATATATATATATATATATATATATATATATATATATATATATATATATATATATATATATTCAATTGCTGTTCGTTAGTCTCGCTAAAACTCGAGAACGGCTGAACCGATTTGGCTAATTTTGGTTTTGAATTAATTGTTGAAGTCCAGGGAAGGTTTAAAAGATGAGAAAATATAGAAAAAAATAAGAGTAGTTAAAAAGGCAGAGCAACGTTTGCCGGGTCAGCTAGTCCCCAATAAAAGAGATTTCTTCCAGCTGACCCGAATGAGAGTAAACACAATTATCGAAATATTAAGGAGACCTACTAGGTGGTAGAGTTCAGCATTGTCTCGCCCGGGTCTGGTACCACCGCCTTACCTATTCCTGCCGCAATAGCGTCAGTGCTTGTCGCTGTCGTGTTCCGGTTTGGAGGGTAAGGTAGCCGGTAAACTTATGCATGTGGCATTAGACCTCGCCACAAGATAGCAACGCACCATTAACATCTCGGTGTCTATAGGCGATGGTTGACTCTTTCCATCAGGAGACCCATCTGCTTGTTTGCTATCTTATGATATAAAAAAAAAGTTATTTTGACGTGCGTCAATTCTATAGGAAATGGGCGGCGCGGTATGTTCTGAAACCGTTGGGAAACTAATATAGGACTTCAGCTGAAAACCAAAATTTAGTACATTCTTTTTTGTATTTAAAACTAAATATCACTATGTAAAGGAAAGGAAGATTAGACATATTATTAACAAACTAGCTGTTGCCAGAGACTTCGTCCGCGCGGACTTCGTTTAGTCCGCACAGCACCTGGCCGCTAGGTGATAGCGTGATAATATGTAGCCTATATGTTGACCCGACCTGTTAGTAATATTCATGCAAAATTTGAATTAAATCCATGCAGTACTTTTTGAGTTTACCCCGGATATACACACAGACAAAAATTCTAAAAACTATATCTTTGGCTTCGATATCGATCACGCCAAAAGTATTATTTTTAAAAAAATATTCAATGTGCAGTTTTGACTTTCCTACGATTTTGTTAATGTATAGATTATTTGTTTTAGAGATATTTTAGCCTGTTTTCGGAATTTTATATGATCAAGTAAAGTACATTCTATCATGTAATAAGTTAGCACATTCCTTAAATAATATCTTCAGGTATATCGTGTAATTTTTGTAAAATTGTTATTTAACAATCAATATAAAGAAAACGTGATTTAGCAAACTAGTTATTTCCAGTTTGTCCCAATGCTTCGCCTTAAAATAGTCTATACATATAATAAAATCGTAGGAAAGTCAAAACTGTACATTGAATATTTGTTTAAAAGAATACTTGGGGCGTGATCGACAATCGATACCGAAGCCAAAAATATAGTTTTTAGAATTTTTGTCTGTTTGTCTGTTTATCTGTTTGTCTGTATGTATGTCCGGGGTAAACTCAAAAAGTACTACATGGATTTACTTCAAATTTTGCATGAATATTGCTAACAGGTCGGGTCAACATATAGGCTACATATTATCACGCTATCACCTGCGGGGGAGGTGCTGTGCGGAGTAAACGAACTCCGCGCGGATGAAGTCGCTGGTGTATAATAATCATAAAACTACTAACGTGACTCGTGATTCCGTCCGGATATTTGGTACAAGCAATTACAATTTTTATTCTCTTAGTTGAACTGGAACATGCTTCCTGAGTCTGTGTTCCCGGACGGGTACAACCTGGGGATCTTCAAGAGAAGAGTGAACAGGTACCTTCTAGGGGAGCGCGTTCCATCGATGATGCTTAGGCATCCATGATGCCTAAGCATCATCTTAGCTTACCATCAGGCGAGATCGAGGTCAAGCGCTAACCTATCGATAATAAAAAAAAAGTTTCGATTCGCCTTACCAATTCCTGCCGCAACTGCATAAGTGCTTGTCATTGTCGTGTTCCAGTTTTTGGGTAAGGTGGCAGATAGATTTATGTATGTTAATAGCAAGATAGCAACGCACCATTAACATCTTTGGTATCTATAGGCGATAATTGACTCCATCAGGAGACCCATCTGTTTGTTTGCTGTCTTATGATACAGTAAAAAATAATTCATCGCCTATAGACACCAAAGATGTTAATGGTGCATTGCTATGTTATGGATGTTAATGGTGCATATTGTATTCCACCACACGGATAGCAATGTACCATTAACATCTATCAATACATTCCACCACACGGATAGCAATTCACCATTAAAGTCTGTCAATACATTAAACCACACGGATAGCAATGCACCATTAACATCTGTCAATACATTCCACCACACGGATAGCAATGCACCATTAACAACTTTAGTGTCTATAGGAGACGAATTATTTTTTATTATATCATAAAATAGCAAACAAGCACATGGGTCTCCTGATGGAGTCAACTATCGCCTATAGACACCAAAGATGTTAATGGTGCTTTGCTATCTTGTGGCGAGGTCTAATGCCACATGCATAAGTTCACCGGCTACCTTACCCTCCAAACCGGAATACGACAGTGATAAGCACTGACGCTATTGCGGCAGGAATAGGTAAGGCGGTGGTACCAGACCCGGGCAAGACAATGCAGAACTCTACCACCTAGTAGCCACGATGGTAGTGGCTCGCATAGTCAATCAGTCGTCTTTTAAGACCTGCCTGGCAGAACGGCAGTTGGTCTATTCTACAAAGGAGCCAGGGACCAACACCAGGGACACATATAAATACTGAAATATATTTAATAAACACCCGAAACCAGAAATACAAATATCAGTGCTCGTCACATAAATGCCTTGGTCGGGACTCGAACCCGAACCCTATCGATTGCGCAGCCAGGGTCTTTCATCATCTGACCAACGGAACGAGGTCTAATAATCATATAATGAGGTACTCACTTCAAAACGGCGACCATCCAGGGGAATTCCCCAAACTTGGCTTCTCCATCCTTCTCACCCGTGGTCTTCATACCAACGCCCTCTGGATTTCGCCACCCGCAGCCTTCATGCTGAAATAGAAATTTTGTAAAGTTATTAGTTTATTTATAAATAAACTAGCTGATCCAGCAAACGTTTTGGCATACGAATTACTTATATCGAATAATTTGGTAGGTTACATGAGGGAGGGGTGGGAGGGGGGAGAGGGGTGAATTGAGGTAAGACTTAAATACCGCTATTTTGTGGTAACGTTATTGCTCGCAGTAACGTAATGCTTGAAAATGACATAACGTAATTTTCAAGCTTATGTTATCCGAATGATACAGAATTTGTTACTATTTAATAACCATATTCATTACGTTCTGTTATACACTACGAATTAACGTTATGGTATATGATATTATGACGTTGTCTTCTAGCGCTTGTTGTCGAATCAATCATGAAACAGTATGAAACGCGGCGAACCAATCAGGAAACAGCATGTCACGCTAAATTATAACGTTATTTAGCGTTAACGATTTTGTTCTGTTATTTGATTAACGATACATATAATGTTTAAAAATAATTTTGGTACTAAGATATCGCTACGGTAATAACGTTATGTATCGTTATGTTATTTTATGTGATAACCTTATGTTATATTTTTTATTTTTGTTATTTTATATTGTTGTTGTTGTTGTTATTTTATATGATAACGTTTTAAATCCTTGGATAAAACTATCCTATCTTGTATATTGGAAAAAGGTGAAATTAGTTAAATTTGCTATTATCCGCGAACTGCTCTGTGTATCCTCCGGGATGGTACCGAAAAGAAAGACATCGTTTAATTACATTCGCGTACAGTGAGGTAGTGTTCGTTTCTCCTGAAGACGCTTCGGTTTCGTAGTGAAACGTACGTTGAGTGCGTAAATTCTGGGCTTTTGTGCTTGGTGCTGGCGTGGGACGTGGATGTAAAAGTGTGGTGGATATGAGTGGATAATTGTTCCACTGGGGTTTTCTTTTTGTACGGACCATAGGTGAGTGAGAAAGAAATTTAATCAATTTCACCTTTTTAATAACGGATTTCCGCAAAGTAACGTCTGAATCTATGAAATATTTTACATTGATTGACAAAACAGTAGTTACCTATAAAATTTAATTGAAATCGGTACAGTAGTTTAGGAATCCATCGCGGACATACAATGTGACGCAATTATATATATATATATATATATATATATATATATATATATATATATATATATATATGTGTGTGTGTGTGTGTGTGTGCATGTATGTAAAGTGTATCTGCAGACAACTTACATAATATTTCTGAATAATTAACTAAGATTACTGAGATTTTAGTTCGGTCGAACATACCTATTATTGTTTCTTATATCTATTCCAACATTTGAATTTGGAACACGTCCAGCCAGCATTTATGGCATAAAACAAATATATATATATATATATATATATATATATATATATATATATATATATATATATATATATATATATATATATATATTATAGAGATATATATATTAGATTTAATTTGTGTAGCAAAAACTTAGCATCTCATTACACGAATGAGATGCTAAGTTTTTGCTAAGTTAACGAAAAACAAACAGAACACGAAACACGAAACACGAACACGAAAATTGCACGAACTAAGGAGTATGTAATTTGACACAATTAATGTTTACAATAAGTAGAAAGGAATTTTTTTTTACAGCTGACCCTCCAAATTGGCAGGTTCTCTTGGAAAAAGATTAAGATATCGTCCATATAGTTTTTATGCCAATCACAGACCACATAAATACTAATAGCCACGCCATTGGGAAGGAAACTTGTCCCGTTTTCCCCGTGTTGGTCCCGGGGATCCTTTGAAGTATAGGCCAACTGCCGTTCTGCCAGGCAGGTCGTTAAAGGCGACCGATTGGCTATGCGAATCGCTAACATCGTGACTACTAGGTTATAGAGTTCTGCATTGTCTCGCCCGGGTCTGGTACCACCGCCTTACGTATTCCTGCCGCAATAGCGTCAGTGCATGTCGCTGTCGTGTTCCGGTTTGGAGGGTAAGGTAGCCGGTAAATTCATGCATGTGGCATCAAAACTTCGCTACAGCGATAGCAACGCACCACTAACTTCTTTGGTGTTTATATGCGTGGCTGTCTGCATCAGAAGAGTTATATCGACGGGTCCTACGTAACTTGTCGTAACTTAGAAAATGCGATTTTTGTTTTATTTATGCGATTCGAATGTATATATAAGAGTAGGTAACTAATATATTTTAATTATTTATCAATATGACTCTACTTTTATAGATCTTTTAATAACACCAAGAAAAAAATGATATTTCTATTAAAAAATCCAACTTCTAATAGAATTTTTTATTTTTCGTGTTATTAACACTTTGACAGCTGATCACGACCCTGGTGCCGGTATGCTGTTTTTTCGTACATACGCCGATTACACCCCGAGCTGGTGATCCGTTTTCGTTGGATTTTTACTAAAAATGCGACACTTTGTCGCTATCGGCGTTCATTGCAATGTGTAGCTCCCTTCTTTAGTTACACACACACAAATAGGCGATTCATTTACGTGAACATGAAGACGGGGCAAAGGGGAAGAAATTGCCGAGCGTATTTTTGTATAATCTTTTTGTATCATATCGCCATCGTTTTAATTATGTAAGAGTTTTTTCACATAAAAGGTTATGATGGGTTAATTTTTTTAAATAAAAAATACAACACTATATCTTGTTTTATTTATTACTAGCTGTTGCCAGCGACTTCGTCCGCGCGGAGTTCGTTTACTCCGCACTGCTCCTCCCCCGTAGGTGATAGCGTGATAATATGTAGCCTATATGTTGACCCGACCTATTAGTAATATTCATACAAAATTTGAAGTAAATCTATGCAGTACTTTTTGAGTTTACCCCGGACATACATACAGACAAACAGACAAAAATTCTAAAAACTATATTTTTGGCTTCGATATCGATTGTAGATCACGCCCCAAGTATTCTTTTAAAAAAATATTCAATGTACAGTTTTGACTTTCCTACGATTTTATTATATGTATGTATAGATAATTATAATATATTAGTTACTCTAACATATACAATCGAATCGAATGCATTAATACTATTATAGTTTTTTTTTCTATAGAATTTACAATAATGTCGAAAAGGCTGGCGCACAGGGAGATGCGCGTAATAAAATGGCTGGCTGTCAAAGTGTTATAATATCTATAAAAGTGGAGTCATGTTGATAAATAAAATAAAAAGGGCATTTTTTAAGTTACGTCAACATACGTAGTACCCGTCGATATGTTTGTTTACTATCTAATATGAAAAAAGTATGGATTAAATTTACTTGTGGTTGAGTATCTGGTTTTGGTGTGATTGGGTCCGAGGGTTCTCTGGCGTCTGACTCCAAGCAGCAAATATCCAAATACGACGGACAACTCGACTTTCCTCTGAAGTATAAAATAAAAACGTGATAAGATTTTTGTATATTATATACAAAAAATTGTTTTCTTTTATTTTTGACCGCTCCGTTGGTCGAGTGGTTAGTGACCCTGACTTCGCAATCGACGGATCTCGGGTTCGATCCCCGACGGGAACAACCATTTTTATGATGAGCATGAATGTTTATATTTCCGAGTTTGGGTGTTTATTAAATATATTCCAGTATTTATATATGTATTTCTATGTATTAGTATCGTTGACTAACACCCATAACACAAGCAAATAATTTGCTTACTTTGGGGTTAGATCAGTAAGTGTAATTTGTCCCGTGAATATACAGTGTGTAAAGAAAACTATGTCGGAGAATCAAAGGTGTTATTTGATACCATAGTACGGTTACATATGTGCAATTATTTTATGGATATTAATGAATTAGTTTTCCCAATAAAAAAGTAATCTTAAATGGTATTTTCATACATTAAGTATGAAAACACCTACAAATAAGTAAATTCTATTATCAAAGAATGCCGCGCAATTCGGATGCTACCGAAGGACACGCGGCGCATTTAAAGTTCCTTTTTTAAAAAGCCGAAAAACAAACACGCGCGAAGGCGCGGTGTTTGTGCGAAAGCCGCCAAAGCGAAACAATAAAACAAACAGCGACAAGGTGTTGCCATTTTTAAAATATTTGCTTAATTCTAGGGAGATATATGTAGAAATACGAATATTAAAAAAACGATATCTTTTTTATTTTCAGAAGAATAAAGTCATTTTAATATTTTTATTCAATATTATGCCTTTAACCAACCTATATGTCACTTTCGGATCGGACAGGGTTTTCTTTACACACTGTATATAACTTGCTTATTTAGGGGTTAGATCAGTAAGTATAATTTGTCCTGTGAATATTAATTATTATTATTTATTAAGTAATTTATTATTTCCGTATCATGAGATAGCATGCTATGTAACCTGTATGGTTTAGTGAGCCGGTGTCGATGTTGATTACATGACGTCCCGGGTTCGATTCCCGGGTCGGGCAATTAAATTTTTTTTCCATTTTCTGATAAAAACAATTTGCCCAGGATGGGATAATTCCAACTAATCTAGTTTCAATTAACGGATAATACCCGGTTGCCGATTGGCTTTCCACCTATCATAATGTGGTACGAACGGTTGGTTTTCAAAACACAAATTAATTTTAACAAGCAATTAATCTGTGTTTAACATAATTTCAACAAGCAAACGATTTGTCAAACACTGATTAATTGCTTGTTAAAATTAATTTGCGTTTCGGAAACCGGTCGTAAGTATTTACGGATAATCGTGGGTGCACTGATTTACCGCTGTCTATCTCATCGGGGATACGGCATGAAGATACTTATTTTTCTAACAATGTATGTAAACTCATGCATGTGGCATCAAAACCCCGCCAAATGGATAGCAACGCACCATTAACAACTTTGGTGTTTTAAAAATTCTCCAGACTAGTAGCAAATGTTTTAATACTTGGTATTACTCTAGTGGCTGCCCAACATCATATACCTAGTATTTCTTCCATTTTAGTGAGGGTAACACATTGTAACATTTGCACGCCACAAAAAGGGCAAAATAGGAATAAAGAGCAACATATTGTTAAATAAGATCTAATTATGTACCCTATTTATTGCAAATAAAGAAAGAAAAAAAAATAGACAATGTTTTCTCTTTCCAAGAGGCTAAAGATGGCTCTAGTTAGATATGGTTGACCACCCCGTTGGTTGATTGGTTAGCGAACCTAGTCATGAATCGACGAGGCTCGGGTTCAATTCCTGACAGGGAAAACATTTGTGTGATCAACATAGATGTCAGTATTTCTGGGTTTGGGATTTTATATGTATGTAACAGTATTTATATATGTATTTCTATGTATTAATATCGTTGACTAACACCCATAACACAAGCGAATAATTTGCTTACTTTGGGGTTAGATCAATTCGTGTAATTTGACCAGAATAAATAAATAAATAAATATTCACGGGACAAATTACACTTATTGATCTAACCCCAAAGTAAGCAAATTATTTGCTTGTGTTATGGGTGTTAGTCAACGATACTAATACATAGAAATACATATATAAATACTTTTACATGCATAATAAACACCCAAACCCGGAAATACAAACATTTATGCTCATCACACAAATGCTTGTCCCCGTCGGGGATCGAACCCGAGCCTCGTTGATTGCATAGTCAGGGTCGCTAACCACTCGACCAACGGAGCGGTATTATTATAAGATGGTGAAATTATTATTAGAGCAGAGTGCTAAGTGTGAGTTTTTCTTTTCGCATTCGATCGTGAGCGCGTTTCGAGTTTACTAGGAATTTGTAGGTATGTGATTTGTACAGCGCCACCTAGTGGTAAACTGGTTTCTCACGTTTACCACTAGGTGGCGCTGTACAAATCACATACAAATTCCTAGTAAACTCCAAACGCGCTCACGATCGAATGCGAAAAGAAAAACTCACACTTAGCACTCTGATGGTGCTCAAATCGTTAACGGTACCTTATATCAATCAGACCCACTCCATCCGTGATGACATTGTTATCGGCGTTACAAAGGAAGTATCTGACACAAACTCCAGCTTCTCCAGAATCCATTGTACATGCGACATTTTCTAAATCTGCAACATTGTACAAACGAATTAGGTTATCAGTTATCTGACTGCCTCATGATAGTACTATGCGTTCCAACTGAGAATAGGATCGCGCTTGTTATCAACTTCATACCACAAGTGTGAAATTAGTAATGTCAGCATAAAAATATTTTATCGCCTCTGTGGTCTAGTGGTCCAGCGTTGGCGTTGACCACATGAGGTCCCGGGTTCGATTCCCGGGTCGGGCACATAAAAAAAAGTGTTTTTCAGTTTTCTGAGAAACACAAAGTTGCCCGGGATTGGGAAGTGCCCTGTTGGCGATGGGCTAGCCACCTATCACATTTGTGGGACCAAGTATCTTCGGCTAATCGAGGGTGCACTTGTTGTACCTCTGCCTACCCCTTCGGGGATATGGGCGTGAAGATATTTTTTTTTAAATATTTGTTCAAAAAATATTTCTGATTTATTGAAGGAAAAATAACGTTTTAATAATATTATTTTCATCCATTGATATAAAAACCTTATATCAATGTTTTCATCAATAAAAAATTAGTAAATAACATCAGTCTAGCTGTTCATCTGTATATTATATAAGAAATCGTGTTAGTTACACCACTTATAAGTCAAAAATGACGGGACCAATTTTGTTGCGATTTTTATGGGTTTCTACAGTGGCGCATCAATAGGGTATTTAGACGACGATCGTTCCTTTCATCTGAGTGCTAAGTGTGAGTTTTCCTTTTCGCATTCGATCGTGAGCGCGTTTCGAGTTTACTAGGAATTTGTATGTGATTTGTACAGCGCCACCTAGTGGTAAACGTGAGAAACCAGTTTACCAGTAGGTGGCGCTGTACAAATCACTTACAAATTCCTACTAAACTCGAAACGCGCTCACGATCGAATGCGAAAAGAAAAACTCACACTTAGCACTCTGGAGTAGGAAAGAGACAATGGGGAATATGCATAAAAAATAAAATGGCCTGATTTTTTTTTCTGAGCTTTTAAAGTCCTAGTATTACACTCAATTCGTTATTTTCTAATTTAATATGTATTTAATTATTTAAAACATAAATCAAATGTGAAAAATTTACGAGCGAAATTCAAATTTGTAGAATGTCCCACCGTTGTTCGAAATGAAAAGTGACGTCATAGGGCATGTCCTGTCAGTCACCTGTGATTCCACTGCCACTTGTTAACTATCAAACTAACTCTCAATGCAAACAATAAACTGACAGGACGTGTCCTATGACGTCACGTCTCAAGCGCGCGAAATACCGTTTGAACTTGTCAAATTAAACCAATGTGGCGCCGCTGGTCCGTACCGCGAAAGGGACATACTGATGGAACCAGCGGGCCAGCTGCTTGTCAGGTGACGTCATAACTGTGGAGGTCGATGACGTCACACAAGGACAAGTAAGGGGAAAAGGAAGATCTTCCCAGCCAGGCAAGGTGTACTGCCTGGGGACCGAAGTCCATTTGAAAAGCGTTGAAACTTGTATATAGTGTTACAAGATAAATAATAGTGATATCGCGATTCAGGATTTTATTTTTTTGAATTTCATTTTTTTCCATTTGTTATTGATTTTTGTCCATTTTTTATTATTTTTTCTTGTAGCGTTTGTGATTGTTTTGAGCCGCTACAATACTCTCCCCCAAGACCGAAGGTCGATCTAGTTGAGCCAGTGAAGCGTATGTGCCTTGAGTGCTCGAGTCTGCGGTGCATCGAGACGAGCCAAATATGCGCGGTCCTCGGTGAGTCGGGACGAGTGCGCCTCCGCTGTGGTTCGCAATGAGTCGGAACGAGCGGGACAGAGTTGCTGCATGGAGATCCAGTGAACGTAGGCAGTTCGAAATGGATTCCGGAAAGCGTAGTTGAGGTGTAGCTTGTGAAGCTGGCTGATAGCTGTTTGGAAGCAGAGGGGAGTATATTAGACGCTAATGGTCAGAAGGCTGATGCGTGTTGTTTTGCCGAGGGTCACCACTGTGGCATGTTGATAGCTGTTAGTGGTGATGATCACGTCGGGATAACCACTGTGGCGCCGCTGGTCCGTACAGCTGGAGGGTCGAAGTGATGGAACCAGCGGGCCAACTTCTTGTCAGTATGACGTCATTACTGTGGAGGTTGATGACGTCACACAAGGACAAGAGGGGAAAGGAAGATCTTCCCAGCCAGGCAAGGTGTACTGCCTGGGGACCGAAGTCCATTTGAGAAACGTTGAAACTTGTATATAGTGTTACAAGATAAATAATTGTGATATCGCGATTCAGGATTTTATTTTTTTGAATTTCATTTTTTTCCATTTGTTATTGATTTTTGTCCATTTTTTATTATTTTTTCTTGTAGCGTTTGTGATTGTTTTGAGCCGCTACACCAATATTATAAGATTTTATGAAAAAATAATTACTACTATTACAGCTATGTTTATTTTTTTTTCTATATCAAAATGAAGTGAATATTAAAAACTGAAAAAAAATATTTTTTGACCTCAACACACTTGATATGGTCAACACTGACACCGGATCGCTAGAGGTGACTTTTTTACATTATAAGATAGCAAACAAGCAGATGGGTCTCCCGATGGAAAGAGTCAACCATCGCCTATATACACCAAGGGTGTTAATGGTGCGTTGCTATCTTGTGGCGAGGTCTAATGCCACATTTTTTTTATATCATTAGATAGCAAACAAGCAGATGGGTTTCCTGATGGAAAGAGTCAACCATTGCCTATAGACCCCAAAGATGTTAATGGTGCGTTGCTATCTTGTGGCGAGGTCTAATGCCACATGCATAAGTTTACCGGCTACCTTACTCTCCAAACCGGAACACGACAGCGACAGCACTGACGCTATTGCGGTCACCAGACCCGGTCGAGCCGATGCAGAATTCTACCACCTAGTAGTCACGATGGTAGTGACGCGCATAGCCACACGGTCGCCTTTTACGACCTGCCTGGCAGAACGGCAGTTAGCCTATTCTTCAAGGGAGCCCGGGACCAATATAGGACATGCATAAGTTAACCGGTTACCTTACCCTCCAAACCGGAACACGACAGTGACAAGCACTGACGCCATTGCGGCTGGAATAGATAAGGCGGTGGTACCAGACTCGGTCGAGACCGTGCTAAACTTAAGGTGAATTGAACATACATTTATATTTCTTGATTTTTAAAGTAAAATGACAGCATTGGAATATCTCTTTGTGTCTATAGAGTGTCATGGCAAATTCTTAGTTAAGACATTTGTCAATCTTGTTTAGAAGTCCGAGTCAGGGCATTTAGCAGGAATACGTAAGGTGACAATACGTCCCGTTTTGAACGGGACAGTCCCGTCCCGGTGTCCCCAAGTATATCTCGTGGACGTGAACATGTCCCGTTTTCCGAAAAATGTACACTGTGAAGACACAAACAGTTTAAAATTGTACAGACAGATATAAGCTGAACGCAAAAACTGTGCTAAAAATATTAAGTTTTCGATAGCAACAAATGCTTTATTTATGTGAGTGGAGTTACCCCAAGAAACGACCCCGTATCTCAAAAGCGACCCTATATATCCATAATATGCAGTAATGGCTGCTTGAATACCAACCGTTTTTCTGATTCTTTTAAGTGCATATACAAATTTATTTATTCTTTTTGTAATATAGTCTACATGAGGTTTCCAATTCAAGTGTTTGTTGAATACAACACCTAAAAACTTTATTTCATCTACTTCACTTATCTTATTATTTTTGTAAGTAATTTGTAAATCATGGACTTTATTTTTATAATTTGCAAATTGAATTATCTTCGTTTTCGACAGATTAATATTTAAATTATTTTTACTAAGCCATTCTGTTACAGAGTCAATAGACCTTAGTATTGATTGTCTATACTGGTTATTATTATTATATTTATTAGTTATAGTAACAGCCATATCATCTGCAAACAAGACACTTGGGTGTTCTGTTGCATTAGGTATATCATTTATATAAATTAGAAATAAAAGCGGGCCCAAAATACTACCCTGCGGGACACCTGTTTCCTTTATCTTTGCGTTCGATCGGCGGGATCTCAATATATTATTTTTTCTATATGAGATATTTCTACTACTTGAGATCGATCCTTAAGATAGCTTTCTATCTATTTAAATGCCACGCCTCGTATACCATAGTTTTCGCATTTCTTTAATAGTAAGTGATGACAAACATGATCAAACGCCTTACTCATGTCAAATGATATAACTGCTACATGTTTATGCTTATCCGTACCACGCGCGATACTGTGTACTAATTTATATATTGCTAATATGGTATATTTGTTCTTCTGGTATCCATTTTGTTCTTTTGCTATAATATTGAATTTATTTAAATAATCATTTAATCTAGTAAACATGATCCGCTCGAAGATTTTTAAAAATACTGAAATCAGTGTTATGGGCCTCTAGTTGTTTATGTCATGCTTATCTCCCTTTTTAAAAAGAGGTTTAACAACAGAATGTTTTAATGCATATGGAAATATACCTTCACTAAGCGATCGATTTATAAAATATGTTAAAATTGGAGCTAAATAAATATCGCACATCTTTATAATACGTGTAGAAACAGAATCCAATCCTACAGCACTTGTATTTTTTAATGATTTAATTGTTCTTAAGACTTCATCTTCAGAGGCTGGCCTTAAGAAAATGATAGCATTTATACCGATATCCATTTTATAATGATTTATATCACTTTTAGAGTTAAAGGAAGAAGTAAACAATTTGCTATTTGAATTGCATCTTTTATTTTTTCCCCATTATGTTCAATCTGTTCTATCTCGTTTGCGTCTCTTGATGAATCTCTTTTATTACCTATTATATTCCATGTAGCTCTACACTTATTTTTTGCTGTCATTATATATTTATTATTTATTTTATATTTAATTAATTGAATACATTTCTTAAATAATTTATTATAATTTAAATATTTTGTTTTATTATCAATAGTTTTACTTTTATAATAATTATATTGTAATTTTCTTTTCACAACGGCTGATTTCTTTATACCTTTTGATAACCATCTCGGTGCATGATGATTATTAGATATTTTGATCTTCTTAAGTGGAAAACACAGTTTGTAAAACATTATAAAAGTATTACAGAATAAATCGAAAGAACGATTAAAATCCGACTCATTGTAAACATCTGACCATGATAAGTTTTTTAAACAACTCTTAAATTTGATAATGTTGTCAGCATCAAAATCTTGTTTTAGTATGTACCAATGCGTTTGTTCAGATTTTTGGGGTTTGATTGATATTTGTAAATCATCTGTAATTTTGAGATTGCTTTGAAATTTTTTCAACTTATCGATCGCTAAAGCAATATTTAAGCGCTAAAAATTTAATTAAATGCCATTCGAAATATCAAAATCGGTCATAGTTTCAAATATACAGTATTATAAAACTCAATATACGTACCGTAACTTTTAGCAAAATAGATGTTTGAAATGAAAATAAAATATGAAGTGGCTTATAAACTAAAGTAAATATGTGGCAGCGAAGCCGCGGGTAACAGCTAGTACAATATAAATACTAATTAGGTGTTAGCAAAATCGCTCATTCGGCTAAAGACGATTGCACATTAAAAGTAACTTACCATTTGGATTTTGTTTATTGCTGACTGGTGGCACAATGGTACTCGCTTGAGGTTTTGGTTCCGCTACCTTATTCTGGTTGGGCTTCCCAAAGATTTCCGCGATGACAGAGTCCAAATCTCCACCCTTATTGTCCTGGGCGAAGACGACAGACAGCAGGAGAATCAAAAATATTTTATACATCTGTAAAAAATAATGTTGCAATGCATATAAAGGATATAAAATAAATAAATAAATAAATAAATAAATATATATATATATATATATATATATATATATATATATATATATATATATATATATATATATATATATATATATATATATATATATACACACATACATATATATACATACATATATATATATATATATATATATATATATATATATATATATATATATACATTCGGTCGAACATGCCTATTATTGTTTCTTAATTAATTCCAACATTTGAATTTGGAACACGTCATTTATTATGTAGTCATTTGTTGTTCACCAAGGAGGTGTTATAGTATCATGGTAAAGCCAGCACTTAAGATGAATAGGTAACCAATTTCTTAAAATTTCGTTTTAAAAATAACTTATCAAATCAGTATTAATTTTGCAATCAACTCGTTTATGTGACCTATGACGTCAGAAGTGTATTTAATGGTAATAATTTAAACCTAACCGCGTTTTGAGCTATAAATCAGTAGCTGGACCGTGCAGCTCGCTGCATTCAAAAAGATTTTGGTAAATCCCGCGGGAATACCCCATTTTTTCAGGATTAAAAGTAGGATAAACGCTACACAGGTCATGATCTATCTGTGTGCCAAATTTCATCTAAATCCGTTCAGTAGATTTTGCGTGATTGAGTAACAAACATCCGTCCAAACATCCAAACTTTCGCATTTATAATATTAATATTGACTAGTAGCCATGGAAAATTTCACAAGTAGCATGTGAAATTTAATATGAAATGATTTTTTCATAAGTCGCATTTGGTACCTCGGCCTTTCTTCATTTGGTCTGTGAAAAGTCACACTCAATGAAATCTTCCAATTCGTATAGGAGCGGTAGCGGTTATAATTCATACTTAATTTTTAAGCTTCCGTACCCAAAGGGCAAAACGGAACCCTATTACTAAGACTCCGCTATCCGTCCGTCCGTCCGTCCGCTGAACCTATATTAATAATTTCGTCAAGGGTTACGGTAGAATCAATCGAAATGTCACCTAAATTATAAAGCGTAAAAAATAATAATTTTGAGTCGACAACATATATCCGCAAAATTCGGATTGTCGAGTATTTTGTTAAAATAGTGATTAAAAATTCTAACTGTGCTGACAAACCAATCCGCCTTATTTTTTTAAAGGTTACAAATATGTGGTGCAGATGGCGTGAGCATTAAAATATCGTAGAACGGAGCGTAGATTATCATAAAATTTATTTCTCTTCGTTCGTAAAAGGTGCTACCCTTTTACGAACGAAGAGAAATAAGTATTATGATTTATGATATTAAGTATTGAAAAATAGCATCACTACATAAAGGTAGTGTTGTCTTTATTAAACCAACGTAATAATTGAAAGAAGACATCACTACAGTGTTGCTACTTTTTAATGTCTACTATTTGAGTTAGCACAAGATTGTGTATTAAGAGATTCCGAGCGAAGCCGGGTTTTCATCTAGTATATAAAATTGGTTTATCTCTGTTTAACAAAATCAAACTTTCATAATAGACAAAGCTACAAAAATTTTGCTAGTGCTCTAATTTCAAAACATTAGTCTCCAATACTCTGTGGCCGAACAGACTAAGGCGCCCATAAATCTACAATAATATTGCGCAATACGAGTACTTTTAGTGTGCAAATAATATTGATTACCCTCTTTGATTCTAAACGTTCAATAAATTCACTCAATAAAATTGACAAATTCGTTTGACCATGATTGATTTTCGTGTAAGCAACATATCTGACGACGAAGTTTTGGCGACAACCATGCTGGTGATTTTGTTAAATAAATCTCTATACAATTCCATACACATAAGTGAAAACTCGTGTTCTTTATCTTTTATAGCATTATTGCTCGCAATCTTGCTTGAATTTACGACCCGACCATACATTAAACACCGTGACTGACCGAACGCGACCGCTCCAAACACAGAAGTGAAAAATATTGTGCAATATTAAGCCTACACAATGCAAGAAAAAAATATTGCACAATAAAAATGAAACCCGCTCAAACTTTTGTTCAATCATTGTGCAATCTTCAATATTAACCCTAAACGGTCAATAATATTGTACAATACGTAATATTGCGTAATAGGTTTACGGGGCGCCTAACGGCCGGTTTTCGAAACGCAAATCAATTTTAACAAGCAATTAATCTATATTTAACGTTATTTTTGCAAGCAAATGTTCTGTTAAACACAGATTAAATGCTTGTTAAAATTAATTTGCGTTTCGGAAACCAGCCGTACGGCTTGCATACTTAGCTCAAAACGAGGTTAAGTTTAAATTATTACAATTTACCACATCTCTTTGACGTCATAGGTCACATCAAAGAATATAATACTCTCTACGAGAGGGTCACGTAAACAAGTTGATTGCAAAATATAACAGTGATCTGAGAAGGTATTTTTAAAACGATGTCTGGCCTAGGTACATAATTTTAAGAAACTGGTTATTCATTTTACGTCCAGGCGTTGCCATGATACTGTAACATAACACTTCCTTGATGAACAACAAATGACTTAATAATAAATGCTGGCTGGAATATTACCACATTATACACGTCAATGATTAAGAAGCAATAATAGGCGTGTTCGACCGATCTAAGATCTTAGTAATCTAAAGCGGTTATTTTAATAATATAAACAGACACTCCAATTTTATTTTGTTTCTGTAGATTAAATTACTAACACATCTCTTTGAAGAGATAGGTCATATAAACAAGTTGGTTGTAAAATTAATAAAGGCCTGACAAGTTATTGTTAAAACGATGTCTGTGCTAGGTGCGTAAATAAAAAAACTGGTTAGTCATCTTGTCCAAGCGTCGTCTGTGGTACTGTAACCATGGAGATAATAATTTATACATAAGCAGTTAGCAGAGTTTGTGAGTCATAGGCGCGTATGTAAGTGAAAATGTGTCGTTGAGAGAAAGGAAAAACCTTACAATAGGTACTTTTCACATTTAGTATCTGTCTTTCTCTTTAATTTTTTTTCAATCTTATCGTTTTTAAAATAAATGCTTTATTTATGATTAATGACACATGCATTTCTTAAATTTGTTTTATAACAATAATGTGCAGAGTTTATTATAATTAATGTGTGCCAAACTGTTGGTCGATTTGTCGGCACCAAGTTGTAGACGTATTGTGTAATTTCATTTTCTTTCTCTGTCTATAATAATTGATAGATAATAATAACAATCTTTATTGACAAACAACATATTTATGGTTTATGGTTTAAGACTTTATTTTCTCGAAGAATAACAATTAATATTCACTTAAAGAGAAAATAACAACTTAGTGACTAAATAACAATATACACAACATATTTAACGATATTGGCATACTAAATTAATAAGCTAAAAACTTTTCAACGTTATAATGTATTTGAGTCGTTATAATAGCATATGTACTAGATTATAAAATCTGTATTACAGATGCTAACGCCTTTCCATTTATTTATTAAATTATGGAGTTTTAGAATTTCATTTATAAGTTTACCTTTTCTAAATATTTATTTATAAAGTACATTGCTATGAAGACAAAAAATTTACATACTATGCGTTCCAACTGAGAATAGGACTGTCAGGATGACATATTGCTCCGCATTTTGCAAAAACTTCATTCTAACAAAGAAAAATTCAATTCAAAATTCCAAATTCTAACAAAGAAATACTTAAAAAAATTATTTTCATCCTAATTGATTTTTTTATATAGATCCCATCACATCATGTTACAATGTATTAAAATAAGATGTAAAATAACTAACACGACTTTTATATATACATATATAAATGAACGGCTGGATTGGTATATTTTACTGTTTTTTATTGATGAATATTATATTTTAATTTTTTTTAGCCAATTCTGGACAAAGACAACCCAAACCTGCAAAAATCGCAATAAAATTAAAATTGGCCCATTACCTATAGACACCTAAGATGCTAATGGTGCGTTGCTATCCTAGACGCGAATTCTTAATGCCACATGCATAAGTTCACGGTTTACCTTGCTTGCAAACCGGAACACGACAATGGCATATGCTGACGTTATTGCGGCAGGAATAGGTAAGGTAGCGGTGGCAGACCCGGATGAGACAATTCCGAACTCATCATCAGTGGAACAGTAAAAGTGAATAGCTTAAAATGAAAATCTGGTGTCTTATGGTCTCTCGGGTGGAATGAAATTCTTTTTCCTATACCTCAGACCAGGGGTCGGCAAATTTTTGTCTTTTGAGACGGAAGAGCCAAAAATTACAATTTACGAAATTTCAAAATATTAAAGAGCCACAAAGCCGCCTCGGCTTAGAGCCGCATGTTGCCGACCCCTGTCTTAGACAATAGCATCACATTAAATTTGTCAAAATGGCACGCAAAAATGATTAAAGAAAATGTCAAATTTAACTAATTTTTTTCACCGAAGAAGCAATCTCTGTGCACAGAATCAAGCCATAGACTTTGCTCTAAACCGAACTAAGGCTAGCATTTTTAGCTCAAAACGAGGTTAGGTTTAAATTATTACCGTTTACCACACCTCTTTGACGTCATAGGTTACATAAACAAGTTGACTGCAAAATTAATAGCGATCTGATAAGGTATTTTTTGTTGAGAAAAGTAATTTTATGATACGCGTACAAGCCGTAACTAAAAATATAATAGAACTAATTTAGAGAAGCTTAAAGCGTATATAAAATAAAATATTACGGCAATTAAATTGATAATTTGCATGTACATTGAATGAGCGAGCGAACTAGCAAAGTTTTTTGAATACGACGTTTAAAGAATACAGCCGATTTTGGTTTAACATGTATAAAGATAGTTTGGAACCCAAGAAAGGACATAGGTTAGTTTTATCCCGAAAACCCCACGGGAATGGGAACTATGCGGGTAAAACCCCGGGATTCTCCATTGAAATTTTTCCGCGCGGACGAAGTCGCCGGCACAGCTAGTTATATCTGTGTACTGTGTGTACTTCATTATTATGTCACTTATATACACAGATTATTGTATAAGTGACATATAAATTCAATAGATACAGTTTAATTGTAGAAAAATGCTTGACCTTGACATGTTCAGAATAGAGCACTACCTCAATGCTTCGCTTATGAGGCGTTCAATAAAAAAGTGTGACGGCAAAGTATCATACCGTTTGGCGTCACGACATACGAGTCTATTTCACTGGCAAGTTGCAAATAGTCGTTAAACATCCAAAAGTGTTTTATAAATCGTTAAATAATCGTACTGCCGGTTTCAAAATCCGGTTTTAAAAGGAAGATATTGCGAAAAACATTAAGGTATTTTATTGTAAGATATTTAATTTATTAAATAATAGTAAATACTAACGTATCCATTCTGCTTTTAGGATTTAAAACAATATAGCGTTAACAGCATACCGGAAAATTAAAAAAACATACCATTGTTACATTCTAGTCATGATGGCAATTAATTTTTTTTTGTGGGAAATGTAATATTTATGTTTTACTAGCTGCAGCGTGCAGCACGCTGCATTATAAAAGTTTTTAGTAAATCCCGCGGGATCACCTATTTTTTCCGGGATAAAAAGTAACCTATGTGCTATTCCAGGTCATCAGCTACTTGTATGCCAAATTTCATTCAAATCCATTCTGTAGTTTTTGCGTGATTGAGTAACAAACATCCGTCCAAACATCCATCAAAACATCCAAACTTTCGCATTTATAATATTAATATAGATAATCTTTTGACCGCCCCGTTGGTCGAGTGGTTAGCGACCCTAATTACGCAATCGATGGGGTTCGATCCCCGACGGGGACAAGCATTTGTGTGATGAGCATAAATGTTTATATTTCCGGGTTTGGGTGTTTATTAAATCTATTTCAGTATTTATATATGTATTTCTATGTATTAGTATCGTTGACTAACACCCATAACACAAGCAAAATAATTTGCTTACTTTGGGGTTAGATCAGTCAGTGTAATTTGTCCTTTGAATATATATATTTATTTTTCTTATTTTCATGCGCCGCAATGTAAAATTTACATTGCTCCGACACGTTGCGCCCAGGGATATCTCGAACCCGCCCTTTATTAAATTTTTTTTATTTATCATAAGATAGCAAACAAGCATATGGGTCTCCTGATCAAGGGCGGATCCAGGGGGTTTATGGGGGTCATGACTAAACTCACCATACTGTTTTAATCTTATAACCGGACAGTTCAGATCAACTGATCTCAATTACGCGAGTAATTACATGACAGCTGTGATGTCTCTAGGATGTATCTATGACCATAAGGAGAACCTAAATTAAATATCAATGTTAACTTAGATCTACCAAAAGTTTAGATTATTTTTAAAAAATCGGTTTGAAAATGTAATATTTTTAGCACGGTTTTGCGTTTGGATTATGCCTGTCTGTACAATTTTAAACCCTTTGTGCCTTCACAGTGTATATTTTTCGGAAAATGGGACATGTTCACCTTCTTTAGATATACTTGGGGACACCGGGACAGAGCAGTTGAAAACGGGACAATCCCGTTCAAAACGGGACGTATGGACCTTAGTCATGACCCCCCGCTAGGCCGGGGTCTAATTATGGATTTATTAGTTTTAGATAAGGGTTAGAGTCTATATTGACTGAACCTCAAATATGTGACCCTCTGAACCGAAGGCTGGATCCGCCCTTGCTCGTGCTGGAAAGAGTCAACTATCGTCTATAGACAACAAATATGTTAATGGTGCAATACTATCTTGTGGCGAGGTCTAATGCCACTTGCATAAGTTTACTGGCTACCCTACTCTGCAAACCGGAACACGACATTGACAAGCACTGACGCTATTGCGGCAGGAATAGGTAAGGCGGTGGTACCAGACCCGGGCGAGACAATGCAGAACTCTACCACCCAGTAGTCACGATGGTAGTGACGCGCATAGCCGTCGGTCGTCTGTTACGACCTGCCTGGCAGAACTTAATAAACTTAATCTTCTGATTTTTGATTTCCGATTTCATTGTTTGCTATCTGGTTTGCCACCCTGATTTTTTCAAAATTTTGTAAAATTTTTTAGACCGAATTGATTCAAAATTTCAGGTAATCTAAGTTGAGCAGAATCCAATCGAATGCCATCAACCACGTTTTGATCGGTCACTCCGTTCAAGTTATAACATGTTTACAAACACACATACACACACACACACATACACACATACATACATATACACATACATGCATACAGACATACTGATGTCATCGTGAAAATAGCCAAAGAAAGTTACTAGGACCCAAAAACGTGGAGTTATGGTGAAAACTCAATTTTCGAAAATCGAAGCAAAATCAGTAACTTCCTTAAACTACATACGCAGCGGGAAGTTAAAATCGTCAAAAAATCCTACACAAATTTCCAACGGTTCATTCAAAATCCGTGTTTTCGATTTTCGATAGACCGACCGTACCTTACTTTTTAACCTTTCATGTTTTGTGTTGTGATCTGTATTGCTATGCCGTGATCTGTTTGTAATTAATTATTCTTATTTTTAACTAGGTTTACTAATATTAAGGAGAGAAGTGAATGTTTACGTTAAACTTACCTAAATTCCAACTTTATTTAGCTACTATTCCCCAAGTTTAAAAATAATAATGAATTGCGAGTAAGTTAAGGATTTGATATAGAATCTTAAGGAATATATTAAACTTTAAGGTAATAACTAAAAAAACGATGTATGTAATCTCGCCTGTGTTCTTCATAATAGGTACATTTACATCTTCTATACATATAATAAAATCATAGGAAAGTCAAAACTGTACATTGAATATTTTTTTAAAAGAATACTTAGGGCGTGATCTACAATCGATATCGAAGCTAAAAATATAGTTTTTAAAATTTTTGTTTGTTTGTCTGTATGCATGTCTGGGGTAAACTCAAAAAGTACTGCATGGATTTACTTCAAATTTTGTATGAATATTACTAATAGGTCGGGTCAACATATAGGCTACATATTATCACGCTATCATTAGTATATAACAATAAAATTAAAGTATTTTAGTTATTAATTATTATTAGTTTACATTTTCTTTCTTACTTCTTCCTGTTTCATTATCAACAATGAATCAAACACCTAGATACTAGTCAGTGGCTTAGCAAAGAGGGGGCGGCGGGGGCGGACCGCACCGGGGGTCACCCTTTTTGGGGTGACACCCACCCGGTCTTTCAACTTTAAAAACAATGTACAAAGAAAAAAAATCACTAGCACAAAAATTTCTTTTTCGGGGATTCCTCCACTAGCACTAGCTCAGCTCTGTGTATAATTCGGGGATTCCCGCAAAAGGGCCTGACGCTGTCGTGGGGGATTCCCCAACATTTCTCATTTATTTCGTGAAGTGTGTTGTGTTTGGTTGACGTGAATTGTTAAACGTGTATTATTTTATAGTCATAGGTAATAAAAAGAATAAAATATGTTAATATATAAATATAAATGACCAAGACCTTATGGTAAAAAGTTGCAAAGACTATTTTTGCGCTGTCTTTTTAAAAAAATGTATGGATACTATCCGCGTCTCTAGCCTTCGATGTATGTTTTGGGTATGACGGGCTTTGGACACTCTATTGTTGCGAAGAAATATATCACTATTACTGTATATTTGGCGTATACTGTCAGGCAATATTAGCTTACCTTCAATCCTGGAACGTATATTTTTTAATGTACCTAATATGGGATGCAACGTACGTATAAGTCGCTTGTTCTGTTTGCCTTTGGCCAAAACAAACATTGTGTATAATAATCCATTTTCGCGTGCTTTACGAATGATCAACGATATTGCTCGCTCAGTTGAAAGCGAAGTGGATATTTTTACCTCCAAAATGCAGGTAGTAAAGAATTGTGCCATAAGACACTTGTAACGGTCACCATAAAACATTTAATTAATTAATTAATTACTTCACACATGTATGACTTGGAATTTATATTTTCTGTAATGTGCATGGTGTGTTTTATAAATAAATAAATAAATAAAAGACCTTTATCATATAAAATTTATTGCTTTTTACTTTCGATGGGGTGACACCGCCGCACCGGTTGCCACCCGAGGTAGCTACGCCACTGATACTAGTGCATATTCATATGTTAATAAATATACCATTAATACATAAACCAAAGTTGATAACCCTAGCGCGACCGCCATTTTCGTATGAAGTATCTTCACGCCCGTATCCCCAAAGGGGTAGGCAGAGGTATAACAAGTGCACCCACGATTAGCCGAAGATACTTGGTCCCACAAATGCGATAGGTGGCAAGCCTATCGCCAACCGGGCACTTTCCAATCCCGGGCAACTTTGTGTTTATCAGAAAACTAAAAATAACACTTTTTTTAAGTGCCCGACCCAGGAATCAAACCCGGGACCTCATGTAGTCAACGCCAATGCTGGACCACTAGACTACAGAGGCGAGATTTTCGTATGAAGTGAAATAATACGTGAGATTGACTTCTGTAGCTATATCTTATGTGTTTAAGCGGCGACTGTAGCAGTCGAAAAAAATGCTTTTATTCTCAATCGAGGTCAGATACATTATTCAAATCACGAACCATTGTTATTAAAGCCGAATATGTTTAAACAGCTCCCACAACAACGTCATTAATGACGGGTACTTATAGATAATCAACAATCTGAGTGCTAAGTGTGAGTTTTTCTTTTCGCATTCGATCGTGAGCGCGTTTGGAGTTTACTAGGAATTTGTATGTGATTTGTACAGCGCCACCTAGTGGTAAACGTGAGAAACCAGTTTACCACTAGGTGGCGCTGTACAAATCGCATACTAATTCCTAGTAAACTCGAAACGCGCTCACGATCGAATGCGAAAAGAAAAACTCACACTTAGCACTCTGAGTGCTAAGTGTGAGTTTTTCTTTTCGCATTCGATCGTCAGCGCGTTTACTAGGAATTTGTATGTGATTTGTACAGCACCACCTAGTGGTAAACGTGAGAAACCAGTTTACCACTAGGTGGCGCTGTTCAAATCACATACAAATTCCTAGTAAACTCGAAACGCGTTCACGATCGAATGCGAAAAGAAAAACTCACACTTAGCACTCTGTCATATAGATGTGCCAACTCGGAATAAACACGACTCGAGTTAACTCGAGTTAAAATTCACTTAACTCGAGTTAGCAGGACGAGGCTTTGCATAGGATAATTGCGACTGGTTAATTTTTTTAATATTGTTAATTCATCTAATTATGTTGTGACAGTTAATAACTACTGACTACACTAAATAGGTGGCAAAAAACGTTGTTTTAAGTAATTGTTATACACTGTTCTATTATGTTTCCGTCTTAACACATTTTAAAATACGTGCATATATTCAGCGGATAAGCGCGACAGAGCTTGCCTCATTTTTTTGAAAAGGCTCCTCCAATGTAAATTATTCAAGGGAGATATTATTTCCATTCGCTAATAACGGCCAAGTTAAAAGATAATTTTTACCAACTATAATTAGATTTTTGTGTGATTAAATAAAGTGGTCGTATTTCCTATATAATTGAACGAATCCTAATAGATTTTACAATTTACACATCCACTCCTTGCCTATTGAAATTCGTTCTGAAAGTGATTTCTTTTAAGGTCCCAGTGTTTTTAAATATCGTAATTAATAACTGATATAAATAAATTATACTTTAATTTAAATTCTATCTTAATTTTGCTATATATATTGTCTTTACGTATGTGAATCTTCTATACATATAATAAAATCGTAGGAAAGTCAAAACTGTACTTTTGACAAAACTTTACATTGGATATTTTTTTAAAAGAATACTTGGGGCGAGATCTACATCAAAGCCAAAAATATAGTTTTTAGAATTTTTGTCTGTTTGTCTGTTTGTTTGTCTGTTTGTCTGTTTGTCTGTTTGTCTGTTTGTTTGTCTGTTTGTCTGTTTGTCTGTTTGTCTGTTTGTCTGTTTGTCTGTTTGTCTGTTTGTCTGTTTGTCTGTTTGTCTGTTTGTCTGTTTGTCTGTTTGTCTGTTTGTCTGTTTGTCTGTTTGTCTGTTTGTCTGTTTGTATGTTTGTCTGTTTGTCTGTTTGTTTGTTTGTCTGCTTGTCTGTTTGTCTGTGTGTATGTTTGTCTGTATGTATGTCCGGGGTAAACTCAAAAAGTACTGCATCGATTTACTTCAAATTTTGCATGAATATTACTAACAGGTCGGGTCAACATATAGGCTACATATTATCACGCTATCACCTACGGGGGAGGAGCTGTGCGGAGTAAACGAAGTCCGCGCGGACGAAGTCGCGGGTAACAGCTAGTGTGAAATAATTCTCGTAGTAGTAGATACGTGTATGCATTTTTACGGAGAAGGTTTTTATGCTATCCCCATTGACATATTTTTTCGTGGAGAAAACGATTATGATATTCCTATTGACACACACATACGCACACATACATACATACATACATACAAACGTACAGACATACTAACGTTATCGTGAAAATAGCCTGAAAATATTCCTAGGACATTAAAACATGGAGATCTGATGAAAATTCGATTTTCGAAAATCGGGGCAAAATCAGTAACTTCCTTGTCTACATACGTAGCGGAAAGTATAGCATAGTTCCTATTTTTTTTCTAAGCAACACGTACTCATCTCGAGAAGTTAATATCATTTAATGTTTTACAGTAGAAAAATATATATATTGTTACGAGTAATCTAGAAGCGTGTAGAGCTGGAGCGCGGGCGCGCTAACTATCTAGAAAACTCCTGTTGACAAACAAATAGTTGACCGGGGCTATGCCATAATGGACTTTGTGGGATATGGCATAAGGTTGAAAGTAGCGTGTACTAGGATTTATGACTCATAACATGTTTACGATAAGAAGTGATTCATTGTTTCCCGATACATTTAGATTTTTCTGGATCCAGCTAGGGGTTTCCCCTGCCTATAAATACAGAGATGTTGACAAACACAAGGCAGTTTTTATCAAGCGATCGAGAGCGATACATCAAGTGAACAGTACGAAGTGAGAAGTGTTTTATTGTGTAGTGTTCTAAGTTCAGTGATAGTACAGTGAGTGACTAGCAAGTAGAGTGTATTTTAGTATTACGTTGTGTTGTGTTGTGTAAATACACGGATTTAATATAAGTGGTGTTTTCTTACAATTGCGAACCCGAGTACGTAACAATATTTATACGCTGTTTATAATTTAATAGTACCTCTCTTTTTTGCTGAAGTACTTTAGCCTTCATTAATAGATGTGTTTAAATATTTTTTAGTATATTGCACACTTCGACTTATATTTATGGTCAAGTATTTCACTTTACCGGTTGGCTGTAAGAATTTTTTTTAGAGATAAGCTCGCCTTTTGTACCTTTTTAAAAATACTGCTTGGTGTAACTTTTTTTTTTTATAGAAGAGGCCCCCTCTTCTATAAAAAAAAAAACGAGCAAGAGGTTCACCTGATGGTAAGTGATCACCGCCGCCCATGGACATCTGCAATACCAGAGGTCTTGCAGTTGCGTTGCCGGCCTTTTAAGAATGAGTAAGCTCTTTTCTTGAAGGTCCCTATGTCGTATCCGTTCGGAAATACCCCTGCCGGTAATTGGTTCCACAACAAAGTAGTGCGAGGTAAAAAGTGGAGGGAGAAACGCACAGTTGTGGATTTCCAGACATCGAGATGGTGAGGATGGAACTTCAAGTTTTGACGCGATGTCCGATGGTGGAATTCGGCGGCAGGAATTATTCCAAACAACTCGTCGGAACACTCTCCATGATATATACGATAAAAGACACAGAGAGAACCTACATCTCTGCGCAATGCCAAAGAGTCAAGCTGTTTCGAAATGGCCTGGTCGTCAACGATTCGAACCGCTCTACGCTGAATGCGATCAAGAGGAAGAAGCTGGTACTGAGGAGCTCCGGCCCAGAGATGCGAACAGTACTTTATGTGAGGCCGAACCTGTGTCTTATAAAGTTGAAGGCGATGGACCGGCAAAAAGTACTGTTTCGCTCTGCTGAGCACACCGAGCTTTTTGGAGGCTAGTTTAGCCTTGCCTTCCAAATGACCGCGAAACTGAACGTAATTCGATATGTCAACTCCCAGGATTCCAACACTAGCTGAGGCTGTCAGGAGAGTATCCTCAAATCGAGGTGATACGACAAAGGGCGTCTTTTTTGCGGTGAACACGCAAAGCTGTGTCTTCTTGGGGTTAAAAGTAACCAGGTTTTGGCGACCCCATTCCGAGACATCGGTAAGTCGATTCTCGACTTCAGACACAAGCTTGTTTCGGCACTCTTCGACGTGTTCCCGAGAAATACTGCTTCGGCCGGAGTATGCAGCATCACAAGTACTGTCATCCGCATAGCAATGTATGTTGCTAATTCGCATCATATCATTGATATGCAGAAGGAACAGTGTCGGTGATAGCACGCAGCCTTGGGGAACGCCAGCATTGACAGATTTAAGGTCGGAGCACGCAACGTCGACAACGACCTTGATGCTCCGGTCAGCCAAAAAACTGGTGATCCACTCGCATAATTTCTCAGGAAGCCCATAGGAAGGCAGCTTCGCGAGAAGCGCTTTGTGCCATACCCGATCAAAGGCCTTCGCTATGTCCAAACTAACTGCCAATGCCTCCCCCTTGGACTCAACTGCTTCCGCCCATCGATGAGTTAGGTATACTAGAAGGTCACCAGCTGAGCGGCCGCGACGGAAACCGTACTGACGGTCGCTTATCAGCTGGTGCTCTTCTAAATACTTGAGGAGCTGAGAGTTAATGATTGTCTCCATAATTTTGGAGAACAAGGAGGTTATGGCTATGGGCCGATATTTAGACGGGTTAGAGCGATCTCCTTTTTTAGGGATGGGATGCACCAAAGCTGTCTTCCACGAATTCGGTACCACTCCGAGTGAATAGGAGAGCCGGAATAGGCGTGTTAATACTGGTGCCAACTCTGGAGCACACATTTTTAGCACAATCGGAGGGATGCCATCCTTTGTTTGGACTACTTTCCTTGGACATCCACAAGTCGAGTGGGCCTCGACTTGTGGATGTCCAAGGAAAGTAGTGTTTTACGCACAGATGATTGCCGAAATTGTAGTTCTGGCATACAACTATCACACTGCGGGATGGTAGGCGGTGCGTTCCTTTGGTCATCCAGATTCGAGTTGGCCGCAAAGAAGGAGCCCAGGAGATCGGCCTTCTCCTTTGCGGTATGGGCCAAAGAGTCATCGTCTCCGTGCAAGGATGGAAGAGAGGGCTGTGAGAAATTCCCTAAGACAGCCTTGGCGAAAGACCAAAACGCACGAGTGCCCGAAGGAAGGCGAACTAATTTCTCACCAATTCTGCCAATGTGTTCCGATTTTGCCTTGGCGACAGCTCTTTTGAAGTACCTCGAGGCGAAATTGTACTCCTTACGTAATGTGCTGGTTTTTTCATCACAAGATGCGGACGCAGTAGCTTAAGCCCGGTAGCACTCCTGCTTGCGGTGCGAAGCCGTTTTACAGGAGCGACCAAACCAAGGCTGAGACTTACCACCAATTGGTACCGCAGAAAATGGAATGAAAAGTTCCATGCCCTGCAGCACCACATCGGCAATATAGTCAGCGACGACATTCGGATCATCCAGCGAGAAGCACAACCGCCCCCATGGGTAGGACGCAAAAAAAGACCGCATCCCGTCCCAATCTGCTGACCTAAAGTGCCAAACGCGACGACAGCCTGCTAAAGGAGGCCGTGATAGGCGCGAAACCGGCACTTTACTCCGGATCAGGCAGTGGTCTGACGAACCAAGTGGGACGTCCACCGATACCTGATAATGGTCCGGATGAGAGGTCAGCAGAAGGTCCAACAGTGAAGGCATATGGTCATCCACATCGGGAACTCGCGTGGGCGAAGTTACCAGTTTACACAACTGACCATACGCCAAGGCAAAATCGTGAACAGACCTCCCCGCATGATCGGTGGTGCGCAAACAAAGCCAATCGGCGTGGTGGGCATTAAAATCGCCCAAGATCACGATCTCTGTGGAGGGGGTTGTTCTGTTGTGTACAATAAAGTATTAAATAAATAAATAAATAAAATTGAAAGTTAAGCATGTAGGTGTTACACTATGCGTGCGAAGCCGGGGCGAGTCGCTAGTAATATATAAAAAAATTAATAAAAAAAACAAGCCCTCTGAGTTTCTTCCGCCAGATCTTCTCAGTGTGTGACCGCGTTCCGATTCAATAGTATATTTTAAGATATCATCAAAAGAGCATGTCAAGCTTTATTTGAATAGTAGCTGTTGCTAGCGACTTCGTCCGCGCGGACTTCGTTTACTCCGCACTGCTCCTCTCCCGTAGGTGATAGCGTGATAATATGTAGCCTATATGTTGACCCGATCTGTAAGTAATATTCTTGCAAATTTTGAAGTAAATCCATGCAGTACTTTTTGAGTTTACCCCGGACATACATACAGACAAACAGACAAAAATTCTAAAATCTATATTTTTGGCTTCGATATCGATTGTACATCACGCCCCAAGTATTCTTTTAAAAAATATTCAATGTACAGTTTTGACGTTTCTACGACTTTATTATATGTATAGATTTATTTTTATTTTGATTGATTTTGAAACAAAAGCATAGTCTCTAATCAACCCGGGGAATTCCTCGGAAACGGTCAGGATTTCAACTTTTTCCTGACGAATAGGAAATCCCTGACAGTAAATCATCATCAAAACATCGTATTGTTTAATTATTATGATAATGTAACCTCACAGTTTACGCTTGGAGGTCTCAGTTTCGAGTCCAATGTTGTTGCAATGCTTTGAATCATCAAATAAAATTGTTTATTGTTATTGCGTCATAGTTTTAAAGTTAATTTTAATCGACTTCGAAAAGATCTTTAAGTACCATCATAACTAGAATTGTTCAAATAAAGTATTTTAAGATAGCGCGTTATAGACTATAAACTATATTTTTCTAGCGCGCTACGTTATAGACTACTGTGTAACTGAACACAGATCGCGCGAGCCGGCCGAGATAGCGCGTGACTCACTACTGAGCGCTATAACGCTATAAACTTTGTTATAACGTCTATCGTCTACGACCTAGCACGTTGCTCGTTAGATCGCGTAGCTCGTAACTTCGTAGGTTGTAATGTTATAACTACGGCCTACGCTAGCCGCGATATCTCGGAATGGTTCGGGACAATTTGTTCCACACCAGTCCGAGATATCGCGTCCGTGAGAGGTATCTATGTGTGCTATGCTCGAATATTACCTGTATGTAACATTGACTTCTGTTAGTCTTCAAGTATTCTGTAACAGAGGCGATATTATATAGATAGATTACATCTATACAAATAAACAAATTGGGGTGTCTGTTTGTGATATTAAAATAACCGCTTTTTACTGAATGCATATGGATGTATACATGATACATATACCAAAATAGCATTTTTTTACAATTTTAGTCTGTCTGTCTGTTTGTTCCGGCTAATCCTTGGAACGGTTGGACTGATTTTGACGGGACTTTCACGGTAGATAGCTGATGTGTCAGGGAGTAAATTAGGCTACTTTTTTTCGAAATTTTCCCACGCGGACGAAGTCGCGGGCTTAGCTAGTTGATATGTAAAAAACCTAAGATGCATAGTCCAGAACAAAACTGACACTCAAAAGTGTCGCTATTTTCATTTAAGTAGTTATAGATATGGCAAAAAAATATGTCTTTGCATATCCAACCTAAAGCGCAAGACTTATAGTTGTTTTTACAAAGCAAAGTAGAAAAAGAAAATAAAATTGACTGTGTCGCGACTGACGCGATTCTATTTGAAATGGGCGCACATTTTAAAATCGTGCGCTAATTCTTCGAGAACGTTTTTAAGACACTGATTGTGTATCTTGTGCTTTGTATATCAATGGTTAATGGTTAAAAATATGAAACTGGTTTCCCGAGATACAGGCCTAGCTTAGATCAGGAACCTCTGGTAATTCTCATAAATAAGCACGATTTGTAAATGTAGCTATTAAGCATCGACGCGTCCCAAGAACAAAATCGTATCTACAAAACCACCAAATTACAATATGTTTGTGTGTGGGAGTACATTGTAGATAAGATGATGTTCACTTGAGCATTTCCAAAAACATAAGACCAATAAATATAAAAAATATACTGTCTTGTAGCTTTATGCGTGTTTAATGCGAATTTTATTATAAAACCAATTTCGTCTGATCCCTCCATACGATATTGTTCTTGGGACGTGTCTGTTTGTGTGTGTGTGTGTGTGAAAATAAATATTTTTTTTTTTTAAAAAAAAAGAAAAATGGTAGATTATTATAGTAAAATATTTAATAAACCACTGTTGGTGAGATAATATTTTAAATATAAGTAATATAAGTCATTAACGAACCCATTTATCTTGACATATCCGAAAGGATAAAATCCCAAATGAAAGATTAAAAAAAAAAAAACATTTATCTGCAGGGTCAAAGTATTATTACGAGATAACATTTTTTTATTATGACTGACCTGTGATTAAATTTCATCAAGATAGTAATCTGCATGTTTGTTATTTCATGATATAAAAAAAACAGAAAGAGTTCTGCATTGTCTCACCCGGGTCTGGTACCACCGCCTTACCTATTCCTGCCGCAATAGCGTCAGTGCTTGTCGCTGTCGTGTTCCGGTTTGGAGGGTAAGGTAGCCGGTAAACTTATGCACGTGGCATTAGACCTCGCCACAAGATAGCAACGCACCATTAACATCTTTGGTGTCTATAGGCGATGGTTGACTCTTTCCATCAGGAGACCCATCTGCTTGTTTCTATCTTATGATATAAAAAAAAAAAAAATCCGTTCAACTGTGAGTCGGGCTAGAACACGAAGGGTTCTGTACCATCTTTAGTATATAACGTGTCATAGAAACAGCGCACTATGAAATACGTCAATTAGTATTTTTTAAATTTTTTTATATCATAAGATAGCAAACAAGCAGATGGGTCTCCTGATGGAAAGAGTCAACCATCGCCTATATACACCAGAGATGTTAATGGTGCGTCGCTATCTTGTGGCGAGGTCTAATGCCACATGCATAAGTTTACCGACTACCTCCAAACTAGAACACGACGGACAGTGGAGTCTTAGCAGTAGGGTCCCGTTTTACCTTTTGGAAACTTTGAAAAATAGTAGTAACTCGATCGCATTGGACTCAAACCTGCCCAAGCGTAGAAATTCGGAGGTAACATTACCATTAAGTTGTCATTAAACGATGCGATGTTTTGAACGATCAGGGTCGGGGTTTCCCAAACGACAGCAAATAGTTTAGATTTCAATATTTATTTATTTTATAACCAACCGGTTTCGTATCATCAGGGCTTTATATAAGAGAGACTCTTATTATTATAAATCGGAAAGTTTGGATGTTTGGATGGATGTTTGTTACTCAATCACGCAAAAACTACTGAACGGATTTAAATGAAATTTGGCATACGGGTAGATAATGACTTGGAATAGCACATAGCACATTTTTATCCCGGAAAAATTAGGTGATCCCGCGGGATTCGTCAAAAACTGTTATAATGCAGCGGGCTGCACGCTGCAGTTAGTATTATTATAAATCGGAAAGTTTGGATGTTTGGATGGATGTTTGTTACTGAATCACGCAAAAACTAAAACACGAATTTGATTGAAATTTTTCACATAGGTAGATGATAATCTGGAATAGTATATAGGCTACTTTTTATCCCAGAAAAATCTAGGTGATCCCGCGGGATTTGACAAAAGCTTTTATAATGTAGCAAGCTGTACGCTTTAGCTAGTACAGTCCGCGCGCGAGGAATTTTGCGGAATGTTAACGTGCAGTGAATTAGATGATATTACACAGAGCACCCCTAACCTAACTCAGTCCCCGATTCCTCGGAGCTCGCGCGCGGACTGTGGTCCCGGCCTCCTTTGTAGAATAGGCCAACTGCCGTTCTGCCAGGCAGGTCGTAAAAGGCGACCGATTGGCTATCGAGTCACTACCATCGTGGCTACTAGGTGGTAGAGTTCTGCATTGTCTCGCCCGGGTCTGGTACCACCGCCTTACCTATTCCTGCCGCAATAGCGTCAGTGCTTGTCGCTGTCGTGTTCCGGTTTGGAGGATAAGGTAGCCGGTAAACTTATGCATGTGGCATTAGACCTCGCCACAAGATAGCAACGCACCATTAACACCTTTGGTGTCTATAGACGATGGTTGACTCTTTCCATCGGGAGACCCATCTGCTTGTTTGCTATCTTATGATATAAAAAAAAATATATTATTACTAGTTGCAGCGTGCAGCCCGCTGCATAATAAAATTTTTTGTTGAATCCCGCGGGAATGTCTTATTTTTACGGATTAAAAAATAGCCAATATGTTAGTCCCGGTTACTATTTATCTGTGTGCCAAATTTCATCTAAATCTGTTCAATAGTTTTGATGTGATTGAGTAACAAACATCCGTCCATTTAAACATCCGAACTTTCGCATTTACATTATACTTGCTGCAATGAGCAGCCCACTGCATTGTAAAGTTTTTGGCGAATCCCGCGGGATCACCTATTTTTTCCGGGATAAAAGTAGCTATGTGCTATTCCAGACCATCGTTTACCTGTGAGCCAAATTTTATCCAAATACATTCAGTAGTTTTGATGTGATTGAGTAACAACATCCATCCATTCAAACATTCAAACTTTCGCACTTATAATTTAATATAGATAATATAATATTTATATAGATTTAAAGTTTTTAGTATTTTTTTAGTATTTAGTTATTGTCTTTGCGTGTGTACAGTAATGTTTAAATCTACATATATTAATATTATAACTGCGAAAATTTGGATTGTTGGATAGATGGATGGATGTTACTAAATCGCGCAAAAACTAATGAACGGATTTAAAAGAAATTTGTAATACAGGTAGATGATAACCTGGAATAGCACATACACTACTTTTTATCCCGGAAAAATGAAGTGATCCCGCGGGATTCGTAAAAGCAGCGGGCTGCACGCTACAGCTAGTAATATATATACTAAAAGCCCTGGTGATGCTATAATAGGTGAAGCCGGTTGTTAAGGCGAGGCATCGGGACAAACGGGAAAAAATCGGTTTACTGAATCCCATTTTTTGTATTGATTGTTACATATCAGTTTTACAAAAATTACACGATATACCTGACGATATTATCTAAGGAATGTGCTAACTTATTACATGATAGAATGTACTTTACTCGATCATATAAATTCCGAAAACAGGCTAAAAATATCTCTAAAACAAGTAATTTGTTAATAATATTTCTAATCTTCCACATGATTTTTGTATGGTGATATTTAATTTTAAATCCAAAAAAGAATGTACTTAATTTTGGTTTTCAGTTGAAGTTCTATATTTATTTATCCGAAAATTAACATGTTTACGCGGTTTCAGAACATACCGCGCCGCCCGTTTTCTATAGAATTGACGCGTGTTAAAATACCTCGCCTTAAAATAAATAAATATTAGTTGTAAAACAGTACAACAAAATAAATTATATCCCAATTTTAACATTATAAATAGGAGTTTGCCCAAGAATTTTCTCTCGGTGATCCGGGCCGATTTTGGAAGAATAGATCATCTGCCTTACTCCTAGGCATCTCGTAAAATAAGAGAGAAGATTATACGTGTCATTTACATCATGACTACTACTAAAATGGAGAGTTCTGCAACATTTCGCTCGAGTTTAATCACACCGCCTTAGGGGCATCAATAAAATACGTGAGGCAATTAGGTCGTTATTTAACCCTTCCTCTTGATGAGATATCGTGAGATTTTCATTATCCCCTCCCCCTTGATGAGATGTCGTGAGATTTTCATTATTCCTTCCCCCCTCTAATCTCACGTGGGATTTTCATTATCACTTCGCCCCTCTAATCTCACGTGAGATTTTGATTATCCCTTCCCCCCTCTAATTTCACATGAGATTTTCACTATCCCTTCCCCCCTCTAATCACAGGTGACATTTTGATTATGCCTTCTCCCCTCTAATTTCACATGAGATTTTCACTATCCCTTCCCCCTCTAATCTCACGTGAGATTTTTCAAAATGCGTATCTTTAGTGTTTGAAAAAAGTAATTATTTGCTTGCAAAATTTTACGTTCTTAAAACCAATTGAGATAAGTATTAGTATTGTAGGGAAAGAATCGAACACTTATGTAAATACGTCAAAAGGAACTATGAAAATTCCGGGTAAAATACGATATGACGATAAAAAAAATACATGAAGTCAATCCTTCTTCGTGAGATTTGGTGAGATTATGCCCCTTCCTTAAATCACTCACGTAATTTATGGACGCACTCTTACCGATTCCTGCCGTAAAGCATCAGTGCTTATTACTGTTGTGTTTCGGTTTAAGGATAAGGTAAACTCATGCATCTTTTGTTAAAATGTTTCTTAATAAAATATACTTAGTTAAATATGCAAATTTATGATTTTTGAGATACCTAAGAAGATATTCATTACGCAGACCGGAAAAATATATATAATTAAAATTGAATCTGCCTACAAGAGAACCGGCATGATATTACTTTACTTTAAAAAAAAGAATTCTACAAATAGATTTTAGCCGCTTTTTAAAGTGATGACATTTGTGACAATTCATTTTTTAAATTTATATTATGCCTAAGAATACACCTACTATGCCTAAAACATTTTTAATAAGTCTGAAATAGAAATCTAATGGAAGTTATAATAATATAAAAACTTATCAATATTATCTATTATTACCCTGAAAAACTACAGATTATTCAGGGTAATAATATATAATATCTTTTATTATTAAATTAGTCAATTAGCAACACAACAAAAAGACAATTAGCCAAATAGATGCAGAGGCTTTGAAGTGATGCGCGGGCCGCGGACAAAAGATGTGATAATTGATTTTTTATTTATATTTTGTCTAAGAATATACGCATACCTAATGCCTAAAATACTTTTAACAAATCTTAAGTAATAATTAATTAGAAGTTGTAATAAATAAACATAAGAACTTAATAATAAGGATATAATATTATTACCTTGAATAACTGCAGACTATTAATAATAAACACAATTCACAATTATAACGACCGCTCAAGACGCGGTCTGACCGCCTCTGTTCATATGAGTCGGTCGAGTCAAACAAACATTGTTTTTTTTGAGTATTTTCCTTATAATCAAGGTCCAACAAGTTGAGCGAGTATCCGACAAATGTCGTTATATATTATGAATATATTAGCTAAAGTTTCATGTCTATATATTTACTTGAAGTAAGAACTTTGTACCACTTTTTAGGACAATTCCGACGACTTTTTAGGTACGTAAGGTGTATGAAATTTTACACACACGTAAACTATAAGTTTACATGTACATATAACGAAGGACTGAAATCTAATATTTTTAATTAATAAGCATTAGAAATACATAATCAGTGTGTAAAGAAAATCCTGTCCGATCGTCAAAGGCTTTGGTAGCTTAATATATTATGTGTCATTATTATTTAATGGCTATTGATAGATAAATTTTGGAAATATTTGCTTGATAGGGCGCGTATTTGGTTCGTAACGAAAACTTCATGCTTTCAAGTTTTTTTCAGACCAATATCGTAATAATGTGACCAGATTATTCGAGGGATATCACAGTTTTTGCAAGAAGTCTTTGATTATTCGATTTACCGCAAATTCAAAATTTGATCAGCAAACGATTACGCGCGAGAATTTATAGTTTTTAAAATAATTCTTCTAAATAAATGAGTTCATATAACGCACTGAAAAAAATCAGTATATTGAGCATTACTTTAATTCACATATAATAAATATTTTAGGTTTCTATTGAAATATTTACTGGTGAAAAAAATATGTTAAAATGAACTAATTTTGTAATTTTTTAATATTAATTTTTTATATCTTACAACAATATTTTCGTCATTTTAGCCCTGTGTTGCACTTTACGACCATATATCCTGTTGGAAAAATGCATAAAATAAAATATTATGGCACATTACAATAATTGTATTCGTCCTGAAAGATAGCTCCGACGCCTAATTTTGTAAAACATTTTATGATAGCGCGGTATAGACTATAAACTATATTCTTAGCGCGTTACGTAATAGACTATATTAAAAGTTTATAACGTGTAGCAAAGATCGCGTGAGTCGGCCGAGATAGCGTGTGACTCATCACAACGTCTAAAATGAGCGCTAGCACGCTGTGACTGAGCGATGAGCATATAAAACTATAAACTATGTTATAACGTCTAGCGTGTACACTCTACAGTCTAGCACGTTAGATCGCGTTTTTCGTATGTTATAATATTATAACTATGGCCCAAGCTAACCGCTAGGTATATAGCGTGGCGTTATGTTATAGCGTCGAATGTGAATCTTAATAGCGTACGTTTTACGTTGAGTATGTAACAGACTTCATATATCCCTTAAGAGGTTTAGTGTAATAAAAGAAAATAATAAGAACCTATACTATTTTTTTTTTGTTAAAAATATGTCAGTGTTAGGTTTAATAAATAATATCATTGGAATTAAAGATGAAAATGAATAAAAAAATTAATTATCAATAAAATATAAGACCTAACATATAAACATATAAAACCTTAAAAAGGGGGAATGAATATGGGAAGAAAAAGTATTCGCTAAGGAGAAAAAATAATGACAGGATTTGAAAAGATTTTTTAAAAATTTGGGCATAGAAATGGAAGGGAAAACGGAGATTATAAATAGAACTGGAGATGAGGAAAAAGGGATTTTGCTTCTCGGATGAGGAAAGGGATTTTGTTTCGCGAGTGAGAAAAGGAATGTTGAATTTTTCACTTCAGAGATTTGTTGGAAAGTTCTTGACGTTATAAAAGATATTCTTCGTTTGATACAATAATTATTAAAAGGAAAATCAAAAATTAAAAGCTGAGAATAGATCAGTGATATTCCGGAGTGTAAATAATAATAGAAATACTCTTAATGTGAGAAAAGATAATTTGTAAAAATTTATTGATCAAAACCGTGAGTATGTAGAATAGAGATTTATTCAGGGATTACGTATGTATTTATGCAACTTCGTATTTGATATGATAGTCGTTGAGTTTATTTAAATCTAGCAGTATTGGTAGTAAGTAGATTTTATTAAAAGGTAAATCTTTTGAATGTGACTATACAATTTTAATAAACACATTACCGATAAATATGTGATTAGGTTTACAAGAATGAAATTGTGCAAAATGTTGTGTAAAAGTGGATCGATCCTTGACTGAGTGAAGAATGTTTGTTGTATGAAGAAAGGAAATTATTTATTTTAAGGAATAACCTGTTGAAAAGATGATTAATAACATGGATAATTTAGGAAGGAAACTAGGACTTGTAATTTTGGAAAAGGTTGTGTGATTCTATTATTAGGGAAGCCTATTTTGATTTTAGGAAAATAAAACCATAATTTATGCTGTTATTTAAATGTTCTTTTCTTTCCATAAAAATGTGAGCAATGGTTGTGGAGCGATTGCTGTCTCACAGTTTTGCAGCAGGGTTGCTAATCAAGACGCAGGATAAATCGGAATTCTAAACAACACAGGTGATGTAGTTCTTCCAATCTAAATTAAATTATTGTGAATGATCGGATGATAGTGTGTGTGATAAATAACTCATTTTGATTTTATTTTAGCAGAGTCGTACAAGCGACTAAGATTATTATGTTTGTATAACTATACAAGAATAAATAATGGTTTTACTTTATCAAATTTCAGTGCTTGACGGATAATAGTTTATTAATTAATTAGGAAATGGATTTATAGACTTAATTATGTGTATATAGATTTTCATCATCGGTATTTGAAGGAAACCTATTGCCTTTAGACACTATTATTATTACACCTATACCTTGCAAGTGAAGTGACTAAAATTCCTATATTTGTTTATTCTCATAGAAGTAAAGAAAAGGCTTTATGTTATCAAATTTCAGGACATGTTGGCAAGGCAGTTTATTAATTAACTATGAAGTAGGAATAAGTGATTTAATTACCTTATATTATACCTTTATCGTCGGCATTTTGAGGAATCCCGTTGTCTCTAGACACTTATTATTGCATCTATACCTTACAATTGGCTAATATTGCTATGTTTGTTTATTTTTCACAGGAGTAAGTAATGGCTTTGCATTATCAAATGCCAAAAGCATGTTGGCTAAATAGCTTATTAACTAACAAGGAATAGTTTTATGTGCTTTAATTGTTTATATTATACTTTTATCTTATGCAATTGAACTATCATTATTACATCTTTACCTTACAAGTGGCTAATATTGCTATGTTTGTTTATTTTTCATAGAAGTAAGAAATGGCTTTGCATTACCAAATTCAAAAGCATGTTGGCTAAATAGCTTATTAATTAGGAATAGATTTAAGTGCTTTAACTACTTTATACTATACTTTTCATCATCGTCATTTTGAAGGAATTCCATTGTTATTAGATACTAATGCTACTGCACCTGAATTAATATTATCAACTAGTTTCAATATACAACCCGCATCATTATAGAAGCGAATCCCGCTGGATCACTAGATTTTCCCGGGATAATAAATAGCCTATGTGCTAATCCAAGTCATCAACTATCTGTGTGTAAAATTTCATTCAAATCCGTTTCGTAAGTTTTGCGTGCGTTTTATCTTTTAAAATTTACTAACTGGTGATAGCTACCACATATCTTTATAGATGAAGTCCGTCTAAGGAAGTTCTTAGAATAATTTCCATAATACAGTTGATCCTGCTTGTTATTTAAACTTTAGGGATCGAGAGTTGACTCCTTTGCAGTCTTCGAGGCCGCGTGGAGGTGACTCCTTAGCTGTCGTCGGAGCTGAATGCAGATATTTTTAATTTTGAATTTGACAATGCCGGCTTTTGTCAAGTTTAAACGAGAGCAAAGTGTAAGTAATACCACGAAGTTATATCTGGAGGCTTTACTTCTAATACCTACTTGAAACCAAATTTTAAATACTGATGTCATCTGAGGTCTTACCGTCTCTTTCTAACACAGCTGTAAAAAAAGAGATGGCGAAATTTCATAGACTGAGATATAACGTAAATATTTATTTCAATTGATTAATACGAATGCTAGCTCCATCTATGCCTAATACTTCATTGGTGCTTGTCGCTGTCGTGTTCCGATTTGGAGGGTAAGGTAGCCGGTAAACTTATGCATGTGGCATTAGACCTCGCCACAAAATAGCAACGCACTATTAACATCTTTGGTGTCTATAGGCGATGGTTGACTCTTCCTATCAGGATACCCATCTGCTTAATGCTGGTAAAAAAATGTCACAACTTTGATATAATCAACCAATATAAATGTTTAGTACAGATACTCGTGTTTATATTTTTATTAAGTTATTTATTTTGTTCTCCAGATCATTTTTTTATATCATAAGATAGCAAACAAGTAGATAGGTCTCTTGATGAAAAGAAGCAACTTTTGACTATAGTCACTAAAGATGTTAATGGTTCGTTGCATTCTTGTGGCGAGGTCTAATGCCACATGCATAATATTACCGGCTATATTTCATGTAATTTCACGTAAAATGTGCCTGTATAAAACAATTGTACTATTGGAGTAATAATAATAATAATAAATAAATTCAAAATAAATATTACCCTCCAAACCGGAACACGACAGTGACAAGTACTAACACTATTGCGGCAGCAATAGGTAAGGCGGTGGTACCAGACCCGGGCGAGACAATGCAGAACTCTACCACCTAATAAAAGTAGTGATTCGCATAGTCAATGGATCGCCTCTTACGAAATGCCTGAAAGAACGGCAGATGGTCCATTCTTCAAATGAGCCCGGATTAACATCAACAGTCAACACCAATATTTAGTAATTCACGTAATTGAGTCAATGCGCTTAGGCCTCTCACACACATAAACACAATAGAACAGTGTTTCCCAAACATTGTTCTACCATGGCCCGGTAATTTTCACACTGTCGTTTTATGACCTACATACTTTTGGGCTTAAGCTGGCTACTAACTTAAGCTGGTTCCATTGGATAAAATAATATACATATATTAATAGTAAAAAGGTTTTATTACTACTAAATATTTTGTTTTCGTCTATTTAGTCACTAAATTTTAGTGCGAAGTATGGAGCTGCTGCTTATTTTGTACTAAATAATCCACGTTCACGGAAAATTACGAAAGTTTTATCCTAAGGTCTGATTCCATTTCAAGTCGGTTTCTATATTTATTTTTAAGGTAAACTAGTGATGAAAACCCATCTTTACATATTTTATAAGTTGTGAAAAAGAAATTGAAAGTGTTGTTGCTTGATAAGCTAATTTTGTTTATTCTTGACGACAAGAAAACGAAAAATCTATCGGTTGTCGATCGATAGCAGGTAATATTTTTAAAACAAGAGGGAATGTTGTGACCCGGGTCGAGACCCGGCAAATGGGAAACGCTGCAATAGAAGGTCGAGACTAGGGTTGTAATGGAACTCCGCCTCCGCCTTCGTTACTGCGAAACTTCCGCAAAGAATCGAACCTCTGCTTCCGCATCCGCCTCTGCCAAATTTATGCGGAGTTTTAATGGAGTTTTATTTACGCTAAGATACAACGCGCAAAGAGCGGGCCGATGGTGGTGGGGGCGTGAATGAATGACAGGAATCAACTTGTCGAATCATTTGGTACCACCTAGTTGTTTTGTGTTTAAGCCGTCATTGTTATAAGTGATTTAGTGTATGATTAATATGATGCACTTATTTGAAATAAATATTTTTGACTTAAATAAACCATAAATTTCTATTTTTTCTGCTTCAAATTTCACCTCCGCCTCCGTTAACCTCCGCATCCGCAAAGGCGAACCTCTTCTCCTCCGCATCCGCCTCCGCCTCCGCTAACAATGCCTCCGTTACAACCCTAGTCGAGACGTGCTACGACGTGACATAATATGTAAGAAAATGTGTGTCTTAAACCTTTTGATTCGATTGCTATTTAATTACGTGAATTAGGCCCCTGTTCCTGTCGCAATAGCGTCAGTGTTTGTTACTGTCGTGTTCCGGCTTGGAGGTTAAGGTAGTTAGTAAATTTATGCATGTGACATTACCACCCCGCTACACGGAACGGATAGCAATGCACCATTAACATATTTGATGTCTATAGGCGATGGTTGCTACGTCTCTTTCCATGAAGAGTTATTTGCATCATTGACTTTAAGACATCCATACATACTTATTTTCACGCCAGATCCTTTACGGGGTAGGCAGAAAGAACCGAATATCATACATCACGATCTTGCAGGCTTGTCTCGCTTCCTCCACATTCATCACTCTCTTCATACACACACGTCAGTTGCGAAGACTCTTGACACCACCTTCGGAAAGTACTCGATCAATCTGATCATGGTATGTCAGTCTTGGTCTTCCCCGGTACCTACATCCTTCCACATTCGCATTGTAGGTATATCTGTTTTGTTAACCTTTTATCTATCATTCTTTCTACATGTCTGAATCAACAGAGCATGCCCTTTCTCATCTTTACACCGACACTTTCTTTCAAGCCTAACCTCTCTCTCACTTCCACATTACGAACCCGGTCCGCGAATGTTAAACCACATATTTTTTTTAGCGATCTCATCATATTTTAAGACGTGCATATAACATATTTAGATAACATTCTAGTTTTACAGACCGAAAACTATGAAAACAGCCAATAGAAATTTATATCCGTCCAAAAATCTGAAGTAGTCTTAAACTAGGTACGCTTAAAAAAATGCTACTTTTAAATCATATATTTTTACACTTACGTTGGGATAAAGAAAGTCCAGGTTTGGTGATGGATGTGCATAACTCGCTGCAGCACACAAAAGCTATAAGAAAAGTAAACTTATATAAAACCCCTGCAGAAAATATAGGTACCCTACGTTGATCTGGTGTTATACCTTTGTAGGAGAATAGATCAATTTTTTTTTATATCATAAGATATCAAACAAGCAAATGGGTCTCCTGATGGAAAGACTCAACCATCGCCTATAGACACCAAAGATGTAAATAGTGCATTGTTATCCTTGTGGTTAGGTCTAAATTCCACATACATGATATGTCGACCGGCTTCTGTACCTTTCAAACCGTTATGATAATGACATGCACTAACGTTTTTGCGGTAGGAATTAGTAATGCGGTGGTATCAGACCTGGGGGAGACGTCATAGAACTCTGCCACAAAACAAATAGATACAAAAATCAATTTAGATACAGGAGTTCGAGCAATGCACACATAGACACCTCTCACTAGAGGTGTTTAACTCCGGAATTACTGAATCAAAGGTTCTGATTCTGGGGCGGATACGATAAGCTTATTTATTCTTTCAAATCCTTATCGTCTCAGCGGACTGAGCGTACTGCGATTAGAATGAGACAAAAAAAGTGAGACGCGACAAGCAGTAATCAACCCTTAAAAACTACCTAAATTACATAAGACTGTGAAATTGGTGGGAGCGAGAAAAATATATAGAGAAACTTCCATTTAAAGATACGATCATACCATATGATACTGTAATAAGAAAAAAGACAAAATGAGCTAAAAGAATAAATAAGGAGATTAATATTCGCGCCTGGAGCTGGAATCTATATACATATAATAAAATCGTAAAAATATCAAAACTGTACATTGAATATTTTTTAAAAAGAATATTTGGGGCGTGATCTACAATCGATATCGATAAGGCCCCGCGTACACTTTAAATAGTACAAATGCGTAGTAAAGTGAATAGTTTTCCCCGTGTTGGTCCCGGTCTCCTTTAAAGAATAAGCCAACTGCCGTTCTGCCAGACAGGTCGTAAGAGGCTAACGATTAGCTATGCGAGTCACTACCATTGTGGCTACTAGGTGGTAGAGTTCTGCATTGTCTCGCCCGAGTCTGGTACCACCGCCTTACCTATTCCTGCCGCAATAGCGTCAATACTCGTCACTGTCGTGTCCCGGTTTGGGTAAGGTAGTCGGTAAACTTATGCATCTGGCATTAGACTTCGCCACAAGATAGCAACTTACCATTAACATCTTTGGTGTCTATAAGCGAAGGTTGACACTTTCCATCAGGAGACCCATCTGCTTGTTTGCTGTCTTACGATATAAAAAAGACCCTGATTACTAATCACTCACACTAATTAAACACTCGCACTGGCACTAATCAAAGTGTAACCGGGGCCTGAGTTTGATTTCTGTATTTATTTATATTTTTACTCTAGTAGCTACGATACCATATACCTACGGCTCATATAGCTAATCATTCGCCTTTTACGATTTTCCTGACAAAATGGCAGATGGTGCCTACTCTTTAAAGGTGGTCCAGACCAACACGGGTTAATTTATTAGCATCTTATCCATGGGCGTACTGAGGGGTGGGCAGGGAGGGGCAGCTGACCCCCTGAAATTTGTTTTTTACTCTCTACTAACTATCTACTGTTGTAGTATTAGGGGAGTATGGTGGAGAAAAAAATCTACAGATAAAAAAAAGTAAAAAAAAAAATCTGTATTATGGAAACACTAAATCGCGTCAAATTAACGGTGGGTTAATTTCCAGCTAAAATTTAGAAAATATGCCGATTCAAGTAGCGTAAGGGAGTAGGAGGGTCACAAAGTTGCAAAGAAAACGTTGTTTAGACATTCTCGAGCGCGTTTGAATTTTCTTTTGTTATAAATGAAATGATGTAAGCATGACGAAAAAAATATAATCTGAAACATAAGCCGAAGTTATTGGAATTTTGTTTTTTTCTGTTCTAGTCACCCGCCTCTATACAATGTGTAAAGAAAACCCTGTCCGATCCGAAGAGGCACATAGGTTGGTTAAAGGCATTACTGAGAAAAATATTAAAATGACTATATTTCTAAAAATAAATAAGATATCGTTTTTTTAATATTCGTATTTTTGCTTATATTTCCCTAGAGTTAACAAATATTTTAAAAATGGCAACACCTTGTTGCGGTTTGTTTCATTGTTTCGCTTTGGCGGCTTTCGCACAAACACCACTCGAAGGCGTGCTATTTGTTTTTCGGCTTTTTACAAAGGAACTTTGAAACATGCCGCGTGTCCTTTGGTAGCATCCGACTAGCGCGGCATACTTTGATAATAGAATTTACTTATTTGTAGTGTTGTCATACTTAATATATGAAAATGCCATTTAAGATTTTTTTATTGGGAACACTAAATAATTAATATCCATAAAATAATTACACATATATAACCGTATTACGGTACCAAATAACATCTTTAATTATCCGACAGGGTTTTCTTTACACACTGTATAAAGGTCTTATTTTTGGTGGAGAGCGTCTAAAGTATGCGAGGTACCTCCCCTCTGTTAATATGACGCGCTCTTCCGACGCTCCTCTTGGGCTCCCCTACTATAGATAAAAACATCTATACATATAATAAAATCGTAGGAAAGTCAAAACTGTACATTGAATATTTTTTTAAAAGAATACCTGGGGCGTGATCGATATCGAATCCAAAAATATAGTTTTTAGAATTTTTGTCTGTTTCTTTCTCTGTTGAGCTGTTGTTGTATTTTATGTATGTCCGGGGTAAACTCAAAAAGTACTGCATGGATTTACTTCAAATTTTGCATGAATATTACTAATAGGTCGGGTCAACATATAGGCTACATATTATCACGCTATCACCTACAGGGGAGGAGCAGTGCGGAGTAAACGAAGTCCGCGCGGACGAAGTCGCAGGCAACAGCTAGTAATCTATACAAATAAATAAAATTGGAGTGCCTGTTTGTAATATTAAAATAACCGGTTTTAACTAAATGCATATGGATGTATACACGGTACACATACTAAAATAACAGTTTTTACGATTTTTGTCTGTCTGTCTGTCTGTCCGTCTGTTTGTCTGTTTGTTATGGCTAATCTATGGAATGGCTTGACCTATTTTGTTGAGACTTTCACTGGTAGATAGTTGATATAATAAGGAGTAACTTAGGCTATTTTTTTTGAAAAAAAATCCCACGCGGACGAAGTCGCAGGCACCGGCTGTTACGGTTGTCCCCCGCTGGCCCAGAACCTGGGTACGTCCATGATCTTATATATAAATTACGTGTCACGTTGTATGTCCGCGACGGATTTCAAAACTACTGTACCGATTTCAATGTTTTGTACATATCATTGAAATCGGTTCAGTTGTTTAGAATACTCTTTGGTTCGACTGAAACTTAAGAGATTGAGATAAGAAAGTTTTTATCTCAATTAACCTCCCCCTGAGTACCCCACCAAAATAATCAATGCAAATAAATTGTTAGGCAACATAACGTTAGCCGGGTCAGCTGGTACTTTATAAAATTTACTTACTAGAAGTAATTGGAACTTCGCCACCATCTTGAGTCGCTTGCAGCGAGCGTCTGTTATTTTGTAGAACATTTCTGTAATCTTAGAACTTGTTAGCTTTGCCCAATTAGCGTTAACAATCATTTCATTTTTGTGATGCCAATTAAAACTTGATCTAAGTAAAATGTCCCCCGTGTTGGTCCAGGCAACTGCCGTTCTGCCAGGCAGGTCGTAAAAGGCGACCGATTGGCTATGCGAGTAACTACCATCGTGGCTACTAGGTGGTAGAGTTCTGCATTGTTTCGACCGGGTCTGGTATCACCGCCTTGGCTATTTCTGCCGCAATAGCGACAGTATTAGTCACTGTCGTGTTCTGGTTTGGAGGGTAAGGTAGCCGGCAAATTTATGCATGTTGCATTAGACCTCGCCACAAGATAGCAACGCACCATTAACATCTTTGGTTTCTATAGACGATGGTTGACTCTCCATTAGGAGACCCATCCGCTTGTTTGCTAACTTATGATATAAAGAAAAAAACCTGTTACTACCATTGCCTTAATATGCAAGAATGGATGAGATGGCAGGAACAAACACGGTCCAGATATTACTTTCTAGACACACGATGTTGGTAACACGTATTAACCATTTCTCGTATTTTATGTAGTAAAGCAATTGATCTATTCTTCTAAACTTAATGGTAAAACACCTTACAATAGGATAAAGCTTAGGAGCTAACAATGCTATATACTTTCTAGAAAAATATATATAAAGTCAAGTTGACTCTGGATTGCACCACTCGTAACTTTATCAGCCCATGCTGAACATGCATAAATACAATCGAAATATTTTGCTTTATAAATTATCTTTAAAGTGTTATATATTAACTCTCATTTTTAGGTAAATATTGGATAAGCAATTTTGTTTACCTTTTTACCGATAAACTCAATATTAATAATGATTATATATTTTTTATAACATTTAATATATATATGGCATAGATTCTTCTCTCTTTATTGTGCTGTTATTTAATTTTATACTAGGAGACGATAGATGCAAACATTTTAATCTAAATTAATTAAATATTACGACGCGCAGTTTGAAATAATTTCTCAAACCCCAGTTTTATATCGATTACAAATTAAAACTAGTATAAGCCTACGACTGGATCTGTGCTCGTATGTTCGCATGTATTAATGTACTTGATCAATATGGGGTATAAATGTGGTGTGAAAAAATGAATAGCAAAAACCCGGTCTGATCGGTAAAAGGCGTATTATATTGATCGATGTCATTATGAAAAATAATGAAATTATTTTATTTATAAAAATAAAAATACTATCGTTTTTGAAGTGCTTTAGTTAAGTAATAATATTAAGTAATTTTCCCTTAAATTAAGCAAATATTTTGATAATTTGTTTATCAATATCTATAAAATGATTATAACTATATGTATTGTCATATTCAAATAGTATTAAGTTTCTGAACAATGCCTTTGACTGTTAGACGTGGTTTTTGTTACCTATTCTATAAATGTGATTGGGTTATAAAATAAAATAAAAAAAACTGCAGCAATATTATCTATATTTTATTTTATTAAAAATATATAAAATTATAGCAATTGATGAGTATTTATTTCTATAAAATAAGAAGTTCTCATAAAACACAATTAATTCTCTTTCGTTTTTTTTGCACAAAATGTCGTTATTTTTATTCAACTGCAAACATTACAATAAATTACATTGATATTTTACTTTGCTTAGTTTTGTTAATGCATTAGCTGACCTGCGAAGCTTCGCTCAGGGGTAAATTGTAATGTATTTATTATTTCCTTTTTACCATCTTAGGGAACGATTTTCTAAAAATCCTTTCTTACATCTTGTGTTTAATGTGATGCTGGAGCTGCCCTTGCGTGTATCGTCCCGAAGGTATATGCGCGCTGAGGTACACGCAGTCCGGAATGAATGCAATAATAGCCGGTTACATCTTCATTTATCGTGTCATTGCACAAAGCTTTCTGACGATAGACGCCTTGTGCGACCTTGAGAAACACATCTGTGATAAATTTCGGCCATCTTGGGTCATTTAGGCTGGGCATTGATATGTCACTCAGTGAATCAGGACTCACTTTTTCTTTTTACATTTGTGCAAATTTAGTAAATTATTAAATTAATCTGTTTCTCTATTTTTTATTTATATGAAACTAGGATATCTAGAAGTGATTCCAACCATACAAACAAATTAAAATTGCTGAATTTATATACTTTTGATTCAAAATATTTAGTCCATTTATTAACATCTTTGCTTGTTATTTTAAAATTATTATAAAATTAAGGGATATCGGGCGAAATAGCTTTTTTCTACAGAAAAAATTTAAATACATATATAATTAAAGATTAAAATCGTAAGAAAATTATATTTAAGGTTATATAAATAAGATAACCCTTGGGCATCAATTATTTTACCCTGTATCCCGTATCACAAACACATAATCTCTATAATATGAGAAAATGATTAATCTTTTTATTTTTGTAGTATAGAAGTATATAGGTAATTATACACGTCAATGGCAGTAAATGTTTTCAAGGAATATTGCCAGTTGAAAAAACAAAATATGACAAAAACTTTTATTTCTCTGGTCTCCAAATGCTAGGTACTTTATGTTATATGCATTTTGCTGTTATGGTACCCATTATAAATTATAAACCTATCTAATAAACAATTATACTTGAAATAGTCTGAGCTGGATCTCATGGTTGGCAAGACATGGTAAACAATACATTTAAGTGTCACAATTTGACAAGTGCCACAATTTGACAACTGTCAAAGTAGCAGCAGAAAGATGAAATTTAAATTGAAACAATACATTTAAATGTCACAATTTGACAACTGTCAAAAAGTAGCAGCAGAAAGATAAAATTTAAACAATACATTTAAGTGTCACAATTGACAACTGTCACAATTTGACAACTGTCAAAAAGTAGCAGCAGAAAGAGAAAATTTAAATTTAAACAATACATCAATACATTTAAGTTTCACAATTTGACAAATTAAATTAAATTTTATAAAATACAATTAGGTTTACAAATGTACTTAAAATTACAGTATTATAAAAGTGCTATCCACTTAACTGGTTAGTAGATGGTTATACTAGTGGTTTACAGTTGCAATATTTAAGAAACTTCTTAAAAAAATTGACAGCAGAATGACATTTAACAAAATGGCCGCGTTAGTTCTGATTTTGTCTACTGAACAGATTAGTCGGTGACACTATATTGTAAGCACATTAATTTTGTAAAAACAAATTTGTCTAAATTTGAAGAATTAAGAATCTTATTTAATTATTGCGAATATTAGTTTTATTTTATTGCAGTACTATTTTAATATTACATTAATTTTGACATAAAAAAAAGAAAGTATCTTCACGCCCATATCCCCGAAGGGGTAGGCAGAGATATAACAAGTGCACCCACGATTAGCCGAAGATACTTGGTCCCACAATAGTGGGATAGGGCACTTTCCAATCCCGGGCAACTTTGTGTTTCTCAGACAACTGAAAAAACACTTTTTTTTTATTGTGCCCGACCCGGGAATCGAACCAGGGACCTTATGTGGTCAACGCCAACGCTGGACCACTAGACCACAGAGGCACATATTATTCAAAATATTAAATTAATAGGATATGAACGTCTTAACGGTTGTATAAATTGCAGAATAAAAATGGCGGAACGTCGATATAATGTTTTATCTAAATTATGTACACAAATTGTTTTAGTCATTTAGTGTCCAATGTGTTTCTTCTTTAAACGTAATTGAGAAGATCTGTTGGTGACGTATTATAGAGGATAAACTTTTATAAAAAAAGCTCCATTCCTTTTTCGCAAAGTTATATCTTAATTATTTCACTTGATCTGAGTCATGAGTATAAAAATTGTCCTGAAGCTAAAATTGTTGTATGAACATTTGTAGAATATAAATCTTGATTTCTATCAAAACGTTTGTGAGGAATTAGTAAGTATACACTTTAGGGTCCAGTCCTTGGCCTATAACCTTGTCATCGATCCATTCTCTCAATCTTGCAACATCGACGTAGACTCCAGGAACTCCATTTTCGCCACAACCAATACCCCAAGCGACGATACCACTTTGCATGTATCGACCTGGCTCACCCTGAAATTAAGATATCACTCTGAATTACTGCATTAATAATTTCTAGATGCAATAAATGAATGAACTATTTAATATTTTATTTAATATACAACGTGTCTTTTACTTAATATGAAAGCCGAAACTAGTTTGTTCAGAATCAGCAGTAAAATCGATTGCAATAGTTTTTGAAGTGTGTTATATTTTATTACAAAAATCTATAAAATAATTGTTAATGTGGACACTCTAGTTTGTTAGTGAATTTTTGTTTATTTACCTAATTATTCCTTATTTGAATCACCTACATTTTTACCACTAATCCCTTCAGAGTGCTAAGTGTGAGTTTTTCTTTTCGCATTCGATCATGAGCGCGTTTGGAGTTTACTAGGAATTTGTATGTGATTTGTACAGCGCCACCTAGTGGTAAACGTGAGAAACCAGTTTACCACTAGGTGGCGCTGTACAAATCACATACAAATTCCTAGTAAACTCGAAACGCGCTCACGATCGAATGCGAAAAGAAAAACTCACACTTATCACTCAGTTCGTTAACGTGTAGGGTGACCTTACATTCAGGGCGTTACTAATACAACTAGGTTTATAGATAAATCAGAGAGTATTTGTTCTTTCCGTTTTATTTAATGTTTTCTTAGTTGTTCATATAAAAATACGGTTGGGGTATTGTGGCTTTTGTGTTAAGTACAAGACACCGAGTATATAGCGTGGCGTTATGATATAGCGCCGAATTCGAATCTAAATAGCGTATGCTGTACATTGAGTATACATAGCGTGCTATAATTTAACGCTATGCGTTAAATTGACCACCATTAATTGTATATGCAGCTTACCTCGATAGGACAGACTAGCGGTGATCCTCCATCACCTTTGCAGACGTCAATGCCCTGTTCGCCACCAGCACACATAAAACTGCTGTGCAGCTCGAAGAAATGTCCCAAGCGAGTCGAACGCAGCTGCTTCTGGCATTGCCGCTTTTCTACTACTGGTACTTCAACCTGATAACAAGAACAAACATAGGTATAAATTAGACAAATAAAACCAATAAATACAATAAATGACGAAAAACAAAAATGTGTGTTTTTGTTTTTCGTCATTGATAATGAAGTATAATCCTTCCAGAATAGATTAAGATATTTCAACATTTTCCCCGTGTTGGTCCCGGGCTTCTTTGAAGTATAGGCCAACTGCCGTTCTGCCAGGCAAGTCGTAAAAGGATGATTGGCTATACGAGTCACTACCATCGTGGCTACTAGGTGGTAGAGTTCTGTAACGACTTGCCCGGGTATTTGGTACCACCGCCTTATCTATTCCTGCCGCAATAGCGTCAGTGCTTGTCACCGTCGTGTTCTAGTTTGCATGGTAAGGTAGTCGGTAAACTTATGCATGTGGCATTAGACCTCGCCACAAGATAGCAACGCACCATTAACATCTTTGGTGTCTAAAGGCTATGGTTGACTCTTTCCATCAGAAGACCCATCTGCTTGTTTGCCATCTTATGATATAAAAAAAGAATGTGACAGCATACTATTTAGGATTGTCCTAAGTTAAGTTAATGTTAGTACAATTGGCCATCAGTCCAACAATGTGACACTAATAGTAGCGATTAGTCCCACAATGTGACACCTACTAATAGTAGCGATTAGTCCCACAATGTGACACCTACTAATAGTGGCGATTAGTCCCACAGTGTAATAGATGACAAGCATATCGCGAACGAACTTTTCCAATCCCGGGCAACATTGTTTTCGTCAGAAAACTGATAAAACACATTTTTGAATTGCCCGATCCGGGAATCAAACCCAGGACCTCTTTTTTAATTATTTTATATCAAGATAGCAAATAAGCAAATGGGTCAAATATGTCACCAAAAATGTTAATGGTGCGTTGCTATCTTGTGGCGAGGTTTAATGCTATATAAGTTTACCGGCTACTTTACCCTCCAAACCGGAACATGACAGTGACTAGCACTAACGCTATTGTGGCAGGAATAGGTAAGGCGGTGGTACCAGACCTGGTCGAGCTAATATAGAACTTTACCACCTAGTAGCCATGATGGTAGTGACGAGCATAGCCAATCGGTCGCCTTTTACGACTTGCCTGGCAGAACGGCAGCTGGCTTATTCTTCAAAGGAGTCCGGGACCAACACATCAAGTTATGGCTAGTAAGCCTACGGTGGCAAACGTAACATTATATTTTTATCTTATTATATTTATCTTATTTTATATTTTGGTTCGCTCTGAATCTTTTTACGTATTTATCATGGGGAGAGCTCCGACGACTTGTTCGGACTAATTCCTGCCGTTAAATTCCATCATCGGACATCGCGTCACAATTTGAAGTTCCATCCTCACCACCTCGATGTCTGGAAATCCACAACCGTGCGCTTTTGTCGACACTTTTTGCCTCGCACTACTCATTTGTAGAGTCAATTACCCTCGAGGGTGTTTCCGAACGGATACGACTTAGGGACCTTCAAGAAACGAGCTTATTCATTTTTAAAAGGCCGGCAACGCAGCTGCAAGACCCCCGATATTGCAGTTGTCCATGGGCGGTGGTGATCACTTACCATCAGGTGCACCACCTGCTCGTTTGCACCCTCCACTACAAAAAAAAATTACAACAGTAGAAAGTTAGTAGGGAGGTAAACAAATTCCAGCTGTCCCTCCCTGCCCTCCTCGGTACGCCCATGGTTACAGTCCTGACGCCATGAGTATTACTCAAGTATTACTTATATTCACGTCGAGTATTATGCGTAGAGATTGAGTATTACTCAAGTGTTGCTTACACTCGCGTAAAGTGAGGTAATGTTCGTTTCTCCTAAAGATGCTTCGGTTTCGAAGTGGAACGTGCGTTGAGTACGTAAATTGTGTGCTTTTATGCTTGGTGTCAGCGTGGGATGTGAGTGGAAAAGTGTGGTGGATGTGGATGGATAATTGTGCCGCCGTCTTCTTTTTTGTCCGGACCATCGGTGAGTTTTATCCATTTATCAAACTGACGTCTTTCTTTTTGGCACCATCGCAGAACATACGTAGAATAGTTCGCGGATAATAGAAAATCTAATTATTTTCATTTTTTTAATAATGGATTTCCGCAAAGTAACGTCTGAATCAATAAAGTTTAATTTTATTTTGTTTTTCCACTTCTGTAACCTAATCCCACACTTACTATGGGTTCGTCTTGCTTAACTGATTCGAGATCTAAATTAAAATGAGTAACAATTCTGACCTTTTTAAGAATCCCTTGGTATCTGCCTTCCTTCCCGAACTTGTCTTTTCCCCAGCCAGTGGCGATGCACCGAGAGCCCCCAGGAGTGACTTCCTGGGCAGGAGGGAGACAAGCGACTCCCACGTTGGGCGCCATATCCATAGGGGTCGCCAAGAATAACAGAGCGATGTCATAGAACAAGTTCTCTGGAAATTATAAATTATTGAAGTGAATTGTTTTTATATAGGGTTACTTTTAGAAGTTCGTCCAAATTTTGAGGCTGTTCTGAATCGATAATTTAGATAAAAAATTAAAAATTTTACGAGTTCTACGTACGCAACGAAAATTCCATTTTCGTTGCGTACGTAGAACTTTGATGTGTGATAAAAAAACAATTGACAAATGATTTCCGGCCAATTGTTTTTTTTAATTACTAAGAAGGTTGCAACGTTTTAAAAATATAATATTCGAAATTCAAATAGTTCCGATTAGCTAGAAGTGCAAAACTTTTAGTGTGCCCCATGTATAAGTACATGGAGCGCCATCTATGAATAATTTTTGTAACTAATATGACATCTATGTCATATTAGTTACAAAAATTATAGGATTTTTTTAAAGTAACCTAAGTTACTTCTTATTACATCAGCTATCTACCAGTGAAAGTCCCGTCAAAATTGGTCCAGCCGTTCCAGAAATTGGCCGGAACAAACAGACAGGCAGACAAAAATCGCAAAAAGTGTTATTTTGGTACATGTACCGTGTATAAATCCATATGCATTTAGTTAAAATCGGTTATATTAATATTACAAACAGACACTCCAATTTTATTTATTTGTATAGAGTATAGACAAAAATATTCCCCGTGGTGGTCCGGGCTCCTTTGAAGAATAGACCAACTGCCGTTCTGCCAGGCAGATCGTAAAAGGCGACCGATTGGCTATGCGAGTCACTACCATCGTGGCTACTAGGTGGCTGTTACGAGTTCTGCATTGTCTCGCCCGGGTCTGGTACCACCGCCTTACCTATTCCTGCCGCAATAGTGTCAGTGCTTGTCGTATTCCAGTTTGGAGGGTAAGGTAGCCGGTAAACTTTTGCATGTGGCATTAGACCTCGCCACAAGATAGCAACGCACCATTAACATATTTGGTGTCTATAGGCGATGGTTAACTCCTTCCATCAGGAGACCCATCTGCTTGTTTGCTATCTTATGTTATATAAAAAAACTTCGCTTGGGTTGGCTAGTTTTATTACTTTTATGAATCAAGCAGAGACATAAATAAAATCTTACTGTTATTGAAGTCCTTATGAACTTCCTTGGAGACGACATCCCGATCTTGGTAAGGATATATTTCCTTTTCGGTTTGAGAGTCCCATTCTCCACCTCTGACCTTGAAAGCCTTAGGTTGCACCACATAGTGAGCTGCTGTCAAGACCACCTTAGGATGGATGAGGGATCCTCCTCCTACATACACGTTGAGCTTCTGACCCTCAGGGTCGTTGTCGTTGACTGGTGCTATCCTAGGATCTATAACCAGATCCGCACTATTATTAGATTAGTATAGTTGTTTGATTAGATTAAAACGGATTGAAAACTTTCTCCCTATTGTTCCGGGCTGCTTTGAAAAATAGACCTACTGCCATTCTGTCAGGCAGGTCGTAAAAGGCGATCGGTTGGCTTTACGTGTCACTATTTAATGCTTTATTGTACACAATTAAAAGAGAAGTAATACATAGAAACTTATATAAAACAAACTATATAATATATATATATATATATATATATATATATATATATATATATATATATATATATATATATATATATATATATATATATATATATATATATATATATATATATATATATATCAATTGCTGTTCGTTAGTCTCGCTAAAACTCGAGAACGGCTGAACCGATTTGGCTAATTTTGGTTTTGAATTAATTGTTGAAGTCCAGGGAAGGTTTAAAAGATGAGAAAATATAGAAAAAAATAAGAGTAGTTAAAAAGGCAGAGCAACGTTTGCCGGGTCAGCTAGTCCCCAATAAAAGAGATTTCTTCCAGCTGACCCGAATGAGAGTAAACACAATTATCGAAATATTAAGGAGACCTACTAGGTGGTAGAGTTCAGCATTGTCTCGCCCGGGTCTGGTACCACCGCCTTACCTATTTCTGCCGCAATAGCGTCAGTGCTTGTCGCTGTCGTGTTCCGGTTTGGAGGGTAAGGTAGCCGGTAAACTTATGCATGTGGCATTAGACCTCGCCACAAGATAGCAACGCACCATTAACATCTCGGTGTCTATAGGCGATGGTTGACTCTTTCCATCAGGAGACCCATCTGCTTGTTTGCTATCTTATGATATAAAAAAAAAGTTATTTTGACGTGCGTCAATTCTATAGGAAATGGGCGGCGCGGTATGTTCTGAAACCGTTGGGAAACTAATATAGGACTTCAGCTGAAAACCAAAATTTAGTACATTCTTTTTTGTATTTAAAACTAAATATCACTATGTAAAGGAAAGGAAGATTAGACATATTATTAACAAACTAGCTGTTGCCAGAGACTTCGTCCGCGCGGACTTCGTTTAGTCCGCACAGCACCTGGCCGCTAGGTGATAGCGTGATAATATGTAGCCTATATGTTGACCCGACCTGTTAGTAATATTCATGCAAAATTTGAATTAAATCCATGCAGTACTTTTTGAGTTTACCCCGGATATACACACAGACAAAAATTCTAAAAACTATATCTTTGGCTTCGATATCGATCACGCCAAAAGTATTATTTTAAAAAAAATATTCAATGTGCAGTTTTGACTTTCCTACGATTTTGTTAATGTATAGATTATTTGTTTTAGAGATATTTTAGCCTGTTTTCGGAATTTTATATGATCAAGTAAAGTACATTCTATCATGTAATAAGTTAGCACATTCCTTAAATAATATCTTCAGGTATATCGTGTAATTTTTGTAAAATTGTTATTTAACAATCAATATAAAGAAAACGTGATTTAGCAAACTAGTTATTTCCAGTTTGTCCCAATGCTTCGCCTTAAAATAGTCTATACATATAATAAAATCGTAGGAAAGTCAAAACTGTACATTGAATATTTGTTTAAAAGAATACTTGGGGCGTGATCGACAATCGATACCGAAGCCAAAAATATAGTTTTTAGAATTTTTGTCTGTTTGTCTGTTTATCTGTTTGTCTGTATGTATGTCCGGGGTAAACTCAAAAAGTACTACATGGATTTACTTCAAATTTTGCATGAATATTGCTAACAGGTCGGGTCAACATATAGGCTACATATTATCACGCTATCACCTGCGGGGGAGGTGCTGTGCGGAGTAAACGAACTCCGCGCGGATGAAGTCGCTGGTGTATAATAATCATAAAACTACTAACGTGACTCGTGATTCCGTCCGGATATTTGGTACAAGCAATTACAATTTTTATTCTCTTAGTTGAACTGGAACATGCTTCCTGAGTCTGTGTTCCCGGACGGGTACAACCTGGGGATCTTCAAGAGAAGAGTGAACAGGTACCTTCTAGGGGAGCGCGTTCCATCGATGATGCTTAGGCATCCATGATGCCTAAGCATCATCTTAGCTTACCATCAGGCGAGATCGAGGTCAAGCGCTAACCTATCGATAATAAAAAAAAAGTTTCGATTCGCCTTACCAATTCCTGCCGCAACTGCATAAGTGCTTGTCATTGTCGTGTTCCAGTTTTTGGGTAAGGTGGCAGATAGATTTATGTATGTTAATAGCAAGATAGCAACGCACCATTAACATCTTTGGTATCTATAGGCGATAATTGACTCCATCAGGAGACCCATCTGTTTGTTTGCTGTCTTATGATACAGTAAAAAATAATTCATCGCCTATAGACACCAAAGATGTTAATGGTGCATTGCTATGTTATGGATGTTAATGGTGCATATTGTATTCCACCACACGGATAGCAATGTACCATTAACATCTATCAATACATTCCACCACACGGATAGCAATTCACCATTAAAGTCTGTCAATACATTAAACCACACGGATAGCAATGCACCATTAACATCTGTCAATACATTCCACCACACGGATAGCAATGCACCATTAACAACTTTAGTGTCTATAGGAGACGAATTATTTTTTATTATATCATAAAATAGCAAACAAGCACATGGGTCTCCTGATGGAGTCAACTATCGCCTATAGACACCAAAGATGTTAATGGTGCTTTGCTATCTTGTGGCGAGGTCTAATGCCACATGCATAAGTTCACCGGCTACCTTACCCTCCAAACCGGAATACGACAGTGATAAGCACTGACGCTATTGCGGCAGGAATAGGTAAGGCGGTGGTACCAGACCCGGGCAAGACAATGCAGAACTCTACCACCTAGTAGCCACGATGGTAGTGGCTCGCATAGTCAATCAGTCGTCTTTTAAGACCTGCCTGGCAGAACGGCAGTTGGTCTATTCTACAAAGGAGCCAGGGACCAACACCAGGGACACATATAAATACTGAAATATATTTAATAAACACCCGAAACCAGAAATACAAATATCAGTGCTCGTCACATAAATGCCTTGGTCGGGACTCGAACCCGAACCCTATCGATTGCGCAGCCAGGGTCTTTCATCATCTGACCAACGGAACGAGGTCTAATAATCATATAATGAGGTACTCACTTAAAAACGGCGACCATCCAGGGGAATTCCCCAAACTTGGCTTCTCCATCCTTCTCACCCGTGGTCTTCATACCAACGCCCTCTGGATTTCGCCATCCGCAGCCTTCATGCTGAAATAGAAATTTTGTAAAGTTATTAGTTTATTTATAAATAAACTAGCTGATCCAGCAAACGTTTTGGCATACGAATTACTTATATCGAATAATTTGGTAGGTTACATGAGGGAGGGGTGGGAGGGGGGAGAGGGGTGAATTGAGGTAAGACTTAAATACCGCTATTTTGTGGTAACGTTATTGCTCGCAGTAACGTAATGCTTGAAAATGACATAACGTAATTTTCAAGCTTATGTTATCCGAATGATACAGAATTTGTTACTATTTAATAACCATATTCATTACGTTCTGTTATACACTACGAATTAACGTTATGGTATATGATATTATGACGTTGTCTTCTAGCGCTTGTTGTCGAATCAATCATGAAACAGTATGAAACGCGGCGAACCAATCAGGAAACAGCATGTCACGCTAAATTATAACGTTATTTAGCGTTAACGATTTTGTTCTGTTATTTGATTAACGATACATATAATGTTTAAAAATAATTTTGGTACTAAGATATCGCTACGGTAATAACGTTATGTATCGTTATGTTATTTTATGTGATAACCTTATGTTATATTTTTTATTTTTGTTATTTTATATTGTTGTTGTTGTTGTTATTTTATATGATAACGTTTTAAATCCTTGGATAAAACTATCCTATCTTGTATATTGGAAAAAGGTGAAATTAGTTAAATTTGCTATTATCCGCGAACTGCTCTGTGTATCCTCCGGGATGGTACCGAAAAGAAAGACATCGTTTAATTACATTCGCGTACAGTGAGGTAGTGTTCGTTTCTCCTGAAGACGCTTCGGTTTCGTAGTGAAACGTACGTTGAGTGCGTAAATTCTGGGCTTTTGTGCTTGGTGCTGGCGTGGGACGTGGATGTAAAAGTGTGGTGGATATGAGTGGATAATTGTTCCACTGGGGTTTTCTTTTTGTACGGACCATAGGTGAGTGAGAAAGAAATTTAATCAATTTCACCTTTTTAATAACGGATTTCCGCAAAGTAACGTCTGAATCAATGAAATATTTTACATTGATTGACCAAACAGTAGTTACCTATAAAATTTAATTGAAATCGGTACAGTAGTTTAGGAATCCATCGCGGACATACAATGTGACGCAATTATATATATATATATATATATATATATATATATATATATATATATATATATATATATATATATATATATATATATATATATATATATATATATATGCATGTATGTAAAGTGTATCTGCAGACAACTTACATAATATTTCTGAATAATTAACTAAGATTACTGAGATTTTAGTTCGGTCGAACATACCTATTATTGTTTCTTATATCTATTCCAACATTTGAATTTGGAACACGTCCAGCCAGCATTTATTATGTAGTCATTTGTTGTTCACCAAGGAGGTGTTATAGTATTATGGTAACGCCTTGACTTAATTGACTTAAGATGCATAGATTAAGAATAGGTTGCTACACAAATTAAAACTTAATATATATAATATACATATATACATATATATATATATATATATATATATATATATATATATATATATATATATATATATATATATATATATATATATATATATATATGTGTGTGTGTGTGTGTGTGTGTCAGTGATGGCATAAAACAAACAAACAAGTTTAATGTTTGTTTAAAACTTTGTTTAAAACAGTTTCAAATAAATAAATATTTTTATTAAGTTTTAAAAAACACTGTTTAAAACAAGTTTTAAACAATGTTAAAAACGTTAAGGAAAAAAAAAACAGGGTTTAAAACAACTTTTAATTGAAAATGAATGGAGTAACTAGAAATAAAAGAAGTTTAGTCTATGTAGTATTTTTCATTTTAGGAAATTTCAAATTTCATTTGTCATTAGAATTAAAAACATGTTTATAATATTATGACAAGTAATTTATTTAATCAAACACAAACTTATATATATATATATATTTTAGATTTAATTTGTGTAGCAAAAACTTAGCATCTCATTACACGAATTTTGAACACGAAACACGAAACACGAACACGAAAATTGCACGAACTAAGGAGTATGTAATTTGACACAATTAATGTTTACAATAAGTAGAAAGGAATTTTTTTTTACAGCTGACCCTCCAAATTGGCAGGTTCTCTTGGAAACAGATTAAGATATCGTCCATATAGTTTTTATGCCAATCACAGACCACATAAATACTAATAGCCACGCCATTGGGAAGGAAACTTGTCCCGTTTTCCCCGTGTTGGTCCCGGGGATCCTTTGAAGTATAGGCCAACTGCCGTTCTGCCAGGCAGGTCGTTAAAGGCGACCGATTGGCTATGCGAATCGCTAACATCGTGACTACTAGGTTATAGAGTTCTGCATTGTCTCGCCCGGGTCTGGTACCACCGCCTTACCTATTCCTGCCGCAATAGCGTCAGTGCATGTCGCTGTCGTGTTCCGGTTCGGAGGGTAAGGTAGCCCGTAAATACATGCATGTGGCATCAAAACTTCGCTAAAACGATAGCAACGCACCATTAACTTCTTTGGTGTTTATATGCGTGGCTGTCTGCATCAGAAGAGTTATCGATGGGTCCTACGTAATTTGTCGTAACTTAGAAAATGCGATTTTTGTTTTATTTATGAAAATGTCTCCACTTTTATAGATATTTTAATAACACCAAGAAAAAAATGATATTTCTATTAAAAAATCCAACTTCTAATAGAATTTTTTATTTTTCGTGCTATTAACACTTTGACAGCTGATCACGACCCTGGTGCCGGTATGCTATTTTTTCGTACATACGCCGATTACAACCCGAGCTGGTGATCCGTTTTCGTTGGATTTTTACTAAAAATGCGACACTGTCGTGTAATGTGTAGCTCCCTTCTTTATTTACACACTCATAGGCGATTCATTTACGTGAACATGAAGACGGGGCAAAGGGGAAGAAATTGCCGAGCGTATTTTTGTATCATCTTTTTGTACCATATCGCCATCGTTTTAATTATGTAAGAATTTTTTCACAAAAAAGGTTATGATGGGTTAATTTAAAAAAAAAAAAATACAACACTATATCTTGTTTTATTTATTACTAGCTGTTGCCAGCGACTTCGTCCGCGCGGAGTTCGTTTACTCCGCACTGCTCCTCCCCCGTAGGTGATAGCGTGATAATATGTAGCCTATATGTTGACCCGACCTGTTAGTAATATTCATGCAAAATTTGAAGTAAATCCATGCAGTACTTTTTGAGTTTTCCCCGGACATACATACAGACAAACAGACAAAAATTCTAAACTCTATATTTTTGGCTTCGATATCGATTGTAGATCACGCCCCAAGTATTCTTTTAAAAAAATATTCAATGTACAGTTTTGACTTTCCTACGATTTTATTACATGTATAGATAATTAAAATATATTTGTTACTCTAACATATACATTCGAATTGAATGCATTACTATTATAGTTTTTTTTCTATAGAATTTACAATAATGTCGAAAAAGGCTGGCGCACAGGGAGATGCGCGTAATAAAATGGCAGGCTGTGAAAGTGTTAAAATATTTATAAAAGTGGTTAACAAAATAGATATACAATGCGTGTGTGTATGAAGAGAGTGATGAATGTGGAGGAAGCGAGACAAGCCTGCAAGGATCATGATGTATGGCACTCGGTTCTCTCTGCCTACCCCGTAAGGGATCTGGCGTGAAGATATGTATGTATGTAAAAGTGGAGTCATATTGATAAATAAAACAAAAATCGCATTTTTTAAGTTACGTCAACATACGTAGTACCCGTCGATATGTTTGTTTACTATCTAATATGAAAAAAAGTATGGATTAAATTTACTTGTGGTTGAGTATCTGGTTTTGGTGTGATTGGGTCCGAGGGTTCTCTGGCGTCTGACTCCAAGCAGCAAATATCCAAAACCGACGGACAACTTGACTTGCCTCTGAAGTATAAAATAAAAACGTGATAAGATTTTTGTATATTATATACAAAAAATTGTTTTCTTTTATTTTTGACCGCTCCGTTGGTCGAGTGGTTAGTGACCCTGACTTCGCAATCGACGGATCTCGGGTTCGATACCCGACGGGGACAACCATTTTTATGATGAGCATAAATGTTTATATTTCCGAGTTTGGGTGTTTATTAAATATATTCCAGCATTTATATACGTATTTCTATGTATTAATATCGTTGACTAACACCCATAACACAAGCAAATAATTTGCTTACTTTGGGGTTAGATCAGTAAGTGTAATTTGTCCCGTGAATATACAGTGTGTAAAGAAAACTATGTCGGAGAATCAAAGGTGTTATTTGATACCATAGTACGGTTACATATGTGCAATTATTTTATGGATATTAATGAATTAGTTTTCCCAATAAAAAAGTAATCTTAAATGGTATTTTCATACATTAAGTATGAAAACACCTACAAATAAGTAAATTCTATTATCAAAGAATGCCGCGCAAGTCGGATGCTACCGAAGGACACGCGGCGCATTTAAAGTTCCTTTTTTAAAAAGCCGAAAAACAAACACGCGCGAAGGCGCGGTGTTTGTGCGAAAGCCGCCAAAGCGAAACAATAAAACAAACAGCGACAAGGTGTTGCCATTTTTAAAATATTTGCTTAATTGTAGGGAGATATATGTAAAAAAAACGAATATTAAAAAAACTATATCTTTTTTATTTTCAGAAGAATAAAGTCATTTTAATATTTTTATACAGTGCCTTTAACCAACCTATATGTCACTTTCGGATCGGACAGGGTTTTCTTTACACACTGTATATAATTTGCTTATTTAGGGGTTAGATCAGTAAGTATAATTTGTCCCGTGAATATTAATTATTATTATTTATTAAGTAATTTATTATTTCCGTATCATGAGATAGCATGCTATGTAACCTGTGTGGTTTAGTGAGCCGATGTCGGTGTTGATTACATGACGTCCCGGGTTCGATTCCCGGGTCAGGCAATTAATTTTTTTTTCCATTTTCTGATAAAAACAAATTTGCCCGGGATGGGATAATTCCAACTAATCTAGTTTCAATTAACGGATAATACCCGGTTGCCGATTGGCTTTCCACCTATCATAATGTGGTACGAACGGTTGGTTTTCAAAACACAAATTAATTTTAACAAGCAATTAATCTGTGTTTAACATAATTTTAACAAGCAAACGATTTGTCAAACACAGATTAATTGCTTGTTAAAATTAATTTGCGTTTCGGAAACCGGCCGTAAGTATTTATGGATAATCGTGGGTGCACTGATGTACCGCTGTCTATCTCATCGGGGATACGGCATGAAGATACTTATTTTTCTAACAATGTATGTAAACTCATGCAAGTGGCATCAAAACCCCGCCAAATGGATAGCAACGCACCATTAACAGCTTTGGTGTTTTAAAAATTCTCTAGACTAGTAGCAAATGTTTTAATTGGACTTGGTATTACTCTAGTGACTGCCCAACATCATATACCTAGTATTTCTTTCATTTTAGCGAGGGTAACACATTGTAACATATTTGCACGCCACAAAAAGGGTAAAATAGGAATAAAGAGCAACATATTGTTAAATAAGATCTAATTATGTACCCTATTTATTGCAAATAAAGAAAGAAAAAAAAATAGACAATGTTTTCTCTTTCCAAGAGGCTAAAGATGGCTCTAGTTAGATATGGTTGACCACCCCGTTGGTTGATTGGTTAGCGAACCTAGTCATGAATCGACGAGGCTCGGGTTCAATTCCTGACAGGGAAAACATTTGTGTGATCAACATAGATGTCAGTATTTCTGGGTTTGGGATTTTATATGTATGTAACAGTATTTATATATGTATTTCTATGTATTAATATCGTTGACTAACACCCATAACACAAGCGAATAATTTGCTTACTTTGGGGTTAGATCAATTCGTGTAATTTGACCAGAATAAATAAATAAATAAATATTCACGGGACAAATTACACTTATTGATCTAACCCCAAAGTAAGCAAATTATTTGCTTGTGTTATGGGTGTTAGTCAACGATACTAATACATAGAAATACATATATAAATACTTTTACATACATAATAAACACCCAAACCAGGAAATACAAACATTTATGCTCATCACACAAATGCTTGTCCCCGTCGGGGATCGAACCCGAGCCTCGTTGATTGCATAGTCAGGGTCGCTAACCACTCGACCAACGGAGCGGTATTATTATAAGATGGTGAAATTATTATTAGAGCAGAGTGCTAAGTGTGAGTTTTTCTTTTCGCATTCGATCGTGAGCGCGTTTGGAGTTTACTAGGAATTTGTATGTGATTTGTACAGCGCCACCTAGTGGTAAACGTGAGAGACCAGACAGAAAAACTCACACTTAGCACTCTGATGGTGCTCAAATCGTTAACGGTACCTTATATCAATCAGACCCACTCCATCCGTGATGACATTGTTGTTGGCGCAAAGGTAGTATCTGACACAAACTCCAGCTTCTCCAGAATCCATTGTACATGCGACATTTTCTAAATCTGCAACATTGTACAAACGAATTAGGTTATCAGTTATCTGACTGCCTCATGATAGTACTATGCGTTCCAACTGAGAATAGGATCGCGCTTGTTATCAACTTCATACCACACGTGTGAAATTAGTAATGTCAGCATAAAAATATTTTATCGCCTCTGTGGTCTAGTGGTCCAGCGTTGGCGTTGACCACATGAGGTCCCGGGTTCGATTCCCGGGTCGGGCACATAAAAAAAAGTGTTTTTCAGTTTTCTGAGAAACACAAAGTTGCCCGGGATTGGGAAGTGCCCTGTTGGCGATGGGCTAGCCACCTATCACATTTGTGGGACCAAGTATCTTCGGCTAATCGAGGGTGCACTTGTTGTACCTCTGCCTACCCCTTCGGGGATATGGGCGTGAAGATATTTTTTTTAAAATATTTGTTCAAAAAATATTTCTGATTTATTGAAGGAAAAATAACGTTTTAATAATATTATTTTCATCCATTGATATAAAAACCTTATATCAATGTTTTCATCAATAAAAAATTAGTAAATAACATCAGTCTAGCTGTTCATCTGTATATTATATAAGAAATCGTGTTAGTTACACCACTTATAAGTCAAAAATGACGGGACCAATTTTGTTGCGATTTTTATGGGTTTCTACAGTGGCGCATCAATAGGGTATTTAGACGACGATCGTTCCTTTCATCTGAGTGCTAAGTGTGAGTTTTCCTTTTCGCATTCCATCGTGAGCGCGTTTCGAGTTTACTAGGAATTTGTATGTGATTTGTACAGCGCCACCTAGTGGTAAACGTGAGAAACCAGTTTACCACTAGGTGGCGCTGTACAAATCACATACAAATTCCTACTAAACTCGAAACGCGCTCACGATCGAATGCGAAAAGAAAAACTCACACTTAGCACTCTGGAGTAGGAAAGAGACAATGGGGAATATGCATAAAAAATAAAATGGCCTGATTTTTTTTTCTGAGCTTTTAAAGTCCTAGTATTACACTCAATTCGTTATTTTCTAATTTAATATGTATTTAATTATTTAAAACATAAATCAAATGTGAAAAATTTACGAGCGAAATTCAAATTTGTAGAATGTCCCACCGTTGTTCGAAATGAAAAGTGACGTCATAGGGCATGTCCTGTCAGTCACCTGTGATTCCACTGCCACTTGTTAACTATCAAACTAACTCTCAATGCAAACAATAAACTGACAGGACGTGTCCTATGACGTCACGTCTCAAGCGCGCGAAATACCGTTTGAACTTGTCAAATTAAACCAATGTGGCGCCGCTGGTCCGTACCGCGAAAGGGACATACTGATGGAACCAGCGGGCCAGCTGCTTGTCAGGTGACGTCATAACTGTGGAGGTCGATGACGTCACACAAGGACAAGTAAGGGGAAAAGGAAGATCTTCCCAGCCAGGCAAGGTGTACTGCCTGGGGACCGAAGTCCATTTGAAAAGCGTTGAAACTTGTATATAGTGTTACAAGATAAATAATAGTGATATCGCGATTCAGGATTTTATTTTTTTGAATTTCATTTTTTTCCATTTGTTATTGATTTTTGTCCATTTTTTATTATTTTTTCTTGTAGCGTTTGTGATTGTTTTGAGCCGCTACAATACTCTCCCCCAAGACCGAAGGTCGATCTAGTTGAGCCAGTGAAGCGTATGTGCCTTGAGTGCTCGAGTCTGCGGTGCATCGAGACGAGCCAAATATGCGCGGTCCTCGGTGAGTCGGGACGAGTGCGCCTCCGCTGTGGTTCGCAATGAGTCGGAACGAGCGGGACAGAGTTGCTGCATGGAGATCCAGTGAACGTAGGCAGTTCGAAATGGATTCCGGAAAGCGTAGTTGAGGCGTAGCTTGTGAAGCTGGCTGATGGCTGTTTGGAAGCAGAGGGGAGTATATTAGACGCTAATGGTCAGAAGGCTGATGCGTGTTGTTTTGCCGAGGGTCACCACTGTGGCATGTTGATAGCTGTTAGTGGTGATGATCACGTCGGGATAACCACTGTGGCGCCGCTGGTCCGTACAGCTGGAGGGTCGAAGTGATGGAACCAGCGGGCCAACTTCTTGTCAGTATGACGTCATTACTGTGGAGGTTGATGACGTCACACAAGGACAAGAGGGGAAAGGAAGATCTTCCCAGCCAGGCAAGGTGTACTGCCTGGGGACCGAAGTCCATTTGAGAAACGTTGAAACTTGTATATAGTGTTACAAGATAAATAATTGTGATATCGCGATTCAGGATTTTATTTTTTTGAATTTCATTTTTTCCATTTGTTATTGATTTTTGTCCATTTTTTATTATTTTTTCTTGTAGCGTTTGTGATTGTTTTGAGCCGCTACACCAATATTATAAGATTTTATGAAAAAATAATTACTACTATTACAGCTATGTTTATTTTTTTTTTCTATATCAAAATGAAGTGAATATTAAAAACTGAAAAAAAATATTTTTTGACCTCAACACACTTGATATGGTCAACACTGACACCGGATCGCTAGAGGTGACTTTTTTACATTATAAGATAGCAAACAAGCAGATGGGTCTCCCGATGGAAAGAGTCAACCATCGCCTATATACACCAAGGGTGTTAATGGTGCGTTGCTATCTTGTGGCGAGGTCTAATGCCACATTTTTTTTATATCATTAGATAGCAAACAAGCAGATGGGTTTCCTGATGGAAAGAGTCAACCATTGCCTATAGACCCCAAAGATGTTAATGGTGCGTTGCTATCTTGTGGCGAGGTCTAATGCCACATGCATAAGTTTACCGGCTACCTTACTCTCCAAACCGGAACACGACAGCGACAGCACTGACGCTATTGCGGTCACCAGACCCGGTCGAGCCGATGCAGAATTCTACCACCTAGTAGTCACGATGGTAGTGACGCGCATAGCCACACGGTCGCCTTTTACGACCTGCCTGGCAGAACGGCAGTTAGCCTATTCTTCAAGGGAGCCCGGGACCAATACAGGACATGCATAAGTTAACCGGTTACCTTACCCTCCAAACCGGAACACGACAGTGACAAGCACTTACGCCATTGCGGCAGGAATAGATAAGGCGGTGGTACCAGACTCGGTCGAGACAGTGCTAAACTTAAGGTGAATTGAACATACATTGATATTTCTTGATTTTTAAAGTAAAATGACAGCATTGGAATATCTCTTTGTGTCTATAGAGTGTCATGGCAAATTCTTAGTTAAGATATTTGTCAATCTTGTTTAGAAGTCCGAGTCAGGGCATTTATCAGGAATACGTAAGGTGACAATACGTCCCGTTTTGAACGGGACAGTCCCGTTTTAAATTGCTCTGTCCCGGTGTCCCCAAGTATATCTCGTGGACGTGAACATGTCCCGTTTTCCGAAAAATGTACACTGTGAAGACACAAACAGTTTAAAATTGTACAGACAGATATAAGCTGAACGCAAAAACTGTGCTAAAAATATTAAGTTTTCGATAGAAAACCAATTATTATAAAATATTCAAAACTTTTGGTAGATCTAACTTAACATTGATATTTAATTTAGGTTCTTCTTATGGTCATAGATACATCCTAGAGACATCACAGCTATCATGTAATTACTTGCGTACCTAATTCAGATCGGTTGATCTGAATTGTCCCGTTTTAAGATTAAAACAGTGTGGTCAGTTTCGGAATACGTCCAATCTCAGCGCAGATTTTCAGTGGTAGTTAGTTACACACATGAAGCTATTAAATTATATCTGGAGACAATACTTCTAATATCTACTTAAAACAAAACTTTAAATAATGCTGCCATCTTTTGAGGTCTTGCCCTCTCTTTCTAACACAACTATATAAAAAGAGATAGCGAGAAATCATAGACTGAGACATAATGTAGATATTTGTTTCAAGTGATTAATACGTGTGATAACCCCAGGTTTTCCCTAATACTTCATGATTACGCGATAAAGGGCAGCAATCATGTTCGTACCGAGGGAGGAGAAGGAGGCAGGGAGGGGCAGCTGGCCCCTGGAATTTAGTTACTCCCTACTAACTGACTACTATTGTCGATAAAAATGTAGTTTTAAACAGTTAATATAGTCTAAAAATATTGTGGTTTCGGATTCGGCCGGAACTCGGAACAAGCTGAAGTTTCAGTGTTGGTTTGGACTGAAAATCCAGTTTCGGTGGTCACTATTAAATGCTCCCCCCCCAGAACCGGGGTACGCCAGTGGCAGCAATGATTTTAATTCATTAGTATGCCTGCTAAGATTTATTTAAAAACATATTAATTTTTGATATTAAGACTTTCTTAATATGATCTAGAAATCAACAGTTTATTTGTTTGATACGATAAGTTTATCGAGAGTTTATCGCGGGGTTAATTTTGTATTGATAAACATGATTTACATTTAACGTGAAACGGATGGCATTATTACTATCGAGCGTAAAATATGAAATCTGTTTTATAACATTGGATTTTTTTACCGCCCGCTAAGTAAGTTTTTTAACTTCCCGCTACGTATGTAGGAAGTTACTGATTTTGCTCCAATTTTCGAACAAATAGTTGACTTAAGCTATGCATAAGGTTGAAAGTAGCGTGTACTAGGATTTATGGGTCATAACTTGTTTATCATAAGTTGATTACAATAATTGTCTATTACTTACGAAATGATTGCGGAACATTCGCGATTGTTTTAGATCTTTATCCTGGGTATAAATAGAGATGTGTTGACAAAAGCAGGGCAGATTTATAAAGCGATCGAGAGCGATACTTAAAGTGACCAGTGCGAAGCGAGTGTTCTATTGTGTAGTCGGTTAAGTGTTAGTACAGTGAGTGACTAGTGATAATCAGAGTATTTAGTATTTCATTGTGTTGTTGTATGTATTTGTATTGTAAATACGCGGATTTCATATAAGTGGTGTTTTCTTACAATTACGAACCCGAAGTACGTTACAATATTTTAGTATAAAAAAATTACGTCGAATGCCGGTTTAAAAATCAAAATCGATTCTAATTTTCAAAAGTTACAGCTTTCAAATATTAAAATTACGTTGTTCTTAATTTTTACTTAATATTATTGGGTTAACTTTCAGTCTAATACACCGATTGACTTAAAAAACTTTATTAGCTATTCTCCTTTAAAAACTGCGTCAAATACCGTTAATTGGATCAAAATCGGTCAATTCGTTTGGGATTAATCAATGACGAAAGATTTATAAATAAATGTTTTTTTTTCATAATAATCATAATCATAATCATAATCATTTATTGCAACAAATATGGTATACATAAAGTTGTTCTTAATTAAGTTTGTTCATTTCATATTTCACCTTATGGCATGCAATAGCTGTAGAAATTAGTAAAATTTATATACATATATAAAAAAAAACTATATATTATTGAATTTATAACATTATTATTATCTTATTAAATTATTAGTATATTTTATATATTCATTTTTCTTTGCACAATATTATCATTTTTGGATTCTGTAAAAAAATGTCACATTTATATTATAATATTTTTTTAAAACAATCACATATTTTTTAAATCAATTTAAAATTATTTCAATCATATTATTGTTAGTAAAAAAACATTCAATTATATTTAATATATTATTTGCTAATTTTGACATTACACATTTATATAAATTAAATTATTATTATTTAGTATTTACAACATAATTATATTTAATAGATTATCGATATATTTTCTATAATCCATATCCCTCCATTCTACTTCTAAAATTTACCAACTGACCGTAATTTGTCAATAAAAAAATCGTTAATATTATAATAAGCTTTTTTTAATAGAAGTTTATTTCATTCAATTTTAAATTTTCTTTTCGGTAACTCACGTATAGTTTTCGGAACTTTATTAAAAATTTTGATAATCATAGCGTGGCAATTTTTCCCGTAAAAAGCTGCAGAGCAAGATGGTACTTTGAGTTTAGTAGGGTCTCTAGATAAAAACTTTTTGTTGTCATTGAGTTTACTGAAAAGTTCTTGATTTCTGACAAAGATACATGATTCTAATATATATAAAGACGCTAACGTAAGAATTTTATGTTGTATGAAAAGAGGCTTACAGGATTCAAGTGGGTTAGCTCTGCAAATGGCTCTAACACATCGTTTTTGCGCAACAAATGCTTTATTTATGTGAGTGGAGTTACCCCAAGAAACGACCCCGTATCTCAAAAGCGACCCTATATATCCATAATATGCAGTAATGGCTGCTTGAATACCAACCGTTTTTCTGATTCTTTTAAGTGCATATACAAATTTATTTATTCTTTTTGTAATATAGTCTACATGAGGTTTCCAATTCAAGTGTTTGTTGAATACAACACCTAAAAACTTCATTTCATCTACTTCACTTATCTTATTATTTTTGTAAGTAATTTGTAAATCATGGACTTTATTTTTATAATTTGCAAATTGAATTATCTTCGTTTTCGACAGATTAATATTTAAATTATTTTTACTAAGCCATTCTGTTACAGAGTCAATAGACCTTAGTATTGATTGTCTATACTGGTTATTATTATTATATTTATTAGTTATAGTAACAGCCATATCATCTGCAAACAAGACACTTGGGTGTTCTGTTGCATTAGGTATATCATTTATATAAATTAGAAATAAAAGCGGGCCCAAAATACTACCCTGCGGGACACCTGTTTCCTTTATCTTTGCGTTCGATCGGCGGGATCTCAATATATTATTTTTTCTATATGAGATATTTCTACTACTTGAGATCGATCCTTAAGATAGCTTTCTATCCATTTAAATGCCACGCCTCGTATACCATAGGTTTCGCATTTCTTTAATAGTAAGTGTAATAGTAAGTGATATAACTGCTACATGTTTATGCTTATCCGTACCACGCGCGATACTGTGTACTAATTTATATATTGCTAATATGGTATATTTGTTCTTCTGGAACCCATTTTGTTCTTTTGCTATAATATTGAATTTATTTAAATAATCATTTAATCTAGTAAACATGATCCGCTCGAAGATTTTTGAAAATACTGAAATCAGTGTTATGGGCCTATAGTTGTTTATGTCATGCTTATCTCCCTTTTTAAAAAGAGGTTTAACAACAGAATGTTTTAATGCACATGGAAATATCCCTTCACTAAGCGATCGATTTATAAAATATGTTAAAATTGGAGCTAAATAAATATCGCACATCTTTATAATACGTGTAGAAACAGAATCCAATCCTACAGCACTTGTATTTTTTAATGATTTAATTGTTCTTAAGGCTTCATCTTCAGAGGCTGGCCTTAAGAAAATGGTAGCATTTATACCGATATCCATTTTATAATGATTTATATCACTTTTAGAGTTAAAGGAAGAAGTAAACAATTTGCTATTTGAATTGCATCTTTTATTTTTTCCCCATTATGTTCAATCTGTTCTATCTCGTTTGCGTCTCTTGATGAATCTCTTTTATTACCTATTATATTCCATGTAGCTCTACACTTATTTTTTGCTGTCATTATATATTTATTATTTATTTTATATTTAATTAATTGAATACATTTCTTAAATAATTTATTATAATTTAAATATTTTGTTTTATTATCAATAGTTTTACTTTTATAATAATTATATTGTAATTTTCTTTTCACAACGGCTGATTTCTTTATACCTTTTGATAACCATCTCGGTGCATGATGATTATTATATATTTTGATCTTCTTAAGTGGAAAACACAGTTTGTAAAACATTATAAAAGTATTATAGAATAAATCGAAAGAACGATTAAAATCCGACTCATTGTAAACATCTGACCATGATAAGTTTTTTAAACAACTCTTAAATTTGATAATGTTGTCAGCATCAAAATCTTGTTTTAGTATGTACCAATGCGTTTGTTCAGATTTTTGGGGTTTGATTGATATTTGTAAATCATCTGTAATTTTGAGATTGCTTTGAAATTTTTTCAACTTATCGATCGCTAAAGCAATATTTAAGCGCTAAAAATTTAATTAAATGCCATTCGAAATATCAAAATCGGTCATAGTTTCAAATATACAGTATTATAAAACTCAATATACGTACCGTAATTTTTAGCAAAATAGATGTTTGAAATGAAAATAAAATATGAAGTGGCTTATAAACTAAAGTAAATATGTGGCAGCGAAGCCGCGGGTAACAGCTAGTACAATATAAATACTAATTAGGTGTTAGCAAAATCGCTCATTCGGCTAAAGACGATTGCACATTAAAACTAACTTACCATTTGGATTTTGTTTATTGCTGACTGGTGGCACAATGGTACTCGCTTGAGGTTTTGGTTCCGCTACCTTAGTCTGGTTGGGCTTCCCAAAGATTGCCACGAGAGTAGAGTCCAAATCTCCACCCTTAATGTCCTGGGCGAAGACGACAGACAGCAGGAGAATCAAAAATATTTTATACATCTGTAAAAAATAATGTTGCAATGCATATAAAGGATATAAAATAAATAAATAAATAAATAAATAAATAAATAAATAAATAATATATATATATATATATATATATATATATATATATATATATATATATATACATTCGGTCGAACATGCCTATTATTGTTTCTTAATTAATTCCAACATTTGAATTTGGAACACATCATTTATTATGTAGTCATTTGTTAGTATAGTCAAAATGATGTATAGTTGTAGTCAAAATGAGAGTATTTAAAAAGGCAGAACAACGTTTGCCGGGTCAGCTAGCAGCATATTTAAAATGCAATCAAATTGTCAATTAATAGATATTATTAATGGTAGTCACAAATACATAAATAATGACTATTATATTTTTAAATTTTATATCTTAAGATAGCAAACAAGCAGGTGGCTCACCTGATGGAAGAGAAAACCATCACCTATAGACACCAAAGCTGCTGGTGCATTGTTAGCCTTGTGGCAGGATTTTAATGCCACATGCATAAGTTAATCGGCTACTTTATCCAGGTGCAGATCTAGCCTTCGCAAAAGGTTGTGGGCACAGCTATCCAAAAATCAGCCAAGTGCGAGCCGAATTATAATAATTACTAGCTGTTGCCAGCGACTTCGTCCGCGCGGAGTTCGTTTACTCCGCACTGCCCCTCCCCCGTAGGTGATAGCGTGATAATATGTAGCCTATATTTTGATCCGACCTATTAGTAATATTCATACAAAATTTGAAGTAAATCCATGCAGTACTTTTTGAGTTTACCCCGGACATACATACAGACAAACATACATACATACAAACAAACATACATACATAAAAACAGACAAAAATTCTAAAAACTATATTTTTGGCTTCGATATCGATTGTGGATCACGCCCCAAGTATTCTTCAAGTTATTATTCAAGTACAGTTTTGACTTTTCTACGATTTTATTATATGTATAGATAATGTTATCAAATATGTGACAAGATGTTGGCATAATAATATATATGACTGCTAAAAAAACCTTAGAATATTTGAAATGCAGTAAGTGCATACTTATTTTGCTGTGTACACAATTCATTCATTGTTTTTCTTAATTTTTTAATTAAGACTGTATAATTAATATTTTTAGCGGCAGAAGTGGAATTTTATTTTAAAAAAAAAGATAAAAGTCAGAATGAACGTAAATTTACTTCGAATTACAATTTAATCAAATTAATCGACAATACTCCATTTTACAAATACAAAAATAATCAGCACAACAATTTAAAATGAAAATAATAACGCTTACCGCAGATCGCAACAGGCACAAACTACAACCTCACGCTACCGAGTCCGACGAGCAACTGCCCGGCCCATACAAACTCGGCCGCTTTTAAAGTCCGTGGCGTGTGACGTTTGCGAAATGCAATTTAAACAACTAGCTTATTCTAACACGGCCTCTCCTGACCGTGCGCCGTCCTCGGCGTGCTCTTCACCAGGATGTGCGGATGATGGACCAGGCAACTGCTCTAAAGAAACCTCGCCATCATCGTCAGAATCTGTTGAACATCAACATAGGTTAAAATAACAGAAGACGTTTTCGCTAGGCCTGGGGCTTACGTTCGAACATTTATTTGAGGGTGCCCAGGCCATCGCAGAAAGACATAGCTACTCTGTCCACATAGTACGCAGTTCATACACACAGGACCGCCATAAGGCATTTTTGCTAGGCCTGGGGCTTACCGTCAAAATTCATTTGAGGGTGCCCAGGCCATCACGGCGAGATAAAGCAGTCCTGCCGTATGGTACGATTTTTATACGAACAGAATCGCCATGACATGTTATAATTCCTGTTCTCTCATTCTTCACACATTCAAGGCCCTCATTCATGACAAAAAGAGCAAATTAATTCTTTCGCACAGAACTATTTGTCCTACAATGAGTCTGTAACTAACATTCATCACTCTCATTGTCAATACACGTGTTTCGTACATACTGGCTTTACCTACTTGTGCACAAGATAATTACAAAATACCCCCCACTCGAGTATCACGGCATACAGGCAAGTTATGCCCGATGCGTTTGGTACCACAACAAAGTTGTTTAGTGGAAGTCCGATTCGAACGGGACCTCACCAGCGGGTACACTCCTAGACTGCGCCACCAGTACGGAAGGCATCTTCAAGGGGAGGGCGTTCGCCCGACACCCACATACCTTAAGACCAGCTCACATGACACAAGAACTAGGAGTTCACCGCACGCCAAACAATGTACGTATGAACACAAAAAATGCTGCAGCCGGGCTTTACGCCTACTTGGTATCCATGGTCCAGCCTCGCTGTCCAACGCCCAGCCATCTGAGAGCCAGGTTCGATCGATCGCCGCGAGTGCCAAAGACATCTTTAAGGGGGAACCTAGGTTAACCACCCACATGTCTGAGGACTCTTAATGCGGTCGACGAACCAAACCCAACATCTCCGGCTCGGGCAGAGCGCGCAACGTGCACTCGAAACGCGTGGCTTGCTATTTCGCCTTGCGCACACACACTTATGCACAAGCATACACAATCAGAAACCACGGAACTGTAACATACAAAACAGATTAATTCGCAGACTTAATTTAAAGAATGCGAAACAACATTCAGGACACCACTCTCCATTCCATGGGACCATAAATTGCGCCGCTGCCTGCGTGGTCTTTCCACGAGTACCGCTGAGAAGTTTTAGCTCGTAACGGTTGTTGGGCAAAACTTCCGTCACACGATAAGGGCCACTCACGCCGGCATCAAGCCTTCCCGTAGACTGTGAGAACTTTATCACAAACGCTTGGTCGTCTACTTGGAAGATTTTGGGAGGGCGTCGCTGACGGTTGACGAGGCGTCTTGTTGGTCTTGATTCCGCTTTATTAGACATCTGGCACGACTCCTGCCAAGCTCCCTTGTTGCCTTGACGTTGGAGCTTCGACTTTCCACGGTGACTTCACGGATCAGCGCACGGATAGCAGGAGTGTTCGCATTAGTACCAATTAATAAAGCAGAGTGCTGAGTTGTTTTTTTGCTTAGTACTATTAAAAAATAATTGAATTTTATTTAAGGAGTCTGACCAACTTGTAATATTATTTTTGCTCTCAACTCGCAATATGTTGAAGATGGTCTGTATAATAACGTTCGGCCAGGTCGTTGGCGCGATGCATCTCGGGAGTGATGTAATGGATAACACAACCCAGCTCAGAAATCCAATTGGTAAAGTTGGAAGCCTCAAACATACGGCCACGATTTCAAACTAATATTTTGGGTGTACCAAATAGTGAGATGGCACTGTTGAAAATGCGCTTTAGTTCTTTAGTGTCTTGTCTTTGCAGAGGATAGAGCAAACAAAATTTGGTGAACGAGTCTACCAGGAGTAATACGAATTTATAGCCATTTGACTCTGGCAACGGACCTAGCACGTCAACGTGTACTGTGCTGAAGGGTACGTCGAGTTTCTCTCATGAAGAAGTGGGTTGAAAGGGTGCTCTGGGAACACGATTCTTTGAAATGCAAGTCAAACAGTGGGAAGTGTACTTTCGAACAAACGGCTTAAGGCCTCGGAACCAAAAATGCTTGAGGATAAGGTTGAAAGTTTTGTCAGCCCCAATATGGTCATGGTCATCATGGAAAATGCGGAGTAAGCTGAGACAATATCCTTTAGAGACGAAGCATAATAGTCGCTGTTCCTCACCGACAGAGGAATAGCGATAATAGAGGACGACGATCTTACTAATGTAACGACTTAAGTCTAACCGACCATCTCTCAATTTTTGAAGGAGTTCTTGAGTCTCACTGTCAGTGGACTGAGCTACTTGAGCCCAGTTGGTAGACCTGTCAATTTGATTGACCTCCACGGGCCGATTGACTGGCGGATTCCTGCTCAAATAGTCTGCGTGGCTCATCATCGCGCCTTTTCGGTATTCGATAGTGAAATTAAAATATTGCATGTATATCCACCAACCAACCAGCGTGCAACCCGAAGAAGCAAGTCTTTTTTGCGCTCGGTGGCCTTCAACGCGTTGCAATCAGTTATAATTTTGAATGTTATGCCAATGAGATAATGTCTGAAATTTTGCAACGCCTTGACGACCGCCAAGGTTTCAGCTCCCTGAGTGACTTTGCTGAAGTATGCGACTACTCGTTTTCCCCTATCGCCATAAGTTTGCATCAGTACGGCCCCGTAGCCAGCGCTGCTTGCATCGGTATGGAGTTCGGTAGGGAGACTTGGGTCGAAAATTGCAAGTATCGGTTCGTTTGTTAGTTGGTCAATTATGTACTGTCGAACGTTTTCTTGTTCAGGACCCCATTCAAATTTGATGTCCTTTTTGGTAAGTCGCGATATACTTGCAGTCTTCGACGCATAGTCTTTGATGTACCGACGTAAGTACCCAGCAAGTCCCAGGAGTTGGCGTACTTGTTTGACATTTGTCGGAGTCGGGGTGTTTATTAACACTTCGATTTTCTCTGGGCTTGGCCTAACCTGACCATGGCTTATAGTTTGGCCCAGATATTCGACCTCAGAATTTAAAAAGCAGCACTCGCATCTTTACTGACACTACCACAGAGATTAACTTTGCGTTGGTCCTTGTTTTGATTTTCTGATCGAGCAAAGCAATCGCTCTCTTTATGTCCAATTTTTTTACAAAAAGTGCATACTACCGACGTGGTAACGTTGCGATTTCTACAATTGCTTTGAGAATGGCCAATCTGTCCACAACTGAAACATTTAGGCCTACTGGTATTGCGTTTCTTGACTGCGTTAAACGGTGCCCGAGAATCATGTTTGAAGCGAGCAGGCTTCGCATATGTTGCCAAAAAGGAGACCAAGTTATCTATGGTAAGGTTAGCATTAGCCGCCGCTGCCCGCACCTAAACGTCACTGATGCCTCTTATGACGACAAGCACCCTAAGGTCGCTGCTCAGACCCTGAACTATCTGTAGGCGTAATAGCGACCGCCGCGCGTATTCTGCATAAGTAGGGTACTTATCGGAGGACGTATTTATGATCTCGCTAAGTATTTCGGCGTAATCCGTCTTTTGCGGGCAGAGGGACTTGAATTCTTTTATAAAGTTTGTCCAAGAGCGATCATTAGTAATCCACTCGTTCAACCAGGTTTAAGCGTCTCCTTTGAGGCAAAGCGCCACCCGCGACAAACATTCTGAGTCACCCCAGTTGTTAGCTAACCGCGCTCGCTCCACTTATCACACCACACCTCAAAGCTATTTATAGTTGGGTCGAAATTCGATACATAATAATTTACAGAGTTTGACAATTTTGTAATACCCTGTAGCGCATCTGCAAGCACTTGAGTTGCTGGCATCGACGCACCATCGCTCTGAGATGTGTTGGGACAAGTAGGTAACGAGGACTGCACACTACCCCTCGAACTCTCCTCTATTGCGTTTAAACGTGACTCTATCGACCCTATCGCTTTCTTGATGGAGTCTTCGTGATGTTTAGGACTACCTGTTACCGATCTATCGGAGTAAGAACTTTTTCGAGAATGATTACGACGCGAACGCGATCTACGTCTACTGTCTTCGGACTCGGACCGGTAATTACTGCGAGAGCGCAAACGGCGTCTTGTATTATTAGACCTAGCGTAACTGTTGCACGAACGTCGTTTGCGGTCATCACTACCAGATCGCGATCGACGATGACGCGAGCGTGAATGAAGCCTATAGTGACGAGACCTAGAGTGACGGTGATCTAAACGAGACCGTGAGCGATAACTACCCTCACGAGATCGCGAACGAGGCTTGTGGTTTTGCTGCCGCGATCTGCTATGCTTCTTTCTTCGACTAGGCGAATCAAAAGACCTTTCACGGCACCGTGATAGTCGTGGCATTTTGAACAAACAATAAAACAATCAAATATAGAAATACAAATGATTTGCAAAATGAAGGTGGAATACAAGAAACAAAATCGAATAAAACAAAGCTTAATAAATTTATTTGTGAGCACAGGTGAATCCCAATTCTGATTTTAGCGGCAGAAGTGGAATTTTATTTTAAAAAAAAAGATAAAAGTCAGAATGAACGTAAATTTACTTCGAATTACAATTTAATCAAATTAATCGACAATACTCCATTTTACAAATACAAAAATAATCAGCACAACAATTTAAAATGAAAATAATAACGCTTACCGCAGATCGCAACAGGCACAAACCACAACCTCACGCTACCGAGTCCGACGAGCAACTGCCCGGCCCATACAAACTCGGCCGCTTTTAAAGTCCGTGGCGTGTGACGTTTGCGAAATGCAATTTAAACAACTAGCTTATTCTAACAATATATATTAGTTACATATAGGCATTATAGATATATGAGAACTCTATGGTCTAGTGGTCCGGTGTCGGAGTTGACCACATGAGATCCCGGGTTCGAATCCTGAGTCGAGCAATTCTAAAAATGTGTTTTTTCCGTTTTCTGATAAAAACAAAGTTGCTCGGGATTGGAAAGTACCCGGTTGGCGATAGGCTTGCCACCTATCACATTGGGCCCAAGTATCTTCGACTAATCGTGGGTGCACTTGTACCTCTGCCTATCTCTTCGGGGATACAGGTGTGAAGATATTAAAACTAGATATATGAGATCTCAATAGATCGTGAAAGTGTGACTCCAAACTCCGCGGTCTTAATGGTCTAAGAGCCCTCGACACAAAACTTTCAAATTTCACTACATATAACCGCGGTATTGTGATGATATACGGGCGAGCTTTACCGAGGAGCCATAAGATCGCGGTATAGAGTCGCCCAGGACCTTAAAGGTCCTGATCTATTGGCTATAAGTTTTGTGTCGAGGGCTCTTAGATCATAAAGGCCGCGGTATTGGCTCGTCCGTCGATCAGTGACTTTAGGGTTGTGGCCATACCCATCGTGCCCATAAATATGGATCCGCGCGTGACTTAACCCGCCGAACCAGAACACAATGACAAGTAGAGATAGGTACAGAACACATAGGTAGCCACAAAACAAAGTACAGAAGTCAACCTACATACAACGTGCGCTCAAGCACCGCACACATACACACCTCTCATGACACGATATTTCAAAATGGTTGAGAATAGTATAAGCGCGAGTGCCACTCGCTTGAGAATCGCGTCAATGACCTTTTTTGTGTAGAAAAGAACACAAGCGATTTTGGTTTTGTACATCCCTTGTGTGTCTTTCGGAGTGACGAATCATTACATAGTATAAAACAAAGTCGCTTTCTCTGTCTGTCCCTATGTCCCTATGTATGCTTAAATCTTTAAAACTACGCAATGGATTTTAATGCGTTTTTTTTTTAATAGATAGATTGATTCTTGAGGAAGGTTTTAGTATATAAACCTTTCTAATATTCCCACGGGAACAAAAGCTACGCGGGTGAAACCGCGGGCAGGTCGCTAGTATTAGATAAACTAGAATGATTTTCTATGAATTTTAAATAAATAAAATATATCGCTACGAACAATCATAATATAAAAAACTAGCCATACCCGTGCGAATAATTCGCACTAAGTAATTTTATATTAAATTTTAAGTTGATTTGAAATTGAACAAAAAAGTTACAGACCGTCAATCATGTTGACGTTGTTTCAAAATTAAAGCTGTCAGATGGCAGCATTGCTGTATTGTCTCAATATGTGTATATAATTTTAATTTTAATAATTTATAAAAACAAAAGCAATATTTTTTTTAGTTGTTGATGCCGGTAGAGCAAGCAATTATCTATAAAATGATATAGAATTTATTTAGATTAATTGTGAGGTTTTCTCTAAAAAGGGAGGCAAACATCTTATCCTTAGCGTATTAATATATATATAATATAGAGACTTTAATTTGATTGACTTCTATAATCATATTTAAGTGTGACCATTATATAAAACTTTAATTACGTTTACATTAAAACAGCAATAAGTTTATATATATCATAATTTTCATTATAAGTATTAAATAAAATATCTCTGCTATTGTACTAAAGAATAATTTAAAGATAATTACTTGTTTGGTATTTCAAGTATCTAAAAAGTGTCTTGATAAAATATTAGATCAGAATTTTGTCAATCTAACTTAGATTTCTGAGATTAGCAGTTGTACTATAAACACCCAATGACAAGATAATATATACCTAAGCACAGAATATTGTTACGAATAATCTAGAAACATGTAGAGTTGGAGCGCTGGAGAGATCTAGAAATAAAAGAAAGAGATAGCTACTCCTATTGACAAACAAATAGTTCACCTGAGCTATGCCATAAGGTTGAAAGTAGCGTGTACTAGGATTTATGACTCATGTTTACGATAAGAAGTGATTCATTGTTTATATTAATAGATACATTTAGATTTTTCTGGATCCAGGTAGAACTTTACCCTGGCTATAAATAGAGATATGTTGACAAATACAAGGCAGTTTTTATCAAGCGATCGAGAGCGATACTTAAAGTGAACAGTGCGAAGCGAGAAGTGTTTTATTGTGTAATTCAGTGATAGTACAGTGAGTGACTAGTGTGTAAAGTGTATTACGTTGTGTTGTCTTGTCTATTTGTATACTAAATACACGGATTTAATATAAGTGGTGTTTTCTTACAATTACGAACCCGAAGTACGTAACAATATTAAGGAGAGAAGTGACGTGTTTACGTTAAACTTACCTAAATTCCAACTTTATTTAGCTACTATTCCCCAAGTTTAAAAATAATAATGAATTGCGAGTAAGTTAAGGATTTGATATTGAATCTTAAGGAATATATTAAACTTTAAGGTAATAACTAAAAAAAACGATGTATGTAATCTCGCCTGTGTTCTTCATAATAGGTACATTTACATCTTCTATACATATAATAAAATCATAGGAAAGTCAAAACTGTACATTGAATATTTTTTTAAAAGAATACTTAGGGCGTGATCTACAATCGATATCGAAGCTAAAAATATAGTTTTTAAAATTTTTGTTTGTTTGTCTGTATGCATGTCTGGGGTAAACTCAAAAAGTACTGCATGGATTTACTTCAAATTTTGTATGAATATTACTAATAGGTCGGGTCAACATATAGGCTACATATTATCACGCTATCATTAGTATATAACAATAAAATTAAAGTATTTTAGTTATTAATTATTATTAGTTTACATTTTCTTTCTTACTTCTTCCTGTTTCATTATCAACAATGAATCAAACACCTAGATACTAGTCAGTGGCTTAGCAAAGAGGGGGCGGCGGGGGCGGACCGCACCGGGGGTCACCCTTTTTGGGGTGACACCCACGCGGTCTTTCAACTTTAAAAACAATGTACAAACAAAAAAAAAATCACTAGCACAAAAATTTCTTTTTCGGGGATTCCTCCACTAGCACTAGCTCAGCTCTGTGTATAATTCGGGGATTCCCGCAAAAGGGCCTGACGCTGTCGTGGGGGATTCCCCAACATTTCTCATTTATTTCGTGAATTGTGTTGTGTTTGGTTGACGTGAATTGTTAAACGTGTATTATATTTTATAGTGATAGGTAATAAAAAGAATAAAATATGTTAATATATAAATATAAATGACCAAGACCTTATGGTAGAAAAGTTGCAAAGACTATTTTTGCGCTGTCTTTTTAAAAAAATGTATGGATACTATCCGCGTCTCTAGCCTTCTATGTATGTTTTGGGTATGACGGGCTTTGACACTATTGTTGCGAAGAAATATATCACTATTACATTAACTCTCAATCAATCACTATTATATTAAAAAATTAAGCCTCAAAGTTATAAAACAAGAATTGATTACGATAAACTTGCGGAAGAATTGAAAGATACTGACTGGTCTCAAGTTTTTAATCAGAGTAACGTTCATGAAGCTACTGAAATCTTCATGAGCATACTATCCAATGCTGTGCAAAAATTTACTTACCAAACAAAGATTAGTCGATCTAAATTAAATATCGAGCCATGGATCACTCCTGGTCTAATTCGTTGCATTAAGCATAGAGACCGTTTACATTTACTCGCCAGAAAACACCCTGAAAACCGTACAATCAACACATGTTACACTAGGTATAGAACTTCTGCAATGATTTGTTACGAAAAATAAAGCGTGACCATGAAAGCAAGGAACTAGAAAGAAATCGCAATAGTACCAAGGCATTGTGGAATTCTATTAGGAAAATCTGTCATTTCAAGATGGAAAATAGCAAACCACCTTCTGGACTTCTGGCGAACTCGAATGACCCAAATGTAACTATTAATTCCTGTAATGACTTTTTTGCTTCAGTTGGACACACAATAACTAGAAAAATCTTGGACAAAACAAAAGAGTCGCAATATAGTCTGGCAGCTAAATTCAACATAACAAACGGACCCGCAAATTCTTTCTTTCTGGCTCCAGTAGACACCCTGGAAGTTGATGAACTTATATTGGCCCTCAAAAATGACAGTGCACCTGGCTTAGATGGCTTTACAAATACACTTATAAAATCTATAAGACCTCATATTACTACACCATTATCATTTATTTACAATCTCAGCTTTAGCTCCGGTTGCTTTCCAAATACTTGGAAAATTGCCTCCGTAACACCTATCCATAAGGATGGCCCGAGAGATTCCCCCAGCAACTATAGACCAATTGCTCTTTTGAGTGTTTTTTCTAAGTTGCTAGAGAAAATTATGAATAAACGCTTAAGAGCTTTTCTAGATGAAAATCGGTTGCTATCGAGTCGACAATTTGGTTTTCGGACGCACGCCTCAACAGAAGACGCAGTTCAGAAGCTAGTTGACTTGGTAGTGACGCACATGGATGATGGTTTTTGTTGCTATGGGGTGTTTCTTGATCTTGCAAAGGCTTTCGACACAGTTTCTGTCCCTATTCTTCTACGTAAGCTGGAGGGGATGGGAATTCGTGGGATTTCATTGGAATGGTTCCGGAGTTACCTCACAAATAGGAAGCAGCTTGTTAAAATTGACAATATCAAAAGTTCGATAGTCTCTGTTGAGTTTGGTGTACCACAAGGCAGCATTTTGGGTCCTCTACTTTTCATCATATATGTCAATGATATCCACAATCTTAACATAGATGCGTCAGATATTGTATGCTATGCGGACGATACTGCAATTCTATTTTATGGAAAAGGGTGGGAAAATGCCAGAACTGCTGCGGAGAAAGGTATGTTTTTAATAAATAAATGGCTGCAAAATAACCTCCTTACATTAAATACAAAAAAAACAAAATTCATGTGTTTCCACAAAACCATTAAAAGTCAGCCTCCACAAACACCAGATCTCAAGATCCACACATGTGAATATAACAACGTAGGAACCTGTAATTGTGACGTTATACAACACTCCAAAAACCTTAAGTATTTAGGGCTTATATTAGACGAACGTCTAGACTTTGAAATGCACATTTTAACACTGTCAAACAGGATCCGCAAAGTGATAGGTATAATGAAAATATTGCGCCACTCTGCTAATGTTGAAATCCGCAAAATCGTTTATCTTGCCATCTGCCAGTCCTTGATTACCTATTGCATTGGTGTGTGGGGTGGTGTGGCTAAAAAGTTTAACCTTATTCTTGAAAGAGCGCAGCGTGCCGTCTTAGAAGTCATGCTTCATAAACCATTTTGGTTCTCTACAGATGCTCTTTACAGGGAAATCGGGGTTTTGAGGGTTCGGCAACTATTCTTATTAAAAGCTTGCATCTCAACACACAAGGTGACGATAAATTCCAACTGTTACAAGATGTTATTACAGAAAAGAGTTTTTAACGTAATGTTACCAAATGTAAAATCTGCTTTTGCCAAAAGATTTCCATTTTACGCACACAAAGCAATTTATAATAAAGTCTTAAAGTCATGTGACATAAAAAATTTTACTGCGAAACAATGTTCATACGAAATTACCAAATGGTTAAAAACTCTTGACTATAAAAGTACTGAATCAATTTTAGACACAGTATGAAACTCACTAAAATAATTGTTAATCTAAATTTGTAATTTTTGTTTTATTATATACAATTATTTTTATTTTATTATACAATTTATTAGTTATATGTTTGTTTGCGTTAAATCAAATTATATAATTAATAATGGTTTCTCAAGATACAGGCTCTGCCTAGTTTGAGAGCCCCTGGTTATTCTCTATAACAACGTTTTATTTAAGTTCATATATGTAATGTAGTTCTGATAAATTTACTTGTAATTCGACTATTGAAATAAATTATTATTATTATTATTATTACTGTATATTTGGCGTATACTGTCAAGCAATATTAGCTTGCCTTCAATCCTGGAACGTATATTTTTTAATGTGCCTAATAGGGGATGCAACGTACGTATAAGTCGCTTGTTCTGTTTGCCTTTGGCCAAAACAAACATTGTGTATAGTAATCCAGTTTCGCGTGCTTTACGAATGATAAACGATATTGCTCGCTCAGTTGAAAGCGAAGTGGATATTTTTACCTCCAAAATGCAGGTAGTAAAGAATTGTGCCATAAGACACTTGGAACGGTCACCATAAAACATTTAATTAATTAATTAATTACTTCACACATGTATGACTTGGAATTTATATTTTCTGTAATGTGCATGGTGTGTTTTATAAATAAATAAATAAATAAAAGACCTTTATCATATAAAATTTATTGCTTTTTACTTTCGATGGGGTGGCACCGCCGCACCGGTTGCCACCCAAGGTAGCTACGCCACCGATACTAGTGCATATTCATATGTTAATACATATACCATTAATACATAAACCAAAGTTGATAACCCTAGCGCGACCGCCATTTTCGTATGAAGTATCTTCACGCCCGTATCCCCGAAGGGGTAGGCAGAGGTATATCAAGTGCACCCACGATTAGCCGAATATACTTGGTCCCACAAATGCGATAGGTGGCAAGCCTATCGCCAACCGGGCACTTTCCAATCCCGGGCAACTTTGTATTTATCAGAAAACTAAAAAAACACTTTTTTTTAAGTGCCCGACCCAGGAATCAAACCCGGGACCTCATGTAGTCAACGCCAATGCTGGACCACTAGACTACAGAGGCGAGATTTTCGTATGAAGTGAAATAATACGTGAGATTGACTTCTGTAGCTATATCTTATGTGTTTAAGCGGCGACTGTAGCAGTCGAAAAAATGCTTTTATTCTCAATCGAGGTCAGATACATTATTCAAATCACGAACCATTGTTATTAAAGCCGAATATGTTTAAACAGCTCCCACAACAACGTCATTAATGACGGGTACTTATAGATAATCAACAATCTGAGTGCTAAGTGTGAGTTTTTCTTTTCGCATTCGATCGTCAGCGCGTTTGGAGTTTATTAGGAATTTGTATGTGATTTGTACAGCACCACCTAGTGGTAAACGTGAGAAACCAGTTTACCACTAGGTGGCGCTGTTCAAATCACATACAAATTCCTAGTAAACTCGAAACGGCTCAGTGAATTTGGCCCCACTTTTTTTGATTTTCAGATTTTTGATATTTTTAATTATTTGTTCGTCGTTCGTTCTTTAACGTTCGATTGTAAAAATTGTTTGTTCGTCTTTTATTTATTTATAATTAATTAAACAAATGATCACCCTTAAGTTGGCCCCCCTTACTAGATATCTTTATTTTTATCACTTAGATTAATTAATTTTGATTAATTATCGTTTGTTCGACGACTATTGGTGATTGTTCGATCATAAAAACAATTAAATTCCCAATTATTATTTATTTTATATCTAATATGCAAACCATTACCTCACGCCTACATTGCGCATGCGCCAGCAGTGTAATGGCGACTGAGCGATGCGTAGTGCATGTCATGTAAAAAAATGACATTATAAATAATGCTCCATTTCGAATGTTTAGTTGTAAAAGAATCATTATTAATAAATTATGTACTTATTAATAATCATCGAAAAACATCTAATGTCTATATAGTCCATTTACATGCATTACGTCCAATATATGTACTTAACTCATAAAGCCACATAAAGCTGTTTGTTGAGTAAACAAAAAGAGTAATTACTCTAATTAAATATGAATTTCTTATATATGTACATATGTGTGTGGGTGTGTATATCATACAACTGTTTTTAATTTGTTTCTTTGCTAAAATGATAGGCCTATTTATAATTCTGTTAAAGATGTATATATTAGATGTACTATTAGTTAACCTCAAAAAATGTGCAGATTTTTTTTTTATGTATCGTGTTAAATTTACCACTATCGGAACTACCTACAATATTTCCTAATAAGAATTAAATACCTTTATATTTAATCGAGGTACTCACACTGTTGAATAAATACTTCATTCAAATCGTATAATTTGATGATATTCGAAATGGAGCATTATTTATAATGTCATTTTTTTACATGACATGCACTACGCATCGCTCAGTCGTCATTAGACTGCTGGCGCATGCGCAATGTAGGCGTGAGGTAATGGTTTGCATATTAGATATAAAATAAATAATAATTGGGAATTTAATTGTTTTTATGATCGAACAATCACCAATAGTCGTCGAACAAACGATAATTAATCAAAATTAATTAATCTAAGTGATAAAAATAAAGATATCTAGTAAGGGGGGCCAACTTAAGGGTGATCATTTGTTTAATTAATTATAAATAAATAAAAGACGAACAAACAATTTTTACAATCGAACGTAAAAGAACGAACGACGAACAAATAATTAAAAATATCAAAAATCTGAAAATCAAAAAAAGTGGGGCCAAATTCACTGAGCCACTCGAAACGCGTTCACGATCGAATGCGAAAAGAAAAACTTACACTTAGCACTCTATCATATAGATGTGCCAACTCGGAATAAACACGACTCGAGTTAACTCGAGTTAAAATTCACTTAACTCGAGTTAGCAGGACGAGGCTTTGAATAGGATAATTGCGACTGGTTAATTTTTTTAATATTGTTAATTCATCTAATTATGTTGTGACAGTTATCGTTACTACACTAAATAAGTGGCAAAAAACGTTGTTTTAAGTAATTGTTGTACACTGTTCTATTTATGTTTCCGTCTTAACACATTTTAGAATACGTGCATATATTCAGCGGATAAGCGCGACAGAGCTTGCCTTATTTTTTTGAAAAGGCAGGAGCCAATGTAAATTATTATTCAACGGAGATACTATTTCCATTCGCTAATGACGGCCAAGTTAAAAGAATAATTTTTATCAACTACAACTTTAGATTTTTTTAATGTGATTAAATAAAGTGGTCGTATTTCCCATATATTTGAACGAATCTTAACAGATTTTACAATTTACACGTCCACTCCCTGCCTATTGAAATTTGAAAATCTGAAAGTGATTTCTTTTAAGGTCCCAGTGTTTTTAAATATCGTAATTAATAACTGATATAAATAAATTGTACTTTAATTTAAATTCTATCTTAATTTTGCTATATATATTGTCTTTACATATGTGAATCTATACATATAATAAAATCGTAGGAAAGTAAAACTGTACATTGAATATTTTTTAAAAGAATACTTGGGGCGTGATCTACAATCGATACCGAAGCCAAAAATATAGTTTTTAGAATTTTTGTCTGTTTGTCTGTATGTATGTCCGGGGTAAACTCAAAAAGTACTGTATGGTTTTACTTCAAATTTTGCATGAATATTACTAACAGGTCGGGTCAACATATTGGCTACATATTATCACGCTATCACCTACGGGGGAGGCGCAGTGCGGAGTAAAGGAAGTCCGCACGGACGAAGTCGCAGGCAACAGCTAGTAGTAAATAAATGAATACGGTATTACACGATCAACAAATCGCGCTAACGTACAATCGCTTGCTTTTCTCGTTCGTTCGTGCACAGTGAAGGTTCAAAGTTTGCAACTCTAATTCTAGTTAAGGAGAATCTAATCCGCGTCAACTGGATTCAAGCACAACTCGAGTTACTGCTACGAATGACAGATTCTGTAATTCGTAGCAGTAATGCAGATGTGACCTATACATTTATCGTGTTCATTTTGTACTAGCTGTTGCCTGCGACTTCGTCCGCGGGAACAACTCATTTATCCGATACTCAGCTCAGATATATATATATATATATATATATATATATATATATATATATATATATATATATATATATATATATATATATATATATATATATATATATATATATATATATATATATATACACCATGGAACATAGAACAAGCGGAATTGGCAAGTACAAACATTTGTATCAGGACCACGATCGCCATACTCACACATAAAATAAGCATTATTGCATATAAACTACTAATGCAAACATTGTTTCATTGGTCGTTTTAATTTTAAACAACAATAATCCGAAACACACAAACAAAACATTTAAAAATATACCAAACTGCGTTACAATAAATTTTATTTTGCTACAAAAAAAAGAGTATTTACGTCCTTTTGTAGTCTATTCATCTATTTGTACAATAGTGAAACTTAAGATCTTAATAGTTTCGCTATTCTACAATAGATGGCAGTATTGATTTTTCCGTAATTTTCAGTTGATCATATTTGAGTAGAGAACTTTCTAGAACGATATACGTAATGACTGTCATTACGTATTCTAGAAAAATTAGGTCAACCTAAAATGAACTTTATATGTAAGGTGTACGGCTGATTTTAGCTTGACTTTCTATTATATCATTAGAGATTATATTAAATCAGGAATTTAATTAAAATAAAATGAAAATTGTACTTTCAAATGATATGAAATATCTCCATTTTTAATCATCTGTATTCTACTATCATTTCTGCATTCAAGGATGGCACAATACGGCATAATTCAGTGTATAAATAGATTTTCGTACGACGACTATTTCCTAAAGATATGGTAAGTATCACTAAGGCAATTTAGAGTAACAGCGCATAATAGTGATGCACGCGGCACGCCCACTCTTCACTTCCACTTGTTCTATGTTCCGTGTATATACACACTGATATTATAAAATTGGACAGTGTGTATGATTGTACGCGGTAATCTCGAAAACTGCTGAACCGATTTGAATAATTCTTTTTGAGTTGGATAGCCTGTTTATCGAGGAAGGAGGCTATATAACATCTTGCTACAACCAGTAGGAGCGGAGTAAACAAAGTCAAAGAGATTTCTTTATCGTTAAACCGATTTTCAAGAAAGTTAGTATGGATGTATTTTTTCATGGAGAAAACGATTATGCTATTTCTATTGACACACGCATACACACACATACATACATACAAACAAACGTACAGACATACTGACGTTAACGTGAAAATAGCCTGAAAATATTCCTAGGACAATAAAACATGGAGTTCTGATGAAAATTCGATTTTCGAAAATCAGGGCAAAATCAGTAACTTCCTTATCTACATACGTAACGGGAAGTTGAAAGTTAAGCATGTAGGTATTACACTATGCGTGCGAAGCGGGGCGAGTCGCTAGCAATATATAAAAAAATACACAAAAAAGACAAGCCCGCTGAGTTTCTTCCGCCAGATCTTCTCAGTGTGTGACCGCGTTCCGATTCAATATTATATTTTAAGATGTCATCAAAAGAGCATGTCAAGCTTTATTTGAATACTAGCTGTTGCTAGCGACTTCGTACGGGCGGACTTCGTTTACTCCGCACTGCTCCTCCCCAGTAGGTGATAGCGTGATAATATGTAGCCTATATGTTGACCCGATTTGTAAGTAATATTCTTGCAAATTTTGAAGTAAATCCATGCAGTACTTTTTGAGTTTACCCCGGACATACATACAGACAAACAGACAAAAATTCTAAAATCTATATTTTTGGCTTCGATATCGATTGTAGATCACGCCCCAAATATTCTTTTAAAAAAATATTCAATGTACAGTTTTGACGTTTCTACGACTTTATTATATGTATAGATTCATTTTTATTTTGATTGATTTTGAAACAAAAGCATAGTCTCTAATCAACCCGGGGAATTCCTCGGAAACGTTAAGGATTTCAAATTTTTCCTGACGAATAGGAAATCCCCGACAGTAAATCATTATCAAAACATCGCATTGTTTAATTATAATGATAATGTAACCTCGGAGTTTACGCTTGGAGGTCGCAGGTTCGAGTCAAATGTTGTTGCAATGCTTTGAATCATCAAATAAAATTGTTTATTGTTATTGCGTCATAGTTTTAAAGTTAATTTTAGTCGACTTCGAAAAGATCTTTAAGTACCATCATAACTAGAATTGTTCAAATAAAGTATTTTAAGATAGCGCGTTATAGACTATAAACTATATTTTTCTAGCGCGCTACGTTATAGACTACTGTGTAACTGAACACAGATCGCGCGAGCCGGCCGAGATAGCGCGTGACTCACTACTGAGCGCTATAACGCTTCTTCTTTTCTTCTTTCTTTCTTTAATGGCAAACGTTTGTGAACATCAATGCCAATGACAAAACAGACGGGAAAACTTTTTGTAAATAAGAAAAACCTAAAAACGATTTTTTTTTATATTCAGTAAAGTTAGATCAATATTAACAAATATATCTTAAAATCAAATTAATTATATACAATTTTTAAATAATTTATACACTATATTACAGTAACAATTAGATTGATATATTGTTATTTAAAACAAAGATAGATAGTAATTTATAAATTTTATAACTTTCATAAAATAAAAGAAAAGGTATAGATACAGGCAGCGGAATTTTTAATGCAATTATAGATTCAAATAATGAGGAATTATCAAATTTAGTGCACGAGAAGAAAATGTGGTTAGCATCCGCCACATCCTCTCCACATGCGCAATTTGGATGTTCTAAAATTTTCAATTTAGCGAGATGATAAGGAGTACTTGTGTGTCCTAGTCTTAATCTTGTTATTATACTAGAACTTTTTCTATCAAATTTAATAGTAAAAAACCAAGGTTTTTGTGGTATTATTGGTTGAATATTAAAGTAATAAGAGCCCTTTTGTTTGCTATTGTGATTCCATGTCTCTGGCCAGGATGCAAAGAGTGATTGTCTTGAAAATGATTTTAAATCGGGGCTATAAATCAAGTAAGGAAAAACGTCGCCATTTAGAATTGCATCATTTGCAAGTTCGTCAGCCTTACAATTGCCATAAATACCACTATGACCTGGTATCCAGCATAAATATACGTCATATTGTCTTTCACGACACCTGCTTAGCAACTTCTTAATATCATAAATCAACGGGTGTTGCATTTTTTTGAGTGATAAGTTGTCAAGTGCTTGTAAAGTGCTTAGTGAATCTGTGAATATTATTGCTTTCGACAGTTTAAATAGTAATACATATTCTACAGCTTTAAATACTCCAAGGCATTCCCCCGAAAATATGGTAGCTTCAGGTGGAAGTTTTACTTTTTGTGTGATTTTGTATTGTAAATGGAAAATACCTACACCAACATGGTTATTGTTGTTATGTTTAGATGCATCACAAAAAATAAGGTCGAAATTTGAAAATTTTTCATTAATAATGGAGTTGAAAAGAACATTAGCATTTTGATCACGTTTTTGAATACCTAGATTAAAAATAATTTGCGTTTTTGTAAAAAGTGCTTTATAGTTGCAAGCGAATATGGGTAGAACAGATGAACGAAAAATAGGAGCTGAGAGTGATAAATATTTTCTATAGCTAATTACGAGGCATGGGATAGGTTTATGTGCCCAGTATGGGGAGATATCAATAAGCTCGGATAAAAATTGTAGTTTTTCCATAAGAGGATGATTTAAGAATTGCACACAGCGAAAAACGTATTGATCAGAAATAAATTGGCGTCTTAAATGTAAGGGTGGATCAACACACTCAATTTGTAACGCATTGATTGGGCTAGATTTCATCGCGCCACATATAATTCTCAAGCATTTTGACTGTATTTTGTCAAGTTTTTTAAGGCCAGATTTATTACAAGGTTCGAGTGTGAATGATCCATAGTCAAGAATGCTTCTTATAATTGCGTTATAAATAAGTTTTAGATAAAAAGGATGAGCGCCCCACCATATACCTGATAAGCATCTTATTATGTTTGTTAGTTTTTCACATTTATTCGCTATATAGTTGCAATGTAAGATTCCAGAGAGTTTTGAATCAATTAATACACCTAGGAATTTCGTGTCATCTTTATAAGGTATAAGTTTATTGCCAAAAAGTATTGATGGTCTGGGTGGAGATCGTTGTCTTGTAAATAGTACGGTAGTACTTTTAGATGGAGAAATTTGAAGCCCATTTATGTCTAGCCATTTCTGTAATTTATTCAGGGTTGAATTCATTAGCATACTAGCATTATCAATGTTTTGGTCAATTGTGTATAATACAAGGTCATCGGCATATTGTAAAATATTTACATTTCTATCTAGAAAGTGTTCAACGTCATGGGTGTAAACATTGTATAGAAGGGGACTTAGCACGGATCCCTGTGGTAATCCTTTAGATAGCAGTCGTGTATGTACTACATCATCGACTACAAGATTGATTGGTCTATTATATAATAAGTTTATGATGAATTTAATATATTTACTTGGGATTTTTAATTTAGATAGCTTTTCTTGTAACACCGGAAGTAAGACGCTATCATATGCTGAAGTTAAATCAAGAAAAACTGATAGTAATGATTTATTTAATGTAAAAGATATTCTAATATCTGTAGTTAGAAGACTTAGATTATCTGTCGTACTCTTACCTTTCCTAAAACCGTACTGACTATTGGCCAAAAATTTATTACTTTCTAAATACCACTCTAGACGATTTTTAATGAGATGTTCAATTATTTTGATCAGAACTGATGATAAAGCGATAGGGCGATAGGATGATGCTTCAAAAGGATCTTTGTTTGGTTTTAAGATTGGTAAAATTATTTGCGTTTTCCACGATGGTGGTATTTTTCCAGAATCTATTATAGAATTTATGATATTTAAATAATATGACAAAGAACTATTTCCCAGGTGGCTTATAAATGAATAAACTATTCCATCATTACCTGCAGCAGTATCTTTAGTGTTATTTAATATATTTTTTAATTCATCTAAGGAAAATGGTGAAGATAAATCTGAAGTTGTCTCGTCATCATTTTCATGTATATTAATATTTTCATTGACAGTTAAAGGAGCTATATAATCAAGAAAATTGTCAACTACTGTGGGGTTAATGAAGGTTGATGGAGAGTCATTAAAAACTGATCGGAACTTTTTGATGTTCAACCAAACTTCAGATGGAGCAGTGTTTGGAGATATCGAGTGACAGAACTTCTGCCAACTTTCTCTTTTCTTTTTTTTAAATAGTTTTTTTGAATTTTTCATTATCTCTATTAGATTCTCGTAATTTTCCTCAGACATATTATAGCGATAGGTCTACTCAGCACATTTCCTGTTCTTTAGTGCTTCTTTACATTCACTATCCCACCAAGGAGGACAAGGAATATGTGTAGATCTGCACACAGTAGGGAACATCGAGTTAGCTGTGTTAATTATGATTTCAGTCAACATATCTGACTGAACGTTAATATCATGAGTGGGGGGTATGCTACATATATTTTCCTCTATTTTCTTACTGAAATTTTGCCACATTTCGTCAGTTACGTATTTAAGTTTGAATTTCTTATAATTATGGTTTTTTGTGGAGACTGGGTGGTTTGAAGTGAAAGATGAAATTACTATAGGAAAGTGATCACTTCCGTGTGTAGAAGGTAACACTGACCATGTAAATATCGGTGCTAGGTTAGGAGAGCAGATAAACAAATCTACTACACTATCACCTTCCGATGGGTGAGTACGGCGTGTTGGTAAACCAGAATTTAATATGCACAAATTGTTTAAGTCAATGATGTCTAATAGTTGTTCACCATAACTATTCGTTCTGTGGCTACCCCAGGATTCATGGTGGCAATTAAAATCTCCCAATAAAACCAAAGGTTTAGGCATGGTACTTATTATAGTATTCATTTTATTTAAAATGGTTGATGAGGGATGAGGAATATATACAGATATATAACAGATATTATTTACACTTACAGCTACTATAGAAAAATTATCATTATTTACAGGGATAGAGATCGGTACTACTACATAAGGAATATTTTTCCTTATGAGTATTGCAACACCGCCATATCCATCAAAACGATCTTGTCTGACCGTATTATAACCTTTAAATCTAAAACTAAAACTTGGTTTTAACCAAGTTTCAGATAGACAAACTAAATAAGGATTGTGGTTATTAATTAAATATATTAAATCATTTTTATTACTTATTGCGCTACGGCAATTCCACTGTATCATGTTGTGCTTGTGTGTATCCATTGTTAATGGGTATTGATTTTGATAATATTTCAATTAATGGGGCAGCGTTGGACGGTAAATAAGGACTAGAACGAGCTAAAGTTTGTAACAATTCTATGGTTTCTGAAATTAAAGGATTTTGTAATTCATTTGTATTATTTTTTCCATTCCTATGTAGTAGAGCGCAGCCATCAGAAGGAGTAGGTATTGAAAACTCATTAAGTATTTTATTATGATCTGTTTTGTCATATCCTCTACTTGTTTTTGTTGGAGTTCGAGGTTTGAGAAATACTGTTTTTTTATATGAAGTACTATTGGATGGTACGGATAGATTGCCATCATCGGAGTATGTAGGTTTTGAAGTTAATAATACATCTGCATATGATTTGGAGACTGGTGGATGTAACTTAGATGCTTCAGAATAGGAGACACAGTTTTGAGCCATGTAAACTTTAATATCTTTCTGACGCTTGAACTCAGGGCATGTCTTGTTGGTTGCAGCATGTGAGCCTGAGCACAAGCAGCATTTTACGCAATCATCATCTACTTTACATGATTCACCGCTGTGTTCCTGACCACATCTATAACATCTAGGCTTTGACCTGCATTGCATTTTAGTATGACCATAGCGACAACAGTTATAACATTGTATAGTTGGGAATATGTATAGATCAACTGGTAGGGAATTAAAGCAAATAAATATGCGTTTGGGTAAAATCTGGCCATCAAAATGGATAACAACAGATTGGGTAGGTTTCCATACGGGTACTCCTTCAACCATGACTTTGTAATTTATACGTCTAACTTTTATTATATTGCCACATCCAATTGGTGTAGAAATATTTTCCATAATTTCTTCCGGAGTCCACTCTGGTGGTATACCTCTCACTATACCAACTCGAGTAATAGTGAAAGAAGGTATGAAAGCTTTTAAATTGTAGTCGCTTAATATTTTATTACTCAGAAATTCATTAGCACTTTGATATGAATTAAATGATAATGCAATTCTATTTCTCCCTATTCTCTTTAAGCTACCATTGGTAATATTATTAATTTTATTTTGCTTTAACATCCTGCCAACAGTCATTGGGTGAAGAGTTGTACCATCATTTTGACTTGTTTGTAGCCTTTGTATGTGAATAGTATATGGTGATGCATCTAAATGATTATACATTCTTATTTATTTGATTTTGTTGTGATAAACTGTTAGTTAATGGTATTTCAGTGTGAGGAAGTGAAGGTAATGTAATCTCTGAATCTATAACAGCAATTTCATCCCGACATGAACAGCCAATATCTTGTTGGTTGCCAATGTGTTTTCTCTTCTTTTTATTACAGTGTTTGCAAATTTTGTGGGAATGGTTGCGTTTTCTAGATTTATTTATAGAATTCACGGATTGGTCTGTATCCATACCTGACTCGTCGCATTCTATTGTTATAAAATTAGTAGGAATAGGGGCTGTGCCCCCTGGATCAGGGGGTTCATTCATACTTAAGTCTAATAAAAAAGATAAGAGCCTACCCTATAATATATATATATATATATATATATATATATATATATATATATATATATATATATATATATATATATATATATATACAGCTAGAAATAATAATTTATATTACAAAGATAAATTAAAAATACTATATTTACGGAAAAAAACAAACTACACTGAATAAATAACAATAAAATTAAATTTTCGCCAGGAGAATAAAACCGCGCTTTTCGAAGTTTCCCGCCGTTTTTCCGCTATAACGCTATAAACTATGTTATAACGTCTAGCGTCTACGGTCTAGCACGTTACTCGTTAGATCGCGTAGCTCGTAACTTCGTAGGTTGCAATGTTATAACACGGCCTACGCTAGCCGCTAGGTATATAGCGTGGAGTTATGTTATAGCGCCGAATGCGAATCTAAATAACGTACGCTATACGTTGAGTATATATAGCGCGCTATAATTTAACGCTATGCGTTATATTGACCACCATTAATCGGCGACCAATAAATAACGCCCGGTTCTCTTGCGGGGTAGTCAAAGTATACGAAGGTCTATAGTATAAGATCCCTTTATAGAACGACTTTCACTGAGCTGGTTAATAGATGTAAGCATGATGTAAGTATTTTATATCTAATCAAATCTATATTAATACGAGCTGACCCGGCAAACGTTGTTTTGCCTTACATATTAGGAATCCATAGCGGACAAACAACGTGACACCTAATTTATATAAGTCTACGGGATTAAACTTTATATGGTGGTTAAGTATTCTTAAATTTTCTAATTTTCCGCGCAATTTTCTTATTATTTTTTTATAAGAACCTTCTCCTTACAATTACAAACACAACAAAAAAAATTACCGAAATTGGTCCAGTCATTCAGGCGTGATGTCGTGACTAAGGAAAATAGGGATTGGTTTTATATATATACTAGCGACCTGCCCGCGGTTTCACCCGCGCAGCTTTTGTTCCCGTGGGAATATCGGAACCGCATCAAAATCCGTTTCGTTTCCGTTGCGTAATTTTAAAGATTTAAGCATACATAAGGACATAAGGACATAGGGACAGACAGAGAAAGCGACTTTGTTTTATACTATGTAATGATATGGATTACAAATGCGAAAGTTTGGATACTTTGATGGATGGATGTTTGTTACTTAATTACGCAAAAACTACTGAACAGATTTGAATGAAATTCGGTACACAAGTAGATGATAACCTGGAATAGCACATAGACTACTTTTTATCCCGTAAAAATTAGGCGATCCCGCGGGATTCGCCAAAAACTCTTATAATGCAGCGGTCTATAGGCGGGAGGGTACAAAGCTTTTGCTTTAAATAATATATCGTCACGTCCGTATCCCGAAAGAGGTAGGCAGAGAATCGTACGTGTACAACCAGTGCACGTACGATTAGTTGAAGATACTTACGGCCGGTTTCCGAAACGCAAATTAATTTTAAGGAGCAATTATTCTGTGTTTAACATAATTTTTACAAGCAAATGATCTGTTAAACACAAATTAATTGCTTTTTAAAAGGGCAATGGACCCATCTCTCGTTCCCACCGCTGTAACTTCTGTAAACCAGAAACAACAAATCAAATTAATTGCTTGTTAAATTTATCTTTACGCCCGTATCCCCGACGGGGTGACAGAGGTACAACAAGTGCACCCACAATTAGCCGAAGATACTTGGTCCCACAATGTGACACGTGGCAAAACTATCGCCAACCGGGCACTTTCCAATACCGGGCAACTTTGTATTTATCAGAAAATGGAAAAAACACTTTTTTTATGTGCTCGACCCGGGAATCGAACCCAGGACCTCAGACTTTGTTAAAATTAATTTGCATTTTGTAAACCGGCCGTTAGTCCCACAATGTGATAGGTAGCAAGCGTATCGCCAACCGGGCACTCATTCAATCCCGGGCAACGTAGTTTTATCAGAATACTGAAAAAACACATGTTTTAAATTGCCTGACCCAGGACCTCATGTGTATAACGCCTACATCTGACCACTAGACCACAGAGGCACAGTATACTGGAAACTAATAGTAGTCAACCTACATACATGTGATATTCGAGCAACGCACACATAGACACCTCTGAAGGTCGCGATATCTCGGAATGGTTCGGGACAGTTCGTTCCGCACCAGTACGAGATATCGCGTCCGTGAGAGGTGTCTGTGTGTGCTATGCTCGAATATTACCTGTATGTAACATTGACTTCTGTTAGTCTCTAAGTATTCTGTAACAGAGGCGATATTATATAGGTAGATTATATCTATACAAATAAACTAAACTGGAGTGTCTGTTTGTAATATTAAAATAACCGCTTTTTACTAAATGCATATGGATGTATACAGGATATCTATACCAAAACAGCATTTTCTTTTTACAATTTTTGTCTGTCTGTCTGTTTGTTATCTTTATCTGTCTGGCTAATCTCTGGAACGGCTGGACCGATTTTGACGGAACTTTCACTGGCAGATAGATGATGTGTCAGGGAGTAACTTAGGCTACGTTTTTTTCGGAATTTTCCCACGCGGACGAAGTCGCGGGCTTAGCTAGTTGATAAATAAAAAACCTAATAGCGGATTTACATGATTGGCAAGCTACCACACAGTCCGAGCCTTGGCAAGCCTCCACAAACGCTGGGATGCCATTTACACGCTTGTGAGTGCATTAATGTGGTATGGACAAGCAATCACGATGGACGCTATAATTATGTCGCCTAATGCGTTAGTGCGTGCGAAATATAAACAAAAACAAAGGTAACGAAAAAACGAAATAATGGAACCCCACCTCAGAACCATAATATATTATTACCGAAGAATTATTGAGTGCTTTAAAAACCTATGACGGAAAAAAGTTTTTTTTCCATTTTTTATTTTTATTTTTCAATAATAACATATGCCTCATAAAAAAATCACTCATAAATAGTAGGGATGGGCCGAAATTCATTTTAGATGCATAGTCCCGAACAAAACTGACACTCAAAAGTGTCGCTATTTTCATTTAAGTAGTTATAGACATGGCAAAAACATATGTCTTTGCATATCCAACCTAAAGCGCAAGACTTATAGTTGTTTTTACAAAGCAAAGTAGAAAAAGACAATAAAATTGACTGTGTCGCGACTGACGCGATTCTATTTGAAATGGGCGCACATTTTAAAATCGTGCGCTAATTCTTCGAGAACGTTTTTAAGACACTGATTGTGTATCTTGTGCTTTGTATATCAATGGTTAATGGTTAAAAATATGAAACTGGTTTCCCGAGATACAGGCCTAGCTTAGATCAGGAACCTCTGGTAATTCTCATAAATAAGCACGATTTGTAAATGTAGCTATTAAGCATCGACGCGTCCCAAGAACAAAATCGTATCTACAAAACCACCAAATTACAATATGTTTGTTTGTGGGAGTACATTGTAGATAAGATGATGTTCACTTGAGTATTTCCGAAAACAAAAGACCAATAAATATAAAAAATATGTCTTGTAGCTTTATGCGTGTTTAATGCAAATTTTATTATAAAACCAATTTCGTCTGATCCCCCCATACGATTTTGTTCTTGGGACGTGTCTGTGTGTGATTTATAAACTGTTGTATAAGCTATTGTATAAAATAAATATTTTTTGTTTTTTTTTTTTTAAAAAAGAAAAATGGTAGATTATTATAGTTAAATATTTAATAAACCACTGTTGGTGAGATAATATTTTAAATATAAGTAAAATAAGTCATTAACGAACCCATTTATCTTGACATATCCGAAAAGATAAAATCCCAAATGAAAGATTAAAAAAAAAAACATTTATCTGCAGGGTCAAAGTATTATTACGAGATAACATTTTTTTATTATGACTGACCTGTGATTAAATTTCATCAAGATAGTAATCTGTATGTTTGTTATTTCATGATATAAAAAAAACCGTTCAACTGCGAGTCGGGCTAGTACACGCAGGGTTCTGTACCATCTTTAGTATATAACGTGTCATAGAAACAGCGCACTATGAAACACGTCAATTAGTATTTTTTTAATTTTTTATATCATAAGATAGCAAACAAGCAGATGGGTCTCCTGATGGAAAGAGTCAACCATCGCCTATATACACCAGAGATGTTAATGGTGCATCGCTATCTTGTGGCGAGGTCTAATGCCACACGCATAAGTTTACCGACTACCTCCAAACCAGAACACGACAGTGACGAGCACTGACGCTATTGCGACAGAAATAGGTAAGGCGGTGGTACCCAGACCCGGGCGAGACTATGCTTGAACTCTACCAACTAGTATTTTTAAATAAAACCATTAATTCGGCACTGAAAATCTTTTTTCATGATTTCAAACATTGGTTTTTTATGAATTGATTTATCCTATTTACGGGCGAAAGTATGTTTTTCTTAGATATATTTTTGATTAAATATTTGTGAAAAAGATTTAACCATTTTGGGTTATTACAAAGGCTACAGTTTATTTGTTTTTAAATTCCTATTTTTCAATAAAGATATAAATATGAAGGTATGTAAATATGACTTTCACTCGCCCGTGGAATAAATATGTATGGCTATATCAATACAGTTCGGTTATCCGAAAAAAAAAAACGGTTTTACGAACACCCATGTCCCTCAATTAGTTTGGATAATCGAAATATATATATGAACAGCTAGACTGATGTTTTTTACTAATATTTTTTTCATAAAAATAATATTATTAAAACGTTATTTGTTCTTCAATAAATCAGCAATATTTAAAAAAAAAATTTACTGTCATTACTAATTTCACACTTTTGGTATGAAGTGCGATCCTACTTTCAGTTAGAACGCACAGTGCTACTTTTCGCTTTTATATATAATTCTGGGACAGGTCGTATATATGCAAATGAATGTTTGTCTGTGTGTCCTTTATAGAATCGTAAACTATGCATTTCATTATGTGATGATCTTAGCAAAGTTGTGCATGAGCCGGCGGAGGTTTCTGAGTTGGTACGACCAATTTTCGACAGGAGTTAGAAACGCGCGCAGGGTACAGTTAGTCCTCTATAAAAAAGGCAAAAAATCACATTTCTTGTATGGGATCCTCTTTAAATATTTATTTTATTTTTTTAATTATAAATTTTTAAAGTGAATATATAATTAAACTAGCTGACCGCCAAACGTTGTTCTGCCTTTTTAACTACTCTTATTTTTTTTCTATATTTTCTCACCTTTTAAACCTTCCCTGCAGGCTTAGGATAAACACCACGAGATACATCTCGATCGAGAAAGTGACGTTTGCTTGACATTTACTTATATCTCGATGGACGTTAATATGCATGCCACGATAAACATTTAAAACGTCAGAGATAAATTAAACAAAAAATTTACTCGAATAGAGAAATTAATGTTGCCACTAGAAAACATCGACATTATACTAATTCTGATTTTAAGGTACAGCTTTGGTGCATTTAACTTGTGTTAATCATTATGAGCTGTTGTTTACATTTATAACTTTCTGTCATCATCTCTCATTTTTGTCAGTGTCGAAGGAAATATGACCAAAGTCTAGTGAAGCTATACCTATTTACAGTTGTAATTAAAGATATTTTACAGGTTTTTGAATTATACTCTCTTTTTAGTTTTGACCTTCAAACTACAGTTTTGTACTCTCTAAGACTGAAACAATGAATTATGATTCATAAGAGGTTTTAATGTAAAGAGTAATTATGATGCCAGTGTGTATTTATTCTGGGTGTATAAGTGCGTAACTAATAATGCGTAAAAGTGCGTAACAATTATTATTAACAAGCTATTATTTTTATACTATAATATTCCTTTAAATTATAATTCTAATATTATTGAGTGAATTATCATCATTTTAGAGGAAACAATCAACATTTTTGATTTTTTTTGATGGGAAACTTCCATAGAATTGTGATTTGACTCGATTTGACAATGGCACGAAAATGCATCACGATAAACAAACATAAATGTATAGCATTATGCCAACTAGAAAATAAGATAGAATAGAATACGTTACACAGTATTTTATATTACAAATAATGTTATCTATTAATAGTTCCAAAAATCAGCCAGATGCAAGCAGTCCAACCCAAAACTTACTGTTAGACCGTGGTCCCAAGAACAAACTTTTTTTGATTAATAACAAGCTGATTTTTTGTGAACAGCTTCGTTTTGATAAGACAACCATCTTTGAAAAATTGCAAATCGGGTAACCAATAAAGATAGATAAAATATGGAAAGTTTAGAATGTCGGACTAACAAAAGTTTCCACTGTACGTGTATGACAAAGTTACCCTTGAATCACAATAATAATTACCATTACGGTTTATGATTTACATCTCCAAAACGAAAAAAGAATTTTTTCGACTTTTCAGTTTATCTCTCTTTAATCCAGTCTTACTCAAAGAGTATATAAATTTTATTTTATTTAGTCTTCTTACTTCTACTTCTAACAAAAAAACGAGTTTGAGCTACACTCGATTTTCTTTTTGTTATTTTAGATTGATTAATATTTTGATTATTATTTTATGTTTTATGTATTATTTTTCCTGAGTGTATATTATTAATAGTAACATTAAATAACACAAAATAAGCACCAGCTTTAAATTAACCTTTTACATTTACCTATAGTTTTCTACTGAATTTTGTAGAAAACCTTGTATGTAGTTTTATTTTTGAATAGAGTTGGTAACACTGAGTACCTCGAGAATTCATTGTATTATTTTTTCTATACGAAAAATTCAAAGTTTATTTACATTACGTTAAAAATTATTGTACCTAATTTGTATTTTGTAATTAATTATCTAACCATTACGTACACGGAATTTATATTGTTTGGTTCTCACATGTGTAAAATCATCATCATTCTTCATAATTCTAGTGTAATATATAATAGTTTTATATAAAATGGGAACACAAAATAAAACGTAAGTATTTGTTTATACTTATTCTTTATTTTTTAAAACCCTATATAAGTAGGTAACTAAAAATAATGATGCCTTTCCTTTCAGGATAAAAAGTATGTCACAAATTAACTATGTCTCCATGCTACCTATATATGTATATGGCTAATCTTCCACATTAACTTAATGGATTCATGGACTAGACTTGTAGCACCAAAGATTAAAGTCTTTAATATTGGGAAAGCATAATATAACACCATATATTCTACACATACTCCATACATTATAGTTTCTAGAGGAAGGAAGGAAAACAATGGAATACTTTGTGTAAGTATTTATTTACATACATATCTCCATGACAAATCATCTAACAAGGTAGACTGAAAAAATCAAATTTCAAACATATTTTAATATTTTTTTTTTCATTGTAAAGGGTGTGGTTTTTACAAAATTAATATCATAAATTCAAGATTATTTCAAAAACTTGATTTTTGTAAAATTTCCCTGAATAATATGAGAAGCTTTCTCTTGAGAACAGTGTAGGCTTCTGTGACTACTTTTGTAAAGGTAACCAATTGTCTTCGACCCCATTATGTACTTTACAATGCAAATCTATATAACACTACACAAAATGCAACGTGCAAGACTGGAGTCATAAGGCCTGAGTTAACTGACAATTAAAAAAAATATATTATGTAAATGTATATAACATTTTGATAAGATATATTTGTTTACAGGTTGACTAAACAGTGTGTAATGAAAATAGTAAAAAAGATGCCTTTCTATTTATTACATTTTTTGAAATTGTTGATTAAGATTTGTAAGTTATGTTGAATATTATATTTTTCTTGTCATTTTAAATGGTTATGCAAGATTGAAAAATAAATTTAAATTTGTAGAAAGCAATTAAGTTTATAACATGGTAGGCTTAATGTACCTAACATGTGTAATTTTTAAAATCTAAATTAAAAGAAAGTTAATGTTAAATTAGGAAAAATTATAATAAAAATTGTTATTTTATTTGTTGAATTTTATTTATTCAAGTGAAATTCCATACTACTTGTACCATATAGTAAATTAATTTTTGGTACCTATTGAATTTTCATTACTGATTATGCAACTTCACAAGAGATATTTAAATTTTAGAAAACAATTAAATTTAAAATATTATAGCTTTAATATAGTATGTGTAATCTTCTATAAGTTTGTTACATTAGTGAAAATTCAAAGATACACATTAATAAATTTCATAAGATGATATATAGTAAAAATTATTTATCTAGTCTGAGAAGTACAAACATTAATAATAATTGTTAGTTTAGTAAAGTAGATGTGTTTGTATATTTTTTAAAATTCAAATTTAATTTTCTTTACAAGACTGCTTCATATTTTATTTCTTAAGTACACACTTTTTATACTTTTATATGTGATTTATTCATTTTGTAACTTTATTAAAGAAAATAAAAATTATTTCTCAAGACTGTTTCATTTAGTAAAATCTATGTTTGGCATTAAAAAATTAAATAATATGAATAATGTGTCATTAAACTTATGCTTAAAATTAGCCACTGATGACTATAAGTTTAATTTTTTTTTTTTCCATAAAATTGTTTAATACTTAGATAGAAGGTTTGCCTAGAGTAAGTATTTTTTAAATATATGTTATACAACACTAAAGTATTTTATTATACCAATAATCCACTAAGCTTAATAATAAAAATTATTGTTATTACCAAAATCACTTTGATTAAAAAACAACAACAAAAGCAACAAAGTTAACACTTCTAAAAGAAAATACTTGTAATTATCAGATAGACGGTCCTACATACACCAGTGCAAGTGCAATGACACAACTTTACTGGAGACCGGATTAAATGTTCTGTAACTTGCAATTTTGACATAAATCAATAAAAGTATTTGAATATTTGTACTTTTGTACAAATTTTCAAATACTTTACTACATTATGACAAATATAAGGTAATTTTAAGACTTTTGATGCAAGAAAATGGTTTCTGTTATTTTGCGAGTTGCACCAGTATATGTAGGACCCATCTATATCTTCTTTTATGTAGTCTTCGCATTTCATCCATTTCAATCATGCTATATGAGGGCATCATTTGTTCTTCTAGGATATTTGTTGGTAATATTAAGAATTCTGCAGTTAGAGTCTTCTCTGCAAATAATAATTATATTTTTTATTGACATATTATATTATTGTAATAAAAATAAACAATAATAACAAGAACTGACTGCTTTCCTGTATGGTATATTATCTTTAAATGTAGACAAATATAAAATAATAATGTTTACACATGAAGGTACCTTATTGAGAACTTCATGTTTCATATGAGATTGATTTATGTTAAGAATATTACAAAAAATAATACATACTAGTTGTATGTTAATCATACATGGAACTTGGTCTGAAAACTACTGATTAAAACAAATACTTTTTTTAACTAAATATTACTTAAATGGGTATAAGAAACTCCTTAATTATATAAGCAATGTAAGTCTTAGAGAAATAACACATTTGAATATATACAGAATAATAATGTATTCTATGATGTAAGCATTGTTGTTTATCGGTACGTGGCTGTAAGTATTGTCACCACCAAGAAAAGGTTTATTACTTTGTATCCAGCTGAAATTTAACATACACTTGACGTGTATATGTAGCATATTAGCTGTTTAAAAAAGAATTTCGAAAAACTACAGATAACTTTTGAAAAAATAACTTTATTGAGTTCACATAAGTCAAATTAGTTTGTACTACAAAGATATTCTATTATAACAGTTATTGAGTTGGATGGCTGTCATATCTACTACAAACTGAATTACAAGTCTCTTATGTTCACTTACCTTTAATTGAAAAGGCATGCTTGATCCGTGTGTGGCTCTACACCTCAAATTTCACAAGGGTCTATATTATTTAGAGAGCCATGGATATTGGGTTTATTGAAGCGCCATAGATTGGAACGCTCCGTCCATCGTGTAAAAAGATCACACAATTTTTTTCTCCGTAGATATTTAGCACATATTAGGTATAATATGGAACTGCCATCATTATTAAATATATACACTGGACCGAAATCTATATATTTACTATTTTCTTAGGTAACAAATAAAATGAGTGAATTTAATAAAATGAATAGAAATCAAAAAGTATTGTTATTGTAATTATTGTATAGTTAAAGTATAATACTATGAAATAGTAAGATTATCACATCTTAACGAAGTGTCAAATGACAAATATGAAATCGATAAAATGACAGCAAGACGTTTCGATCGGTAGAGAAAATAACTACCGTCGAGTAAAATTGATCATTTTCTCTTCCTTTGAAGTATCATGTCGAATCAAGTGTCAAATGCGTTAGCGAATCGAGAAAGTGACGCAAATGTCGAGAAAACGGGTCGATAAAATTTTTATCGTGTTGCTTATCCTAAGCCTGCTGCAGGCTTAGGATAAGCACCACGAGATATATATCGATCGAGAAAGTGACGTTTGCTTGACATTTATTAATATCTCGATGGACGTTATTAAGCATGCCACGATAAACATTTAAAACGTCAGAGATAAATTAAACAAAAAGTTTACTCGAATAGAGAAATAAATGTTGTCACTAGAAGACATAGATATTATACTAATTCTGATTTTTAAGATACACCTTTGGTGCATTTAACTTGTGTTAATCATTATGAGCTTTTGTTTACATTTATAACTTCCTGTCATCATTTCTCCTCTTTGTCAGAGTCGAAGGAAATATAACCAAAGCCTAGTGTAGCCGTACCTATTTACAATTGTAATTAAAGATATTTTACAGGTTTTTGAATTATTCTCTCTTTTTAGTTTTGACCATCAAAACTAGTTTTTTATTCTATAAAACTGAAACAATGAATTATGATTCATAAGATGTTTTAATGTAAAGGGCAATTAAGATGCCAGCGTGTATTTATTTCTGGGTGTATAACTGCGTAACTAATTATGCGTAAAAGTGCGTAACCATTATTATTAACAAGCTATTTTTTTCCACTATAATTATTCCTTTCAATTATAATTCTAACATTATTGAGTAAATTAACATCTTCTTTTAGACTAATCAATCAACATTTTTGATTAATTTTTTTTGATGAGAAACTTCCATAGAATTGTTGTGATTTGACAATGACACGAAAATGCATTACGATAAACAAACATAAATGTATAGTATTATGCCAACTAGAAAATAAGATAGAACAGAATACAATTCACAGTATTTTATGTTACAAATAATGTTATCTATTAATAGCTCCAAAAATCAGCCAGATGCAAGCAATCCAACCTAAGTCTTACTGTTAGACCGTGGTCTCCAAGAACAAACTGAATTTTTGTGAACAGCTTCGTTTTGACGAGACAACCATATTTTCTAACTTTGAAAATATCGAATCGGGTAACTAATAAAGATTGATAAAATAGGGAAACTTTAAAGTGTCAGACTAAGAAAAGTTTCCACTTTACGTGTATGACAAAGTTACCGTTGAATTACAATAATAATTAACAAGCTATTGTGAGAAAATTAGGTTATTTTTAAATTGATTAATATCAATTTAAAAATCTCATAAGTGGGATTGTCAGAAAAATCATCAAATATGTAGGACAAAAGTTTCATCGTAGTTTTCATAATATAATCAAGCGATTAAAGTCGAAAAATAATTATTGTTATTAATAAATATTTATTATTTACCGAACCCAATATCTTCGCAGCATTAACTTTATTTTTTACCCGATTCGAGATTTTTCGAAAATAGAAAAGACGGTTGTCTCGTCAAAATGAAGCTTTTCACAAATATTCAGCTTGTTGTTAATCAAAAAAAAGTTAGTTTGTGGGTCCACGGTCTGTGATTTACATCTCAAGAACGAAAAACCTTTTTCTTCGACTTTTCAGTTTATCTCTCTTTGATTCAAAGACTTACTCAAAGAGTATATAAATTTTATTTTATTTTGTCTTCTTACATTTACTTCTAACGAAAAAACGAGTGTGAGCTACACTCGATTTTTTTGTTATTTTTGATTGATTAATTAATATTTTGATTATTATAATATGTTTTTATGTATTATTTTTCCTGAGTATATGTTATTAATAGTAACATTAAATAATACAAAATAAGCACCAGCTTTAAATTAACCTTTTATTTTACATTTAGTTTTCTACTGAATTTTGTAAAAAACCTTGTAAGTAGTTGTAATTTTGAATAGAGTTGGTAACACTGAGTAGCACGAGAATTCGTAGAATTATTTTCTCTATACGAAAAATTAAGTTTATTTACATTACGTTAAAAAGTATTGTACTTTAACTAATTTGTATTTTGTAATTTATTATAAATTAATTAATTATCTAACCATTACGTACAAGGAATTATTGATTTATACTGTTTGGTTCTCACATCTCTAAAATCATCATCATTCTTCCGATTCTAGTACAAAATTAAATTGTGTTAGGTATGTGAAATGGGAACACAAAATAAAACGTAAGTAGTGTTCTTCTTTATACTTATATTTTTTAAAAGCCTATATAGGTTATTAAAAATAATTATGATTTTCTTTTCAGGATAAGAAGTAATAAGCATAAATTAACTTTGCCACCATGGTGGATTCATGGACTAGACTTGTAGCACCAAAGATTAAAGTCTTTAATATTGGGAAAGCATAATATAACACCATATATTCTACAAATACTTCATACATTATAGTTTCTAGAGGAAGAAAGGAAAACAATGAAACACTGTGTAAGTATTTATTTACATACATATCTCCATGACAAATCATCTAACAAGGTAGACTGAAAGAATCAAATTTTAAACATATTTAATATATTTCTTTCATTGTAAAAGTTGTGGTTTTTCACAAAATTAATATCATAAATTCAAGATTATATCAAAAACTTGATTCTTGTAAAAAATCCTGAATAATATGAGAAGCTTTCTCTGGAAAATAGTGTAGGCTTTTTCACTCCCTTTTTTTTATTATTATTTATATTTAATTTACAATGTAAATCTATATAACACTACACAAAATGCAACATGCAAGACTGGAGTCATAAGTCCTGAGTTAACTGACAAAAAAATATATTAAGTAAACATATATAACAACATTTTGATAAGATATATTTGTTTACAGGTTGACTAAACAGCAAGTAATGGAAATAGAATAAAGAAGCCTTTCTATTTATTACATTTTTTGAAATTGTTGATTAAGAAGATTTATAAGTTAATGCTGAATATTATATTTTTCTTGCTGTTTTTAATGGTTGTGCAAGATTGAAAAATAAATTTTAATTTGTAGAAAACAATTAAGTTTATAACATGATAGTCTTAATGTACCTAATATGTGTAATTTTTAAAATTTAAATTAATAGAAAGTTAATGTTACCTTAGGAAAAAATATTTTACTTGTTGATTTTTTATTTTCAAGTGAAATTCCATACTACTCATACTATATAGTAAACTAATTTTTGATATTGAATTTTCATTACTGATTAATTATGCGAGATAACAAGAGATATTTAAATTGTAGAAAACATTTAAATTTAAAATATAATAGCTTTAATATAGTGCGTGTAATCTTCTATAAGTTTGTTACATTAGTGAAAATTCAAAGATACATGTTAATAAATTTAAGTTATAAGGTGATAAATTGTGAAAATTATTTATCTATTCTGAGAAATACAAACATTAATAATAATTGTTAGTTTAGTAAAGTAGATGTGTTTGTATATTTTTTAAAACTCAAATTTAATTTTATTTACAAGACTGCTTCATATTACACACTTTTTATAATTATTCATTTTGTATTTTGTGTGATTTATTCATTTTGTAACTTTATTAAAGAAAATAAAAAATATTTCTCAAGACTTTTCCATATAGTAAAATCTATGTTTGGCATTAAAACATTAAATACTATGAATAGTGTGTCATTAAACTTATACTTAAAATTAGCCATTGATGACTATAAGTTTCATTTTTATTATATAAAATTATTTAATACTTAGATAGAAGGTTTGCCTAGAGTATATATTTTTTTAAATAAATCTTATACAACACTAAAGTATTTTATTATACCAATAATCCACTAAGTATTGTTACTACCAAAATCACTTCGATTAAAAAACAACAACAAAAGTAACAAAGTTAACACTTCTAAAAGACAATACTTGTAATTATCATATCGAAGGGTCCTACGTATACTTGTGCAAGTGCAATGACACAACTTTATTGGAGGCCAGATTAAATGTTCTGAAGCTTGTAATCTATACCTTCATATAATAAAATCGTAGGAAAGTCAATGTATGTCCGGGGTAAACTCAAAAAGTACTGCATGGATTTACTTCAAATTTTGCATGAATATTACTAACAGGTCGGGTCAACATATAGGCTACATATTATCACGCTATCACCTACGGGGGAGGAGCTGTGCGGAGTAAACAAAGTCTGCGCGAACAAAGTCACGGGCAACAGCTAGTTTTGACATAAATCAATAGAAGTATTTGAAAATTTGTACAAATTTTCAAATACTTTATTACATTAGGACAAATATAAGGTAATTTTAAGGCTTTTGAGGCAAGAAAATGGTTTCTGTTGTTTTGCAAGTTGCATCAGTATACATAGGATCCGTCAATATCTTCTATTATGTAGTCTTCGCATTTCATCCATTTCAATTATGCCATATGAGGGCATCATTTGTTCTTCTAGGATATTTGTCAGTAATATTAAAAATTCTGCAGTTGAAGTCTTATCTGCAAATAATAATTATATTTTTTATTGACATATATTATTGTAATAAACAATAATAACAAGAACTGACTGCCTTTCTGTATGGTAAATTATCTTTAAATGTAGACAAATATAAAATAATAATGTTTACACATATAGGTACCTAGGTAATTGAGAACTCCATGTGTCATATTGGATATTTTAAGTTATGAATATTACAGAAAATAATACATCATAGTAGTATGTTAATCATACATGGAACTTGGTCTGAAAACAACTGATTAAAACAAATACTTTTTTTGACTAAATATAACTTGAATGGGTAGTAAAAACTCCTTAAATACATAATCAATGCAAGCCTTAGAGGAATAACACATTTGCATCATTATTCTATGATGTAAGCATTGTTGTTGTTTGTTGTGGCTGTAAGTATTGTGAAAAGTTGACCACCAAGAAAAGGATTATTACTTGTATCCAGCTGAAATTTAACATACACTTGACATGTATATGTAACATATTAACTGTTTAAAAAAGAAACTCGAAAAACTACAGATAACTTTTGAAAAAATATAACTTTATTGAGTTCACCTAAGTCAAATTAGTATTTACTACAAAGATATTCTGTTATTACAGTTAATAAAGTTAGATGGCTGTCATATCTACTAGAAACTGAATTACAAGTCTCTTATGTTCACTTACCTTTAACTAAAGAGGCATGCCTTGATCGGTGTGTGGCTCTAAACCTCAAAATTCACAAGGGTCTATATTATTTAGAGAGCCATGGTTATTGGGTTTATTGAAGCGCTATAGTGATTGGAATGCTTCGTCCGTTGTGTAAAAAGATCACACAAATTTCCTATGTGCCTTCTTTGTATTTTGCAGGTTTGCCGTTAACCGCAGATATTTAGCACATAATAGGTATAATATGGAACTGCCACCACTATTAAATACATATATGCCATACTGCCTGCCTGCCTGCCTGCCTGCCATACATACTACTGCCAACACTGGACCGAAATCTATATTTAATAAAATGAATAGAAATCAAAAAGTTTTGTAATTATTGTATAATTAAAGTATAATAATATGAAATAGTGGATAAGGTTATCAACATTTTAACCAAATTTTAACGAAGTGTCAAATGACAAATCGATAAAATGACAGCAAGACGTTTCGATCGATAGAGAAAATAACTACCGTCGAGTAAAATTGATCATTTTCTCTTCCTTTGAAGTATCATGTCGAATCAAGTGTCAAATGCGTTAGCGAATCGAGAAGCTGGACTTCAACAATTAATTCAAAACCAAAATTATCCATATCGGTTCAGCCGTTCTCGAGTTTCAGCGAGATTAACGAACAGAAATTGATTTTTATATATATAGATAGATATTACGTGAATATTTCAAGCGTGTACCAGTTGCCGTTGTTAAGACGGAGAAAAGAATTGTAAAAAAATCACGATTGTTGTATGAGAGCCCCCTTTAAATATTTATTTTATTCTATTTTTAGTATTTGTGGTTATAGCGGCGACAGAAATACATAATTTGTGAAAATTTCAACTGTCTAACTTAGTTTATGAGATACAGTCTGGTGACAGACAGACAGACGGACGGATGGACAGCGGAGTCTTAGTAATAGGTTCCGTTTTGCCTTTTGGGAACTTTAAAAATAGTAGTAACTCGATCGCATTGGACTCAAACCTGCCCAAGCGTAGAAATTCGGAGGTAACATTACCATTAAGTTGTCATTAAACGATGCGATGTTTTGAACGATCGGGGTCGGGGTTTTCCCAAACGACAACAAATAGTTTAGATCCCAATATTTATTAGGGCGAGCGAAGCGAGCCCTACACTAGGCCACTTTCTATGCACTTTTGTGGTACATTTTACTCAAAAATTATCGGACTTTTAGGTTTGTGCTTCGACGTAGTAGTTTAAATTCATGTCTAGATATGTTATCTACCATAAAAATAGAGAGAGAGAGGGCGAGGGAGGGGGAGGGGGAGGGGGAGGGAGAGAAGGAGGGGAGGGGGAGGGGGGATGGGAGGGGAAGTGGGAGAGGGAGGTGGAGAGGGAGTGGGAGAGGGGAAGTGAGAGGGGGAGGGGAGGGAGGGGGAGGGGAGTGGGAGGAGGAGAGAGAGGGAGGGGTAGTGGGAGGGGGAGGGGAGTGGGAGGGGAGGGGAGAGGGGGGAGATGCAGGTGGAGGGGAGAGAGAGGGGGAGGAGAGAGAGGGGGAGGAGAGAGAGGGGGAGGGGAGGGAGGGAGGAAGGGAGGGAGGGAGAGGGAGAGGGAGAGAGAGGGGGGGAGAGAGAGAGAGGGAGGGGGGAGAGTGGGGGAGTGGGAGAGAGGGGGTGGAGAGGGGGGGAGAGAGGGGGGAGAGAGGGGGAGAGGGGGGGAGAGGGGTGGACACGCGGACCGGGCTCGTAATGTTGAAGTGAGAGAGAAGTTATGCTTGAAAGAAAGTGTTGGTGTAAAGATGAGAAAGGGCATGCTCCGTTGGTTCGGACATGTAGAAAGAATGGTAGGTGAAAGATTAACAAAACAGATATACAATGCGAGAGATGAAATACTTTATTATTTATACTACACCTATTCGGAAAGCACATTAGTTCTTACTTGAAAAACGCGAAGAAAGTACCTAATTCCAAGCGAACCAATATGCGGGCGGCAAAAATGTATGGGATTTCTCCCCTCCTTAACCTTTTTTTTTTTTTTTTTTTTTTTTTTTTTTTTTTTTTTTCTTTTTGGCATGGGCGTTAAGCAACTGCCATGATCAAGTAAAACGAGGAAACATATTTTAGACAATAAACTAGGATTTGGAATTTGGATTGACAGGAAAATAGAGGATCAGAAAGTAATCAAAATAACATAGATACTAAAATTATAAATTATTTACAACAATAATATTTAAATAAATATATACAGAGATAATACTTAGTTATTTGTATAATATTTACAAGTGGGTTAATATTAATTTGGTATTAGATACTAAATGTATCTAACTACGCTTAAATATTAATATTATTTTCTTGAATGAATAATGAAAGAATATTATACATACAAGGGTTTAATAACAGGGTTAGAATGGATGTAGGTAAAGGAATGTCATTAGAATATAGATTGTTATATAATGATGAATGATTGTATTTAGGACAAGCAAAAAATATATGATTGAGATCTCCAATATCAGTGCCACACTCACAAACATTGCTATCTTTGATGTGTAGCTTGAAGAGGTGTTCAGGAGAATTAGTGTGACCAAGCCTCATTCTGGTGATAACAGATGTTGACAACTTATTTAATTTCACTACAGAAAACCAAGGTTTAGAAGGTATCAATGGTTGTAATTGGGAATAGGTTTTGCCTTTCACCAATGTACCACTATCCCAGACACTTTGCCATGACTGCTTAAGATGGAGTTTAGGGAGAGCAGCTAGATCATGGCAATAATTAATGTAGGGGTATAAATCACCACACTGAACTGCCTCTTTAGCACACCGATCAGCTCGCTCATTTCCAGTGATATTACAATGGCTTGGAACCGAGGCAAAGTAAATAATATGATTATATTTAAAAGTACATTTGTATAAAAGATTTCTTAAGTCTAAAATAATAGGAGGAATAAATTTGGATTTTAAAGGGAACTTTTGCAAACAATGTAGAGCACTCAGTGAATCAGTCAGAATCATACACTTGGGTAGTTTCATAATGTGTATGTATTCTACAGCTTTATAAAGTCCATAACATTCACCTGTAAATACAGATGCTTCCGGTGGAAATTTGATTTTTTGAACAATATTGTATTGTTTATGGTATACACCTATTCCAACATTACTATTATTTTTGGATGCATCAGTAAAAATCAAATGAAAATCTTGCCATTTTTCATTGATAATATTGTTAAAATATTGATTGGCATACAAAGATTGTTTATCTATACCTAAATTTACTACAACAGGCTGCAGAGTTAATGATTCATAATTGTGTTTATATAAGGGATTTATAGGGGATGTAAAAGTAAAAGGCTTAAGGCTGTGATATTTCATATAGCTGTATACAAGGGCTGGGATTGTTTTGTGTTTCCAATACTTATCTGACATTAAATCACTAAGACTAGAGAGCTTTGTAAGCAGAGGGTGATTTTGTGATTCCAAAGTGCGAAGGAAAAACCTGTCAGATAGATATTTACGTCGTAAATGTAATGGAGGTTCAGCACATTCTACTTGTAGGGCAGAAACAGGGCTGGATTTCATTGCTCCTAGAACAATTCGTAATGCTTTAATTTGAACAGAGTCAATTTTCTTTAGACCAATCTTACTACATGGTTCTAGTAAAAACATTCCATAATCCAATAAACTTCTTATTAATGCATTATACATAAGTTTTAATGTAGATGGGTGTGCACCCCACCAAACCCCAGAAACACATCTCATTAAATTGATATTACGTTCACACTTTGCTGCTATATACTCACAATGATCTAGTCCTTGGAGTTTATTATCTAGTATTATACCTAAGAATTTTGTTTTCGATTTAACAGGAATTGAACTATTTTTGTAAGTAATATTTATAGGGGGTGGAAATTTTGAGCGAGAAAATAAAACTATGGAACTTTTAGAAACAGAAATATCAAGACCATTGTTATTAAGCCAAGTCTGTAGGGATAGAATAGACATGGAAAGATTATCACAAGCCATCTGTATAGATTTGTCAGTTGAGTATAAAAGGAGGTCATCAGCATACTGAAGAACATTTACATTGCTAGTTGCTACAGTTTCTATATCATATGAGTATATGTTGTAAAGGATTGGACTTAAAACAGAACCTTGTGGAAGACCTTTATATTGTTGTCTTTTTAAATTATTAGGGTCATTTGCTAAATTAATAGTTCTATTGTATACAATATTCATAATAACATTAATTAAATAAAATGGTATGTTTAATTTCACTAGCTTATTTTTCAGAATTGATAGAATTACATTATCATATGCTGAGGATATATCTAAAAAAGCTGCTACAACAGATTTGTTATGAGTAAAAGCTAATCTAATATCAGTTATAAGTAAGCTAATATTATCTATGGTGCTCTTTCCTCTCCTAAAACCATACTGACTTTGACTTAATAAATTTCTGCTTTCAATAAACCATTCTAAGCGAAGTTTGACAAGGTGCTCTAGAATTTTCAACATAACTGATGAAAGCACAATGGGTCTGTATGAAAAAGGGTCAGAAGGGTTTTTATCAGGTTTAAGGATAGGGATAACAGAATGTGACTTCCATGTCTGAGGTATATTACCTGTAGAAACAAGGGAGTTCATAACCTTTAATAAGTATGATAGAGATTTATCAGTCATGTTATTTAAAAATGAGTAGTTAATATTATCCCATCCAGGAGTAGAGTCTTTAACATTTTGAAGGATACCTTTAAGCTCAAATAATGTAAAAGGGGAAAAATTGTCTGAAGAAGAAGTAGAAGGAAGAGAAAGGATATATTCTGGTACTGTAGGTGGAGCAAGATGATCTATCAGCTGATTTATTAACAATGGACACATTTCATTATTATTAGAAACCTTATATGCAGATCTAAATTTTCTTATGTTTAACCATACACTTGAAGGTTTTGTTTGGGGTGATAAGGAAGAGCAGAATTTCTTCCAACCTTCAGCTTTTTTCTTTTTTAATAATCGACGAGTAGTTTTTATAATATTAGTGAGAATATTAAAATTTTCTGTAGTTGTATACTGACAATAAAATTTTTCAGCAGCTTTCCTTTCCTTAATAGCGTCTGAGCACTCTTTGTCCCACCAAGGTGGCGTATTTATTTTCTTAGTTAATTGTTTTTTAATGGGAAAAGTGTTTTCAGCTGATTTTATAATTAATTGAGTAAAGGCTTCTGCACAAGAAGAGTCATTATATGAGGAAATGTTAGGCAAAACATTAACACCAACTTCCATCAAATTATTAAACTTGTGCCAATCCGGGTTATGCAAATTATATTTGAAATATGATGTAGATTTAGGTGAAGTTTTATGATATGCAGAAGGGAAATTTATTATTATGGGGAAGTGATCACTTCCAAACGTAAATGGGAGTGTGTACCATGTCAAAGAAGGTGCTAAATTGGGACTGCAAATGGACAGGTCTATAGCGCTTTTGCCTTCGGAGGGTTTTGTGCGACGAGTGGGAGAACCATTGTTTAAAATACATAAATTTAATTCTTCAATGACTTTCAAAAGTTCTTCACCATAATAATTACTGGAGGAACAACCCCAGGCTTGATGATGAGAATTAAAATCACCTAACACAATAAAGGGTTTAGGTAGTATGGATAATAGGTTATTAAGTTCTGTCAAAATATTCAAATTTGGATGTGGAATATAAAGTGACACGAAACAAATATTATTTACATTAACAGCTAATATAGACATATTTACAGTATGTACAGGAAGATTAACAATGGAAAAATTATATCCTTTTTTGATCATGATGGCTACACCTCCATAACCATCAGATCTATCTTCTCGGATACTAGTGTATCCAGAGAATTTAAAAGTACAACTTGGTCTTAACCAAGTTTCTGAAAGAGCCACTAAAAATGGCTCATATTTATTTAATAAGTGAATTAATTCACTTTTCTTGTTGGTGATGCTCTGCGAGTTCCATTGAAGAATTTTGGCTTGACTGTCCATGATCACCATTAAATTTAGAATAATTAATTAAACTTTCTGTCATTAAAGCAGCGTTGGACGGTGTTATTACTTCGGACTGAGATAAAAATTTAATAAAAGATATAATCATGCCTATTGAGGCTGATTCTTGATTATTGTTATTATTTTTTGTCAACAAAGTACCATTTTCTCTAGAATTAGTGGAATTATATTCATTAATAACTGAATTTTGGAAATCATAGTCATAACTCTTACTGACTTTTGTATGGGGTTTAGGTTTCTGAAATATTGTTTTTTTGTATGACCTATGGGATTGTTCTTGCGAATCTAAATTTTTTTTCAAAAGTGGATGAAGAGCAGTTTTAATAGGTGTTGAGATGGCATCAGCATATGATTTGGAGACCGGGGGATAATTTTTTGATGCCTCGGCATAAGAGACACAGTTTTGAGCCATAAACATTTTAATGTTTTTTTGTCTTAAATGTTCTGGGCATGATTTGCTAGTGGCAAAGTGAGATCCCTTACATAAACAACAATTAACATTGAAATCAGCCTCACTAGTACAAGAGTCTCCACAATGATCCTTTCCACATTTAAAGCATCTTGGGTTGGATCTGCAAGTTATTTTAGTATGACCGTACCTACAGCATTTATAGCATTGTATAGTAGGGTAAATGTATAAATCTACTGGGAGAGCATTATAACAAACGTAGACACGTTTCGGTAAAGTCTGTCCATCAAAAGTTACGACAACTGTCTCTGTTGGTTTCCAGGTAGTGTTATCATTAATAGTTATTTTACGGTTTATTCTTCTAACCTTTATTATTTTTCCACAACCAATGGGAACCTTAACATTATTAGCAATTTCCTCAGGTGACCAGTCTGAGGGAACACCTCTAATTACGCCTACTCGTGAAACGTTAAATGATGGGATAAAAGCTTTGAAGTTTTTATTTGAGAGATTAGGGTCATTAATAAAGTGGTTTGCGTCATTGTGGTCCGAAAATGATAGAGATAATCGGTTGCGTCCAATTTTCTTGAGGCTACCATCAATTATATTTTTAAAAGTATTATTTTTAAGGAATCGCCCAAACGAGACTGGATGTAGAGTAACATTATCAGTCGGAGATGTAATAACTCTTTGGACATGAATAACGTAAGGTCCAAGGTCTGTAGATTCATACTGTGTGCGGTAGTTAATATAATCTTTAGGTTTTTGGGGTTCCTTACTATTTGTTAGGGGGTTTGACAAATCTTTCATTGTAACATTATCATTTACATTATTATCACCAGTAATAAATGAGGCGCCCGAAGCATTATTTATATCTGAGATTTCAGAAACAGAGTGAGAGCACTGACAGTCAGTAGATTTCAATTCATTGTTGCGCTTTTTGCGCCGTTTATTGCAGTGTTTGCATATTTTATTAGATGTATGAGATCTTTTCCTGTTAGTTGTTTGAGTTGAAGAAAGCGAAGTATCTGTATCGACACTACTCTCATCTATAGTAACATAGTGCGCTACCTGGAGAGGTCCACCTCCAGGATCGTCAGGGGGTTTGTTCATTTTAAAAAGTGAAAAGGAGACTTACCTACTTTAAACTGATAGTAAAACTAATGATATTTACATAAAATTAAATATTTACACAAATAAAACTAATATCGATCCTCTGTTTCGCTAAATAATAATATAAAAAGTCGCAGAACCAAAAATGACGTCCGCCAAATTTTATGTTTCCCGCGCTTTTCCTTAACCTTTTTTAACACTCAAAACACATCAAAATGTTACTGGCCACTAGCATTTACTAAGGAAACTTGGCAGTATGTGCTTTATTTCATTTGCCTCCTCAATATTAAAAAAAAAAAACGATTTTACGCGCGAATTTTCTTTTTTATTGTATCTTCTTCTTACATTCTGTTCTGATGTCTATGTCTAGTAGCGAGAATGAAGATTTATTTACGCCGCCTGAATTAAAAGAAGCTGCTCAAACAGTCATTTTAAACCTTTTGCCAGAAAAGTCCAAGCATAAGTACAACAAAACATATGAAGAATTTATGGAGTTTCAATAATTGCGCTTCGGGCCTCAAACTACACTCTCGTAAGGTATCGGTCATTTTCTCGCCTTGGTGAACAAACTACTATTATTTTTCTATACATTAAAAGACTTATAGACTTGATTATTATAAATAAAGTCTATACATTAAAAGATGTAATTCTCATAAAAATACTTTTCTAACAATATTACTAGATAGTATAACTTTGCGAGCCCCTACAAAGCTCTGCTTTTTGCTAGTTTATTTTAAAACCAACCGGTTTCGTATCATTAGGGCTTTTATTAGAGAGACTCTTCATTACATAGTATATAACAAAGTCGCTTTCTCTGTCTGTCCCTATGTCCTTATGTCCCTATGTATGCTTAAATCTTTAAAACTGCGCAACGGATTTTGATGCGGTTTTTTTGATAGATAGATTGATTCTTGGGGAAGGTTTTGGTATATAAACCTTTCCGATACGCTCACGGGAACAAAAGCTACGCGGGTGAAACCGCGGGCAGGTCGCTAGTATTATTATAAATCGGAAAGTTTGGATGTTTGTTACTTAATCACGCAAAAACTACTAAACGGATTTAAATGAAATTTGGCATACGGGTAGATAATGACCTGGAATAGCACATAGCTACTTTTTATCCCGGAAAAATTAGGTGATCCCGCGGGATTCGTCAAAAACTTTTATAATGCAGCGGGCTGCACGCTGCAGTTAGTATTATTATAAATCGGAAAGTTTGGATGTTTGGATGGATGTTTGTTACTGAATCACGCAAAAACTAAAAAACGAATTTGATTGAAATTTTTCACATAGGTAGATGATAATCTGGAATAGTATATAGGCTACTTTTTATCCCAGAAAAATCTAGGTGATCCCGCGGGATTTGACAAAAGCTTTTATAATGTAGCAAGCTGTACGCTTTAGCTAGTACAGTCCGCGCGCGAGGAATTTTGCGGAATGTTAACGTGCAGTGAATTAGATGATATTACACAGAGCACCCCTGACCTACCTCAGTCCCCGATTCCTCGGAGCAGGTTGAAGCGTGCAGCCCGCTGCATAATAAAAGTTTTTGTTGAATCCCGCGGGAATGTCTTATTTTTACGAGATAAAAAGTTACCAATATGCTAGTCCTGGTTAATCTCTCTGTGTGCCAAATTTCATCTAAATCTGTTCAATAGTTTTGATGTGATTGAGTAACAAACATCCGTCCATTTAAACATCCGAACTTTCGCATTTACATTATACTTGCTGCAATGAGCAGCCCACTGCATTGTAAAGTTTTTGGCGAATCCCGCGGGATCACCTAATTTTTCCGGGATAAAAAGTAGCTATGTGCTATTCCAGACCATCGTCTACCTGTGAGCCAAATTTTATCCAAATACATTCAGTAGTTTTGATGTGATTGAGAAACAACATCCATCCATTCAAACATTCAAACTTTCGCACTTATAATTTAATATAGATAATATAATATTTATATAGATTTAAAGTTTTAAACTATATTAAATACCTATTGTCTTAAATACATAGTATTTAGTTATTGTCTTTGCGTGTGTACAGTAATGTTTAAATTTATATTAATATTATAACTGCGAAAATTTGGATTGTTGGATAGATGGATGTTACTAAATCGCGCAAAAACTAATGAACGGATTTAAAAGAAATTTGTAATACAGGTAGATGATAACCTGGAATAGCACATACACTACTTTTTATCCCGGAAAAATGAAGTGATCCCGCGGGATTCGTAAAAGCAGCGGGCTGCACGCTACAGCTAGTAATATATATACTAAAAGCCCTGGTGATGCTATAATAGGTGAAGCCGGTTGTTAAGGCGAGGCATTGGGACAAACGGGAAAAAACCGGTTTACTGAATCCCATTTTTTTTGTATTGATTGTTACATATCAGTTTTACAAAAATTACACGATATACCTGACGATATTATCTAAGGAATGTGCTAACTTATTACATGATAGAATGTACTTTACTCGATCATATAAATTCCGAAAACAGGCTAAAAATATCTCTAAAACAAGTAATTTGTTAATAATATTTCTAATCTTCCACATGATTTTTGTATGGTGATATTTAATTTTAAATCCAAAAAATAATGTACTTAATTTTGGTTTTCAGTTGAAGTTCTATATTTATTTATCCGAAAATTAACACGTTTACGCGGTTTCAGAACATACCGCGCCGCCCATTTTCTATAGAATTGACGCGTGTTAAAATACCTCGCCTTAAAATAAATAAATATTAGTTGTAAAACAGTACAACAAAATAAATTATATCCCAATTTTAACATTATAAATAGGAGTTTGCCCAAGAATTTTCACTCGGTGATCCGGGCCGATTTTGGAAGAATAGATCATCTGCCTTACTCCTAGGCATCTCGTAAAATAAGAGAGAAGATTATACGTGTCATTTACATCATGACTACTACTAAAATGGAGAGTTCTGCAACATTTCGCTCGAGTTTAATCACACCGCCTTAGGGGCATCAATAAAATACGTGAGGCAATTAGGTCGTTATTTACCCCCTTCCTCTTGATGAGATATCGTGAGATTTTCATTATCCCCTCCCCCTTGATGAGATGTCGTGAGATTTTCATTATTCCTTCCCCCCTCTAATCTCACGTGGGATTTTCATTATCACTTCGCCCCTCTAATCTCACGTGAGATTTTGATTATCCCTTCCCCCCTCTAATTTCACATGAGATTTTCACTATCCCTTCCCCCCTCTAATCACAGGTGACATTTTGATTATGCCTTCTCCCCTCTAATTTCTCATGAGATTTTCACTATCCCTTCCCCCTCTAATCTCACGTGAGATTTTTCAAAATGCGTATCTTTAGTGTTTGAAAAAAGTAATTATTTGCTTGCAAAATTTTACGTTCTTAAAACCAATTGAGATAAGTATTAGTATTGTAGGGAAAGAATCGAACACTTATGTAAATACGTCAAAAGGAACTATGAAAATTCCGGGTAAAATACGATATGACGATAAAAAAAAATACATGAAGTCAATCCTTCTTCGTGAGATTTGGTGAGATTATGCCCCTTCCTTAAATCACTCACGTAATTTATGGACGCACTCTTACCGATTCCTGCCGTAAAGCATCAGTGCTTATTACTGTTGTGTTTCGGTTTAAGGATAAGGTAAACTCATGCATCTTTTGTTAAAATGTTTCTTAATAAAATATACTTAATTAAATATGCAAATTTATGATTTTTGAGATACCTAAGAAGATATTCATTACGCAGACCGGAAAAATATATATAATTAAAATTGAATCTGCCTACAAGAGAACCGGCATGATATTACTTTACTTTAAAAAAAAGAATTCTACAAATAGATTTTAGCCGCTTTTTAAAGTGATGACATTTGTGACAATTCATTTTTTAAATTTATATTATGCCTAAGAATACACCTACTATGCCTAAAACATTTTTAATAAGTCTGAAATAGAAATCTAATGGAAGTTATAATAATATAAAAACTTATCAATATTATCTATTATTACCCTGAAAAACTGCAGATTATTCAGGGTAATAATATATAATATCTTTTATTATTAAATTAGTCAATTAGCAACACAACAAAAAGACAATTAGCCAAATAGATGCAGAGGCTTTGAAGTGATGCGCGGGCCGCGGACAAAAGATGTGATAATTGATTTTTTATTTATATTTTGTCTAAGAATATACGCATACCTAATGCCTAAAATACTTTTAACAAATCTTAAGTAATAATTAATTAGAAGTTGTAATAAATAAACATAAGAACTTAATAATAAGGATATAATATTATTACCTTGAATAACTGCAGACTATTAATAATAAACACAATTCACAATTATAACGACCGCTCAAGACGCGGTCTGACCGCCTCTGTTCATATGAGTCGGTCGAGTCAAACAAACATTGTTTTTTTTGAGTATTTTCCTTATAATCAAGGTCCAACAAGTTGAGCGAGTATCCGACAAATGTCGTTATATATTATGAATATATTAGCTAAAGTTTCATGTCTATATATTTACTTGAAGTAAGAACTTTGTACCACTTTTTAGGACAATTCCGACGACTTTTTAGGTACGTAAGGTGTATGAAATTTTACACACACGTAAACTATAAGTTTACATGTACATATAACGAAGGACTGAAATCTAATATTTTTAATTAATAAGCATTAGAAATACATAATCAGTGTGTAAAGAAAATCCTGTCCGATCGTCAAAGGCTTTGGTAGCTTAATATATTATGTGTCATTATTATTTAATGGCTATTGATAGATAAATTTTGGAAATATTTGCTTGATAGGGCGCGTATTTGGTTCGTAACGAAAACTTCATGCTTTCAAGTTTTTTTCAGACCAATATCGTAATAATGTGACCAGATTATTCGAGGGATATCACAGTTTTTGCAAGAAGTCTTTGATTATTCGATTTACCGCAAATTCAAAATTTGATCAGCAAACGATTACGCGCGAGAAATTATAGTTTTTAAAATAATTCTTCTAAATAAATGAGTTCATATAACGCACTGAAAAAAATCAGTATATTGAGCATTACTTTAATTCACATATAATAAATATTTTAGGTTTCTATTGAAATATTTACTGGTGAAAAAAATATGTTAAAATGAACTAATTTTGTAATTTTTTAATATTAATTTTTTATATCTTACAACAATATTTTCGTCATTTTAGCCCTGTGTTGCACTTTACGACCATATATCCTGTTGGAAAAATGCATAAAATAAAATATTATGGCACATTACAATAATTGTATTCGTCCTGAAAGATAGCTCCGACGCCTAATTTTGTAAAACATTTTATGATAGCGCGGTATAGACTATAAACTATATTCTTAGCGCGTTACGTAATAGACTATATTAAAAGTTTATAACGTGTAGCAAAGATCGCGTGAGTCGGCCGAGATAGCGTGTGACTCATCACAACGTCTAAAATGAGCGCTAGCACGCTGTGACTGAGCGATGAGCATATAAAACTATAAACTATGTTATAACGTCTAGCGTGTACACTCTACAGTCTATTTCTTTTTACGTGTCTATTTTAGTAAACAATAATGGCGGACCAGTGACTTAAATTAGTCATAGACAATTAATATGGTTGTGAAAAATCAAAAGATCTATTGAACAAGTATGACGAACTAAATTGAATGAATGATATTTATTGTAACAACTATCCATCCATTTTGTTATATTATTACAAAGTATTATAATTTTTATAATCTTTAATCTACCTATATTAATGTTATCCATATTCCATATTATAATTTGTAATATTACACATGCGAAAGTTTGAACGGACGTTTGTTACTCAATCACGCAAAATCTACTGATCGGATTTGAATGAAATTTGGCACACATATAGATGATAACCTGAATTAGCACTTTTTAATCCGGAAAAATTGGTTGCTCTGTGGGATTCACCAAAAACTATTATAATGCAGCAGCTGCACTTTGCAGCTAGTTATAAATACGAAAGTTTGGATGGATGTTTATTACTCAATCACGAAATAATTTCTGATCGGATTTAAATGAAATTCGGCACACAGGTAGATGATGATCTGGAATAGCACTAAGCTTTTTTTTTATCCCGGTAAACCGAGTTCCTACGTGATTCATCAAATTTTCACAACGTCTAAAATGAGCGCTAGCACGCTGTGACTGAGCGATGAGCATATAAAACTATAAACTATGTTATAACGTTTAGCGTGTACACTCTACAGTCTAGCACGTTAGATCGCGTTTTTCGTATGTTATAATATTATAACTATGGCCCAAGCTAACCGCTAGGTATATAGCGTGGCGTTATGTTATAGCGTCGAATGTGAATCTTAATAGCGTACGTTTTACGTTGAGTATGTAACAGACTTCATCTATCCCTTAAGAGGTTTAGTGTAATAAAAGAAAATAATAAGAACCTATACTATTTTTTTTTTGTTAAAAATATGTCAGTGTTAGGTTTAATAAATAATTATCATTGGAATTAAAGATGAAAATGAATAAAAAAATTAATTCTCAATAAAATATAAGACCTAACATATAAACATATAAAACCTTAAAAAGGGGGAATGAATATGGGAAAAAAAAGTATTCGCTAAGGAGAAAAAATAATGACAGGATTTGAAAAGATTTTTTAAAAATTTGGGCATAGAAATGGAAGGGAAAACGGAGATTATAAATAGAACTGGAGATGAGGAAAAAGGGATTTTGCTTCTCGGATGAGGAAAGGGATTTTGTTTCGCGAGTGAGAAAAGAAATGTTGAATTTTTCACTTCAGAGATTTGTTGGAAAGTTCTTGACGTTATAAAAGATATTCTTCGTTTGATACAATAATTATTAAAAGGAAAATCAAAAATTAAAAGCTGAGAATAGATCAGTGATATTCCGGAGTGTAAATAATAATAGAAATACTCTTAATGTGAGAAAAGATAATTTGTAAAAATTTATTGATCAAAACCGTGAGTATGTAGAATAGAGATTTATTCAGGGATTACGTATGTATTTATGCAACTTCGTATTTGATATGGTAGTCGTTGAGTTTATTTAAATCTAGCAGTATTGGTAGTAAGTAGATTTTATTAAAAGGTAAATCTTTTGAATGTGACTATACAATTTTAATAAACACATTACCGATAAATATGTGATTAGGTTTACAAGAATGAAATTGTGCAAAATGTTGTGTAAAAGTGGATCGATCCTTGACTGAGTGAAGAATGTTTGTTGTATGAAGAAAGGAAATTATTTATTTTAAGGAATAACCTGTTGAAAAGATGATTAATAACATGGATAATTTAGGAAGGAAACTAGGACTTGTAATTTTGGAAAAGGTTGTGTGATTCTATTATTAGGGAAGCCTATTTTGATTTTAGGAAAATAAAACCATAATTTATGCTGTTATTTAAATGTTCTTTTCTTTCCATAAAAATGTGAGCAATGGTTGTGGAGCGATTGCTGTCTCACAGTTTTGCAGCAGGGTTGCTAATCAAGACGCAGGATAAATCGGAATTCTAAACAACACAGGTGATGTAGTTCTTCCAATCTAAATTAAATTATTGTGAATGATCGGATGATAGTGTGTGTGATAAATAACTCATTTTGATTTTATTTTAGCAGAGTCGTACAAGTGACTAAGATTATTATGTTTGTATAACTATACAAGAATAAATAATGGTTTTACTTTATCAAATTTCAGTGCTTGACGGATAATAGTTTATTAATTAATTAGGAAATGGATTTATAGACTTAATTATGTGTATATAGATTTTCATCATCGGTATTTGAAGGAAACCTATTGCCTTTAGACACTATTATTATTACACCTATACCTTGCAAGTGAAGTGACTAAAATTCCTATATTTGTTTATTCTCATAGAAGTAAAGAAAAGGCTTTATGTTATCAAATTTCAGGACATGTTGGCAAGGCAGTTTATTAATTAACTATGAAGTAGGAATAAGTGATTTAATTACCTTATATTATACCTTTATCGTCGGCATTTTGAGGAATCCCGTTGTCTCTAGACACTTATTATTGCATCTATACCTTACAATTGGCTAATATTGCTATGTTTGTTTATTTTTCACAGGAGTAAGTAATGGCTTTGCATTATCAAATGCCAAAAGCATGTTGGCTAAATAGCTTATTAACTAACAAGGAATAGTTTTATGTGCTTTAATTGTTTATATTATACTTTTATCTTATGCAATTGAACTATCATTATTACATCTTTACCTTACAAGTGGCTAATATTGCTATGTTTGTTTATTTTTCATAGAAGTAAGAAATGGCTTTGCATTACCAAATTCAAAAGCATGTTGGCTAAATAGCTTATTAATTAGGAATAGATTTAAGTGCTTTAACTACTTTATACTATACTTTTCATCATCGTCATTTTGAAGGAATTCCATTGTTATTAGATACTAATGCTACTGCACCTGAATTAATATTATCAACTAGTTTCAATATACAACCCGCATCATTATAGAAGCGAATCCCGCTGGATCACTAGATTTTCCCGGGATAATAAATAGCCTATGTGCTAATCCAAGTCATCAACTATCTGTGTGTAAAATTTCATTCAAATCCGTTTCGTAAGTTTTGCGTGCGTTTTATCTTTTAAAATCTACTAACTGGTGATAGCTACCACATATCTTTATAGATGAAGTCCGTCTAAGGAAGTTCTTAGAATAATTTCCATAATACAGTTGATCCTGCTTGTTATTTAAACTTTAGGGATCGAGAGTTGACTCCTTTGCAGTCTTCGAGGCCGCGTGGAGGTGACTTCTTAGCTGTCGTCGGAGCTGAATGCAGATATTTTTAATTTTGAATTTGACAATGCCGGCTTTTGTCAAGTTTAAACGAGAGCAAAGTGTAAGTAATACCACGAAGTTATATCTGGAGGCTTTACTTCTAATACCTACTTGAAACCAAATTTTAAATACTGATGTCATCTGAGGTCTTACCGTCTCTTTCTAACACAGCTGTAAAAAAAGAGATGGCGAAATTTCATAGACTGAGATATAACGTAAATATTTATTTCAATTGATTAATACGAATGCTAGCTCCATCTATGCCTAATACTTCATTGGTGCTTGTCGCTGTCGTGTTCCGATTTGGAGGGTAAGGTAGCCGGTAAACTTATGCATGTGGCATTAGACCTCGCCACAAAATAGCAACGCACTATTAACATCTTTGGTGTCTATAGGCGATGGTTGACTCTTCCTATCAGGATACCCATCTGCTTAATGCTGGTAAAAAAATGTCACAACTTTGATATAATCAACCAATATAAATGTTTAGTACAGATACTCGTGTTTATATTTTTATTAAGTTATTTATTTTGTTCTCCAGATCATTTTTTTATATCATAAGATAGCAAACAAGTAGATAGGTCTCTTGATGAAAAGAAGCAACTTTTGACTATAGTCACTAAAGATGTTAATGGTTCGTTGCATTCTTGTGGCGAGGTCTAATGCCACATGCATAATATTACCGGCTATATTTCATGTAATTTCATGTAAAATGTGCCTGTATAAAACAATTGTACTATTGGAGTAATAATAATAATAATAAATAAATTCAAAATAAATATTACCCTCCAAACCGGAACACGACAGTGATAAGCACTGACGCTATTGCGGCAGGAATAGGTAAGGCGGTGGTACCAGACCCGGGCGAGACAATGCAGAACTCTACCACCTAATAAAAGTAGTGATTCGCATAGTCAATGGATCGCCTCTTACGAAATGCCTGAAAGAACGGCAGATGGTCCATTCTTCAAATGAGCCCGGATTAACATCAACAGTCAACACCAATATTTAGTAATTCACGTAATTGAGTCAATGCGCTTAGGCCTCTCACACACATAAACACAATAGAACAGTGTTTCCCAAACATTGTTCTACCATGGCCCGGTAATTTTCACACTGTCGTTTTATGACCTACATACTTTTGGGCTTAAGCTGGCTACTAACTTAAGCTGGTTCCATTGGATAAAATAATATACATATATTAATAGTAAAAAGGTTTTATTACTACTAAATATTTTGTTTTCGTCTATTTAGTCACTAAATTTTAGTGCGAAGTATGGAGCTGCTGCTTATTTTGTACTAAATAATCCACGTTCACGGAAAATTACGAAAGTTTTATCCTAAGGTCTGATTCCATTTCAAGTCGGTTTCTATATTTATTTTTAAGGTAAACTAGTGATGAAAACCCATCTTTACATATTTTATAAGTTGTGAAAAAGAAATTGAAAGTATTGTTGTTTGATAAGCTAATTTTGTTTATTCTTGACGACAAGAAAACGAAAAATCTATCGGTTGTCGATCGATAGCAGGTAATATTTTTAAAACAAGAGGGAATGTTGTGACCCGGGTCGAGACCCGGCAAATGGGAAACGCTGCAATAGAAGATCGAGACTAGGGTTGTAATGGAACTCCGCCTCCGCCTTCGTTACTGCGAAACTTCCGCAAAGAATCGAACCTCTGCTTCCGCATCCGCCTCTGCCAAATTTATGCGGAGTTTTAATGGAGGTTTATTTACGCTAAGATACAACGCGCAAAGAGCGGGCCGATGGTGGTGGGGGCGTGAATGAATGACAGGAATCAACTTGTCGAATCATTTGGTACCACCTAGTTGTTTTGTGTTTAAGCCGTCATTGTTATAAGTGATTTAGTGTATGATTAATATGATGCACTTATTTGAAATAAATATTTTTGACTTAAATAAACCATAAATTTCTATTTTTTCTGCTTCAAATTTCACCTCCGCCTCCGTTAACCTCCGCATCCGCAAAGGCGAACCTCTTCTCCTCCGCATCCGCCTCCGCCTCCGCTAACAATGCCTCCGTTACAACCCTAGTCGAGACGTGCTACGACGTGACATAATATGTAAGAAAATGTGTGTCTTAAACCTTTTGATTCGATTGCTATTTAATTACGTGAATTAGGCCCTTGTTCCTGTCGCAATAGCGTCAGTGTTTGTTACTGTCGTGTTCCGGTTTGGAGGTTAAGGTAGTTAGTAAATTTATGCATGTGACATTACCACCCCGCTACACGGAACGGATAGCAATGCACCATTAACATATTTGATGTCTATAGGCGATGGTTGCTACGTCTCTTTCCATGAAGAGTTATTTGCATCATTGACTTTAAGACATCCATACATACTTATTTTCACGCCAGATCCTTTACGGGGTAGGCAGAAAGAACCGAATATCATACATCACGATCTTGCAGGCTTGTCTCGCTTCCTCCACATTCATCACTCTCTTCATACACACACGCCAGTTGCGGAGACTCTTGACACCACCTTCGGACAGTACTCGATCAATCTGATCATGGTATGTCAGTCTTGGTCTTCCCCGGTACCTACATCCTTCCACATTCGCATTGTAGGTATATCTGTTTTGTTAACCTTTTATCTATCATTCTTTCTACATGTCTGAATCAACAGAGCATGCCCTTTCTCATCTTTACACCGACACTTTCTTTCAAGCCTAACCTCTCTCTCACTTCCACATTACGAACCCGGTCCGCGAATGTTAAACCACATATTTTTCTTAGCGATCTCATCATATTTTAAGACGTGCATATAACATATTTAGATAACATTCTAGTTTTACAGACCGAAAACTGTGAAAACAGCCAATAGAAAGTTATATCCGTCCAAAAATCTGAAGTAGTCTTAAACTAGGTACGCTTAAAAAAATGCTACTTTTAAATCATATATTTTTACACTTACGTTGGGATAAAGAAAGTCCAGGTTTGGTGATGGATTTGCATAACTCGCTGCAGCACACAAAAGGTATAAGAAAAGTAAACTTATATAAAACCCCTGCAGAAAATATAGGTACCCTACGTTGATCTGGTGTTATACCTTTGTAGGAGAATAGATCAATTTTTTTTTATATCATAAGATATCAAACAAGCAAATGGGTCTCCTGATGGAAAGACTCAACCATCGCCTATAGACACCAAAGATGTAAATAGTGCATTGTTATCCTTGTGGTTAGGTCTAAATTCCACATACATGATATGTCGACCGGCTTCTGTACCTTTCAAACCGTTATGATAATGACATGCACTAACGTTTTTGCGGTAGGAATTAGTAATGCGGTGGTATAGGACCTGGGGGAGATGTCACAGAACTCTGCCACAAAACAAATAGATACAAAAATCAATTTAGATACAGGAGTTCGAGCAATGCACACATAGACACCTCTCACTAGAGGTGTTTAACTCCGGAATTACTGAATCAAAGGTTCTGATTCTGGGGCGGATACGATAAGCTTATTTATTCTTTCAAATCCTTATCGTCTCAGCGGACTGAGCGTACTGCGATTAGAATGAGACAAAAAAAGTGAGACGCGACAAGCAGTAATCAACCCTTAAAAACTACCTAAATTACATAAGACTGTGAAATTGGTGGGAGCGAGAAAAATATATAGAGAAACTTCCATTTAAAGATACGATCATACCATATGATACTGTAATAAGAAAAAAGACAAAATGAGCTAAAAGAATAAATAAGGAGATTAATATTCGCGCCTGGAGCTGGAATCTATATACATATAATAAAATCGTAGAAATATCAAAACTGTACATTGAATATTTTTTAAAAAGAATATTTGGGGCGTGATCTACAATCGATATCGATAAGGCCCCGCGTACACTTTAAATAGTACAAATGCGTAGTAAAGTGAATAGTTTTCCCCGTGTTGGTCCCGGTCTCCTTTAAAGAATAAGCCAACTGCCGTTCTGCCAGACAGGTCGTAAGAGGCTAACGATTAGCTATGCGAGTCACTACCATTGTGGCTACTAGGTGGTAGAGTTCTGCATTGTCTCGCCCGAGTCTGGTACCACCGCCTTACCTATTCCTGCCGCAATAGCGTCAATACTCGTCACTGTCGTGTCCCGGTTTGGGTAAGGTAGTCGGTAAACTTATGCATCTGGCATTAGACTTCGCCACAAGATAGCAACTTACCATTAACATCTTTGGTGTCTATAAGCGAAGGTTGACACTTTCCATCAGGAGACCCATCTGCTTGTTTGCTGTCTTACGATATAAAAAAGACGCTGATTACTAATCACTCACACTAATTAAACACTCGCACTGGCACTAATCAAAGTGTAACCGGGGCCTGAGTTTGACTTCTGTATTTATTTATATTTTTACTCTAGTAGCTACGATACCATATACCTACGGCTCATATAGCTAATCATTCGCCTTTTACGATTTTCCTGACAAAATGGCAGATGGTGCCTACTCTTTAAAGGTGGTCCAGACCAACACGGGTTAATTTATTAGCATCTTATCCATGGGCGTACTGAGGGGTGGGCAGGGAGGGGCAGCTGACCCCCTGAAATTTGTTTTTTACTCTCTACTAACTATCTACTGTTGTAGTATTAGGGGAGTATGGTGGAGAAAAAAATCTACAGATAAAAAAAAGTAAAAAAAAAAAAACTGTATTATGGAAACACTAAATCGCGTCAAATTAACGGTGGGTTAATTTCCAGCTAAAATTTAGAAAATATGCCGATTCAAGTAGCGTAAGGGAGTAGGAGGGTCACAAAGTTGCAAAGAAAACGTTGTTTAGACATTCTCGAGCGCGTTTGAATTTTCTTTTGTTATAAATGAAATGATGTAAGCATGACGAAAAAAATATAATCTGAAACATAAGCCGAAGTTATTGGAATTTTGTTTTTTTCTGTTCTAGTCACCCGCCTCTATACAGTGTGTAAAGAAAACCCTGTCCGATCCGAAGAGGCACATAGGTTGGTTAAAGGCATTACTGAGAAAAATATTAAAATGACTATATTTCTAAAAATAAAAAAGATATCGTTTTTTTAATATTCGTATTTTTGCTTATATTTCCCTAGAGTTAACAAATATTTTAAAAATGGCAACACCTTGTTGCGGTTTGTTTCATTGTTTCGCTTTGGCGGCTTTCGCACAAACACCACTCGAAGGCGTGCTATTTGTTTTTCGGCTTTTTACAAAGGAACTTTGAAACATGCCGCGTGTCCTTTGGTAGCATCCGACTAGCGCGGCATACTTTGATAATAGAATTTACTTATTTGTAGTGTTGTCATACTTAATATATGAAAATGCCATTTAAGATTTTTTTATTGGGAACACTAAATAATTAATATCCATAAAATAATTACACATATATAACCGTATTACGGTACCAAATAACATCTTTAATTATCCGACAGGGTTTTCTTTACACACTGTATAAAGGTCTTATTTTTGGTGGAGAGCGTCTAAAGTATGCGAGGTACCTCCCCTCTGTTAATATGACGCGCTCTTCCGACGCTCCTCTTGGGCTCCCCTACTATAGATAAAAACATCTATACATATAATAAAATCGTAGGAAAGTCAAAACTGTACATTGAATATTTTTTTAAAAGAATACCTGGGGCGTGATCGATATCGAATCCAAAAATATAGTTTTTAGAATTTTTGTCTGTTTCTTTCTCTGTTGAGCTGTTGTTGTATTTTATGTATGTCCGGGGTAAACTCAAAAAGTACTGCATGGATTTACTTCAAATTTTGCATGAATATTACTAATAGGTCGGGTCAACATATAGGCTACATATTATCACGCTATCACCTACAGGGGAGGAGCAGTGCGGAGTAAACGAAGTCCGCGCGGACGAAGTCGCAGGCAACAGCTAGTAATCTATACAAATAAATAAAATTGGAGTGCCTGTTTGTAATATTAAAATAACCGGTTTTAACTAAATGCATATGGATGTATACACGGTACACATACTAAAATAACAGTTTTTACGATTTTTGTCTGTCTGTCTGTCTGTCCGTCTGTTTGTCTGTTTGTTATGGCTAATCTATGGAATGGCTTGACCTATTTTGTTGAGACTTTCACTGGTAGATAGTTGATATAATAAGGAGTAACTTAGGCTATTTTTTTTGAAAAAAAATCCCACGCGGACGAAGTCGCAGGCACCGGCTGTTACGGTTGTCCCCCGCTGGCCCAGAACCTGGGTACGTCCATGATCTTATATATAAATTACGTGTCACGTTGTATGTCCGCGACGGATTTCAAAACTACTGTACCGATTTCAATGTTTTGTACATATCATTGAAATCGGTTCAGTTGTTTAGAATACTCTTTGGTTCGACTGAAACTTAAGAGATTGAGATAAGAAAGTTTTTATCTCAATTAACCTCCCCCTGAGTACCCCACCAAAATAATCAATGCAAATAAATTGTTAGGCAACATAACGTTAGCCGGGTCAGCTGGTACTTTATAAAATTTACTTACTAGAAGTAATTGGAACTTCGCACCATCTTGAGTCGCTTGCAGCGAGCGTCTGTTATTTTGTAGAACATTTCTGTAATCTTAGAACTTGTTAGCTTTGCCCAATTAGCGTTAACAATCATTTCATTTTTGTGATGCCAATTAAAACTTGATCTAAGTAAAATGTCCCCCGTGTTGGTCCAGGCAACTGCCGTTCTGCCAGGCAGGTCGTAAAAGGCGACCGATTGGCTATGCGAGTAACTACCATCGTGGCTACTAGGTGGTAGAGTTCTGCATTGTTTCGACCGGGTCTGGTATCACCGCCTTGGCTATTTCTGCCGCAATAGCGACAGTATTAGTCACTGTCGTGTTCTGGTTTGGAGGGTAAGGTAGCCGGCAAATTTATGCATGTTGCATTAGACCTCGCCACAAGATAGCAACGCACCATTAACATCTTTGGTTTCTATAGACGATGGTTGACTCTCCATTAGGAGACCCATCCGCTTGTTTGCTAACTTATGATATAAAGAAAAAAACCTGTTACTACCATTGCCTTAATATGCAAGAATGGATGAGATGGCAGGAACAAACACGGTCCAGATATTACTTTCTAGACACACGATGTTGGTAACACGTATTAACCATTTCTCGTATTTTATGTAGTAAAGCAATTGATCTATTCTTCTAAACTTAATGGTAAAACACCTTACAATAGGATAAAGCTTAGGAGCTAACAATGCTATATACTTTCTAGAAAAATATATATAAAGTCAAGTTGACTCTGGATTGCACCACTCGTAACTTTATCAGCCCATGCTGAACATGCATAAATACAATCGAAATATTTTGCTTTATAAATTATCTTTAAAGTGTTATATATTAACTCTCATTTTTAGGTAAATATTGGATAAGCAATTTTGTTTACCTTTTTACCGATAAACTCAATATTAATAATGATTATATATTTTTTTAAAATTTAATATATATATATGGCATAGATTCTTCTCTCTTTATTGTGCTGTTATTTAATTTTATACTAGGAGACGATAGATGCAAACATTTTAATCTAAATTAATTAAATATTACGACGCGCAGTTTGAAATAATTTCTCAAACCCCAGTTTTATATCGATATCAAATTAAAACTAGTATAAGCCTACGACTGGATCTGTGCTCGTATGTTCGCATGTATTAATGTACTTGATCAATATGGGGTATAAATGTGGTGTGAAAAAATGAATAGCAAAAACCCGGTCTGATCGGTAAAAGGCGTATTATATTGATCGATGTCATTATGAAAAATAATGAAATTATTTTATTTATAAAAATAAAAATACTATCGTTTTTGAAGTGCTTTAGTTAAGTAATAATATTAAGTAATTTTCCCTTAAATTAAGCAAATATTTTGAAAATTTGTTTATCAATATCTATAAAATGATTATAACTATATGTATTGTCATATTCAAATAGTATTAAGTTTCTGAACAATGCCTTTGACTGTTAGACGTGGTTTTTGTTACCTATTCTATAAATGTGATTGGGTTATAAAATAAAATAAAAAAAACTGCAGCAATATTATCTATATTTTATTTTATTAAAAATATATAAAATTATAGCAATTGATGAGTATTTATTTCTATAAAATAAGAAGTTCTCATAAAACACAATTAATTCTCTTTCGTTTTTTTTGCACAAAATGTCGTTATTTTTATTCAACTGCAAACATTACAATAAATTACATTGATATTTTACTTTGCTTAGTTTTGTTAATGCATTAGCTGACCTGCGAAGCTTCGCTCAGGGGTAAATTGTAATGTATTTATTATTTCCTTTTTACCATCTTAGGGAACGATTTTCTAAAAATCCTTTCTTACATCTTGTGTTTAATGTGATGCTGGAGCTGCCCTTGCGTGTATCGTCCCGAAGGTATATGCGCGCTGAGGTACACGCAGTCCGGAATGAATGCAATAATAGCCGGTTACATCTTCATTTATCGTGTCATTGCACAAAGCTTTCTGACGATAGACGCCTTGTGCGACCTTGAGAAACACATCTGTGATAAATTTCGGCCATCTTGGGTCATTTAGGCTGGGCATTGATATGTCACTCAGTGAATCAGGACTCACTTTTTCTTTTTACATTTGTGCAAATTTAGTAAATTATTAAATTAATCTGTTTCTCTATTTTTTATTTATATGAAACTAGGATATCTAGAAGTGATTCCAACCATACAAACAAATTAAAATTGCTGAATTTATATACTTTTGATTCAAAATATTTAGTCCATTTATTAACATCTTTGCTTGTTATTTTAAAATTATTATAAAATTAAGGGATATCGGGCGAAATAGCTTTTTTCTACAGAACAAATTTAAATACATATATAATTAAAGATTAAAATCGTAAGAAAATTATATTTAAGGTTATATAAATAAGATAACCCTTGGGCATCAATTATTTTACCCTGTATCTCGTATCACAAACACATAATCTCTATAATATGAGAAAATGATTAATCTTTTTATTTTTGTAGTATAGAAGTATATAGGTAATTATACACGTCAATGGCAGTAAATGTTTTCAAGGAATATTGCCAGTTGAAAAAACAAAATATGACAAAAACTTTTATTTCTCTGGTCTCCAAATGCTAGGTACTTTATGTTATATGCATTTTGCTGTTATGGTACCCATTATAAATTATAAACCTATCTAATAAACAATTATACTTGAAATAGTCTGAGCTGGATCTCATGGTTGGCAAGACATGGTAAACAATACATTTAAGTGTCACAATTTGACAAGTGCCACAATTTGACAACTGTCAAAGTAGCAGCAGAAAGATGAAATTTAAATTGAAACAATACATTTAAATGTCACAATTTGACAACTGTCAAAAAGTAGCAGCAGAAAGATAAAATTTAAACAATACATTTAAGTGTCACAATTGACAACTGTCACAATTTGACAACTGTCAAAAAGTAGCAGCAGAAAGAGAAAATTTAAATTTAAACAATACATCAATACATTTAAGTTTCACAATTTGACAAATTAAATTAAATTTTATAAAATACAATTAGGTTTACAAATGTACTTAAAATTACAGTATTATAAAAGTGCTATCCACTTAACTGGTTAGTAGATGGTTATACTAGTGGTTTACAGTTGCAATATTTAAGAAACTTCTTAAAAAAATTGACAGCAGAATGACATTTAACAAAATGGCCGCGTTAGTTCTGATTTTGTCTACTGAACAGATTAGTCGGTGACACTATATTGTAAGCACATTAATTTTGTAAAAAACAAATTTGTCTAAATTTGAAGAATTAAAAATCTTATTTAATTATTGCGAATATTAGTTTTATTTTATTGCAGTACTATTTTAATATTACATTAATTTTGACATAAAAAAGGAAGTATCTTCACGCCCATATCCCCGAAGGCAGAGGTACAATAAGTGCACCCACGATTTGCCGAAGATACTTGGTCCGACAATAGTGGGATAGGTGGCAAGCCTATCGCCAGCCGGGCACTTTCCAATCCCGGACAACTTTGAGTTTCTCAGAAAACTGGAAAAACCCTTTTTTTTTATTGTGCCCAACCCGGGAATCGAACCAGGGACCTTATGTGGTCAACGCCAACGCTGGACCACTAGACCACAGAGGCACATATTATTCAAAATATTAAATTTATAGGATTTGAACGTCTAAATGTTTGTATAAATTGCAGAATAAAAATGGCGGAACGTCGATATAATGTTTTATCTAAATTATGTACACAAATTGTTTTAGTTATTTAGTGTCCAATGTGTTTCTTCATTAAACCTAATTGAGAAAATCTGTTGGTGACGTATTATAGAGGATAAACTTTTATAAAAAAGCTCCATTCGTTTTTCGCAAAGTTACATCTTAATTATTTTACTTGATCTGAGTCTTGAGTATATAAATTGTCCTGAAGCTAAAAGTGCTGTATGAACATTTGTAGAATATAAATCTTGATTTCTATCAAAACGTTTGTGAGGAATTAGTAAGTATACACTTTGGGGTCCAGTCCTTGGCCTATAACCTTGTCATCGATCCATTCTCTCAATCTTGCAACATCGACGTAGACTCCAGGAACTCCATTTTCACCACAACCAATACCCCAAGCGACGATACCACTTTGCATGTATCGACCTGGCTCACCCTGAAATTAAGTTATCAATCTGAATTACTGCATTAATAATTTCTAGATGCAATAAATGAATGAACTATTTAATATTTTATTTAATATACAACATGTCTTTTACTTAATATGAAAGCCGAAACTAGTTTGTTCAGAATCAGCAGTAAAATCGATTGCAATAGTTTTTGAAGTGTGTTATATTTTATTACAAAAATCTATAAAATAATTGTTAATGTGGACACTCTAGTTTGTTAGTGAATTTTTGTTTATTTACCTAATTATTCCTTATTTGAATCACCTACATTTTTACCACTAATCTCTTCAGAGTGCTAAATGTGAGTTTTTCTTTTCGCATTCGATCATGAGCACGTTTGGAGTTTACTAGGAATTTGTATGTGATTTGTACAGCGCCACCTAGTGGTAAACGTGAGAAACCAGTTTACCACTAGGTGGCGCTGTACAAATCATATACAAATTCCTGGTAAACTCGAAACGCGCTCACGATCGAATGCGAAAAGAAAAACTCACACTTATCACTCAGTTCGTTAACGTGTAGGGTGACCTTACATTCAGGGCGTTACTAATACAACTAGGTTTATAGATAAATCAGAGAGTATTTGTTCTTTCCGTTTTATTAAATGTTATCTTTGTTGTTTATATAAAAATACGGTTGGGGTATTGTGGCTTTTGTGTTAAGTACAAGACACCGAGTATATAGCGTGGCGTTATGATATAGCGCCGAATTCGAATCTAAATAGCGTATGCTGTACATTGAGTATACATAGCGTGCTATAATTTAACGCTATGCGTTAAATTGACCACCATTAATTGTATATGCAGCTTACCTCGATAGGACAGACTAGCGGTGATCCTCCATCACCTTTGCAGGCGTCAATGCCCTGTTCGCCACCAGCACACATAAAACTGCTGTGCAGCTCGAAGAAATGTCCCAAGCGAGTCGAACGCAGCTGCTTCTGGCATTGCCGCTTTTCTACTACTGGTACTTCAACCTGATAACAAGAACAAACATAGGTATGAATTAGACAAATAAAACCAATAAATACAATAAATGACGAAAAACAAAAATGTGTCTTTTTGTTTTTCGTCCAATGACGTCAATATAATGAAGTATAATCCTTCCAGAATAGATTAAGATATTTCAACATTTTCCCCGTGTTGGTCCCGGGCTTCTTTGAAGTATAGGCCAACTGCCGTTCTGCCAGGCAAGTCGTAAAAGGCTGATTGGCTATACGAGTCACTACCATCGTGGCTACTAGGTGGTAGAGTTCTGTAACGACTTGCCCGGGTATTTGGTACCACCGCCTTATCTATTCCTGCCGCAATAGCGTCAGTGCTTGTCACCGTCGTGTTCTAGTTTGCATGGTAAGGTAGTCGGTAAACTTATGCATGTGGCATTAGACCTCGCCACAAGATAGCAACGCACCATTAACATCTTTGGTATCTATAGGCTATGGTTGACTCTTTCCATCAGAAGACCCATCTGCTTGTTTGCCATCTTATGATATAAAAAAAGAATGTGACAGCATACTATTTAGGATTGTCCTAAGTTAAGTTAATGTTAGTACAATTGGCCATCAGTCCAACAATGTGACACTAATAGTAGCGATTAGTCCCACAATGTGACACCTACTAATAGTAGCGATTAGTCCCACAATGTGACACCTACTAATAGTGGCGATTAGTCCCACAATGTAATAGATGACAAGCATATCGCGAACGAACTTTTCCAATCCCGGGCAACATTGTTTTCGTCAGAAAACTGATAAAACACATTTTTGAATTGCCCGATCCGGGAATCAAACCCAGGACTTCTTTTTTAATTATTTTATATCAAGATAGCAAATAAGCAAATGGGTCAAATATGTCACCAAAGATGTTAATGGTGCGTTGCTATCTTGTGGCGAGGTTTAATGCTATATAAGTTTACCGGCTACTTTACCCTCCAAACCGGAACATGACAGTGACTAGCACTAACGCTATTGTGGCAGGAATAGGTAAGGCGGTGGTACCAGACCTGGTCGAGCTAATATAGAACTTTACCACCTAGTAGCCATGATGGTAGTGACGCGCATAGCCAATCGGTCGCCTTTTACGACTTGCCTGGCAGAACGGCAGCTGGCTTATTCTTCAAAAGAGTCCGGGACCAACACATCAAGTTATGGCTATGGCATATGGCATGGCTGTTATGGTAAGCCTACGGTGGCAAACGTAACATTATATTTTTATCTTATTATATTTATCTTATTTTATATTTTGGTTCGCTCTGAATCTTTTTACGTATTTATCATGGGGAGAGCTCCGACGACTTGTTCGGACTAATTCCTGCCGTTAAATTCCATCGTCGGACATCGCGTCACAATTTGAAGTTCCATCCTCACCACCTCGATGTCTGGAAATCCACAACCGTGCGCTTTTGTCGACACTTTTTGCCTCGCACTACTCATTTGTGGAGTCAATTACCCTCGGGGGTGTTTCCGAATGGATACGACTTAGGGACCTTCAAGAAACGAGCTTATTCATTCTTAAAAGGCCGGCAACGCAGCTGCAAGACCCCCGGTATTGCAGTTGTCCATGGGCGGTGGTGATCACTTACCATCAGGTGCACCACCTGCTCGTTTGTCCCCTCCACTATAAAAAAAAAATTACAACAGTAGAAAGTTAGTAGGCCTCCCTACTAACTTTCTACTGTTAAACAAATTCCAGCTGTCCCTCCCTGCCCTCCTCGGTACGCCCATGGTTACAGTCCTGACGCCATGAGTATTACTCAAGTATTACTTACATTCACGTTGAGTATTATGCGTAGAGATTGAGTATTACTCAAGTGTTGCTTACACTCGCGTAAAGTGAGGTAATGTTCGTTTCTCCTAAAGATGCTTCGGTTTCGAAGTGGATCGTGCGTTGAGTACGCAAATTGTGTGCTTTTATGCTTGGTGCCAGCGTGGGATGTGAGTGGAAAAGTGTGGTGGATGTGGATGGATAATTGTGCCGCCGTCTTCTTTTTTGTCCGGACCATCGGTGAGTTTTATCCATTTATCAAACTGACTGCCAAAAAGAAAGCTTTTTGGCGCCATCGCAGAAGACACGTAGAATAGTTCGCGGATAATAGAAAATCTAATTATTTTCATTTTTTTAATAATGGATTTCCGCAAAGTAACGACTGAATCAATAAAGTTTAATTTTATTTTGTTTTTCCACTTTTGTAATCTAATCCCACACTTACTATGGGTTCGTCTTGCTTAACTGATTCGAGATCTAAATTAAAATGAGTAAAAATTCTGACCTTTTTAAGAATCACTTGGTATCTGCCTTCCTTCCCGAACTTGTCTTTTCCCCAGCCAGTGGCGATGCACCGAGAGCCCCCAGGAGTGACTTCCTGGGCAGGAGGGAGACAAGCGACTCCCACGTTGGGCGCCATATCCATAGGGGTCGCCAAGAATAACAGAGCGATGTCGTAGAACAAGTTCTCTGGAAATTATAAATTATTGAAGTGAATTGCTTTATATAGGGTTACTTTTAGAAGTTCGCCCAAATTTTGAGGCCAGAGGCTGTTCTGAATCGATAATATGTTCGATTTATGTAAAAAAAAATAATTTAAAAAATCAAAATTCTTTTTTTAACTGAAACAAAAAACACTACGTAGTGTAGTAATGTTTTTGTTTCAGATACATACAGACATAATTGGTGATAAAAAAAATTTAAAATGGGTGACAAAAGAATATGTCAGCGACATTACAAAAATAAAAACTGTCCCATTCTCCATCGCCACTGACACATATAGTATTACCACAATAATAAGTTACATCTTCATTGTCTGTCACCACAGACTCACATTTAGTAGTACCAGAATAATGGGTAACATCTTTATTCTCCGTTACCACAGACTCACATAAAGTACAACCACAGTAATAAATTACTTACATATAGTAGTGTCGTAATAATGTTATATGTAATAATTAATAATTCCGTTATATGTAATAATTAGTTACATATTTACTCCCCGTCACTGTAAAGTCCGCATATAGTAATATCACAATAATAACAATAAGTTACATCTTCATTCTCCGTCACCACAGACTCACATACAGTAGAACTACAATAATAAGTGGCTTTTTCATTCTCCGTCACCAGACTCATATTTAGTAGTACCACAATAATACGTGACATCTCCATTCTCCGTCACCACAGAATTAAATTTAGTGGTGCCACAATAATACGTGCTATCTTCATTCTCCGTCAACACAGACTCACATATTATACGTACTCACTTATTCACATTCACATATTGTACTATAAGTTTTTGCGTTACTAAAAAAAACAACATGTTATAACCAAAATATTATGTTTATTGCTTTTCAAAATAATCTCCTTTACATTTTAAACATTTTTTCATGCGATCGAACCATTTTTTAAAACAGGAGGACCACAGATCTGAAGGCATGTTTTCTACGTGCTGGTTAAACATTATCACCGCCACTTCGGAGTTGGGCAAAGTAAAACCTCTCATCAAATCTTTGATTTTGGGGAAAATACAGAAATCACAGGGTGCTAGGTCGGGGCTATGCGCAGGATGAGTGACGAGATGTACTTTTTCGGAAGCTAAAAATGACTTTGTTTTGTTGGCCGTGTGTGAAGAAGCATTATCATGGTTTAGGAGAATGCGGCTTTTGGGTCGTCTTCGCGAACTTTTTCTAACACCCTGGGTAAACAAATGGTAGAATACCACTCGGTATTAATACTCTTTTCATCGCCAAGTGGATTGTACAGATGGGACCCGCTGAGAAAAAAAACGCGATCATTTTTTTACCAACGTTTCTCGCCTGTCTCACTTTTGTTGGCTTGTTCTCATTTTCAAACACCCATTCACAAGATTGCTGTTTTTTTTCGGGTTCAAAACAATAAATCCACGTTTCGTCTCCTGTGACAATGTCATAAACAGCATTAGAATATCCGTGATCGTTCTTCAGTAGCATCTGTGAGGACCATTCCACGCGAGCCCGCTTCTGTACCGCTGTCAGTTCATGAGGGGTCCAACGACTACTAAGTTTCCGAACTAGTGTAAAATTTTCTGAAATTGGTTCATACCAATCCCCAGTAGCCCTCGAATTGTCTCATAGGTAATCCGGGGGTTTTCTTCAGTTAACCGCTTAACAGTAGCCACATTATTTTCGTTGACGGCAGTTGAAGGCCGTCACGAAATTCGTCAAACTCGACCTCTCTCAAATTCAGCAAATCATCGCCTCACGGTGCTCAAACAAGTTGCTTCTCTCCCAAAAGCATTTTGAAGACGAGAGGCACAGTCTTGCGAAAAAGAGAACTTTTAAAATCATAAAAAATCATCGCTCTAAAATCTTTTCGATTTAATTCCATTTTCGTTACGTACGTAGAACTTTGATGTGTGATAAAAAAACAATTGACAAATGATTTCCGGCCAATTGTTTTTTTTAATTACTAAGAAGGTTGCAACGTTTTAAAAATATAATATTCGAAATTCAAATAGTTCCGATTAGCTAGAAGTGCAAAACTTTTAGTGTGCCCCATGTATAAGTACATGGAGCGCCATCTATGAATAATTTTTGTAACTAATATGACATCTATGTCATATTAGTTACAAAAATTATAGGATTTTTTTAAAGTAACCTAAGTTACTTCTTATTACATCAGCTATCTACCAGTGAAAGTCCCGTCAAAATTGGTCCAGCCGTTCCAGAAATTGGCCGGAACAAACAGACAGGCAGACAAAAATCGCAAAAAGTGTTATTTTGGTACATGTACCGTGTATAAATCCATATGCATTTAGTTAAAATCGGTTATTTTAATATTACAAACAGACACTCCAATTTTATTTATTTGTATAGAGTATAGACAAAAATATTCCCCGTGGTGGTCCGGGCTCCTTTGAAGAATAGACCAACTGCCGTTCTGCCAGGCAGATCGTAAAAGGCGACCGATTGGCTATGCGAGTCACTACCATCGTGGCTACTAGGTGGCTGTTACGAGTTCTGCATTGTCTCGCCCGGGTCTGGTACCACCGCCTTACCTATTCCTGCCGCAATAGTGTCAGTGCTTGTCGTATTCCAGTTTGGAGGGTAAGGTAGCCGGTAAACTTTTGGATGTGGCATTAGACCTCGCCACAAGATAGCAACGCACCATTAACATATTTGGTGTCTATAGGCGATGGTTAACTCCTTCCATCAGGAGACCCATCTGCTTGTTTGCTATCTTATGTTATATAAAAAAACTTCGCTTGGGTTGGCTAGTTTTATTAATTTTAATGAATCAAGCAGAGACATAAATAAAATCTTACTGTTATTGAAGTCCTTATGAACTTCCTTGGAGACGACATCCCGATCTTGGTAAGGATATATTTCCTTTTGGGTTTGAGTGTCCCATTCTCCACCTCTGACCTTGAAAGCCTTAGGTTGCACCACATAGTGAGCTGCTGTCAAGACCACCTTAGGATGGATGAGGGATCCTCCTCCTACATACACGTTGAGCTTCTGACCCTCAGGGTCGTTGTCGTTGACTGGTTCTATCCTAGGATCAACAACCAGATCCGCACTATTATTAGATTGGTATAGTTGTTTGATTAGATTAAAACGGATTAAAAACTTTCTCCCTATTGTTCCGGGCTGCTTTGAAAAATAGACCTACTGCCATTCTGTCAGGCAGGTCGTAAAAGGCGATCGGTTGGCTTTACGTGTCACTATTTAATGCTTTATTGTACACAATTAAAAGAGAAGTAATACATAGAAACTTATATAAAACAAACTATATTATATATATATATATATATATATATATATATATATATATATATATATATATATATATATATATATATATATATATATATATATATATATATATATATATATATATATATATATATATATATCAATTGCTGTTCGTTAGTCTCGCTAAAACTCGAGAACGGCTGAACCGATTTGGCTAATTTTGGTTTTGAATTAATTGTTGAAGTCCAGGGAAGGTTTAAAAGATGAGAAAATATAGAAAAAAATAAGAGTAGTTAAAAAGGCAGAGCAACGTTTGCCGGGTCAGCTAGTCCCCAATAAAAGAGATTTCTTCCAGCTGACCCGAATGAGAGTAAACACAATTATCGAAATATTAAGGAGACCTACTAGGTGGTAGAGTTCAGCATTGTCTCGCCCGGGTCTGGTACCACCGCCTTACCTATTCCTGCCGCAATAGCGTCAGTGCTTGTCGCTGTCGTGTTCCGGTTTGGAGGGTAAGGTAGCCGGTAAACTTATGCATGTGGCATTAGACCTCGCCACAAGATAGCAACGCACCATTAACATCTCGGTGTCTATAGGCGATGGTTGACTCTTTCCATCAGGAGACCCATCTGCTTGTTTGCTATCTTATGATATAAAAAAAAAGTTATTTTGACGTGCGTCAATTCTATAGGAAATGGGCGGCGCGGTATGTTCTGAAACCGTTGGGAAACTAATATAGGACTTCAGCTGAAAACCAAAATTTAGTACATTCTTTTTTGTATTTAAAACTAAATATCACTATGTAAAGGAAAGGAAGATTAGACATATTATTAACAAACTAGCTGTTGCCAGAGACTTCGTCCGCGCGGACTTCGTTTAGTCCGCACAGCACCTGGCCGCTAGGTGATAGCGTGATAATATGTAGCCTATATGTTGACCCGACCTGTTAGTAATATTCATGCAAAATTTGAATTAAATCCATGCAGTACTTTTTGAGTTTACCCCGGATATACACACAGACAAAAATTCTAAAAACTATATCTTTGGCTTCGATATCGATCACGCCAAAAGTATTATTTTAAAAAAAATATTCAATGTGCAGTTTTGACTTTCCTACGATTTTGTTAATGTATAGATTATTTGTTTTAGAGATATTTTAGCCTGTTTTCGGAATTTTATATGATCAAGTAAAGTACATTCTATCATGTAATAAGTTAGCACATTCCTTAAATAATATCTTCAGGTATATCGTGTAATTTTTGTAAAATTGTTATTTAACAATCAATATAAAGAAAACGTGATTTAGCAAACTAGTTATTTCCAGTTTGTCCCAATGCTTCGCCTTAAAATAGTCTATACATATAATAAAATCGTAGGAAAGTCAAAACTGTACATTGAATATTTGTTTAAAAGAATACTTGGGGCGTGATCGACAATCGATACCGAAGCCAAAAATATAGTTTTTAGAATTTTTGTCTGTTTGTCTGTTTATCTGTTTGTCTGTATGTATGTCCGGGGTAAACTCAAAAAGTACTACATGGATTTACTTCAAATTTTGCATGAATATTGCTAACAGGTCGGGTCAACATATAGGCTACATATTATCACGCTATCACCTGCGGGGGAGGTGCTGTGCGGAGTAAACGAACTCCGCGCGGATGAAGTCGCTGGTGTATAATAATCATAAAACTACTAACGTGACTCGTGATTCCGTCCGGATATTTGGTACAAGCAATTACAATTTTTATTCTCTTAGTTGAACTGGAACATGCTTCCTGAGTCTGTGTTCCCGGACGGGTACAACCTGGGGATCTTCAAGAGAAGAGTGAACAGGTACCTTCTAGGGGAGCGCGTTCCATCGATGATGCTTAGGCATCCATGATGCCTAAGCATCATCTTAGCTTACCATCAGGCGAGATCGAGGTCAAGCGCTAACCTATCGATAATAAAAAAAAAGTTTCGATTCGCCTTACCAATTCCTGCCGCAACTGCATAAGTGCTTGTCATTGTCGTGTTCCAGTTTTTGGGTAAGGTGGCAGATAGATTTATGTATGTTAATAGCAAGATAGCAACGCACCATTAACATCTTTGGTATCTATAGGCGATAATTGACTCCATCAGGAGACCCATCTGTTTGTTTGCTGTCTTATGATACAGTAAAAAATAATTCATCGCCTATAGACACCAAAGATGTTAATGGTGCATTGCTATGTTATGGATGTTAATGGTGCATATTGTATTCCACCACACGGATAGCAATGTACCATTAACATCTATCAATACATTCCACCACACGGATAGCAATTCACCATTAAAGTCTGTCAATACATTAAACCACACGGATAGCAATGCACCATTAACATCTGTCAATACATTCCACCACACTGATAGCAATGCACCATTAACAACTTTAGTGTCTGTAGGAGACGAATTATTTTTTATTATATCATAAAATAGCAAACAAGCACATGGGTCTCCTGATGGAGTCAACTATCGCCTATAGACACCAAAGATGTTAATGGTGCTTTGCTATCTTGTGGCGAGGTCTAATGCCACATGCATAAGTTTACCGGCTACCTTACCCTCCAAACCGGAATACGACAGTGATAAGCACTGACGCTATTGCGGCAGGAATAGGTAAGGCGGTGGTACCAGACCCGGGCAAGACAATGCAGAACTCTACCACCTAGTAGCCACGATGGTAGTGGCTCGCATAGTCAATCAGTCGTCTTTTAAGACCTGCCTGGCAGAACGGCAGTTGGTCTATTCTACAAAGGAGCCAGGGACCAACACCAGGGACACATATAAATACTGAAATATATTTAATAAACACCCGAAACCAGAAATACAAATATCAGTGCTCGTCACATAAATGCCTTGGTCGGGACTCGAACCCGAACCCTATCGATTGCGCAGCCAGGGTCTTTCATCATCTGACCAACGGAACGAGGTCTAATAATCATATAATGAGGTACTCACTTCAAAACGGCGACCATCCAGGGGAATTCCCCAAACTTGGCTTCTCCATCCTTCTCACCCGTGGTCTTCATACCAACGCCCTCTGGATTTCGCCACCCGCAGCCTTCATGCTGAAATAGAAATTTTGTAAAGTTATTAGTTTATTTATAAATAAACTAGCTGATCCAGCAAACGTTTTGGCATACGAATTACTTATATCGAATAATTTGGTAGGTTACATGAGGGAGGGGTGGGAGGGGGGAGAGGGGTGAATTGAGGTAAGACTTAAATACCGCTATTTTGTGGTAACGTTATTGCTCGCAGTAACGTAATGCTTGAAAATGACATAACGTAATTTTCAAGCTTATGTTATCCGAATGATACAGAATTTGTTACTATTTAATAACCATATTCATTACGTTCTGTTATACACTACGAATTAACGTTATGGTATATGATATTATGACGTTGTCTTCTAGCGCTTGTTGTCGAATCAATCATGAAACAGTATGAAACGCGGCGAACCAATCAGGAAACAGCATGTCACGCTAAATTATAACGTTATTTAGCGTTAACGATTTTGTTCTGTTATTTGATTAACGATACATATAATGTTTAAAAATAATTTTGGTACTAAGATATCGCTACGGTAATAACGTTATGTATCGTTATGTTATTTTATGTGATAACCTTATGTTATATTTTTTATTTTTGTTATTTTATATTGTTGTTGTTGTTGTTATTTTATATGATAACGTTTTAAATCCTTGGATAAAACTATCCTATCTTGTATATTGGAAAAAGGTGAAATTAGTTAAATTTGCTATTATCCGCGAACTGCTCTGTGTATCCTCCGGGATGGTACCGAAAAGAAAGACATCGTTTAATTACATTCGCGTACAGTGAGGTAGTGTTCGTTTCTCCTGAAGACGCTTCGGTTTCGTAGTGAAACGTACGTTGAGTGCGTAAATTCTGGGCTTTTGTGCTTGGTGCTGGCGTGGGACGTGGATGTAAAAGTGTGGTGGATATGAGTGGATAATTGTTCCACTGGGGTTTTCTTTTTGTACGGACCATAGGTGAGTGAGAAAGAAATTTAATCAATTTCACCTTTTTAATAACGGATTTCCGCAAAGTAACGTCTGAATCAATGAAATATTTTACATTGATTGACCAAACAGTAGTTATCTATAAAATTTAATTGAAATCGGTACTGTAGTTTAAGAATCCATCGCGGACATACAATGTGACGCAATTATATATATATATATATATATATATATATATATATATATATATATATATATATATATATATATATATATATATATATATATATATATATATATATATATATATATATATAATTGCGTCACATTGTATGTCCGCGATGGATTCTTAAACTACAGTACCGATTTCAATTAAATTTTATTATATATATATATATATATATATATATATATATATATATATATATATATATATATATATATATATATATATATATATATATGTGTGTGTGTGCATGTATGTAAAGTGTATCTGCAGACAACTTACATAATATTTCTGAATAATTAACTAAGATTACTGAGATCTTAGTTCGGTCGAACATACCTATTATTGTTTCTTATATCTATTCCAACATTTGAATTTGGAACACGTCCAGCCAGCATTTATGGCATAAAACAAATATATATATATATATATATATATATATATATATATATATATATATATATATATATATATATATATATATATATATATATATATATATATATATATATATATATATATATATATATATTATAGAGATATATATATTAGATTTAATTTGTGTAGCAAAAACTTAGCATCTCATTACACGAATGAGATGCTAAGTTTTTGCTAAGTTAACGAAAAACAAACAGAACACGAAACACGAAACACGAACACGAAAATTGCACGAACTAAGGAGTATGTAATTTGACACAATTAATGTTTACAATAAGTAGAAAGGAATTTTTTTTTACAGCTGACCCTCCAAATTGGCAGGTTCTCTTGGAAACAGATTAAGATATCGTCCATATAGTTTTTATGCCAATCACAGACCACATAAATACTAATAGCCACGCCATTGGGAAGGAAACTTGTCCCGTTTTCCCCGTGTTGGTCCCGGGGATCCTTTGAAGTATAGGCCAACTGCCGTTCTGCCAGGCAGGTCGTTAAAGGCGACCGATTGGCTATGCGAATCGCTAACATCGTGACTACTAGGTTATAGAGTTCTGCATTGTCTCGCCCGGGTCTGGTACCACCGCCTTACGTATTCCTGCCGCAATAGCGTCAGTGCATGTCGCTGTCGTGTTCCGGTTTGGAGGGTAAGGTAGCCGGTAAATTCATGCATGTGGCATCAAAACTTCGCTACAGCGATAGCAACGCACCACTAACTTCTTTGGTGTTTATATGCGTGGCTGTCTGCATCAGAAGAGTTATATCGACGGGTCCTACGTAACTTGTCGTAACTTAGAAAATGCGATTTTTGTTTTATTTATGCGATTCGAATGTATATATAAGAGTAGGTAACTAATATATTTTAATTATTTATCAATATGACTCTACTTTTATAGATCTTTTAATAACACCAAGAAAAAAATGATATTTCTATTAAAAAATCCAACTTCTAATAGAATTTTTTATTTTTCGTGTTATTAACACTTTGACAGCTGATCACGACCCTGGTGCCGGTATGCTGTTTTTTCGTACATACGCCGATTACACCCCGAGCTGGTGATCCGTTTTCGTTGGATTTTTACTAAAAATGCGACACTTTGTCGTTATCGGCGTTTATTGCAATGTGTAGCTCCCTTCTTTAGTTACACACACACACATAGGCGATTCATTTACGTGAACATGAAGACGGGGCAAAGGGGAAGAAATTGCCGAGCGTATTTTTGTATAATCTTTTTGTATCATATCGCCATCGTTTTAATTATGTAAGAGTTTTTTCACAAAAAAGGTTATGATGGGTTAATTTTTTTAAATAAAAAATACAACACTATATCTTGTTTTATTTATTACTAGCTGTTGCCAGCGACTTCGTCCGCGCGGAGTTCGTTTACTCCGCACTGCTCCTCCCCCGTAGGTGATAGCGTGATAATATGTAGCCTATATGTTGACCCGACCTATTAGTAATATTCTTACAAAATTTGAAGTAAATCTATGCAGTACTTTTTGAGTTTACCCCGGACATACATACAGACAAACAGACAAAAATTCTAAAAACTATATTTTTGGCTTCGATATCGATTGTAGATCACGCCCCAAGTATTCTTTTAAAAAAATATTCAATGTACAGTTTTGACTTTCCTACGATTTTATTATATGTATGTATAGATAATTATAATATATTAGTTACTCTAACATATACAATCGAATCGAATGCATTAATACTATTATAGTTTTTTTTTTCTATAGAATTTACAATAATGTCGAAAAGGCTGGCGCACAGGGAGATGCGCGTAATAAAATGGCTGGCTGTCAAAGTGTTATAATATCTATAAAAGTGGAGTCATGTTGATAAATAAAATAAAAAGCGCATTTTTTAAGTTACGTCAACATACGTAGTACCCGTCGATATGTTTGTTTACTATCTAATATGAAAAAAGTATGGATTAAATTTACTTGTGGTTGAGTATCTGGTTTTGGTGTGATTGGGTCCGAGGGTTCTCTGGCGTCTGACTCCAAGCAGCAAATATCCAAATACGACGGACAACTCGACTTTCCTCTGAAGTATAAAATAAAAACGTGATAAGATTTTTGTATATTATATACAAAAAATTGTTTTCTTTTATTTTTGACCGCTCCGTTGGTCGAGTGGTTAGTGACCCTGACTTCGCAATCGACGGATCTCGGGTTCGATCCCCGACGGGAACAACCATTTTTATGATGAGCATGAATGTTTATATTTCCGAGTTTGGGTGTTTATTAAATATATTCCAGTATTTATATATGTATTTCTATGTATTAGTATCGTTGACTAACACCCATAACACAAGCAAATAATTTGCTTACTTTGGGGTTAGATCAGTAAGTGTAATTTGTCCCGTGAATATACAGTGTGTAAAGAAAACTATGTCGGAGAATCAAAGGTGTTATTTGATACCATAGTACGGTTACATATGTGCAATTATTTTATGGATATTAATGAATTAGTTTTCCCAATAAAAAAGTAATCTTAAATGGTATTTTCATACATTAAGTATGAAAACACCTACAAATAAGTAAATTCTATTATCAAAGAATGCCGCGCAAGTCGGATGCTACCGAAGGACACGCGGCGCATTTAAAGTTCCTTTTTTAAAAAGCCGAAAAACAAACACGCGCGAAGGCGCGGTGTTTGTGCGAAAGCCGCCAAAGCGAAACAATAAAACAAACAGCGACAAGGTGTTGCCATTTTTAAAATATTTGCTTAATTCTAGGGAGATATATGTAGAAATACGAATATTAAAAAAACGATATCTTTTTTATTTTCAGAAGAATAAAGTCATTTTAATATTTTTATTCAATATTATGCCTTTAACCAACCTATATGTCACTTTCGGATCGGACAGGGTTTTCTTTACACACTGTATATAATTTGCTTATTTAGGGGTTAGATCAGTAAGTATAATTTGTCCTGTGAATATTAATTATTATTATTTATTAAGTAATTTATTATTTCCGTATCATGAGATAGCATGCTATGTAACCTGTATGGTTTAGTGAGCCGGTGTCGATGTTGATTACATGACGTCCCGGGTTCGATTCCCGGGTCGGGCAATTAAATTTTTTTTCCATTTTCTGATAAAAACAATTTGCCCAGGATGGGATAATTCCAACTAATCTAGTTTCAATTAACGGATAATACCCGGTTGCCGATTGGCTTTCCACCTATCATAATGTGGTACGAACGGTTGGTTTTCAAAACACAAATTAATTTTAACAAGCAATTAATCTGTGTTTAACATAATTTCAACAAGCAAACGATTTGTCAAACACTGATTAATTGCTTGTTAAAATTAATTTGCGTTTCGGAAACCGGTCGTAAGTATTTACGGATAATCGTGGGTGCACTGATTTACCGCTGTCTATCTCATCGGGGATACGGCATGAAGATACTTATTTTTCTAACAATGTATGTAAACTCATGCATGTGGCATCAAAACCCCGCCAAATGGATAGCAACGCACCATTAACAACTTTGGTGTTTTAAAAATTCTCCAGACTAGTAGCAAATGTTTTAATACTTGGTATTACTCTAGTGGCTGCCCAACATCATATACCTAGTATTTCTTCCATTTTAGTGAGGGTAACACATTGTAACATTTGCACGCCACAAAAAGGGCAAAATAGGAATAAAGAGCAACATATTGTTAAATAAGATCTAATTATGTACCCTATTTATTGCAAATAAAGAAAGAAAAAAAAATAGACAATGTTTTCTCTTTCCAAGAGGCTAAAGATGGCTCTAGTTAGATATGGTTGACCACCCCGTTGGTTGATTGGTTAGCGAACCTAGTCATGAATCGACGAGGCTCGGGTTCAATTCCTGACAGGGAAAACATTTGTGTGATCAACATAGATGTCAGTATTTCTGGGTTTGGGATTTTATATGTATGTAACAGTATTTATATATGTATTTCTATTTATTAATATCGTTGACTAACACCCATAACACAAGCGAATAATTTGCTTACTTTGGGGTTAGATCAATTCGTGTAATTTGACCAGAATAAATAAATAAATAAATATTCACGGGACAAATTACACTTATTGATCTAACCCCAAAGTAAGCAAATTATTTGCTTGTGTTATGGGTGTTAGTCAACGATACTAATACATAGAAATACATATATAAATACTTTTACATGCATAATAAACACCCAAACCCGGAAATACAAACATTTATGCTCATCACACAAATGCTTGTCCCCGTCGGGGATCGAACCCGAGCCTCGTTGATTGCATAGTCAGGGTCGCTAACCACTCGACCAACGGAGCGGTATTATTATAAGATGGTGAAATTATTATTAGAGCAGAGTGCTAAGTGTGAGTTTTTCTTTTCGCATTCGATCGTGAGCGCGTTTCGAGTTTACTAGGAATTTGTAGGTATGTGATTTGTACAGCGCCACCTAGTGGTAAACTGGTTTCTCACGTTTACCACTAGGTGGCGCTGTACAAATCACATACAAATTCCTAGTAAACTCCAAACGCGCTCACGATCGAATGCGAAAAGAAAAACTCACACTTAGCACTCTGATGGTGCTCAAATCGTTAACGGTACCTTATATCAATCAGACCCACTCCATCCGTGATGACATTGTTATCGGCGTTACAAAGGAAGTATCTGACACAAACTCCAGCTTCTCCAGAATCCATTGTACATGCGACATTTTCTAAATCTGCAACATTGTACAAACGAATTAGGTTATCAGTTATCTGACTGCCTCATGATAGTACTATGCGTTCCAACTGAGAATAGGATCGCGCTTGTTATCAACTTCATACCACACGTGTGAAATTAGTAATGTCAGCATAAAAATATTTTATCGCCTCTGTGGTCTAGTGGTCCAGCGTTGGCGTTGACCACATGAGGTTACGGGTTCGATTCCCGGGTCGGGCACATAAAAAAAAGTGTTTTTCAGTTTTCTGAGAAACACAAAGTTGCCCGGGATTGGGAAGTGCCCTGTTGGCGATGGGCTAGCCACCTATCACATTTGTGGGACCAAGTATCTTCGGCTAATCGAGGGTGCACTTGTTGTACCTCTGCCTACCCCTTCGGGGATATGGGCGTGAAGATATTTTTTTTAAATATTTGTTCAAAAAATATTTCTGATTTATTGAAGGAAAAATAACGTTTTAATAATATTATTTTCATCCATTGATATAAAAACCTTATATCAATGTTTTCATCAATAAAAAATTAGTAAATAACATCAGTCTAGCTGTTCATCTGTATATTATATAAAAAATCGTGTTAGTTACACCACTTATAAGTCAAAAATGACGGGACCAATTTTGTTGCGATTTTTATGGGTTTCTACAGTGGCGCATCAATAGGGTATTTAGACGACGATCGTTCCTTTCATCTGAGTGCTAAGTGTGAGTTTTCCTTTTCGCATTCGATCGTGAGCGCGTTTCGAGTTTACTAGGAATTTGTATGTGATTTGTACAGCGCCACCTAGTGGTAAACGTGAGAAACCAGTTTACCACTAGGTGGCGCTGTACAAATCACTTACAAATTCCTACTAAACTCGAAACGCGCTCACGATCGAATACGAAAAGAAAAACTCACACTTAGCACTCTGGAGTAGGAAAGAGACAATGGGGAATATGCATAAAAATAAAATGGCCTGATTTTTTTTTCTGAGCTTTTAAAGTCCTAGTATTACACTCAATTCGTTATTTTCTAATTTAATATGTATTTAATTATTTAAAACATAAATCAAATGTGAAAAATTTACGAGCGAAATTCAAATTTGTAGAATGTCCCACCGTTGTTCGAAATGAAAAGTGACATGTCCTGTCAGTCACCTGTGATTCCACTGCCACTTGTTAACTATCAAACTAACTCTCAATGCAAACAATAAACTGACAGGACGTGTCCTATGACGTCACGTCTCAAGCGCGCGAAATACCGTTTGAACTTGTCAAATTAAACCAATGTGGCGCCGCTGGTCCGTACCGCGAAAGGGACATACTGATGGAACCAGCGGGCCAGCTGCTTGTCAGGTGACGTCATAACTGTGGAGGTCGATGACGTCACACAAGGACAAGTAAGGGGAAAAGGAAGATCTTCCCAGCCAGGCAAGGTGTACTGCCTGGGGACCGAAGTCCATTTGAAAAGCGTTGAAACTTGTATATAGTGTTACAAGATAAATAATAGTGATATCGCGATTCAGGATTTTATTTTTTTGAATTTCATTTTTTTCCATTTGTTATTGATTTTTGTCCATTTTTTATTATTTTTTCTTGTAGCGTTTGTGATTGTTTTGAGCCGCTACAATACTCTCCCCCAAGACCGAAGGTCGATCTAGTTGAGCCAGTGAAGCGTATGTGCCTTGAGTGCTCGAGTCTGCGGTGCATCGAGACGAGCCAAATATGCGCGGTCCTCGGTGAGTCGGGACGAGTGCGCCTCCGCTGTGGTTCGCAATGAGTCGGAACGAGCGGGACAGAGTTGCTGCATGGAGATCCAGTGAACGTAGGCAGTTCGAAATGGATTCCGGAAAGCGTAGTTGAGGCGTAGCTTGTGAAGCTGGCTGATGGCTGTTTGGAAGCAGAGGGGAGTATATTAGACGCTAATGGTCAGAAGGCTGATGCGTGTTGTTTTGCCGAGGGTCACCACTGTGGCATGTTGATAGCTGTTAGTGGTGATGATCACGTCGGGATAACCACTGTGGCGCCGCTGGTCCGTACAGCTGGAGGGTCGAAGTGATGGAACCAGCGGGCCAACTTCTTGTCAGTATGACGTCATTACTGTGGAGGTTGATGACGTCACACAAGGACAAGAGGGGAAAGGAAGATCTTCCCAGCCAGGCAAGGTGTACTGCCTGGGGACCGAAGTCCATTTGAGAAACGTTGAAACTTGTATATAGTGTTACAAGATAAATAATTGTGATATCGCGATTCAGGATTTTATTTTTTTGAATTTCATTTTTTTCCATTTGTTATTGATTTTTGTCCATTTTTTATTATTTTTTCTTGTAGCGTTTGTGATTGTTTTGAGCCGCTACACCAATATTATAAGATTTTATGAAAAAATAATTACTACTATTACAGCTATGTTTATTTTTTTTTCTATATCAAAATGAAGTGAATATTAAAAACTAAAAAAAAATATTTTTTGACCTCAACACACTTGATATGGTCAACACTGACACCGGATCGCTAGAGGTGACTTTTTTACATTATAAGATAGCAAACAAGCAGATGGGTCTCCCGATGGAAAGAGTCAACCATCGCCTATAGACCCCAAAGATGTTAATGGTGCGTTGCTATCTTGTGGCGAGGTCTAATGCCACATGCATAAGTTTACCGGCTACCTTACTCTCCAAACCGGAACACGACAGCGACAGCACTGACGCTATTGCGGTCACCAGACCCGGTCGAGCCGATGCAGAATTCTACCACCTAGTAGTCACGATGGTAGTGACGCGCATAGCCACACGGTCGCCTTTTACGACCTGCCTGGCAGAACGGCAGTTAGCCTATTCTTCAAGGGAGCCCGGGACCAATACAGGACATGCATAAGTTAACCGGTTACCTTACCCTCCAAACCGGAACACGACAGTGACAAGCACTGACGCCATTGCGGCAGGAATAGATAAGGCGGTGGTACCAGACTCGGTCGAGACAGTGCTAAACTTAAGGTGAATTGAACATACATTGATATTTCTTGATTTTTAAAGTAAAATGACAGCATTGGAATATCTCTTTGTGTCTATAGAGTGTCATGGCAAATTCTTAGTTAAGACATTTGTCAATCTTGTTTAGAAGTCCGAGTCAGGGCATTTAGCAGGAATACGTAAGGTGACAATACGTCCCGTTTTGAACGGGACAGTCCCGTCCCGGTGTCCCCAAGTATATCTCGTGGACGTGAACATGTCCCGTTTTCCGAAAAATGTACACTGTGAAGACACAAACAGTTTAAAATTGTACAGACAGATATAAGCTGAACGCAAAAACTGTGCTAAAAATATTAAGTTTTCGATAGCAACAAATGCTTTATTTATGTGAGTGGAGTTACCCCAAGAAACGACCCCGTATCTCAAAAGCGACCCTATATATCCATAATATGCAGTAATGGCTGCTTGAATACCAACCGTTTTTCTGATTCTTTTAAGTGCATATACAAATTTATTTATTCTTTTTGTAATATAGTCTACATGAGGTTTCCAATTCAAGTGTTTGTTGAATACAACACCTAAAAACTTCATTTCATCTACTTCACTTATCTTATTATTTTTGTAAGTAATTTGTAAATCATGGACTTTATTTTTATAATTTGCAAATTGAATTATCTTCGTTTTCGACAGATTAATATTTAAATTATTTTTACTAAGCCATTCTGTTACAGAGTCAATAGACCTTAGTATTGATTGTCTATACTGGTTATTATTATTATATTTATTAGTTATAGTAACAGCCATATCATCTGCAAACAAGACACTTGGGTGTTCTGTTGCATTAGGTATATCATTTATATAAATTAGAAATAAAAGCGGGCCCAAAATACTACCCTGCGGGACACCTGTTTCCTTTATCTTTGCGTTCGATCGGCGGGATCTCAATATATTATTTTTTCTATATGAGATATTTCTACTACTTGAGATCGATCCTTAAGATAGCTTTCTATCCATTTAAATGCCACGCCTCGTATACCATAGTTTTCGCATTTCTTTAATAGTAAGTGTAATAGTAAGTGATATAACTGCTACATGTTTATGCTTATCCGTACCACGCGCGATACTGTGTACTAATTTATATATTGCTAATATGGTATATTTGTTCTTCTGGAACCCATTTTGTTCTTTTGCTATAATATTGAATTTATTTAAATAATCATTTAATCTAGTAAACATGATCCGCTCGAAGATTTTTGAAAATACTGAAATCAGTGTTATGGGCCTATAGTTGTTTATGTCATGCTTATCTCCCTTTTTAAAAAGAGGTTTAACAACAGAATGTTTTAATGCACATGGAAATATACCTTCACTAAGCGATCGATTTATAAAATATGTTAAAATTGGAGCTAAATAAGTATCGCACATCTTTATAATACGTGTAGAAACAGAATCCAATCCTACAGCACTTGTATTTTTTAATGATTTAATTGTTCTTAAGGCTTCATCTTCAGAGGCTGGCCTTAAGAAAATGGTAGCATTTATACCGATATCCATTTTATAATGATTTATATCACTTTTAGAGTTAAAGGAAGAAGTAAACAATTTGCTATTTGAATTGCATCTTTTATTTTTTCCCCATTATGTTCAATCTGTTCTATCTCGTTTGCGTCTCTTGATGAATCTCTTTTATTACCTATTATATTCCATGTAGCTCTACACTTATTTTTTGCTGTCATTATATATTTATTATTTATTTTATATTTAATTAATTGAATACATTTCTTAAATAATTTATTATAATTTAAATATTTTGTTTTATTATCAATAGTTTTACTTTTATAATAATTATATTGTAATTTTCTTTTCACAACGGCTGATTTCTTTATACCTTTTGATAACCATCTCGGTGCATGATGATTATTAGATATTTTGATCTTCTTAAGTGGAAAACACAGTTTGTAAAACATTATAAAAGTATTATAGAATAAATCGAAAGAACGATTAAAATCCGACTCATTGTAAACATCTGACCATGATAAGTTTTTTAAACAACTCTTAAATTTGATAATGTTGTCAGCATCAAAATCTTGTTTTAGTATGTACCAATGCGTTTGTTCAGATTTTTGGGGTTTGATTGATATTTGTAAATCATCTGTAATTTTGAGATTGCTTTGAAATTTTTTCAACTTATCGATCGCTAAAGCAATATTTAAGCGCTAAAAATTTAATTAAATGCCATTCGAAATATCAAAATCGGTCATAGTTTCAAATATACAGTATTATAAAACTCAATATACGTACCGTAATTTTTAGCAAAATAGATGTTTGAAATGAAAATAAAATATGAAGTGGCTTATAAACTAAAGTAAATATGTGGCAGCGAAGCCGCGGGTAACAGCTAGTACAAAATAAATACTAATTAGGTGTTAGCAAAATCGCTCATTCGGCTAAAGACGATTGCACATTAAAACTAACTTACCATTTGGATTTTGTTTATTGCTGACTGGTGGCACAATGGTACTCGCTTGAGGTTTTGGTTCCGCTACCTTATTCTGGTTGGGCTTCCCAAAGATTTCCGCGATGACAGAGTCCAAATCTCCACCCTTATTGTCCTGGGCGAAGACGACAGACAGCAGGAGAATCAAAAATATTTTATACATCTGTAAAAAATAATGTTGCAATGCATATAAAGGATATAAAATAAATAAATAAATAAATAAATAAATAAATATATATATATATATATATATATATATATATATATATATATATATATATATATATATATATACATTCGGTCGAACATGCCTATTATTGTTTCTTAATTAATTCCAACATTTGAATTTGGAACACGTCATTTATTATGTAGTCATTTGTTGTTCACCAAGGAGGTGTTATAGTATCATGGTAAAGCCTGGACTTAAGATGAATAGGTAACCAATTTCTTAAAATTTCGTTTTAAAAATAACTTATCAAATCAGTATTAATTTTGCAATCAACTCGTTTATGTGACCTATGACGTCAGAAGTGTATTTAATGGTAATAATTTAAACCTAACCTCGTTTTGAGCTAAAAATCACTAGCTGGACCGTGCAGCTCGGTGCATTCTAAAAGTTTTTGGTGAATCCCGCGGGAAAACCCCATTTTTTCAGGATTAAAAGTAGGATAAACACTATACAGGTCATGATCTATCTGTGTGCCAAATTTCATCCAAATCCGTTCAGTAGATTTTGCGTGATTGAGTAACAAACATCCATACAAACATCCAAATTTTCGCATTTATAATATTAATATATACTAGTAGGCATGGAAAATTTCACAAGTAGCATGTGAAATTTAATATGAAATGATTTTTTCATAAGTCGCATTTGGTACCTCGGCCTCTCTTCATTTGGTCTGTGAAAAGTCACACTCAATGAAATCTTCCAATTCGTATAGGAGCGGTAGTGGTTATAATTCATACTTAATTTTTAAGCTTCCGTACCCAAAGGTATTAGGGTCCCTATTACTAAGACTCCGCTATCCGTCTGTCTTTGTGGCTGTTCGTCTGTCACCAGCCTGTATCTCATGAACCCTGACAGTTAGACAGTTGAATTTTTTACAGACTGTGTATTTCTATTGTCACTTTAACAACAAATACAGAATAAATAAAGAAATATAAAACATAATAAAATAAATATTTAAGGGGCTCCCATATCACAAATGCGATTTTTTGCCGTATTTTTATAGACGATGGCACGGAACCCTTCGTGCGCGAGTCCGACTCGCACTTGGCCATTTTTATAATAGCTTACGGTCATTTGGCGTTCGATAATTTTATGATAATCATTGCTACTGAAATTTCACATGTGAAATCAATGTGATTTAAATTAAAAGTAGCAATCATTTATATGCCTAATCATTAGCTGTTACCTGCAACTTCGTTTGCGTGACCCAAAATCATTACTTGCTTTTGGGCAGTTTGGCAAAAAACTAGCCAAATCGCTCTCGGATAATGAAGCTTTCTAAGGGTGAAAGAATTTTTAAAATCGATCTAGTGGTTTTTGCATTAAACCATAACAAACAAACAAATAAAAAATCACATATTTCCTCTTTATAATATCAGTTAAGATAGTTTTTTTTTGTATTATATGATAACAAACAAGCAGGCTCTTTTGAAAAAAAAACCGTCAAAATCAAGTCAAAATATATTAAAGGTACGTTGTTATCTTTTACAAGAGGAGATAAGGATTTCACATTAATTTCGATAAGCAACCAAAATTTTAAAGTAGCATTGACGTGTATAATATTACCACCACGTCAATGTAAAATAGCATTCCTTCTGACGCTGAACCTATATTATTAATTTCGTCAAGGGTTACGGTAGAATCAATCGAAATGTTACCTAAATTATAAAGCGTAAAAAAATAATAATTTTGAGTCGACAACATATATCCGCAAAATTCGGATTGTCGAGTATTTTGATAAAATAGTGATTAAAAATTCTAACGGTACTGACAGACAAATCGGCCATATTTCTTTAAAGGTTACAAATATGTGGTGTAGATGGCGTGAGCATTTATTAAAGTATCGTAGAACGGAGCGTAGATTATCATAAAACTTATTTCTCTTCGTTCTTAAAAGGTTCTACCCTTTTACGAACGAAGAGAAATAAGATTTATGATATTAAGTATTGAAAAATAGCATCACTACATATAGGTAGTGTTGTCTTTATTGTACCAACGTAACAGTTGAAAGAAGACGTCACTACAGTGTTGCTACTTTTTAATGTCTACTATTTGAGTTAGTATAAGTTTGTGTATTAATAGACTTCTGAGCGAAGCCGGGTTTTCATCTAGTATATAAAAATTGGTGTATCTCTGTTTAATAAAATCGAACTTTCATAATAGACAAAGCTACAAACATTTTGTCAGTGCTCTAATTTCAAAACATTAGTCTCCAATACATTCTACACTTTTTATCGTCGACACTTGGTGAAACTCCATTTTAACACAATATTCGCTAGCTGATCACACTTGTACTGTTTCACAATAAGATAATTATATTTAATTTCCGACCGGTTTTGCTTCCACAAGCATCCTTAGGGTATTTACAATAAATATTACTCCAATACTCTGTGGCCGAACAGACTAAGACGCCCCCATAAACCTACAATAATATTGCGCAATACGAGTACTTTTAGTGTGCAATAATATTGATTACCCACTTTGATTCTAAACGTTCAATAAATTCACTCAATAAAATTGACAAATTAGTTTGATCAATATTATCGTATAAGCAACATATCTAATGACGAAGTTTTGGCGACAACCATGCTGGTGATTTTGTTAAATAAATCTCTATACAATTCCATACACACAAGTAAAAACGTGTTCTTTATCTTTTATAGCATTATTGCTCGCAATCTTGCTTGAATTTACGACCCGACCATACATTAAACACCGTGACTGACCGAACGCGACCGCTCCAAACACTGAAGTGAAAAATACTGTGCAATATTAAGCCTATACAGTGCAAGAAAAAAATATTGCACAATAAAAATTAATCCCGCTCAAACTTTTGTTCAATCATTGTGCAATCTTCAATATTAACCCTAAACGGTCAATAATATTGCACAATACGTAATATTGCGTAATAGATTTATGGGGCGCCTAACGGCCGGTTTTCGAAACGCAAATCAATTTTAACAAGCAATTAATCTATATTTAACGTTATTTTTGCAAGCAAATGTTCTGTTAGACACAGATTAAATGCTTGTTAAAATTAATTTGCGTTTCGGAAACCAGCCGTACGGCTTGCATACTTAGCTCAAAACGAGGTTAAGTTTAAATTATTACAATTTACCACACCTCTTTGACGTCATAGGTCACATCAAAGAATATAATACTCTCTACGAGAGGGGTCACGTAAACAAGTTGATTGCAAAATATAACAGTGATCTGAGAAGATATTTTTAAAACGATGTCTGGCCTAGGTACATAATTTTAAGAAACTGATTATTCATTTTACGTCCAGGCGTTGCCATGATACTGTAACATAACACTTCCTTGATGAACAACAAATGACTTAATAATAAATGCTGGCTGGAATATTATCACATTATACACGTCAATGATTAAGAAGCAATAATAGGCGTGTTCGACCGATCTAAGATCTTAGTAATCTACCATATGCATTTAGTGAAAAGCGGTTATTTTAATAATATAAACAGACACTCCAATTTTATTTTGTTTCTGTAGATTAAATTACTAACACATCTCTTTGAAGAGATAGGTCATATAAACAAGTTGGTTGTAAAATTAATAAAGGCCTGACAAGTTATTGTTAAAACGATGTCTGTGCTAGGTGCGTAAATAAAAAAACTGGTTAGTCATCTTGTCCAAGCGTCGTCTGTGGTACTGTAACCATGGAGATAATAATTTATACATAAGCAGTTAGCAGAGTTTGTAAGTCATAGGCGCGTATGTAAGTGAAAATGTGTCGTTGAGAGAAAGGAAAAAAACTTACATTAGGTACTTTTCACATTTAGTATCTGTCTTTCTCTTTAATTTTTTTTTCAATCTTATCGTTTTTAAAATAAATGCTTTATTTATGATTAATGACACATGCATTTCTTAAATTTGTTTTATAACAATAATGTGCAGAGTTTATTATAATTAATGTGTGCCAAACTGTTGGTCGATTTGTCGGCACTAAGTTGTAGACGTATTGTGTAATTTCATTTTCTTTCTCTGTCTATAATAATTGATAGATAATAATAACAATCTTTATTGACAAACAACATATTTAACGATATTGGCATACTAAATTAATAAGCTAAAAACTTTTCAACGTTATAATGTATTTGAGTCGTTATAATAGCATATGTACTAGATTATAAAATCAGAGTGCTAAGTGTGAGTTTTTCTTTTCGCATTCGATCGTGAGCGCGTTTGGAGTTTACTAGGAATTTGTATGTGATTTGTACAGCGACACCTAGTGGTAAACGTGAGAAACCAGTTTACCACTAGGTGGCGCTGTACAAATCACATACAAATTCCTAGTAAACTCCAAACGCGCTCACGATCGAATGCAAAAAGAAAAACTCACACTTAGCACTCTGTATTACATATGCTAACGCCTTTCCATTTATTTATTAAATTATGGAGTTTTAGAATTTCATTTATAAGTTTACCTTTTCTAAATATTTATTTATAAAGTACATTGCTATGAAGACAAAAAATTTACATACTATGCGTTCCAACTGAGAATAGGACTGTCAGGATGACATATTGCTCCGCATTTTGCAAAAACTTCATTCTAACAAAGAAAAATTCATTTCAAAATTCCAAATTGTAATAAAGAAATACTTAAAAAAGTTATTTTCATACTAATTGATTTTTTAAAATTAGATCCCATCACATCATGTTACAATGTATTAAAATAAGATGTAAAATAACTACCACGACGAAATGAACGGCTAGACTGATATATTTTACTGTTTTTTATTGATTTTATATATAATAATATAAAAAATATTAATATTTATTATATATTAATATTTTTTAGCCTATTCTGGACAAAGACAACTCAAACCTGCAAAAATCGCAATAAAATTAAAATTGGCCCATTACCTATAGACACCTAAGATGTTAATGGTGCGTTGCTATCCTAGACGCGGGATCTTAATACCACATGCATAAGTTTACGGTCTACCTAACTTGCAAACCGGAACACGACAATGGCATATGCTGACGTTATTGCGGCAGGAATAGGTATGGTGGCGGTGCCAGACCCGGACGAGACAATTCCGAACTCATCATCAGTAGAACAGTAAAAGTGAATAACTTAAAATGAAAATCTGGTGTCTTATGGTCTCTCGGGTGGAATGAAATTCTTTTTCCTATACCTCAGGGGTCGGCAACTTTTTGTCTTTTGAGACGGAAGAGCCAAAAATTACAATTTACAAAATTTCAAAATCTTAAAGAGTCACAAAGCCGCCTCGGCTTAGAGCCGCATGTTGCCGACCCCTGTCTTAGACAATAGCATCACATTAAATTTGTCAAAATGGCACGCAAAAGTGATTAAAGAAAATGTCAAATTTAACTGATTTTTTCACCGAAGAAGGAATCTCTGTGCACAGAATCAAGCCATAGACTTTGCTCTAAGCCGAACTAAGGCTAGCATTTTTAGCTCAAAACGAGGTTAGGTTTAAATTATTACCGTTTACCACACCTCTTTGACGTCATAGGTCACATAAACAAGTTGACTGCAAAATTAATAGCGATCAGGGGGCCTATTGCCTATCTTGAACTGACAATCAAAGTGATAATCACTGTGCAAAGTTGACATCAATTAGCTGTCAGTTCCCTTATTTCGTATTGACTAACATGGGTGATCAACGAAAATGACGTCACAAGTACTTGGTGTCGTCGAAAGTCACTATCGTGCACTGGAACGACACTTTTAGTATGGGTAGTTTGACAATTGGTATTGCGTATGCTTAGTGACCAACGAATGACGTCAAATCGTTGATCACTTTTATGTTTTGAAAGCAACTAGTCTAGAGTAGTTTTTAATGATCAAAATAGTGATTAACACTATTAACCGGCGACGTTTGAAAGGTACAGAAAATGTACTATTGACAATATATAGTTTGTTAATACCATTTTTAGAAGGTTATTATTGTTAAATAATAAATAATGTAGGATACATAAGTCATAACACAATACTGCAATAAAATTAGAATTACATATCTAAGATTAATACATAAAATTTCACATGGTAACAATAATGTTTTATGCAGTATGCTGTTTGTGCCGAAGAAAAAATCGACTTGTAAGAGAGTGGTAGAGGCTTTAGCATCTTTAAGCTTGCAAAGTGATTTTATTAGTGAAAGAAATGAGCTTCTATTATGGACCTAATAAATGATAACCGATACTGATTTGGTAGATGCTAAATTGAAGTAATTATCACCTGGCAAACCATTCTAGAATAGTTATAAGTTGGAACATTAATTTCAAAAAGGGATTGTACAAGAGTTTTTGATAATTATGGAAATAAATGGTTTGTTATATCACATTTTTAAGATCTTTAACCATAGATGAAGAAGATATGACTTTCTTTTCTATGTGATCACAACCAATACTGAATTTGTAAATGCTAAATTTGCCAACTAATTTTATTAGTGAAAGAAATAAGCTTATTTTATGGAGGATTCTGCTAATTATCATCTGGCAAATTCTTATTAATTGTTCTAATCCCTTGATTTAAAAAGTAATTGTGCTAGAATAAGTGTAATTATCAAAATAATATGTATACTTACATATTACTTACAAGAGTAATCAAATCAAAAAGCAATTTATCTGTATAAATTTAATTATTAATTTTGTTGCCTTTATGAACTTATGACTCTATCAATAAATTAGAACTTAGTGTTCTTTTATGTAGGTACTATTGAACTCCTATATCTAGCTATTATTAATTCTGAACATGAAGAGAGCTTCTCTTAGAAAAAATTATCATTGTGTTAAAGCTTAAAGTACCTACCGTACCATATACTTCCAATTTTTAATGATTAACACTCAGGCCAACAAAAATGGTCTGAGGATTAACCATTGCACTATTAACTATAGCATATTGATGCAGTGATGCTTGCATATACCATTTTAAATATTTTATTTGATTTCAGATTTAATATTTCATTAAGCAGCTACAACTTCTTAGTCACAAAAGTTCTATGTTGATGTTTGCTGGTACCTACTGTACCATACACTTACAATTTTTAACGATTAACACTCAGGCCAACAAAAATGGTCTGAGGATTAACCATTACACTATTAACTATAGCATATTGATGCAGTGATGCTTGCATATACCATTTTAAATATTTTATTTGATTTCAGATTTAATATTTCATTAAGCAGCTACAACTTCTTAGTCTCAAAAGTTCTATGTTGATGTTTGCTGGTGGGTCCTAACTACTGAAAAGTGTATAAGAGTGCAGAGAGTGAATTGGTAGTATTTAACAAGCAGAGTAAATTCGAACCCGATAACACTACTAAATAATATCCTAATACATACCTATGTTGCTCTATATGCCGAAGCCAAAACATCAAACACAACTGTTCCAATACAAGAGTTGCAGTACCTATCATATTGTGGATTGCTACCAGCAATACTAAGTGATCCAAAACAGCACCCTGACAGATCTATATAACTTGAGGCAAGGCACTAACAGGGAACCACATATGAGAAGGACAAAAAATTTAATATAATTGTTTTTTTTTTGAATAAAGACTATGTGAAAAGAAAAAGCATTAACTTGCAGTTTTTATTTTTACCTTGTACCTACTAAAAAAACTTTACAGTTTTGTAATAATTATAACAAGATGTAAAATTTTTTTAGCTGGAAAATAACCAGCCATAAGATTTAATTTTATTCAATAATAATAAACTTCTACACTTAGAATACATTATACAAAATGTTTTCCAGCTTTTAAGTATAATGTGAATGCTACTTATGTACTTAGCAAGACAGCGTAGCTAGTTTTGTACTTATTATGTAGCTTTACTGGCTTAGTAGGTTTTATGTATATTTGGACATATTTAAACCATAACACATACTGTGATTATAAATGATAAATTCAGACAGTTTCAACTGACAAAATCTTTAACTTCAAAATTTGAAATTATTGTGCAGGAATAATTTGGTACATTACTGATCTAGCATACTTTTATGCAAATTGAATATATTAGTTGAAGATATGGGTTTTTTTCTGTCTAATAAAGCATAGCCTATATTAATTTATAAATTGAAAATTTTGGCTAATATGTGGCCGAGGTTTGCATTGTCTCGCCCGGGTCTGGTATTACAGCCTTACTTATTCCTGCCGCAATGTCATTGCTTATCACTGTTTGTTTTGGATGATGAAATAGCTGGTAAAGTTATACATATATAAGACCCCACCACAAGGATAGCAACGCACCATTGTCATCTTTAGTGTCTATAGGCAATGGTTGACTCTCAATGAGGGGAGCCTTTGCTTGTTTGCTATCCTTTGATATAAAAAAGGCAGTTATCATCTGGCAAATTTTTTATTTTTTCTAATTCTTCAATTTTAAATTTATTATCCTTTTTTCCCCCCATAGTTTAAAAAAGAAAATCTGTGTTAGATTAGGTAATATTAAAACAAATACTTAGGTACAATAGTAATAAAAGAAACAATCTATTCATATAAATTTATTTTATTATATGACCACATAAGATTGTAATACACCATTAACATCTTTGGTGTCTAGGCGATTAATTCTTCCAAGAGCCATTTGCTTGTTTGTTATCCTATAATATAAAAAGAGAAACTTGTCTTATGCTATGCAAACAACTTTATTTTGACGTAGGAATTAGTTCAATTATAACTGTTACGCTCATCACATACGGTTAAGATACTATAATATTTTATCTTGAGATACCCTAATATAAAAGTATACAGTATCTTAAGGTATCACATATGGCTAAGATACAATAATATTAAAATTTGTTCATTTTATCATGAGTCTGCCTCGTTGCCTCACATATTCTTTGTAGGAGTTCTATATACAGCTGATTAACTATAAGTGATACGGTCTTTCTTCTTGATTTGTTAAACAGCTCTTCAGACGATTTTATTATAGAATGTAAAATGAAAATTGCAGTAGCACATTCCTAACAAAGTTAACTTTGAATGAAAAACCATCAAAGACATGTCAATTGTTCAAGGGCGGACCCCTAGCTTGACATAAAAGGCAATAGCTTTCGTGGTAGTTTTCCCCCCTCTTCCTCTTGCCTGGATGCGGCACGAAGCCGGGAGCATCCCGCACTGCTTACAGTAGTAACTATTATAATACTAGATGCACCCCACATTACCATCCCAACTTTCGCATTTGTAATATTACTAGCTGCAGCGTGCAGCCCGTTGCATTTTAAGTTTTTGGCGAATCCCGCGGGATCACCTAGTTTTTTCAGGATAAAAGTAGCCTATGTGCTATTCCAAGTTATAATCTACCTGTGTGCCAAATTACATTCAAATTCGTATCGTAGTTTGCGTGATAGAGTAACAAACATCCATCCAAAGTTTTGCATTTATTATATTAATATATAGATTACTAGCTGTTGCCCACGACTTTTTTCGCGCGGACTTCGTTTACTCCACACTGCACCTCCCCCATAGATGATAGCGTAATAATATGTAGCCTATATGTTGACCCGACCTATTAGTAATATTCATGCAAAATTTGAAGTAAATCCATGCAGTACTTTTTGAGTTTACCCCGGACATACATACAGACAAACAGACAAAAATTCTAAAAACTATATTTTTGGCTTTGATATCGATTGTAGATCACACCCCAAGTATTCTTTTAAAAAAATATTCAATGTACAGTTTTGACTTTCCTACAATTTTATTATATGTATAGATGAGGCACTGCGATCACCTATATCCCGAAATAAAAACATAATTTATTTTATGTTTTGTATCTTAAGATATGAAATATATATTTCCATATCGTTCAGTATCTTAAGATACTAAAGGTAAAATATATATTATCTTAGTTGTGTGTGATTGTGGATTTGTATGGTGAGCGATATTCTGAAATATACATTAAGATGTAATATTGTAATATTAGGGTATCTTAAGATCAAATATTATAGTATCTTAACCATGTGTGATGAGCTTTATACATCTATCTAATGTACTAAATATAACATGTATACAGTATAACCACACCATGCTGAATGAAGATATGAATATTTTCATTTACCATTATTCTCAATTTGTTTAACACTTTTAAATTATCTTTTTCAACATTTCTTATGTGCACAATGTGCATATAATCTGTTTCATGAGCTCAGCACACTTATTCCTAAGTAGGTTCTTAAAGCACATTTCTTTATACTTTGAACACTGAACAGCATCGGCACTTGGTAAAACTCCGTGATGATTTGTATTGATATTATTTTATAATAATTAGTACTGTTTTATTTAGTTTTTATTCATTTACACCAACCAGTTTCACATTTTAACGCTTTTACTGATGATAGTAACAAACAATACCTTATTTAAATGATTGAGGTTATTGTATTGATTTGTTACCCTGATAATGCACTATACATATCTTTATCATTGCATTTGTCTCTGTTTGCACATAATTCAATTTCTGAAGATTACCTTAAACAGAAAAACTTTTGGTTAAAAACTTTGTAAGCTACAACACAACACAAACATTGGGCGAGTCAGAGGTGCAACTATGCACTTATTACTAACATGCAGTATGAGGTTTTATGTTTTTTTCTCAACTCTTTTTATAAAATAAAGACAAACGGATTGTCTTATTATTTTGTCATATTGACAATACGGAAGTAATAAAAAAATTAAATTTGTATGTTTTTTTTATTACCTCTCAAAGCTCTAGCTATTGGATAGGATCATACATGTCTAGTTGTAGAAAATTTAGCACACTTTAGACACTTTCATTTGATTAAATATTAAATTTACATTACTACCTGTTAACTTCAATAATACCAATATCATGTCTTAGTCCTAACAGTAATCTAAAAACTATTATAATCAATGAATATAATATCTGCAAGTTAGGGTTCTGCTATTTACCTCTTGGCTAGATTTATACCCATATCTTCATTCCAGATTATTCATGTTTTTCAATTAGATCATATTTGTTACTGTTTATATGCAGATGTTATATACTACTTTTATGTAAAAGGTAAGTAATACAATGCAATGACAATCAATAGATCTAAACTACTAAGTTATTACTCAACTTGCTCTCTGCCATTGAGTCTGGCTGGATAGTATCTTTTGGCAAATTCGACCGACAATTTAATTTCTTTTAACCATTAATTTGCTTCAAGAGAGCATTCTAAACTTATTATTATTATATTGGTTTGGTGGCTATCCAGTTAGTACGGATTCTGCCAATATCAAGTCAGTCATGGGAGAGACACATAAAAAGAGTTGTCCGGTGACTATATCAGTTACAAGTTGAGGAATCTAAAACAAAACAAACACAAAGATTAGTAAACTTACACAACTACAACATTATGGATTAGGAGTTAATACTATGTACATAAATCTATATACAAACATAAAAGTGGAGAAAGTGGGATCAACAAAGAAATTTTAAAGCTGAATAGTTAATTTTGTTAGTCTAAACTTATTTTGAGGTTATTGTTATTTGTTTATTATTATGACATTTGACAATTGACATTAGTCTGAAGAATACAAACCGACCAAAACAAAGGACCATAATAAACCCTTATAAGCATTTGCGTTTACCTAGCTTTTTTATTTAGAAGCATAATATCGATAAAATAGTGCAGTGACAAGTCAACCCACTGGAACGAACGCTGGAAAGCGACGAAAGTCACCGCCACTAAAAGCGATACGCAATACCAATTTTCACTGTTGTCAGTTGCCAACCAATTTTGAGTGTTCATCAAATTTCAGTTGATCACTATAAATGTCAAAGATAGGCAATAGGCCCAGGGGGCCTATTGCCTATCTTGAACTGACAATCAAAGTGATAATCACTGTGCAAAGTTGACATCAATTAGCTGTCAGGGGGCCTATTGCCTATCTTTGACATTTATAGTGATCAACTGAAATTTGATGAACACTCAAAATTGGTTGGCAACTGACAACAGTGAAAATTGGTATTGCGTATCGCTTTTAGTGGCGGTGACTTTCGTCGCTTTCCAGCGTTCGTTCCAGTGGGTTGACTTGTCACTGCACTATTTTATCGATATTATGCTTCTAAATAAAAAAGCTAGGTAAACGCAAATGCTTATAAGGGTTTATTATGGTCCTTTGTTTTGGTCGGTTTGTATTCTTCAGACTAATGTCAATTGTCAAATGTCATAACAATAAACAAATAACAATAACCTCAAAATAAGTTTAGACTAACAAAATTAACTATTCAGCTTTAAAATTTCTTTGTTGATCCCACTTTCTCCACTTTTATGTTTGTATATAGATTTATGTACATAGTATTAACTCCTAATCCATAATGTTGTAGTTGTGTAAGTTTACTAATCTTTGTGTTTGTTTTGTTTTAAATTCCTCAACTTGTAACTGATATAGTCACCGGACAACTCTTTTTATGTGTCTCTCCCATGACTGACTTGATATTGGCAGAATCCGTACTAACTGGATAGCCACCAAACCAATATAATAATAATAAGTTTAGAATGCTCTCTTGAAACAAATTAATGGTTAAAAGAAATTAAATTGTCGGTCGAATTTGCCAAAAGATACTATCCAGCCAGACTCAATGGCAGAGAGCAAGTTGAGTAATAACTTAGTAGTTTAGATCTATTGATTGTCATTGCATTGTATTACTTACCTTTTACATAAAAGTAGTATATAACATCTGCATATAAACAGTAACAAATATGATCTAATTGAAAAACATGAATAATCTGGAATGAAGATATGGGTATAAATCTAGCCAAGAGGTAAATAGCAGAACCCCTAACTTGCAGATATTATATTCATTGATTATAATAGTTTTTAGATTACTGTTAGGACTAAGACATGATATTGGTATTATTGAAGTTAACAGGTAGTAATGTAAATTTAATATTTAATCAAATGAAAGTGTCTAAAGTGTGCTAAATTTTCTACAACTAGACATGTATGATCCTATCCAATAGCTAGAGCTTTGAGAGGTAATAAAAAAAACATACAAATTTAATTTTTTTATTACTTCCGTATTGTCAATATGACAAAATAATAAGACAATCCGTTTGTCTTTATTTTATAAAAAGAGTTGAGAAAAAAACATAAAACCTCATACTGCATGTTAGTAATAAGTGCATAGTTGCACCTCTGACTCGCCCAATGTTTGTGTTGTGTTGTAGCTTACAAAGTTTTTAACCAAAAGTTTTTCTGTTTAAGGTAATCTTCAGAAATTGAATTATATGCAAACAGAGACAAATGCAATGATAAAGATATGTATAGTGCATTATCAGGGTAACAAATCAATACAATAACCTCAATCATTTAAATAAGGTATTGATTTGTTACTATCATCAGTAAAAGCGTTAAAATGTGAAACTGGTTGGTGTAAATGAATAAAAACTAAATAAAACAGTACTAATTATTATAAAATAATATCAATACAAATCATCATGGAGTTTTACCAAGTGCCGATGCTGTTCAGTGTTCAAAGTATAAAGAAATGTGCTTTAAGAACCTACTTAGGAATAAGTGTGCTGAGCTCATGAAACAGATTATATGCACATTGTGCACATAAGGAATGTTGAAAAAGATAATTTAAAAGTGTTAAACAAATTGAGAATAATGGTAAATGAAAATATTCATATCTTCATTCAGCATGGTGTGGTTATACTGTATACATGTTATATTTAGTACATTAGATAGATGTATAAAGCTCATCACACATGGTTAAGATACTATAATATTTGATCTTAAGATACCCTAATATTACAATATTACATCTTAATGTATATTTCAGAATATCGCTCACCATACAAATCCACAATCACACACAACTAAGATAATATATATTTTACCTTTAGTATCTTAAGATACCGAACGATATGGAAATATATATTTCATATCTTAAGATACAAAACATAAAATAAATGATGTTTTTATTTCGGGATATAGGTGATCGCAGTGCCTCATCTATACATATAATAAAATTGTAGGAAAGTCAAAACTGTACATTGAATATTTTTTTAAAAGAATACTTGGGGTGTGATCTACAATCAATATCGAAGCCAAAAATATAGTTTTTAGAATTTTTGTCTGTTTGTCTGTATGTATGTCCGGGGTAAACTCAAAAAGTACTGCATGGATTTACTTCAAATTTTGCATGAATATTACTAATAGGTCGGGTCAACATATAGGCTACATATTATTACGCTATCATCTATGGGGGAGGTGCAGTGTGGAGTAAACGAAGTCCGCGCGAAAAAAGTCGTGGGCAACAGCTAGTAATCTATATATTAATATAATAAATGCAAAACTTTGGATGGATGTTTGTTACTCTATCACGCAAACTACGATACGAATTTGAATGTAATTTGGCACACAGGTAGATTATAACTTGGAATAGCACATAGGCTACTTTTATCCTGAAAAAACTAGGTGATCCCGCGGGATTCGCCAAAAACTTAAAATGCAACGGGCTGCACGCTGCAGCTAGTAATATTACAAATGCGAAAGTTGGGATGGTAATGTGGGGTGCATCTAGTATTATAATAGTTACTACTGTAAGCAGTGCGGGATGCTCCCGGCTTCGTGCCGCATCCAGGCAAGAGGAAGAGGGGGGAAAACTACCACGAAAGCTATTGCCTTTTATGTCAAGCTAGGGGTCCGCCCTTGAACAATTGACATGTCTTTGATGGTTTTTCATTCAAAGTTAACTTTGTTAGGAATGTGCTACTGCAATTTTCATTTTACATTCTATAATAAAATCGTCTGAAGAGCTGTCTAACAAATCAAGAAGTAAGACCGTATCACTTATAGTTAATCAGCTGTATATAGAACTCCTACAAAGAATATGTGAGGCAACGAGGCAGACTCATGATAAAATGAACAAATTTTAATATTATTGTATCTTAGCCATATGTGATACCTTAAGATACTGTATACTTTTATATTAGGGTATCTCAAGATAAAATATTATAGTATCTTAACCGTATGTGATGAGCGTAACAGTTATAATTGAACTAATTCCTACGTCAAAATAAAGTTGTTTGCATAGCATAAGACAAGTTTCTCTTTTTATATTATAGGATGACAAACAAGCAAATGGCTCTTGGAAGAATTAATCGCCTAGACACCAAAGATGTTAATGGTGTATTACAATCTTATGTGGTCATATAATAAAATAAATTTATTTGAATAGATTGTTTCTTTTATTACTATTGTACCTAAGTATTTGTTTTAATATTACCTAATCTAACACAGATTTTCTTTTTTAAACTAAGGGGGGGAAAAAGGATAATAAATTTAAAATTGAAGAATTAGAAAAAATAAAAAATTTGCCAGATGATAACTGCCTTTTTTATATCAAAAGATAGCAAATAAGCAAAGGCTCCCCTCATTGAGAGTCAACCATTGCCTATAGACACTAAAGATGACAATGGTGCGTTGCTATCCTTGTGGTGGGGTCTTATATATGTATAACTTTACCAGCTATTTCATCGTCCAAAACAAACAGTGATAAGCAATGACATTGCGGCAGGAATAAGTAAGGCTGTAATACCAGACCCGGGCGAGACAATGCAAACCTCTGCCACATATTAGCCAAAATTTTCAATTTATAAATTAATATAGGCTATGCTTTATTAGACAGAAAAAAACCCATATCTTCAACTAATATATTCAATTTGCATAAAAGTATGCTAGATCAGTAATGTACCAAATTATTCCTGCACAATAATTTCAAATTTTGAAGTTAAAGATTTTGTCAGTTGAAACTGTCTGAATTTATCATTTATAATCACAGTATGTGTTATGGTTTAAATATGTCCAAATATACATAAAACCTACTAAGCCAGTAAAGCTACATAATAAGTACAAAACTAGCTACGCTGTCTTGCTAAGTACATAAGTAGCATTCACATTATACTTAAAAGCTGGAAAACATTTTGTATAATGTATTCTAAGTGTAGAAGTTTATTATTATTGAATAAAATTAAATCTTATGGCTGGTTATTTTCCAGCTAAAAAAATTTTACATCTTGTTATAATTATTACAAAACTGTAAAGTTTTTTTAGTAGGTACAAGGTAAAAATAAAAACTGCAAGTTAATGCTTTTTCTTTTCACATAGTCTTTATTCAAAAAAAAAACAATTATATTAAATCTTTTGTCCTTCTCATATGTGGTTCCCTGTTAGTGCCTTGCCTCAAGTTATATAGATCTGTCAGGGTGCTGTTTTGGATCACTTAGTATTGCTGGTAGCAATCCACAATATGATAGGTACTGCAACTCTTGTATTGGAACAGTTGTGTTTGATGTTTTGGCTTCGGCATATAGAGCAACATAGGTATGTATTAGGATATTATTTAGTAGTGTTATCGGGTTCGAATTTACTCTGCTTGTTAAATACTACCAATTCACTCTCTGCACTCTTATACACTTTTCAGTAGTTAGGACCTACCAGCAAACATCAACATAGAACTTTTGAGACTAAGAAGTTGTAGCTGCTTAATGAAATATTAAATCTGAAATCAAATAAAATATTTAAAATGGTATATGCAAGCATCATTGCATCAATATGCTATAGTTAATAGTGTAATGGTTAATCCTCAGACCATTTTTGTTGGCCTGAGTGTTAATCGTTAAAAATTGTAAGTGTATGGTACAGTAGGTACCAGCAAACATCAACATAGAACTTTTGTGACTAAGAAGTTGTAGCTGCTTAATGAAATATTAAATCTGAAATCAAATAAAATATTTAAAATGGTATATGCAAGCATCACTGCATCAATATGCTATAGTTAATAGTGCAATGGTTAATCCTCAGACCATTTTTGTTGGCCTGAGTGTTAATCATTAAAAATTGGAAGTATATGGTACGGTAGGTACTTTAAGCTTTAACACAATGATAATTTTTTCTAAGAGAAGCTCTCTTCATGTTCAGAATTAATAATAGCTAGATATAGGAGTTCAATAGTACCTACATAAAAGAACACTAAGTTCTAATTTATTGATAGAGTCATAAGTTCATAAAGGCAACAAAATTAATAATTAAATTTATACAGATAAATTGCTTTTTGATTTGATTACTCTTGTAAGTAATATGTAAGTATACATATTATTTTGATAATTACACTTATTCTAGCACAATTACTTTTTAAATCAAGAGATTAGAACAATTAATAAGAATTTGCCAGATGATAATTAGCAGAATCCTCCATAAAATAAGCTTATTTCTTTCACTAATAAAATTAGTTGGCAAATTTAGCATTTACAAATTCAGTATTGGTTGTGATCACATAGAAAAGAAAGTCATATCTTCTTCATCTATGGTTAAAGATCTTAAAAATGTGATATGACAAACCATTTATTTCCATAATTATCAAAAACTCTTGTACAATCCCTTTTTGAAATTAATGTTCCAACTTATAACTATTCTAGAATGGTTTGCCAGGTGATAATTACTTCAATTTAGCATCTACCAAATCAGTATCGGTTATCATTTATTAGGTCCATAATAGAAGCTCATTTCTTTCACTAATAAAATCACTTTGCAAGCTTAAAGATGCTAAAGCCTCTACCACTCTCTTACAAGTCGATTTTTTCTTCGGCACAAACAGCATACTGCATAAAACATTATTGTTACCATGTGAAATTTTATGTATTAGTCTTAGATATGTAATTCTAATTTTATTGCAGTATTGTGTTATGACTTATGTATCCTACATTATTTATTATTTAACAATAATAACCTTCTAAAAATGGTATTAACAAACTATATATTGTCAATAGTACATTTTCTGTACCTTTCAAACATCGCCGGTTAATAGTGTTAATCACTATTTTGATCATTAAAAACTACTCTAGACTAGTTGCTTTCAAAACATAAAAGTGATCAACGATTTGACGTCATTCGTTGGTCACTAAGCATACGCAATACCAATTGTCAAACTACCCATACTAAAAGTGTCGTTCCAGGGGGCCTATTGCCTATCTTTGACATTTATAGTGATCAACTGATATTTGATGAACACTCAAAATTGGTTGGCAACTGACTACAGTGAAAATTGGTATTGCGTATCGCTTTTAGTGGCGGTGACTTTCGTCGCTTTCCAGCGTTCGTTCCAGTGGTTTGTCTTGTCTCCGCACTATTTTATCGATATTATGCTTCTAAATAAAAAAGCTAGATAAACGCAAATGCTTATAAGGGTTTATTATGGTCCTTTGTTTTGGTCGGTTTGTATTCTTCAGACTAATGTCAATTGTCAAATGTCATAACAATAAACAAATAACAATAACCTCAAAATAAGTTTAGACTAACAAAATTAACTATTCAGCTTTAAAATTCCTTTGTTGATCCCATTTTCTCCACTTTTATGTTTGTATATAGATTCATGTACATAGTATTAACTCCTAATCCATAATGTTGTAGTTGTGTAAGTTTACTAATCTTTGTGTTTGTTTTGTGTTAGATTCCTCAACTTGTAACTGATATAGTCACCGACAACTTTTTTCATGTGTCTCTCCCATGACTGACTTGATATTGGCAGAATCCGTACTAACTGGATAGCCACCAAACCAATATAATAATAGTTTAGAATGCTCTCTTGAAGCAAATTAATAGTTAAAAAAAATTAAATTGTCGGTCGAATTTGCCAAAAGATACCGAAATGTTACAGTCACTTCTCCGGAGGCTTTCTATCCAGGCAGACTCAATGGCAGAGAGCAAGTTGAGTAATAACTTAGTAGTTTAGATCTATTGATTGTCATTGCATTGTATTACTTACCTTTTACATAAAAGTAGTATATAACATCTGCAATAAACAGTAACAAATATGATCTAATTGAAAAACATGAATAATCTGGAATGAAGATATGGGTATAAATCTAGCCAAGAGGTAAATAGCAGAACCCCTAACTTGCAGATATTATATTCATTGATTATAATAGTTTTTAGATTACTGTTAGGACTAAGGCATGATATTGGTATTATTGAAGTTAACAGGTAGTAATGTAAATTTAATATTTAAGCAAATGAAAGTGTCTAAAGTGTGCTACATTTTCTACAACCTATCCAATAGCTAGAGCTTTGAGAGGTAATAAAAAAAACATACAAATTTAATTTTTTTTATTACTTCCATATTGTCAATATGAAAGAATAATTAGACAGTCCGTTTGTCTTTATTTTATAAAAAGAGTTGAGAAAAAAACATAAAACCTCATACTACATGTTAGTAATAAGTGCATAGTTGCACCTCTGACTCGCCCAATGTTTGTGTTGTGTTGTAGCTTACAAAGTTTTTAACCAAAAGTTTTTCTGTTTAAGGTAATCTTCAGAAATTGAATTATGTGCAAACAGAGACAAATGCAACAATAAAGATATGTATGGTGCATCATCAGGGTAACAAATCAATACAATAACCTCAATAATTTAAATAAGGTATTGATTTGTTACTATCATCAGTAAAAGCGTTAAAATGTGAAACTGGTTGGTGTAAATGAATAAAAACTAAATAAAACAGTACTAATTATTATAAAATAATATCAATACAAATCATCATGGAGTTTTACCAAGTGCCGATGCTGTTCAGTGTTCAAAGTATAAAGAAATGTGTTTTAAGAGCCTACTTAGGAATAAGTGTGCTGAGCTCATGAAACAGATTATTTGCACATTGTGCACATAAGGAATGTTGAAAAAGATAATTTAAAAGTGTTAAACAAATTGAGAATAATGATAAATGAAAATATTCATATCATCATTCAGCATTGTGTGGTTATACTGTATACATGTTATATTTAGTACATTAGATAGATGTATAAAGCTCATCACACATGGTTAAGATACAATAATATTTGATCTTAAGATACCCTAATATAATATATCTTAATGTATATTTCAAAATATAGCTCACCATACAAATCCACCATCACACACAACTAAGATAATATATGTTTTACCTTTAGTATCTTAAGATACCGAACGATATGGAAATATATATTTCATATCTTAAGATACAAAACATAAAATAAATGATGTTTTTATTTCGGGATATAGGTGATCGCAGAGCCTCATCTATATATATAATAAAATTGTAGGAAAGTCAAAACTGTACATTGAATATTTTTTTAAAAGAATACTTGGGGCGTGATCTACAATCAATATCGAAGCCAAAAATATAGTTTTTAGAATTTTTATCTGTTTGTCTGTATGTATGTCCGGGGTAAACTCAAAAAGTACTGCTTGGATTTACTTCAAATTTTGCATGAATATTACTAATAGGTCGGGTCAACATATAGACTACATATTATCACGCTATCGTCTACGGGGGAGGTGCAGTGCGGAGTAAACGAAGTCCGTGCGGACAAAGTCGTGGGCAACAGCTAGTAATCTATATATTAATATAATAAATGCAAAACTTTGGATGGATGTTTGTTACTCTATCACGCAAAAACTACGATACGAATTTAAATGTAATTTGGCATACAGGTAGATTATAACTTGGAATAGCACATAGGCTACTTTTATCCTGAAAAAACTAGGTGATCCCGCGGGATTCGCCAAAAACTTTTAAAATGCAACGGGCTGCACGCTGCAGCTAGTAATATTACAAATGCGAAAGTTGGGATGTTAATGTGGGGTGCATCTAGTATTATAATAGTTACTACTGTAAGCAGCGCGGGGTGCTCCCGGCTTCGTGCCGCATCCAGGCAAGAGGGAGAGGGGGGAAAACTACACACGAAAGCTATTGCCTTTTATGTCAAGCTAGGGGTCCGCCCTTGAACAATTGACATGTCTTTGATGGTTTTTCATTCAAAGTTAACTTTGTTAGGAATGTGCTACTGCAATTTTTATTTTACATTCTTTAATAAAATCGTCTGAAGAGCTGTCTAACAAATCAAGAAGTAAGACCGTATCACTCATAGTTAATCAGCTGTATATAGAACTCCTACAAAGAATATGTGAGGCAACGAGGCAGACTCATGATAAAATGAACAAATTTTAATATCATTGTATCTTAGCCATGTGTGATACCTTAAGATACTGTATACTTTTATATTAGGGTATCTCAAGATAAAATATTATAGTATCTTAACCGTGTGTGATGAGCGTAAAAGTTATAATTGAACTAATTCCTACGTCAAAATAAAGTTGTTTGCATAGCATAAGACAAGTTTCTCTTTTTATATTATAGGATAACAAACAAGCAAATGGCTCTTGGAAGAATTATTCGCCTAGACACCAAAGATGTTAATGGTGTATTACTATCTGTGTGGTCATATAATAAAATAAATTTATATGAATAGATTGTTTCTTTTATTACTATTGTATCTAAGTATTTGTTTTAATATTACCTAATCTAACACAGATTTTCTTTTTTAAACTAAGGGGGGAAAAAAGGAAAATAAATTTAAAATTGAAGAATTAGAAAAAATTAAGAATTTGCCAGATGATAACTGCCTTTTTTATATCAAAAGATAGCAAGCAAGCAAAGGCTCCCCTCACTGAGAGTCAACCATTGCCTATAGACACTAAAGATGATAATGGTGCGTTGCTATCCTTGTGGTGGGGTCTTGTACTTGTATAACTTTACCAGCTATTTCATCGTCCAAAACAAACAGTGATAAGCAATGACATTATTGCGGCAGGAATAAGTAAGGCTGTAATACCAGACCCGGGCAAGACAATGCAAAACTCTGCCACATACTAGCCAAAATTTTCAATTTATAAATTAATATAGGCTATGCTTTATTAGACAGAAAAAAACCCATATCTTCAACTAATATATTCAATTTGCATAAAAGTATGCTAGATCAGTAATGTACCAAATTATTCCTGCACAAAAATTTCAAATTTTGAAGTTAAAGATTTTGTCAGTTGAAACTGTCTGAATTTATCATTTATAATCACAGTATGCGTTATGGTTTAAATATGTCCAAATATACAAAAAACCTACTAAGCCAGTAAAGCTACATAATATGTAAACTAGCTACGCTGTCTTGCTAAGTACATAAGTAGCATTCACATTATACTTAAAAGCTGGAAAACATTTTGTATAATGTATTCTAAGTGTAGAAGTTTATTATTATTGAATAAAATTAAATCTTATGGCTGGTTATTTTTCAGCTAAAAAATTTTACATCTTGTTATAATTATTACAAAACTGTAAAGTTTTTTAGTAGGTACAAGGTAAAAATAAAAACTGCAAGTTAATGCTTTTTCTTTTCACATAGTCTTTATTCAAAAAAAAAAAAAAACAATTATATTAAATCTTTTGTCCTTCTCATATGTGGTTCCCTGTTAGTGCCTTGCCTCAAGTTATATAGATCTGTCAGGGTGCTGTTTTGGATCACTTAGTATTGCTGGTAGCAATTCACAATGTGATAGGTACTGCAACTCTTGTATTGGAACAGTTGTGTTTGATGTTTTGGCTTCGGCATATAGAGCAACATAGGTATATATTAGGATATTATTTAGTAGTGTTATTGGGTTCAAATTTACTCTGCTTGTTAAATACTACCAATTCACTCTCTGCACTCTTATACACTTTTCAGTAGTTAGGACCCACCAGCAAACATCAACATAGAACTTTTGTGACTAAGAAGTTGTAGCTGCTTAATGAAATATTAAATCTGAAATCAAATAAAATATTTAAAATGGTATATGCAAGCATCACTGCATCAATATGCTATAGTTAATAGTGTAATGGTTAATCCTCAGACCATTTTTGTTGGCCTGAGTGTTAATCGTTAAAAATTGTAAGTGTATCGTACAGTAAGTACCAGCAAACATCAACATAGAACTTTTGTGACTAAGAAGTTCTAGCTGATTAATGAAATATTAAATCTGAAATCAAATAAAATATTTAAAATGGTATATGCAAGCATCACTGCATCAACATGCTATAGTTAATAGTGTAATGGTTAATCCTCAGACCATTTTTGTTGGCCTGAGTGTTAATCGTTAAAAATTGTAAGTGTATGGTACGGTAGGTACTTTAAGCTTTAACACAATGATAATTTTTTCTAAGAGAAGCTCTCTTTATGTTCAGAATTAATAATAGCTAGATATAGGAGTTCAATAGTACCTACATAAAAGAACACTAAGTTCTAATTTATTGATAGAGTCATAAGTTCATAAAGGCAACAAAATTAATAATTAAATTTATACAGATAAATTGCTTTTTGATTTGATTACTCTTGTAATATGTAAGTATACCTACATATTATTTTGATAATTACACTTACTCTAGCACAATTACTTTTTAAATCAAGGGGATTAGAACAATTAATAAGAATTTGCCAGATGATAATTAGCAGAATCCTCCATAAAATAAGCTCATTTCTTTCACTAATAAAATTAGTTGGCAAATTTAGCATTTACAAATTCAGTATTGGTTGTGATCATATAGAAAAGAAAGTCATATCTTCTTCATCTATGGTTAAAGATCTTAAAAATGTGATATAACAAACCATTTATTTCCATAATTATCAAAAACTTGTACAATCCCTTTTTGAAATTAAAGTTCCAACTTATAACTATTCTAGAAGGGTTTGCCAGGTGATAATTACCTCAATTTAGCATCTACCAAATCAGTATCGGTTATCATTTATTAGGTCCATAATAGAAGCTCATTTCTTTCACTAATAAAATCACTTTGCAAGCTTAAAGATGCTAAAGCCTCTACCACTCTCTTACAAGTCGATTTTATCTTCGGCACAAACAGCATACTGCATAAAACATTATTGTTACCATGTGAAATTTTATGTATTAGTCTTAGATATTATGTAATTCTAATTTTATTGCAGTATTTTGTTATGACTTATGTATCCTACATTATTTATTATTTAACAATAATAACCTTCTAAAAATGGTATTAACAAACTATATATTGTCAATAGTACATTTTCTGTACCTTTCAAACGTCGCCGGTTAATAGTGTTAATCACTATTTTGATCATTAAACACTACTCTAGACTAGTTGCTTTCAAAACATAAAAGTGATCAACGATTTGACGTCATTCGTTGGTCACTAAGCATCAGGCCCTATCAACAACCAATGACAGTCGAGATCCTACGTGGGGGCCAAAGTTGTACGGATAACATATACATTCCTATCTCATTCCAACACAGTTTCATTGATACCATAGGAAAAAATAACAATCACTTTATATTTTTCATATATTTCTTTTATTATTTATACTAAATAACATAAATACACTATAAACTATTTAAAAACGTTTGATGTAAAATTGATGATTTGTAATAATATGTTGCAGTCTAGCAATACAGTCGAGTATAATCTATATTATAAGTATAATATAAGTATAAAATACAGTCGAATATAATGAGTATAATCTTTTGGGGTTGCAAGTTTAGCAAGTTAACTTCCTTTTTATACGGTAATCTAATTTTAAAAATTTGGTATTTTGTAGAATACAGCTAATTGTAAAAAATCGTATGACAAATATATAGGTACGCTTATTATTATCTTTTTCTTCGAAAAGGTATAAAGTTGGCTAATCGTAAGTACACTAGTTATAAACAAGTGAGCCTACCATCAACCAATGATATGTCAGGTTGCGTGTCGACAGACCCAAAGCGTATCTCAACTCAAGTTAGTTAGTTTTACCAAAAAGTACTCGTTTAAAAAAAATACTATACATGATCAAAACAAATGACTTCGCGCAACTAAATTAAGCTTATTATCGCTTGATCTTTAAACAAAAATAAAAAAAAAGACACTTACCAACTACATCATGTATCTAATAGATATAATAAGATCGTCATACTTAAATATTATCCCATTACGACCATATTACATTCTTATACATGTCAAACTGATAACACTCATTTTTACGTTGGTTGAAAAAGGCTTACGAGCGAAGCTATAGGATACATAAAAATACAATGAGAAGTAAACGAGCAGATGGGTCTCCTGATGCAAAGAGTCAACCATCGCCTATAGACAGCAAAGGTGTTAATGGAGCGTTGCTATCTTGTGGCGAGGTCTAATGCCACATGCTTAAGTTTACCGGCTACCTTACCCTCCAAACCGGAACACGACAGTGACAAGAACTGACGCTATTGCGGCAGAAATAGGTATGGCGGTGGTACCAGACCTGGGCGAGACAATGCCGAACTCTAACACCTAGTAGTCACGATGATAGTGACTCGTATAGCTAATCGGTCGCCTTTTACGACCTGCCTGGCAGAACAGCAGTTGTCCTATTCTTCATAGGAGCCCGGGACCAACACGGGGAAAACTACTACTAAGGGGTGCAACTATAGATGTAAAACAACGATTATAAGACACTATTATCATTACACTTGTATTATTATTTCACTTCAAAACATATATATTTTTATATATTACTCAACTTTTCAAGCAACTTAAGGATATAACATATTTGGTGTTATGTATGTTTCATCCTGAAGATGCTTTCAAAAGAGAAATCTGTTGAGATACATCTGAAAGATTATATGTATATATATGTTGATATAGAAGAATGTTGCCTCTGTGGTCTAGTGGTTCGGCGTTGGCGTTAACCACGTGAGGTCCCGGGTTCGATTTCTATGTCGAGCAACTTAAAGAGCTTAGAGTGCTTAGAGCTTAAAGTGCTTTTTCAGTTTTGTACTAAACATAAAGTTGCCCGGGATTGGAAAATGCTCGGACGGCGATAGGCTTGCCACCTATCACATTTGTGGGACCAAGTATCTTTGGCTAATCGTGGGTGCATATGTGGTATCTCTGCTTACCTCTTCAGGGATACGGGCGTGAAGATACTTTATATATATGTTTCCCAAAATAACATGAAACAATCTTAACACAGTCTATATCATATATTCTGTGTGATTCCACGTTCGAGGGTACCAAAAAAAATTATGTTATATATCATTATTAAAAAACATAGTTTTCAATTATTTTAAACCTAGTAAGAAATTGTTTTAATCAGTTTTGAACCGTTTTAAGGTTTCAAACTATTGGTTCAATCGGTTTAAGCCCGGGTTTAATTTTTATGGGCACAACCACAAAAACACTAGGTATGTATGTTTTTTCTCAAAACTTTGAATCTTCAAATGAAATAATTAACCTACATCTGGTTTTCATTGACTAAGACATTTATATTAATATTGTGTATATTAAATAAAACTTAGTCAGACCCATACAATATGGGAAATCTAATTTTTATAGCGGCAACCCTTATATCACAAGTTCTTGTTTTTTGTTGCTTTCGCACGCAAACTTTTTTTTTTGTAATAAGTTTATTTAGCTAATATCTAATAAACTTCTTGTGTTCTGATATTTTCCTGCATAAAATACGTTGAATTGAGCATCCCGCTCCGCCGTATTTGTGTTTTGGATAAATCCGAATGTTATTTGTGAGACATCGACTAGGACTCTGTAAAACAAGTTATTGACAAAATTATAATTTGTTCTTAATTGCAAATATTACCGTAGAAAATGATTGAAGTGTGGGAGTTCGCCTCGTGATAATTTCAGTATCACTTTACATCGTTTTCCTAAGCCTGGAGCAACGAACTTCGTTCGGTAGGTAATATCTTCTTAATATAAAAAAACTTTACAATACAAGTACTAAGTGCTAAGTTCGTGTATTGGGTACGTTTATTTGTGCTGCTGATGTGGTAGAAAGTGTTAGTTGAAAGATTACTCATAGTTAAGCGATTTTTTGGCGAGGAGTGGCTTTAAAGGGGTTGGCGTTTGAAATTCGTGTCCTAATTTAAAGGTTGAGGGGCGCAGGAGGGAAGGTTTACTAATGCCCCTGCCTCCCCCCCCCCCCCTGCGGAAACCAATGGTTGCTGAGATATACATGATCAAGGTTTTGAGGTTATGTCACCTCCGGACCATCATTTTGTATCAGAGATTGCATTAGAAACGGTCAACGGGCCGCACGAACTAGGTATTGTGGGGAGGGGAGAGTCAATGTCCCCCTGTAACATATATATATAAACTACCCAAACGTCAAAATGTATGCAAAAACTTAAAAACTTTTTCCTTATACCGTATGTATTTTTTTTCTCTTGTATTTTCATTAATATATATATTTAGTTTAGTTATGTAACCATAATATCTATTTTTTTTGTACATCAAGTCTACTTTATTTGATTTTTTATCTCCTTTATCGGGTTGGCTGGAAGAAATCTCTTTAAGTAGAGATAAGCTCGCCCATTGTACTTATGTTATGTTTATATATTTTTATTCTAATTGTTCTGTGTACAATAAAGTATTAAATAAATAAATAAATAAAACACTTGAAATATGAATCTTAAATTATTTTGTAATAAATATATTGTGTAATATGAAATCTTAATCATTATTTGAGGCATTTTATAAAAAAAAAATAAAATTGTAGAAATTCATAAATATTTTGCTTATAATTTTTCTTGACAACATGTTTTATAATTTACAAAATTTGGGGTAGATTAGGGTTGTTTTTATAGGGAATAGTTGCCCCTTTTAAACAACATACCCTCACCCTGAGATGAGTAGTTTTTTTTATACGAGTTTGAAGTTATATGCAATGAAGTTTAATTTTGCATTTTCAGGGTTCTAGATTAAGAAGATTATCTTAATTTATAAATATTTATTGTTATATTATAATTCTCTATTATTATTTTATAATAAATAATAATTTTTTTTGTAGAAAAAATGAAATTTGGTACTAGTAAGTAAACTATATGTTTAGGTTAGGTTATGACAAAAAATTTAGATAAAAATCATGGAAGCTAAACATCAAGAATCAAGAAACAAAATGAAAACTGTCGAATTAGTCCTACATTATTAAGGCTATTTTTTTATCTGGTGTCATGAATTAATTGTAGATCTGTGGTGGAAATCAAATATTGTGTCATTTTGTGTAGGTAAGGTATGTAGAAGTTCTAAAGAAATTGTGAGAAATGTCCTCAGAGCAAAGTGACCTTAACAAAAGTTACTCTACGTAAGGGTTCATTACTCATTAAAAAGTTATCTTATTCAGAGCTGATTTTATTGTCAAAATTATTCCAAGTCTCACAAGCCTTTGTAATAGTCTATAGTTTCATCTCCTAGCTCTGCGAGAAATGACTACAGAGCAAAGTAACCGTGACAAGAGTTGATGTCCTTCATCCCTTTCAGCCCAAACATATCACAAAAGGGATGTATATAGGGTCAAAAAATTCCCAAGTCAGGCGTACCCTTTCTTACATTTAAACAATATGTTTTGCTTGGCTTGAGGCTCACTTTTGTATATAAGCTTCAAATATGCACTTTTTGAGTTGCTATAAAGCTAAGAAATGAGCATCTCTTTCTTTTGATATCTATTTATAATTAGGTATTAATGTTAAGTTGATGGGAATGGATGTTTGTATTTAGCATTTTCTGAATACAAAAACTAAATATTATTTATTATAATTACAGGTGTAAATGATGGGAAAAATACTGTTTCCCTAATGAATTATGGTCTTCGCCTAAACTCCATTAAAAATTATATTCTGAGCACAGAAAGATATGCACTGAACATTTTAAAAATCCCCATTTATGTATAATTTTGGAAAAAGGTTATTCACATTTGCAGTCTCAGATACAATATGTGATAAGGTGAGTTGATTTAACATTTGCCTCTTAATTCTCATTGTTTTTATGTCAAATTCGAAAGTGTCTAATGAATACCTGGTTTGAACCGAGTTTCTTAACTATATATGGCTATAACGCTATGACGCCATGACAAGCACTGAAATAGCACACAAAAGTCATTAAAAGTTTAACTGGACAGTCAACTCACTCATACAGATATGTGACAAGGGAGCTAGACACGTTTACAGTTGTGCAGTAATAAAATTCTTACATACGTAAGTACATACATACATACATATCTTCACGCCAGATCCAGATACATATCTTCAAATTCTTGATTTTTTATATTATTTTAATTAACATTTAAACACTAGCTGGGCCCGCGACTTCGTCCGCGTGGAATTTAAAAAAAGTAGCCTAAGCTACTCCTTATTACATCAGCTATCTATCAGTGAAAGTCCCGTCAAAATCGGTTCAGCCGTTCCAGAGATTAGCCGGAACAAACAGACAGACAGACGAAAATCGTAAAAAAGTGTTCTTTTGGTAAGTGTAACGTGTATTCCATATGCATTTAGTTAAAACCAGTTGCTTTAATATTACAAACAGACATTCCAATTTTATTTATTTGTATAGATGTATAGATTAATCATAAATTATTTTTGCATACTCTCAATATTGACGATACACTGAATTAATTAACAAAAAAACGTTTTTACTGTACTAATTTTTTGGTAGCTATCTCTTTCCAATAGAAAAGAGTTTTAATTTCAAACAAAATCAACTTATCAAAATGCATTATTTTTAGGTATCTTTTATAGTTAGTTTACATTAGTGACATTAGATTTTCACATTATTTTAGGTTGCTATCCTTGTGGAGGAGTCTTAATGCTGCATGCATAAGTTTGACGGCTACCTTACCCTCCAAATCAGAACACGACAATAACAAGCATTGACGCTATTGTGGCAGAATAGGTAAGGCGTTTGCAATTTGCAAGGCGTGTAAAACTGCCTGGCAGCTGACATTATTTATTCGTTCTAGGAAGATTTAAATATGTGCCTGATTTATCTATTCATTACCTACCTGTCATACCATGGGATTCAATATTGTTTGCTTATCGCGAGTGCGCTATTTATAATTATGTCTACCTCTTCCAGGATATGGGTATTATGGTATTTATTTTATTGATTTAATTGTGTTTAAATAATTTTTATTGATTGAAAAAGCAAGAGTTCGGGCATACAAGAAATCAATGTTTTCGTCTGAAAATACAATTAGGTTACTCAACATTCACAGCAATTGTCTTATTTAAGTCAACTGTTATTAATTAATATTATCTTCTTAAGTTGTCGCCTCTGTGGTCTAGTGGTCCAGCGTTGGCGTTGACCACATGTGGTCCCGGGTTCGATTCCCGGGTCGGGCACTAAAAAAAAGTGTTTTTTCAGTTTTCTGAGAAACACAAAGTTGCCCGGGATTGGAAAGTGTCCGGTTGGCGATAGGCTTGCCACCTATCACATTTGTGGGACCAAGTATCTTCGGCTAATCGTGGGTGCACTTGTTTTACCTCTGCCTACCCCCTCGGGGATATGGGCGTGAAGATACTTAACTTTTTATCTTCTTAACAAACACTATTACTTACAACTATTGCAAATATTAGGATAAATAATTCATTTGCCTGTTAAAGGTGTTGCTAAATGGAGTCACATAAAACAATTTTATGAGTAAGACAACAGTAATCTAAACTTTGTTTTTGCTCCACGCTTAAAACAAGAACATTTAAATTCAAACACCAAACAAAAAATGAAAATGAAACTGGCAGCTCAAGTTCTGAGGATGCAGTTGCAGCTGGAATGTATGCAAAGATATCACAAGGTACACGTTTAACTTTTTTTATTAAATGAACATTGTTTTGATTGCCATCCAGGTAAAAAATATTTCTCATAATTTATGGAAAATAAACATATTATATTGTTAACTTCAAGAGTTGGCACAGGTGGAAATATTAATGCGCTAACTGAACTACATATCATTAAAATGGATTGGTAATGTCTAAGAATGGTGTTAAGGGTCAGGAGTCAATTTCAAGGACGTAATACAAGTCTACCTATGCCATACTACATGTAAATTTACTCTCTCAATCTACACTCTCTGATCATCGTCATCCAGTTACTCGAAGTTTATTCAATTTTTTTTCTTACTAAATATTAAACCTGTCTTTCTGTTACTACCAATGTGGCTACTACCAGAAGTTTTTGATGACTAGCCAGTTTTATAACGGAATGGCAAAAAGTAGATATTCTCTTCTTTTTTTGTTTTCAAACAGATAATAATAAAAAAAAATAAAGAATAAAAATTGCTGGACAAATTACATATATCGCTGGACAATAGTAAGCAAGTTATTTGATTGTGTTTTGGCTGTAAGTCAACGACACAAACACGTAGAAATACATATATAAATACTGTAACATACATAATAAACACCCAAACCCAGGAAACATACATCTATGATCATCACACAAATGTTTGGTCCTGTAGGGAGTTGAACTCCAGTCCTATAATCTATGGGGTTAGTTAGTTTTATATCATAGGTTCTCTTGTCACTCGACAAATGCTTTTCAAACAAAGTCAAGATTCTAGGGGTGCATTTCAATCTTAGCGACAGCAATGTAAATAAATTTCCACAATTATAAAATTTACGAACTACTTTACCTTCTACAATTCTGGTGTGATTAAAATTAAAAACGATGTTCATGCAATAAGAATAAGTAACACAGGATCATTCAGTCAGGTATATAGTCTATTTTTTAAAAGGGGCCAAGAACATCCATACAATATTATAAATGCGAAAGTAACTCTGTCTGCTTGTCTCTCTTCTTCACGCCAAAATCACTGAATCGATTTGAAGGAAATTCGTACAAAGTTAGTTTGAGATCCGGGAAAGGACGTAAGATAGTTTTTATCCTGGAAATCCCACGGAAACGGGAGCTATATGGGGTTTTTATTTTAGAAATGTTCCCACGCAGATAGTTGCATGTATCTGAATTATTGGCGTCACACGTATATCTTGACCAAATCACATATTTGAGGTTTATTCAACTACTCAAATGTTTTATTTTTATTTGAATTCATTTTACATAAAATCTCTTTGTACTTAAATTATCTAAGATTAAGAATCTTTTTATGATTTTAAATTCTAGTAGAACAACCAATATAGATGCATGTTTGTGAATGTGTGTATTACTGCTACTCCTCCAAGCTCAAGATAACCATCAAGTATAGACGTCAGCGATGTTAATGGTTTGTTGCTATCCAGTGCAATGTTTGCTTGCTACCCTCCAAACTAGACTACGACAGTGACAAGCATTGACCTTATTGCGGCATGAATAGATCACATTGGTACACACAATATCAAAGTAAAAAAAAAATATATTTAAGTAAACCTTTATAGGCACTTTGACGACTCGACCTTCTAATAATTACTACCGGATAGAAATGCGATTAGATTGGATTATATATCACTAACTGTTGTCCGCGACTTCGTCCGCACGGACTTCTTTTACTCCGCACAGCTCCTCCCCCGTAGGCGATAGCGTGATAATATTATGTAGCCTGTATGTTGACCCGACCTGTTAGTAATATTCATGCAGTACTTTTTGAGTTTACCCCGGACATACATACAGACAAACAGACAAAAATTCTAAAAACTATATTTTTGACTGCGATATCGATTGTAGATCACGCCCCAAGTATTCTTTTAAAAAAATATTCAATGTACAGTTTTGACTTTCCTACGATTTTATTATATGTATAGATAATATAGCAATGGAAAGGGACAATCATCGCCTATGTTTATGATGTGAAACCAAATATGTTAATGATGCGTTGCTATCCTTGTGGCAGAATTTTAATGCCACATGTATAAGTTTGCCGACTACCTTATCCTTCAAACTGGAACGTGGTACAGTGATAAGAACTGACGCTATTGTGACAGGAATACGTAAGGCTGAAGTAGCTGAAGAAGTGATGATACACAGACACGGTGGAGACAGTACAGATCTCTACCACATAGTTGCCACTATGGTAGTGGCTCGCATATTCAATCGTTCGCCTTGTACGAACTGCCTAGTAGGACGGTGGCTGGTCTATTCTTCAGAAGGAGCCCAAGAAAACACTGACAATATTGACATTAATATATCTAGGAATTAAAAATCTCAAATATTTTCTGTTGATTTTCAGGGGAACTGCCAGCTGAAGCTATTACCACAGCAAATATTATATCGAAAAAAGATAAATTATTTGACAGTGTTAATGGATCGACACCAGGTATGAGAAGAGGGAAACAACTACCTACAAAATTTGAGAATAGTACTGGACGTCTGGACTATTTTAAAGTAATGAAGATGTTTTTCAAAAAAATTAAATTCCTGGGATGCAGACGTATACCTCCATCTCAAGATGTTGGATTTAGTCCTTAGCTGCTCTGGAGAGAGTGTGGAGAAATTTAGCATTTAGCAACAAGGAGGATACAACAGGACCTGCTTGAGAATTTATTTGGTTGCATTAGGGCTAACTGCGGATCAAATTCGTATCCCACAGCTGGTCAGTTTATTGCAGCTTTAAAAACTGCTGTTTTTAGTATTATTGTGAATTAGACGGGAATAAGGCTATACAGGGTTACTTTTAAAGGTTCGGCCATATTTTAAAATTAGGAACTAAACCTTAAAAACAACAAAGAAAAATATCGACACGCGAGACTTTTCTTTGTTGTTTTTAAGATTTTTCCAGTTTCACAAACACGGGGTGAGTGCTATAACACAAAAATAATTAGGAACTGAACATTGAATTGAAAGTACGTTTTAATGAGGATCAGTAATTTTATTTAAAATGCAATAAAAATAGCGTCCACGTTATTCTTTATGAGATAAGAATGATATATCTTTTCGAATTATTCAAATCGGACAATGATTTACGAAGTCATTAAATAATATTTTTTGTCGTTCCTGCTGTGAAAAATTGACGCTAGTGCGTGTGATGTCACTGTGACGGAACGAGGTGACGCATTTTGGGAACTTTGACTCGTTTTCAATTTATTAATCTTTAACTTCGGTGCTAATGATAATATCTAGCTGATTTTGTTCCAGTAATCTATACATATAATAAAATCGTAGGAAAGTCAATGTTTGTCCGGGGTAAACTCAAAAAGTACTGCATGGATTTACTTCAAATTTTGCATGAATATTACTAACAGGTCGGGTCAACATATAGGCTACATATTATCACGCTATCACCTACGAGGGAGAAGCTGTGCGGAGTAAACGCAGTCCGCGCGAACGAAGTCGCGGGCGACAGCTAGTCTTAAATATATATACTTTAAGACAATGTATATTTTATAAGCAAAAATTTATTTCTAATCATTATAAAAAATCACACGTTGTGGCGAGCACACCGCGCGCTAGCCGACACTTTATTTACGATTAGACGGAGCTACGGCGATGCCAACCGCATATTTCTTTCCGATTCTAAAAAACCGATTCTAAACCAGTTTCGGAAATACAGTACTCTCGGAAACTGGTTGAGACTTAAAATTATCCTTCTTTTAATAATCTGTTATCTGACATGCGCTTTTCATTATAATATGACCACCCTGTCGTGAGGCAAGCGGCTAGCGAACCTAACTACGAATCGATGGTGCTCAGGTTTGATTCCCGATAGGGATAATCATTTGTGTGACGAGCATATCCTACTAATATTATAAATGTGAAAGTTTTTATGTATGTATGGATGTTTGTTACTCTTTCACGCAAATACTACTGTACCGGTTACGATGAAATTTGGTATGTAGATAGCTGAAGACCCAGAATAACACATAGGCTATTTTTCATCCCGGCAAAGAAAAGTGATCCCGCGGTATTCACTAAAATTTTTTACAATGCAGCGGGCTGCACGCTGCAGCTAGTATGTTCGTATTTCTGAGTTTGGGTGTGTATTATGTATGTTTCAGTATTAACATATGTATTTCTGCGTATTAGTGTCGTTAACTAACACCAATAACACAAGTAAATTACTGTTATGTTAGTTAGTTATTCGTATAACTTGTCTAGTCATATTACTAACTAGCTGTTGCCTGCGACTTCGTTCGCGCGGACTTCGTTTACTCCGCACAGCTCCTCCCCCGTATGTGATAGCGTGATAACATGTAGCCTATATGTTGACTCGACCTGTTAGTAATATTCATGCAAAATTTGAAGTAAATCTATGCAGTACTTTTTGAGTTTACCCCGGACATACATTGACTTTCCTAAGATTTTATTACATGTATAGATACATAGCATTTTCCCTGTGTTGACCCGGGCTCCTTTGAAGAATAGACCAACTGCTGTTTTACCAGGCAGGTCGTAAAAGGCGACCGATTGGCTATGCGAATCACTACCCTCGTGGCTACTAAGTGGTAGAGCTTTATTACTGCCGCAATAGCGTCAGTCTTGTCACTATCATGTTACCATCGTGACTATTAGGTGGTAGAGTTCTGCAACGACTCGCCTGGGCATTTGATACTACTGCCTTATCTATTCCTGCCGCAATAGTGTTAATCGTTGTGTTCCAGTTTGGAGGGTAAGATAGCTTTGGAGGTAAGATGCTTGTAGCATTGATATCCTGCCGTACGGATAGCAACGGACTATTAACGTTTTTGGTGGCGAGGGCTTCTCGTTCCATCAGGAGAGCCATCTGCTTGTTTGCTATCTTGTGATATAAAAAAAAATACCCCGTGTTGGTCCGGACTCCCTTTAAGAATTGACCATCTGTCGTTCTATCAGACCGTTCATATGTAGCAAACGATTGAGTATGTGATTGGCTACCACAATAACTGCATTTGTCAAGACATCTCCTGTCTAAATATTGTTGATTTTGGGTTCCTTCTCCATATTCCTCAGAGATAAAGTTTATTCCCTCATCCGGCATGGGCGTACCGAGGGAGGGGGGGCAGGGAGGGGCAGCTGCCCCCTCTTGGAATTTGTTTACCTCTCTACTAACTATCATAAAAAAAATATAATTAGTTAAAAATATAGTCTCAAAATGTTATGGTTGCTCCCCGTCTGGCTCAGAACCTGGGTACGTCCATGCATCCGGTGTAATTGAAAGCAAGTAATTAATTGTATTGCAGTTTTAAAATAGTAGGTATAGTTATGTTGGTAAGTGCATCGAAATTTACAACAGAATACCATTTTTTAAGAAGTTTTGGGTCTTTTGGCACGGTAAAAACTATTTCAGGCATTCTAATAGAGGTTGAAAAACTTTAAAAACAACAAAGAAAAATATCGACACGCGGGATTTGAAATCTCGCGTGTTGATATTTTTCTTTGTTGTTTTTAAAGTTTTTCAAGTTTTCCCAAGCACGAGGTGAGTGCTATAACACAAAAATAATTGTAATAGAGGTGTTTCGTATATTTCGGAGCTGTACAATACTTGTACGAATAGTTCTAATTTTGTATAATTGAAATTATATCTACGCGTTTTGTTATTTGCGTCGGATAAAAATTAAATTTTGATTTATTTTTTATTACATAAATCGAACATACTACCGATTCTGAATAGCCTCTAACATTTGGCCGGACCTTCAAAGTAAGCCTGTATTGGATAATTTTAAAACTTTATTAACTCCAGTCACAGATATACGCACAAATGAGGCGAGAAAATTTGTGTTAGAAATATTACAGTTATGAAATTAATTGTAATAATAAATCGATAATAAGTGAAGGGAAAATACAAGCCTGTGCGTATGTCTGTGGATTTATCTTCAAAAATAATACAATTAAATGTAATGACTGTGAAAAGGCTTGTTTTGTGTGACATACATGATAATCAACATTTATTTATTGAGTTCAAAGAGCAAAACGATTTAAGAAAATTATTAAAGTATGCTTTAAAAGATTTAAAATTATGTGTGTGTAATAAATATTTTATTAGAAAAAGAAGCATGCAAAAAAAATTGAGAAGTTTAGCTAGAAAATTATTAAAAAACAATAAATTTTGATTTTCTTGACCGATGTGTGGATCACAAAGAATCCAACATTAATTACTTAATATTAAGTACTTTCTACATTGTGATAAAGAGATTTTGTACCGTAAAAAATCGTGATTACGCTTCAGAAGCTTCTACTGCAGCATTGAGAAGAAAAATGGATATCATTATGCAAAAATAAAATTTATTTGTGTGTGTTTGTATTAAGGAGATGCTAATGTTACTTAAACATTTTTTTAATATTACTTTTTCAATCCAAATCCAATTTTCAATTCCAATTCCAGGTTAAGCAAATTTTTTAACTAAATTTTTAGTTTTCTAAAAAAGACTTGTTTGGGATTGGATATATACCCTATTTGTCGATAAGTTGTCACACATAGGTTGTTCAGTTGCACCTTAGCTTACCTCTTAAGGCATGTAGTTGTGATGGCATTTATTTACTGTTATCACAACATTTGTGAATTTAGTACAATAATTTTGAATGGTCTTAGTATAAAATATTATGGTTGATGATAAAGAATTATACACATAGGTTAATTGGTAAAAGACTAATAGGTTAATTGGAACAACACATAGGTTAATTAAAAAAACGATGAGTAAAAATAATATTTATTAAAATTTTGACCTAATTATCAAATAAAAATGTTTATTAACAACACTCACGCAATGTTGTCATGTTACTTAAACACATGTAGTTCATTGTTGACAAACTGCGATTTGTCGAACTAGTAACTAAATTCGTTAGCGAGTCGCTGTCGTTCGTGCCCTAACCATACTTTTTGAATATTACTATACTAATATTATTGAGGTAATACTATGTAGTTAAGCAATATTATTTTTTATTATATTTTATTGGTTATGGACGACCTTTAAATGTCATGTCTTTAATATGTACAGTCTGTTACCAGTCAACCTGTATAAGGACTGGTTGTATCTACGGCCTGTGTGATCAAAGTTTTTTGTAAACTATTTTTTATATCATAAAATTGCAATCCAATGGCTCTCCTGATGGAAAAAGACAACCGTCGTCTATAGACACCTAAGATGTTAATGATTTGCTGTCGTGGTAAGATGGTAATACCACAATACACATATATACAGGCTACCTTACGCCAAACCGTTGCACGATTTTGACTAGCACTGACTGTTACGACGGAAATTGATAAGGCAGTAGCGTCAAATCTCGGCGATTGGGTCACGATGATAGTAGGGCGTGTGCGCTTAAGTGCAAAAGACGCATAAAATCAATTGAAATTATTCCTAGTATAAAGATTTACTAGTGTAAATTATGCTATATTCTAAAACAAATGCTAAGAATGAAATAAACATCTGTTTTTATTTAATCATATAATTACTACAACTCGTGCCATGTGAAATTAACTATAGTATCTTCTTAATCCGTGTGTGCGCTCTTAATGACATTTATATTTTGCTTACAAAAGTTTTAGTTTGAGATGTCTCAACTATTTTTTTTATTTGTAAATGTAAAGTTTAATCTTATGTGCAATAAACACTCCTCCCTGTAGATCCAGCCTCCCTTTGATGAATAGACCAACTGTCATTCTGCCAGATAGTACGTAGCCAGTGCCAGGCGAATGATTAGCTGTGCAAGTCACTACCATCGTGGCTACTAGGTGGTAGAAATCTGCATTTTCTCACCCGGGTCTAGAACCATCGTCTTACCTATTCCTGTCCCAATAATGTCAGCTCTAGTCACTGTTTATATCATAAGACATTAAATATGCCGATAGTTCTCTTGATGAATAGTAACATTTGTCGCTTTTACTACTAATACTAACGGTATAATTTATAAATGTGCATTGCCTTCCGTGTGGCGGGATGGTTTTACCGGCTACGTTACTCTCTTAACCAGAATTTGACAATGACAAGTAGTTAGGCTAATTGTCACTGTTGTGGCAAGGAGGTAATCTGGACTAAGGTGGTGATCAAACACACGTGAGACATTACTGAAGTGACATATTTGTTAAACGTTCCTTTTATGAACTGCTAGCAGAATGACAGATGGTCTATTTAAAGTGGGCCTGGATCAACGCAGGGAGCTTATAACAAAAAATTACAATACAAGTAATAACGTTCTCTACGTTAAATTTGTCCCCAATTTAATATTGTTTTGATTAAACAAGATTACACGGAAAAAACTGTTCTTTTGATAGTAAGTAAGTAGAAAGTAAGGTACTTGTATATACGAGTCGTTGCATACAAAAATTATGTACGAAAAATATAAATATGCCTAGTGTTAACCTTATTGTAACTGAACTGTATGTTAGGATCAGCAAATTATACTTTATAATATATAATACAAAGAAATTAAGTTATTTTAGCAATTAAGAAACAATGTACTATGAGTTGAGATTTTTCTTGAGTAAACTTTATTGTACTTTATCTTTACTGTACTGTATGTTAGAATAAAATCGCTTATTACTTTTATATATTATAGCCTACAAGCAGATGGCTCTTCTGGTGGAGATATACCATTTCCTATAGACACCAAAAATGTTACTGGTGTGTTGCTATCCATGTGATGAGTTGGTAATACTAAATGCATGTCTTGTCAATCTCCAGATCAATTAAACATACGATATCAGGATACACAAATAAATGAAACTTATAAAAGTTATAAATGAAAATAATAATAAAAGTTTCCCCGTGTTGGTTCCGGGCTCCTCTGAAGAATAGACCAACTGCCATTCTGCCGGGCAGGTCGTAAAAGGCGACCGATTGGCTATGCGAGTCACTACCATTGTGGCTACTAGGTGGTAGAGTTCTGTATTGTCTTGCCTGGGTCTGGTACCACTGCCTTACCTATTCTTGCCGCAATAGCTTCAGTGCTTGTCGCTGTCGTATGTCGGTTTGGAGAGTAAGATAGCCGGTAAACTTATGCATGTGGCATAAGACCTCGCCACAAGATAGCAATGCACCATTAACATCTTAGGTGTGTATAGGCGATGGTTGACTCTTTCCATCAGAACACCCATCTGCTTGTTTGCTAACTAATGAAATATGAAAAAATTGCACATAACGTTTTAAACAACAATATCAATCCTAAACTTGATAAATATTTCAAAACTACTTGCATGTTACATTGTAAATTGTAATAATTTTCCCAAATTGTAACTCCTGAAGACAATCTAAATAGCTGAAACCAGTTGGATTAAAAACACAATAAATCCATAGTTTATATTCATAACTTGATTCTGTGAAATTTTCAAGAAATTTGTGGTCAATATTTCTTTAACCAATTGTCAACTTATTCTCATGCTTTGTGTTATGGTTTTAATAGAACTTATAGTGTCCATTCAAATAAATAAAATTTAGATTTTTAATTTACTAAGTGCAAATGAATATTTCCATGTTAGCCACTTAATTTTAAAAATTGTTTAGCTTGTAAAACTTGTTGCTTGTTTGTCTCAATTATTTTCCACAATGGCTAAACCAATTTTGTCACGCTTCTACTGGCTAATTTTGTAAAAAGTAATTTAAGATTCTTTTGTTTCTGAAAAAGATTTAGGACTTTATCCAAAATACATAGAACTCAGATATATATACACGCGGACAATAGTCGGCGGCACACCTTGTTCTAAAATAATGTAAATGCTTAGAATTAACAACAAAATAATTTTTAAAAAACAGATAGGACTTTAGTTTTACTTATTTTAGGAATATTACTTTATATACTTTATAATAACTAATTTTAATCATATTTTTAATTTTGATTTATTTTAAAGATAATAAAATATCCTTAATAAATCTATTTTTTGTTTCATTTTAACCATTTATATAAGAAAGTATAATAATTTAAAAGGGTCAAGGACCCCGCCAGCCATTCCAGAACCAAACTAATAATTGGGGGCCACACAGAGATGGCGCTAGCTTTTTCAGTCTCCAAAAATTTGTATGAAGTTAGTTTTCTTCTGCGGTAGTAGTAGATGTTCTGTGCTAAGCATACGCAATACCAATTGTCAAGCTGCCCATACTAAAAGTGTCGTTCCAGTGCACGATAGTGACTTTCGACGACACCAAGTACTTGTGACGTCATTTTCGTTGATCACCCATGTTAGTCAATACGAAATAAGGGAACTGACAGCTAATTGATGTCAACTTTGCACAGTGATTATCACTTTGATTGTCAGTTTAAGATAGGCAATAGGCCCCCAGTGCACGATAGTGACTTTCGACGACACCAAGTACTTGTGACGTCATTTTCGTTGATCACCCATGTTAGTCAATACGAAATAAGGGAACTGACAGCTAATTGATGTCAACTTTGCACAGTGATTATCACTTTGATTGTCAGTTCAAGATAGGCAATAGGCCCCCAGTTCCCTTATTTCGTATTGACTAACATGGGTGATCAACGAAAATGACGTCACAAGTACTTGGTGTCGTCGAAAGTCACTATCGTGCACTGGAACGACACTTTTAGTATGGGTAGTTTGACAATTGGTATTGCGTATGCTTAGTGACCAACGAATGACGTCAAATCGTTGATCACTTTTATGTTTTGAAAGCAACTAGTCTAGAGTAGTTTTTAATGATCAAAATAGTGATTAACACTATTAACCGGCGACGTTTGAAAGGTACAGAAAATGTACTATTGACAATATATAGTTTGTTGATACCATTTTTAGAAGGTTATTATTGTTAAATAATAAATAATGTAGGATACATAAGTCATAACACAATACTGCAATAAATTAGAATTAAGTACATATCTAAGACTAATACATAAAATTTCACATGGTAACAATAATGGTTTATGCAGTATGTTGTTTGTGCCGAAGAAAAAATCTACTTGTAAGAGAGTGGTAGAGGCTCATAGAAATATGAATAATATATAGAAGCGCAATAACATTCTATAGCTACTTTAGTTATACAAATATCGGTAGAATCGACATTGAACTAAGCGACATTTCTTTATCTCTTTTTAACAAATGGTAATTTGCATATGCAAAAAGAGACAACGATATTGTGTCTTGCTCACTTTCGTATAAATTAAAAGTTAAGTAATTGGCAATTCTATAAACGTGTCATCGACGCCATATTATGTACGTAAATAAGAGGTACATGATTTGTCAAAATATTAATTTAGTTTCGGATAAATACGATTTACCAAGTAGATATCAGTTTATTAAGTGCTATATTCTCCGTGGAAGTTAATAGACTATTAGTCAACATGCCTTCGTGTTGTATTTTGCAATGTGGAGCAAAAAAGGACAAAAATGCACCTTTAATAACGCTTCACAGGTATGTCGCAAACTCCTATGATAAAGCGTGCTGATTTTAAATAATATCCATTCTAAATTGTTGTATTTTTATATTGACTTATAAAAGATGTTCGTGTATTTTACGATTTCTTTGTAAACATAATTTTTTTGATTCCTACAAAATACGACTAGTGTTGGGGTATTAGATTTGTCGATATTTAATTTCATTAAATTCCCCAGGTTCCCCAGAAATGAAGATTTACACAGAAAATGACTAGATGCCATTGGCATTGAAAATATCAATCCCCGACATAAGAACTGGTTGGTCTGCTCACTTCATTTCAAGGAAAGTAATTTTAATAAAACACTGGATGTAGTCAGATTGCGTGACAATGTCATTCCTTCATTTTCTCTGGTAAGTAGGTAATGGTAATTTCTTACGTTTTCATAGTATGATATCCTGTGTCTTTTACCTATCTGCAGTCATCAGAAAGCTCGATTTCCTTCTACCACATAAAATATGATATGATGTCTGTCACCTGTATAACCCTAACACACAACACTGATTGTACCTAGGTATGGATCATTGGACAATAATTAACATATTAAAATTCGTATTAAATTTTTTAACAATTAACAATTGTTATTTATATTATCAAATACTGTTAAAAGTTGTTTTTATTGCCACTAAAGAGTATAATAGGGACTAGTATTTGTATAATGAATAATTTCAGTATTTATTCCTTTTGTATATTTTTAATAAGTTTCAGTAATAATATAATTAAATAGGTATTAAATGTTAATAAAAAATGGAATCGTCATTAAGAATAGTGACATCTGTTTGTCTGTTTGTGTAAGTGTTATTTTGTGTTTGTTGTTGTCGATGTTTTTTTTGGTCGCTACCTTGATAGCTTCACATCTTCTGCCTAAGCTACTGATATAATATATCAAAAATAAATAACTATTAAATATAAATTTGATTTAACAACATACAAGTTATCAAATTTAACAATAATTTCCATGCATAATTGTACCTTTAAGTTCTGCTGATGGCTTCGGTTTTTTGTTTATTTTTATTGCTAAGAGCCTTAATTAAAAGATTTAAGAATTATTCAAATTGATCATAAGTTAATTAAACATTTTTAGTAGTCCTAATTACACTTTCAGTTTTTAGACAATAATGCCGACCTAAATATTTTTAGCCCGTTAATAAGCAGAAAATTAATGTTTGTGTGAAAGGCAGAATATACATGAATCAACTCGGACTTTAACATCATCAGTACTAGCATCCATTCATGTTCCCGTGATAAAGGAAAATGTATGTAAAAATAAGTTCAACATGTTAAATTACATCTGATTGTTGTATAATATTTGCAAATTAATGAATAAGTAGTGGTTACGTCATACAACTAATTGCAACATCAATGATGATTCATTTTATGTATAGGTGTTATGATGCATGCGGACTTTGTTGGCCGCAACGTTGTAAATGAATAGTTTAAATACTACGTTTTTTTTAAATATGTTCATACCTAAAATTTGGAATGTAAATTAATATTGAAATGTGTAAATTATTATATTAATTCTAATAAAATTCAATAAATTCTTTAACCATATAGTAGATGTTATGACTTATGGCAGTAATATTTAGGTGATTTCAATACAGGTAAGTGTTTGCAAGACTTAGATAATATATTTTTACAAATGTTTAAATGTTTATTTCTCAACTTATTTTACACTGATTATATAATATTACATTGTCCGGCGCATCCTTTTAAGCAGAAATGCTTGTGTCAGGATACACCGCTCTTCCAGAACATCATTAGCATTTGTGTAAATTAAGTAATATACGTGCCTATTGCGTGTGTGTATTTATGTATGTGTATGAGTCTGTACGTGTATATGAGTGTGTATGCGTGTACGAGTATGTTATGTCAGCATGGGTAATTGTAAGTACATGTGTTACATTAATCTTAGGACTAGCAGTTTCTAACAGACAGATACATCAGTTAATAGAGTTTTCTTATATTATCTTGCTAAAAATAATTGATTCAACATCGTCATAAGACAGTGACTTAAGCCAGCCCACTAAAACCTCTTTAAGGTTGTAGATGGTTAGTGGATAAATATTTAACTTCTTATTAAGTTTGTTATATATTATAGTAGACTGATTTAAGAACTGTCTATTGGCAAAAGGTGTTTTTACCGTTGAGTTTTGTAAAATAGCATCCTTCCTTGTTTTAACTTTTTGGTTATTATCATATGTAATCAACCTATGTCTTTTTTGTATGGCATAAAGTATATATAGTTTTCTAACTGATAGTAACTCGCACAGTGAGTATAGTTCAGTTGTGGAAAATCTACTGGTTTTGAAATGCATTACTTTTAATAATGCTCTTTGGGCTCGTTCTACTTGCAACATTTTAATTTTAGTGGCACCACCCCATACAGGTATACAATAGCAAATAATTGATTGAGCTAGCGCAAAATAGATTCTATTTAGAAGTGTATTGGATGCAACGTCTCTTAATTTCCGAAAAATCCAAATAAGTTTTCTGATCCTCCCAGATATCAATTCAATTTGAGGATGCCACGATAATCTTTGGTCTAGCATGATTCCTAAATATTTTACTACATTATTATCTACATATATTTAAATTTATGTGTGATTTTTATGATGTGGAAAAATATTTTGGTTAGCTTCTCAGCCTGATCATAATTCTACACATAAACTATTACTTATTAAAAGTGTAATCAAAGTTTTTATTGATTTAAGATATAGATATCATGGACGTCGAGTTAATGATAAGGTGTCACACAGTAAATATTTTAATAAACTGGTATTGTTTAGAAATGAATGAAATAGATTTTATTATTATACACTAGGCGACGAACTATGCACTTTTGTGGAACATTTTACTGAAAAAGTGTCGCACTTTTAGGTTTGAGCTTCGACGTGGTACTTTGAATTCATGTCTAGATATGTTATCTACCATAAAAATACCATTTTATAAACATTAAAAAAATAGAAAATACAATTTTTATGAGAATCTTATTACTACTAACGCCATCTATTAAAAAACTAACGAGTTAAAATCTATAGAAGATACATTTTTTATTAGAATTTTTGAACTTATTAAGAGATTATTTCACAAAATGTTTATATTTGACTGGCGGCGCACGGGCATCGTACTCTTGTATAAAGGCAAGGGTTCACGACGTATAGACTGCAATAGCTATAGAGCATCAGTTTGATCAGCTTGGCAACCTGACGACGCCTTTGATGCGAATATAATGTTTGGGCGAAACACGCTGGATTTTTTAGGTTAGATAAAGTCCATACATTAAAATATGTAATTCTCATAAAAATACTTTCCTAACAATATTACTAGATAATATAACTTTACGAGCCCTTACAAAGCTCTGCTTTTTGCTAGTTTAGTAAGATATATTTTATTCATTTCTAAAGAATACCAGTAATTCATAGTTTGTGCAGGTCTAGCAGAGGTGCCTTAACTTTTTGTAAACAAGTAAATGTTTGTTCTATTTGTTTGTTTATCCTCGTGTTGGTTCCGGGCTCCTTTGAAGAATAGACCAACTGCCGTTCTGCCAGGCAGATCGTAAAGGGCGACCGATTGGCTATGCAAGTCACTGCCGTCGTGACTACTAGGTGGTAGAGTTCTGTATTATCTCGCCCGGCTCTGGTACCACCGCCTATTCCTGCCGCAATAGCGTCAGTGTTTGTCACTGTCGTGTTCCGGTTTGGAGGGTAAGATAGCCGGTAAACTTATGCATGTGGCATTAGACCTCGCCACAAGATAGCAACGCACCATCAATATCTTTGGTGTCCATAGGCGATGGTTGACTCTTTCCATCAGGAGACCCATCTGCTTGTTTGCTATCTTATGATTTGAAAAAAAATATCATTTGTATTTTATCAATTTTGTGTCACCATTAAAAGTTTCTATCAGTGCAAGTGTCTCCACCGAACAAAGCCCTAGACTACCTTTTTGTGAAATAGGTCCTAAACAGAAAAAAATACGAGCAGAAAACTTTCATTTGTCATCGAACGAAATATAATATGCATATTTTGCGCAGTTAAAAGTAGATAGGAATGAGGAAATTGCTGAAATATTAGAACATTTAATTAAGAATCCACATGGTGTGAAAAAAGTAAAAAGGTGCGTATCTGTTAAAGAAACTAAACCTGCTTTTTCTCCGGATGAGGCTTTGGGGATATTTTTATCACTTAAGCTAAACAAATGGCAATACAATACATTAAGGGAAAGTGTTAAGAAAAATAATGCAATTATATTTCCAACCTATTATCAAGTTCAACATGCGAAACAAGAATGCTATCCATCGAAAGACGCTATCACAGTAACAAAAACTTCGACCAAAATAAAGATACAAGCTCTACTGGATATAAACCAACGCTAATTTCATCCAAAAAAACAATATTTTCACTATTTACCAGTTTTACTACAATACTCTATGGTATTTTATCGTTTTCGAACGAAACATTGTACAGAATAATATCAAATTGGCATTCTTTTTTCAAATACGCTCTTAGGGAAAAATAAAAGAACTTAGTCCGCCATTTTGATTCGTGCTGTGTGTGTTATGTGTTGGTTGCAGTTTATGATACTGGTTAATAATGGTGTGACTGATATATTAGTATTCGCTAAGATATTAGTAATATTGAAAGGATTCGTGGATTAGTAATCCGGCGAACTGTAATATGCTAATATTTCATATTCGCCTAATATCTGTAACGGGTATCCAAAATGAATCGGATAATATCATTCGATCTTCGGAATAGTTCGGATTCACTAGATTGGCGCTAGTTCGGATTCGTGAAAATATTAAAATATTTTCACGATACGCCGCGTCGTACGTACGAATGAGACAGACGTATTTCCTGCAGTATGCTGTTGTTTTAAGGTTCAAATTACAGTGAAATATTAGTTAATACTGATATATTAGTTAAGATATTTTCCTGCCGTATCAGTGTCAGATCTTATTACTGTTACTTTAAGGTCCAAATTACAGTGAAATATTAGTTAATAATGACATATTAGTTAAGACATTATAATATTTGAAAGTGAATATATTAGTATCACCTAATCTTGAGAAATATCGGTATTAACCCATCTCTACAGGTTAATTTAAAAGTGTTTTGGCGTATTAATCAACAAATAAACTTTATTTGTAATCAAGATTAGTTCAAGATCTAACAGTTTAGATAATAATCAATAAAACATATTTTTCGTTAACGACCAACTCATGATACCAGCGCTTTGGGCATACCCAAAGCGCTGGTATCATTTTTATTTATTTTCGTAAATTTTAGTGTTGATATCTATGATCTCAAAATAAATCATATGATGTGAATGTGAAATATCCTAAACAATATTTTAAAAAAAATTAACATAGCTGTAAATTTGATAAAAAAATAAATTATTTAAAAATTTCGAAAAAAACTACGTATTACTTATGAAAAAAAATATATTAATATTTATGTAAATAAATATTTTTGTACTATAATATATGTTGTTTATTTTTTTCCGTATGTATATGTTTACCAATTAAATAAAAAAATATAAAAAGCATAAGCGATGACCTATGCTTTTTATATTTTTTTTATATAATTTTTGAATTAAAAATCCTCGACTAACAAATACATATTTTTCTCAAAGTGTCGTGTTACACCTGAATTATTTCGTAGCTTAAGCCATTTAAATTAAACAATTCTCATACCAGTTTATTGCAGTGCTCAAGGCCTCTTAAAAAATATACACTTTACAGTATCTGATTCAATCCAAGCAACTCATAAATCATTTTTGTGACCACGGTCCACCGGAACGAACTCGGAACGTGTGCGCGTAACGGTCCGTGTTTTTTTAGAAAAAAATGCGAAAATGGCTGGTGGTGTGAGCGGTCATTAAAAACTAAAATTAGAACTAATTTGTAACTAAAATGTAACTTTGTGTTATTACACATTTTAGCTTTGCTTACGTCGATAAAAAATAATGAGATTCAGCGTTGCCTACAAAGGTGGCTCAAGAAAATATATGGTAACGCATAAGAATGATAATTATATAAACAGAAACACAAAAAATATTGCAACGTCATGAAAATATCGTTACAATAATCAACCTTATTTTTGTACGCTATGATTTAATTCTATTGCTACTATTGTTCCGCTTTATCGACGACAACTCGTAAAATTATGTTAGGCCCTTAGAAATATCCCCTATAAGTTAAGACGTTTTCGTAACACGACGCATGCGTACGTTGACTGTGATTGGACAAAATAAGACCACATATTCATTTCTATTCTTATCTTATTAGCCACTTTTAAAGTCGTAATCTTGAATCTGTTTATTTGTGATCGAATGTCACAAAATAACGAATTTACGTTGACATTTTGATTTGTCAACTAGATCTCTCTTTATCAATTTACTATTTATTTGAGTGAGTCCAGGGATCGTTTTGCAGGTGCTAATACGAATATAATCACACAACAAAGACGTCATATATACTGACGTATGAAATTGTCGGATGTGTCCTAGAACCTCAGAATTAGTCAACTAAAGCACAGAATACTGGAGACTAAAAGAAGTAAATCTAAAGCCATTAGGCTTATTAGTGAAAATACTTTAATTTATTTTATTGTCTAGCTTGATTAATATAAAATTTTATTTACTATAAACGTTTTAGTACGGACCTACTTTGCGTTTCAATATTTTTGGGAACGTTTTAAGCGTTATCAATATAGGTACTAGTAAATTATGTTTAGATTTTGTTCTTACACGTCAAAGATCACCTCTAATACAATAACATATTTTTTGGTTGAAAATACGTAAATCAGGAAACAACGTTTATCGATAAAACATAAATGTTACTTTCTGGACATCCTTAATAATGTTAACACGGCAGCCATATTGTGTCTATAAATGACACGTTTTTTCTGTAGCTATTTCATGTCCATATATTTAGAGGTCAATGTAGAGGCTTTAGCATCTTTAAGCTTGCAAAGTGATTTTATTAGTGAAAGAAATGAGCTTCTATTATGGACCTAATAAATGATAACCGATACTATTTGGTAGATGCTAAATTGAGGTAATTATCACTTGGCAAACCCTTCTAGAATAGTTATAAGTTGGAACTTTAATTTCAAAAAGGGATTGTACAAGAGTTTTTGATAATTATGGAAATAAATGGTTTGTTATATCACATTTTTAAGATCTTTAACCATAGATGAAGAAGATATGACTTTTTTTTCTATGTGATCACAACCAATACTGAATTTGTAAATGCTAAATTTGCCAACTAATTTTATTAGTGAAAGAAATGAGCTTATTTTATGGAGGATTCTGCTAATTATCATCTGGCAAATTCTTATTAATTGTTCTAATCCCCTTGATTTAAAAAGTAATTGTGCTAGAGTAAGTGTAATTATCAAAATAATATGTAGGTATACTTACATATTACTTACAAGAGTAATCAAATCAAAAAGCAATTTATCTGTATAAATTTAATTATTAATTTTGTTGCCTTTATGAACTTATGACTCTATCAATAAATTAGAACTTAGTGTTCTTTTATGTAGGTACTATTGAACTCCTATATCTAGCTATTATTAATTCTGAACATGAAGAGAGCTTCTCTTAGAAAAAATTATCATTGTGTTAAAGCTTAAAGTACCTACCGTACCATATACTTACAATTTTTAATGATTAACACTCAAGCCAACAAAAATGGTCTGAGGATTAACCATTACACTATTAACTATAGCATGTTGATGCAGTGATGCTTGCATATACCATTTTAAATATTTTATTTGATTTCAGATTTAATATTTCATTAATCAGCTACAACTTCTTAGTCACAAAAGTTCTATGTTGATGTTTGCTGGTACCTACTGTACCATACACTTACAATTTTTAACGATTAACACTCAGGCCAACAAAAATGGTCTGAGGATTAACCATTACACTATTAACTATTGATGCAGTGATGCTTGCATATATAAATAAACAAAACATTTTAAATATTTTATTTGATTTCAGATTTAATATTTCATTAAGCAGCTACAACTTCTTAGTCACAAAAGTTCTATGTTGATGTTTGCTGGTGGGTCCTAACTACTGAAAAGTGTATAAGAGTGCAGAGAGTGAATTGGTAGTATTTAACAAGCAGAGTAAATTTGAACCCAATAAAACTACTAAATAATATCCTAATACATACCTATGTTGCTCTATATGCCGAAGCCAAAACATCAAACACAACTGTTCTAATACAAGAGTTGCAGTATCTATCACATTGTGAATTGCTATCAGCAATACTAAGTGATCCAAAACAGCACCCTGACAGATCTATATAACTTGAGGCAAGGCACTAACAGGGAACCACATATGAGAAGGACAAAAGATTTAATATAATTGTTTTTTTTTTAATAAAGACTATGTGAAAAGAAAAAGCATTAACTTGCAGTTTTTATTTTTACCTTGTACCTACTAAAAAAACTTTACAGTTTTGTAATAATTATAACAAGATGTAAAATTTTTTTTAGCTGAAAAATAACCAGCCATAAGATTTAATTTTATTCAATAATAATAAACTTCTACACTTAGAATACATTATACAAAATGTTTTCCAGCTTTTAAGTATAATGTGAATGCTACTTATGTACTTAGCAAGACAGCGTAGCTAGTTTACTTATTATGTAGCTTTACTGGCTTAGTAGGTTTTATGTATATTTGGACATATTTAAACCATAACACATACTGTGATTATAAATGATAAATTCAGACAGTTTCTACTGACAAAATCTTTAACTTCAAAATTTGAAATTATTGTGCAGGAATAATTTGGTACATTACTGATCTAGCATACTTTTATGCAAATTGAATATATTAGTTGAAGATATGGGTTTTTTTCTGTCTAATAAAGCATAGCCTATATTAATTTATAAATTGAAAATGTTGGCTAATATGTGGCAGAGTTTTGCATTGTCTCGCCCGGGTCTGGTATTACAGCCTTACTTATTCCTGCCGCAATAATTTCATTGCTTATCACTGTTTGTTTTGGACGATGAAATAGCTGGTAAACTTATACATGTATAAGACTCCACCACAAGGATAGCAACGCACCATTATCATCTTTAGTGTCTATAGGCAATGGTTGACTCTCAATGAGGGGAGCCTTTGCTTGTTTGCTATCTTTTGATATCAAAAAGGCAGTTATCATCTGGCAAATTCTTTATTTTTTCTAATTCTTCAATTTTAAATTTATTTTCCTTTTTTCCCCCCTTAGTTTAAAAAAGAAAATCTGTGTTAGATTAGGTAATATTAAAACAAATACTTAGGTACAATAGTAATAAAAGAAACAATCTATTCATATAAATTTATTTTATTATATGACCACACAGATAGTAATACACCATTAACATCTTTGGTGTCTAGGCGATTAATTCTTCCTAGAGCCATTTGCTTGTTTGTTATCCTATAATATAAAAAGAGAAACTTGTCTTATGCTATGCAAACAACTATATTTTGACGTAGGAATTAGTTCAATTATAACTGTTACGCATCACACACGGTTAAGATACTATAATATTTTATCTTAAGATACCCTAATATATAAGTATACAGTATCTTAAGGTATCACACATAGCTAAGATACAATAATATTAAAATTTGTTCATTTTATCATGATTCTGCCTCGTTGCCTCACATATTCTTTGTAGGAGTTCTATATACAGCTGATTAACTATGAGTGATACGGTCTTACTTCTTAATTTGTTAGACAGCTCTTCAGACGATTTTATTATAGAATGTAAAATGAAAATTGCAGTAGCACATTCCTAACAAAGTTAACTTTGAATGAAAGACCATCAAAGACATGTCAATTGTTCAAGGGTGGACCCCTAGCTTGACATAAAAGGCAATAGCTTTCTTGTGTAGTTTTCCCCCCTCTCCCTCTTGACTGGATGCGGCACGAAGCCGGGAGCACTCCGCACTGTTTACAGTAGTAACTATTATAATACTAGATGCACCCCACATTAACATCCCAAATTTCGCATTTGTAATATTACTAGCTGCAGCGTGCAGCCCGTTGCATTTTAAAAGTTTTTGGCGAATCCCACGGGATCACCTAGTTTTTTCAGGATAAAAGTAGCCTATGTGCTATTCCAAGTTATAATCTACCTGTGTGCCAAATTACATACAAATTCGTGTCGTAGTTTTTCCGTGATAGAGTAACAAATATCCATCCAAAGTTTTGCATTTATTATATTAATATATAGATTACTAGCTGTTGCCCACGACTTTGTCCGTGCGGACTTCGTTTACTCTGCACTGCACCTCCCCCGTAGATGATAGCGTGATAATATGTAGTATGTTGACCCGACCTATTAGTAATATTCATGCAAAATTTGAAGTAAATCCATGCAGTACTTTTTGAGTTTACCCTGGACATACATACAGACAAACAGACAAAAATTCTAAAAACTATATTTTTGGTTTCGATATCGATTATATAGATCACGCCCCAAGTATTCTTTTAAAAAAATATTCAATGTACAGTTTTGACTTTCCTACAATTTTATTATATATATAGATGAGGCACTGCGATCACCTATATCCCGAAATAAAAACATCATTTATTTTATGTTTTGTATCTTAAGATATGAAATATATATTTCCATATCGTTCAGTATCTTAAGATACTAAAGGTAAAATATATATTATCTTAGTTGTGTGTGATGGTGGATTTGTATGGTGAGCGATATTTTGAAATATACATTAAGATATATTATATTAGGGTATCTTAAGATCAAATATTATAGTATCTTAACCATGTGTGATGAGCTTTATACATCTATCTAATGTACTAAATATAACATGTATACAGTATAACCTCACAATGCTGAATGAAGATATGAATATTTTCATTTACCATTATTCTCAATTTGTTTAACACTTTTAAATTATCTTTTTCAACATTCCTTACGTGCACAATGTGCAAATAATCTGTTTCATGAGCTCAGCACACTTATTCCTAAGTAGGCTCTTAAAACACATTTCTAAAGTATAACTTTGAACACTGAACAGCATCGGCACTTGGTAAAACTCCATGATGATTTGTATTGATATTATTTTATACCAATTAGTAATGTTTTATTTAGTTTTTATTCATTTACACCAACCAGTTTCACATTTTAACGCTTTTACTGATGATAGTAACAAATCAATACCTTATTTAAATTATTGAGGTTATTGTATTGATTTGTTACCCTGATGATGCACTATACATATCTTTATCGTTGCATTTGTCTCTGTTTGCACATAATTCAATTTCTGAAGATTACCTTAAACAGAAAAACATTTGGTTAAAAACTTTGTAAGCTACAACACAAGACAAACATTGGGCGAGTCAGAGGTGCAACTATGCACTTATTATTAACATGCAGTATGAGGTTTTATGTTTTTTTCTCAACTCTTTTTATAAAATAAAGACAAACGGACTGTCTAATTATTTTGTCATATTGACAATACGGAAGTAGTAAAAAAATTAAATTTGTATGTTTTTGTTATTACCTCTCAAAGCTCTAGCTATTGGATAGGATCATACATGTCTAGTTGTAGAAAATTTAGCACACTTTAGACACTTTCATTTGATTAAATATTAAATTTACATTACTACCTGTTAACTTCAATAATACCAATATCATGCCTTAGTCCTAACGGTAATCTAAAAACTATTATAATCAATGAATATAATATCTGCAAGTTAGGAGTTCTGCTATTTACCTCTTGGCTAGATTTATACCCATATCTTCATTCCAGATTATTCATGTTTTTCAATTAGATCATATTTGTTACTGCTTATATGCAGATGTTATATACTACTTTTATGTAAAAGGTAAGTAATACAATGCAATGACAATCAATAGATCTAAACTACTAAGTTATTACTCAACTTGCTCTCTGCCATTGAGTCTGGCTGGATAGAAAGCCTCCGGAGAAGTGACTGTAACATTTCGGTATCTTTTGGCAAATTCGACCGACAATTTAATTTCTTTTAACTATTAATTTGCTTCAAGAGAGCATTCTAAACTTATTATTATTATATTGGTTTGGTGGCTATCCAGTTAGTACGGATTCTGCCAATATCAAGTCAGTCATGGGAGAGACACATAAAAAGAGTTGTCCGGTGACTATATCAGTTACAAGTTGAGGAATCTAAAACAAAACAAACACAAAGATTAGTAAACTTACACAACTACAACATTATGGATTAGGAGTTACTACTATGTACATGAATCTATATACAAACATAAAAGTGGAGAAAGTGGGATCAACAAAGGAATTTTAAAGCTGAATAGTTAATTTTGTTAGTCTAAACTTATTTTGAGGTTATTGTTATTTGTTTATTGTTATGACATTTGACAATTGACATTAGTCTGAAGAATACAAACCGACCAAAACAAAGGACCATAATAAACCCTTATAAGCATTTGCGTTTATCTAGCTTTTTTATTTAGAGGCATAATATCGATAAAATAGTGCGGCGACAAGTCAAACCACTGGAACGACAGCTGGAAAGCGACGAAAGTCACCGCCACTAAAAGCGATCGCAATACCAATTTTCACTGTTGTCAGTTGCCAACCAATTTTGAGTGTTCATCAAATGTCAGTTGATCACTATAAATGTCAAAGATAGGCAATAGGCCCCCTGATAAGGTATTTTTTGTTGAGAAAAGTAATTTTATGATACGCGTACAAGCCGTAACTAAAAATATAATAGAACTAATTTAGAGAAGCTTAAAGCGTATATAAAATAAAATATTACGGCAATTAAATTGATAATTTGCATGTACATTGAATGAGCGAGCGAACTAGCAAAGTTTTTTGAATACGACGTTTAAAGAATACAGCCGATTTTGGTTTAACATGTATAAAGATAGTTTGGAACCCAAGAAAGGACATAGGTTAGTTTAATCCTGAAAATCCCACGGGAATGGGAACTATGCGGGTAAAACCCCGGGATTCTCCATTGAAATTTTTCCACGCGGACGAAGTCGCCGGCACAGCTAGTTATATCTGTGTACTGTGTGTACTTCATTATTATGTCACTTATATACACAGATTATTGTATAAGTGACATATAAATTCAATAGATACAGTTTAATTGTAGAAAAATGCTTGACCTTGACATGTTCAGAATAGAGCACTACCTCAATGCTTCGCTTATGAGGCGTTCAATAAAAAAGTGTGACGGCAAAGTGTCATACCGTTTGGCGTCACGACATACGAGTCTATTTCACTGGCAAGTTGCAAATAGTCGTTTAACATCCAAAAGTGTTTTTATAAATCGTTAAATAATCGTACTGCCGGTTTCAAAATCCGGTTTTAAAATAAGATGTTGCGAAAAACATTAAGGTATTTTATTGTAAGATATTTAATTTATTAAATAATAGACAAATACTAACGTATCCATTCCGCTTTTAGGATTTAAAACAGCATATACCGTTTAGCGTTAACAGCATGATACCGGAAAATTAAAAAAAAAAACATACCATTGTTACATTCTAGTCATGATGGCAATTAATTTTTTTGTGGGAAATGTAATATTTATGTTTTATAATCTTGTGACCGCCTCGTTGGTCGAGTGGTTAGCGACCTTAACTACGCAATCGATGGGGCTCGGGTTCGATCCCCGACGGGGACAAGCATTTGTGTGATGAGCACAAATGTTTGTATTTCCGGGTTTGGGTGTTTATTAAATCTATTTCAATATTTATATATGTATTTCTATGTATAAGTATCGTTGACAAACACCCATAACACAAGCAAAATAATTTGCTTACTTTGGGGTGACATCAGTCAGTGTAATTTGTCCTTTGAATATATATATTTATTTTTCTTATTTTCATGCGCCGCAATGTAAAATTTACATTGCTCCGACACGTTGCGCCCAGGGATATCTCGAACCCGCCCTTTATTAAATTTTTTTTATTTATCATAAGATAGCAAACAAGCATATGGGTCTCCTGATCAAGGGCGGATCCAGGGGGTTTATGGGGGTCATGACTAAACTCACCATACTGTTTTAATCTTATAACCGGACAGTTCAGATCAACTGATCTCAATTACGCGAGTAATTACATGACAGCTGTGATGTCTCTAGGATGTATCTATGACCATAAGGAGAACCTAAATTAAATATCAATGTTAACTTAGATCTACCAAAAGTTTAGATTATTTTTAAAAAATCGGTTTGAAAATGTAATATTTTTAGCACGGTTTTGCGTTTGGATTATGCCTGTCTGTACAATTTTAAACCCTTTGTGCCTTCACAGTGTATATTTTTCGGAAAATGGGACATGTTCACCTTCTTTAGATATACTTGGGGACACCGGGACAGAGCAGTTGAAAACGGGACAATCCCGTTCAAAACGGGACGTATGGACCTTAGTCATGACCCCCCGCTAGGCCGGGGTCTAATTATAGATTTATTAGTTTCAGATAAGGGTTAGAAGCCTATATTGACTGAACCTCAAATATGTGACCCTCTGAACCGAAGGCTGGATCCGCCCTTGCTCGTGCTGGAAAGAGTCAACTATCGTCTATAGACAACAAATATGTTAATGGTGCGTTGCTATCTTGTGGCGAGGTCTAATGCCACTTGCATAAGTTTACTGGCTACCTTACCCTCCAAACCGGAACACGACAGCGACAAGCACTGACGCTATTGCGGCAGGAATAGGTAAGGCGGTGGTACCAGACCCGGGCGAGACAATGCAGAACTCTACCACCTAGTAGTCACGATGGTAGTGACGCGCATAGCCGTCGGTCGTCTGTTACGACCTGATTTCTGATTTCCGATTTCATTGTTTGCTATCTGGTTTGCCACCCTGATTTTTTCAAAATTTTGTAAAATTTTTTAGACCGAATTGATTCAAAATTTCAGGTAATCTAAGTTGAGCAGAATCCAATCGAATGCCGTCAACCACGTTTTGATCGGTCACTCCGTTCAAGTTATAACATGTTTACAAACACACATACACACACAGACACACACACATACACACATACATACATACACACATACATGCATACAGACATACTGATGTCATCGTGAAAATAGCCAAAGAAAGTTACTAGGACCCAAAAACGTGGAGTTATGGTGAAAACTCAATTTTCGAAAATCGAAGCAAAATCAGTAACTTCCTTAAACTACATACGCAGCGGGAAGTTAAAATCGTCAAAAAATCCTACACAAATTTCCAACGGTTCATTCAAAATCCGTGTTTTCGATTTTCGATAGACCGACCGTACCTTACTTTTTAACCTTTCATGTTTTGTGTTGTGATCTGTATTGCTATGCCGTGATCTGTTTGTAATTAATTATTCTTATTTTTAACTAGGTTTACTAATATTAAGGAGAGAAGTGAATGTTTACGTTAAACTTACCTAAATTCCAACTTTATGTAGCTACTATTCCCCAAGTTTAAAAATAATAATGAATTGCGAGTAAGTTAAGGATTTGATATAGAATCTTAAGGAATATATTAAACTTTAAGGTAATAACTAAAAAAAACGATGTATGTAATCTCGCCTGCGTTCTTTATAATAGGTACATTTACATCTTCTATACATATAATAAAATCATAGGAAAGTCAAAACTGTACATTGAATATTTTTTTAAAAGAATACTTGGGGCGTGATCTACAATCGATATCGAAGCTAAAAATATAGTTTTTAAAATTTTTGTTTGTTTGTCTGTGTGCATGTCCGGGGTAAACTCAAAAAGTACTGCATGGATTTACTTCAAATTTTGTATGAATATTACTAACAGGTCGGGTCAACATATAGGCTACATATTATCACGCTATCACCTACGGGGGAGGAGCAGTGCGGAGTAAACGAAGTCCGCGCGAACGAAGACGCTGGCAACAACTAGTATATAACAATAAAATTAAAGTATTTTAGTTATTAATTATTATTAGTTCACATTTTCTTTCTTACTTCTTCCTGTTTCATTCTCAATAATGAATCAAACACCTAGATACTAGTCAGTGGCTTAGCAAAGAGGGGGCGGTGGGGGCGGACCGCACCGGGGGTCACCCTTTTTGGGGTGACACCCACCCGGTCTTTCAACTTTAAAAACAATGTACAAAGAAAAAAAAATCACTAGCACAAAAATTTCTTTTTCGGGGATTCCTCCACTAGCACTAGCTCAGCTCTGTGTATAATTCGGGGATTCCCGCAAAAGGGCCTGACGCTGTCGTGGGGGATTCCCCAACATTTCTCATTTATTTCGTGAAGTGTGTTGTGTTTGGTTGACGTGAATTGTTAAACGTGTATTATTTTATAGTCATAGGTAATAAAAAGAATAAAATATGTTAATATATAAATATAAATGACCAAGACCTTATGGTAAAAAGTTGCAGAGACTATTTTTGCGCTGTCTTTTTAAAAAAATGTATGGATACTATCCGCGTCTCTAGCCTTCGATGTATGTTTTGGGTATGACGGGCTTTGGACACTCTATTGTTGCGAAGAAATATATCACTATTACTGTATATTTGGCGTATACTGTCAAGCAATATTAGCTTGCCTTCAATCCTGGAACGTATATTTTTTTAATGTGCCTAATAGGGGATGCAACGTACGTATAAGTCGCTTGTTCTGTTTGCCTTTGGCCAAAACAAACATTGTGTATAGTAATCCAGTTTCGCGTGCTTTACGAATGATCAACGATATTGCTCGCTCAGTTGAAAGCGAAGTGGATATTTTTACCTCCAAAATGCAGGTAGTAAAGAATTGTGCCATAAGACACTTGAACGGTCACCATAAAACATTTAATTAATTAATTAATTACTTCACACATGTATGACTTGGAATTTATATTTTCTGTAATGTGCATGATGTGTTTTATAAATAAATAAATAAATAAAAGACCTTTATCATATAAAATTTATTGCTTTTTACTTTCGATGGGGTGACACCGCCGCACCGGTTGCCACCCGAGGTAGCTACGCCACTGATACTAGTGCATATTCATATGTTAATAAATATACCATTAATACATAAACCAAAGTTGATAACCCTAGCGCGACCGCCATTTTCGTATGAAGTATCTTCACGCCCGTATCCCCAAAGGGGTAGGCAGAGGTATAACAAGTGCACCCACGATTAGCCGAAGATACTTGGTCCCACAAATGCGATAGGTGGCAAGCCTATCGCCAACCGGGCACTTTCCAATCCCGGGCAACTTTGTGTTTATCAGAAAACTAAAAATAACACTTTTTTTAAGTGCCCGACCCAGGAATCAAACCCGGGACCTCATGTAGTCAACGCCAATGCTGGACCACTAGACTACAGAGGCGAGATTTTCGTATGAAGTGAAATAATACGTGAGATTGACTTCTGTAGCTATATCTTATGTGTTTAAGCGGCGACTGTAGCAGTCGAAAAAAATGCTTTTATTCTCAATCGAGGTCAGATACATTATTCAAATCACGAACCATTGTTATTAAAGCCGAATATGTTTAAACAGCTCCCACAACAACGTCATTAATGACGGGTACTTATAGATAATCAACAATCTGAGTGCTAAGTGTGAGTTTTTCTTTTCGCATTCGATCGTGAGCGCGTTTGGAGTTTACTAGGAATTTGTATGTGATTTGTACAGCGCCACCTAGTGGTAAACGTGAGAAACCAGTTTACCACTAGGTGGCGCTGTACAAATCGCATACTAATTCCTAGTAAACTCGAAACGCGCTCACGATCGAATGCGAAAAGAAAAACTCACACTTAGCACTCTGAGTGCTAAGTGTGAGTTTTTCTTTTCGCATTCGATCGTCAGCGCGTTTACTAGGAATTTGTATGTGATTTGTACAGCACCACCTAGTGGTAAACGTGAGAAACCAGTTTACCACTAGGTGGCGCTGTTCAAATCACATACAAATTCCTAGTAAACTCGAAACGCGTTCACGATCGAATGCGAAAAGAAAAACTCACACTTAGCACTCTGTCATATAGATGTGCCAACTCGGAATAAACACGACTCGAGTTAACTCGAGTTAAAATTCACTTAACTCGAGTTAGCAGGACGAGGCTTTGCATAGGATAATTGCGACTGGTTAATTTTTTTAATATTGTTAATTCATCTAATTATGTTGTGACAGTTAATAACTACTGACTACACTAAATAGGTGGCAAAAAACGTTGTTTTAAGTAATTGTTATACACTGTTCTATTATGTTTCCGTCTTAACACATTTTAAAATACGTGCATATATTCAGCGGATAAGCGCGACAGAGCTTGCCTCATTTTTTTGAAAAGGCTCCTCCAATGTAAATTATTCAAGGGAGATATTATTTCCATTCGCTAATAACGGCCAAGTTAAAAGATAATTTTTACCAACTATAATTAGATTTTTGTGTGATTAAATAAAGTGGTCGTATTTCCTATATAATTGAACGAATCCTAATAGATTTTACAATTTACACATCCACTCCTTGCCTATTGAAATTCGTTCTGAAAGTGATTTCTTTTAAGGTCCCAGTGTTTTTAAATATCGTAATTAATAACTGATATAAATAAATTATACTTTAATTTAAATTCTATCTTAATTTTGCTATATATATTGTCTTTACGTATGTGAATCTTCTATACATATAATAAAATCGTAGGAAAGTCAAAACTGTACTTTTGACAAAACTTTACATTGGATATTTTTTTAAAAGAATACTTGGGGCGAGATCTACATCAAAGCCAAAAATATAGTTTTTAGAATTTTTGTCTGTTTGTCTGTTTGTTTGTCTGTTTGTCTGTTTGTCTGTTTGTCTGTTTGTTTGTCTGTTTGTCTGTTTGTCTGTTTGTCTGTTTGTCTGTTTGTCTGTTTGTCTGTTTGTCTGTTTGTCTGTTTGTCTGTTTGTCTGTTTGTCTGTTTGTCTGTTTGTCTGTTTGTCTGTTTGTCTGTTTGTCTGTTTGTCTGTTTGTCTGTTTGTCTGTTTGTATGTTTGTCTGTTTGTCTGTTTGTTTGTTTGTCTGCTTGTCTGTTTGTCTGTGTGTATGTTTGTCTGTATGTATGTCCGGGGTAAACTCAAAAAGTACTGCATCGATTTACTTCAAATTTTGCATGAATATTACTAACAGGTCGGGTCAACATATAGGCTACATATTATCACGCTATCACCTACGGGGGAGGAGCTGTGCGGAGTAAACGAAGTCCGCGCGGACGAAGTCGCGGGTAACAGCTAGTGTGAAATAATTCTCGTAGTAGTAGATACGTGTATGCATTTTTACGGAGAAGGTTTTTATGCTATCCCCATTGACATATTTTTTCGTGGAGAAAACGATTATGATATTCCTATTGACACACACATACGCACACATACATACATACATACATACAAACGTACAGACATACTAACGTTATCGTGAAAATAGCCTGAAAATATTCCTAGGACATTAAAACATGGAGATCTGATGAAAATTCGATTTTCGAAAATCGGGGCAAAATCAGTAACTTCCTTGTCTACATACGTAGCGGAAAGTATAGCATAGTTCCTATTTTTTTTCTAAGCAACACGTACTCATCTCGAGAAGTTAATATCATTTAATGTTTTACAGTAGAAAAATATATATATTGTTACGAGTAATCTAGAAGCGTGTAGAGCTGGAGCGCGGGCGCGCTAACTATCTAGAAAACTCCTGTTGACAAACAAATAGTTGACCGGGGCTATGCCATAATGGACTTTGTGGGATATGGCATAAGGTTGAAAGTAGCGTGTACTAGGATTTATGACTCATAACATGTTTACGATAAGAAGTGATTCATTGTTTCCCGATACATTTAGATTTTTCTGGATCCAGCTAGGGGTTTCCCCTGCCTATAAATACAGAGATGTTGACAAACACAAGGCAGTTTTTATCAAGCGATCGAGAGCGATACATCAAGTGAACAGTACGAAGTGAGAAGTGTTTTATTGTGTAGTGTTCTAAGTTCAGTGATAGTACAGTGAGTGACTAGCAAGTAGAGTGTATTTTAGTATTACGTTGTGTTGTGTTGTGTAAATACACGGATTTAATATAAGTGGTGTTTTCTTACAATTGCGAACCCGAGTACGTAACAATATTTATACGCTGTTTATAATTTAATAGTACCTCTCTTTTTTGCTGAAGTACTTTAGCCTTCATTAATAGATGTGTTTAAATATTTTTTAGTATATTGCACACTTCGACTTATATTTATGGTCAAGTATTTCACTTTACCGGTTGGCTGTAAGAATTTTTTTTAGAGATAAGCTCGCCTTTTGTACCTTTTTAAAAATACTGCTTGGTGTAACTTTTTTTTTTTATAGAAGAGGCCCCCTCTTCTATAAAAAAAAAAACGAGCAAGAGGTTCACCTGATGGTAAGTGATCACCGCCGCCCATGGACATCTGCAATACCAGAGGTCTTGCAGTTGCGTTGCCGGCCTTTTAAGAATGAGTAAGCTCTTTTCTTGAAGGTCCCTATGTCGTATCCGTTCGGAAATACCCCTGCCGGTAATTGGTTCCACAACAAAGTAGTGCGAGGTAAAAAGTGGAGGGAGAAACGCACAGTTGTGGATTTCCAGACATCGAGATGGTGAGGATGGAACTTCAAGTTTTGACGCGATGTCCGATGGTGGAATTCGGCGGCAGGAATTATTCCAAACAACTCGTCGGAACACTTTCCATGATATATACGATAAAAGACACAGAGAGAACCTACATCTCTGCGCAATGCCAAAGAGTCAAGCTGTTTCGAAATGGCCTGGTCGTCAACGATTCGAACCGCTCTACGCTGAATGCGATCAAGAGGAAGAAGCTGGTACTGAGGAGCTCCGGCCCAGAGATGCGAACAGTACTTTATGTGAGGCCGAACCTGTGTCTTATAAAGTTGAAGGCGATGGACCGGCAAAAAGTACTGTTTCGCTCTGCTGAGCACACCGAGCTTTTTGGAGGCTAGTTTAGCCTTGCCTTCCAAATGACCGCGAAACTGAACGTAATTCGATATGTCAACTCCCAGGATTCCAACACTAGCTGAGGCTGTCAGGAGAGTATCCTCAAATCGAGGTGATACGACAAAGGGCGTCTTTTTTGCGGTGAACACGCAAAGCTGTGTCTTCTTGGGGTTAAAAGTAACCAGGTTTTGGCGACCCCATTCCGAGACATCGGTAAGTCGATTCTCGACTTCAGACACAAGCTTGTTTCGGCACTCTTCGACGTGTTCCCGAGAAATACTGCTTCGGCCGGAGTATGCAGCATCACAAGTACTGTCATCCGCATAGCAATGTATGTTGCTAATTCGCATCATATCATTGATATGCAGAAGGAACAGTGTCGGTGATAGCACGCAGCCTTGGGGAACGCCAGCATTGACAGATTTAAGGTCGGAGCACGCAACGTCGACAACGACCTTGATGCTCCGGTCAGCCAAAAAACTGGTGATCCACTCGCATAATTTCTCAGGAAGCCCATAGGAAGGCAGCTTCGCGAGAAGCGCTTTGTGCCATACCCGATCAAAGGCCTTCGCTATGTCCAAACTAACTGCCAATGCCTCCCCCTTGGACTCAACTGCTTCCGCCCATCGATGAGTTAGGTATACTAGAAGGTCACCAGCTGAGCGGCCGCGACGGAAACCGTACTGACGGTCGCTTATCAGCTGGTGCTCTTCTAAATACTTGAGGAGCTGAGAGTTAATGATTGTCTCCATAATTTTGGAGAACAAGGAGGTTATGGCTATGGGCCGATATTTAGACGGGTTAGAGCGATCTCCTTTTTTAGGGATGGGATGCACCAAAGCTGTCTTCCACGAATTCGGTACCACTCCGAGTGAATAGGAGAGCCGGAATAGGCGTGTTAATACTGGTGCCAACTCTGGAGCACACATTTTTAGCACAATCGGAGGGATGCCATCCTTTGTTTGGACTACTTTCCTTGGACATCCACAAGTCGAGTGGGCCTCGACTTGTGGATGTCCAAGGAAAGTAGTGTTTTACGCACAGATGATTGCCGAAATTGTAGTTCTGGCATACAACTATCACACTGCGGGATGGTAGGCGGTGCGTTCCTTTGGTCATCCAGATTCGAGTTGGCCGCAAAGAAGGAGCCCAGGAGATCGGCCTTCTCCTTTGCGGTATGGGCCAGAGAGTCATCGTCTCCGTGCAAGGATGGAAGAGAGGGCTGTGAGAAATTCCCTAAGACAGCCTTGGCGAAAGACCAAAACGCACGAGTGCCCGAAGGAAGGCGAACTAATTTCTCACCAATTCTGCCAATGTGTTCCGATTTTGCCTTGGCGACAGCTCTTTTGAAGTACCTCGAGGCGAAATTGTACTCCTTACGTAATGTGCTGGTTTTTTCATCACAAGATGCGGACGCAGTAGCTTAAGCCCGGTAGCACTCCTGCTTGCGGTGCGAAGCCGTTTTACAGGAGCGACCAAACCAAGGCTGAGACTTACCACCAATTGGTACCGCAGAAAATGGAATGAAAAGTTCCATGCCCTGCAGCACCACATCGGCAATATAGTCAGCGACGACATTCGGATCATCCAGCGAGAAGCACAACCGCCCCCATGGGTAGGACGCAAAAAAAGACCGCATCCCGTCCCAATCTGCTGACCTAAAGTGCCAAACGCGACGACAGCCTGCTAAAGGAGGCCGTGATAGGCGCGAAACCGGCACTTTACTCCGGATCAGGCAGTGGTCTGACGAACCAAGTGGGACGTCCACCGATACCTGATAATGGTCCGGATGAGAGGTCAGCAGAAGGTCCAACAGTGAAGGCATATGGTCATCCACATCGGGAACTCGCGTGGGCGAAGTTACCAGTTTACACAACTGACCATACGCCAAGGCAAAATCGTGAACAGACCTCCCCGCATGATCGGTGGTGCGCAAACAAAGCCAATCGGCGTGGTGGGCATTAAAATCGCCCAAGATCACGATCTCTGTGGAGGGGGTTGTTCTGTTGTGTACAATAAAGTATTAAATAAATAAATAAATAAAATTGAAAGTTAAGCATGTAGGTGTTACACTATGCGTGCGAAGCCGGGGCGAGTCGCTAGTAATATATAAAAAAATTAATAAAAAAAACAAGCCCTCTGAGTTTCTTCCGCCAGATCTTCTCAGTGTGTGACCGCGTTCCGATTCAATAGTATATTTTAAGATATCATCAAAAGAGCATGTCAAGCTTTATTTGAATAGTAGCTGTTGCTAGCGACTTCGTCCGCGCGGACTTCGTTTACTCCGCACTGCTCCTCTCCCGTAGGTGATAGCGTGATAATATGTAGCCTATATGTTGACCCGATCTGTAAGTAATATTCTTGCAAATTTTGAAGTAAATCCATGCAGTACTTTTTGAGTTTACCCCGGACATACATACAGACAAACAGACAAAAATTCTAAAATCTATATTTTTGGCTTCGATATCGATTGTACATCACGCCCCAAGTATTCTTTTAAAAAATATTCAATGTACAGTTTTGACGTTTCTACGACTTTATTATATGTATAGATTTATTTTTATTTTGATTGATTTTGAAACAAAAGCATAGTCTCTAATCAACCCGGGGAATTCCTCGGAAACGGTCAGGATTTCAACTTTTTCCTGACGAATAGGAAATCCCTGACAGTAAATCATCATCAAAACATCGTATTGTTTAATTATTATGATAATGTAACCTCACAGTTTACGCTTGGAGGTCTCAGTTTCGAGTCCAATGTTGTTGCAATGCTTTGAATCATCAAATAAAATTGTTTATTGTTATTGCGTCATAGTTTTAAAGTTAATTTTAATCGACTTCGAAAAGATCTTTAAGTACCATCATAACTAGAATTGTTCAAATAAAGTATTTTAAGATAGCGCGTTATAGACTATAAACTATATTTTTCTAGCGCGCTACGTTATAGACTACTGTGTAACTGAACACAGATCGCGCGAGCCGGCCGAGATAGCGCGTGACTCACTACTGAGCGCTATAACGCTATAAACTTTGTTATAACGTCTATCGTCTACGACCTAGCACGTTGCTCGTTAGATCGCGTAGCTCGTAACTTCGTAGGTTGTAATGTTATAACTACGGCCTACGCTAGCCGCGATATCTCGGAATGGTTCGGGACAATTTGTTCCACACCAGTCCGAGATATCGCGTCCGTGAGAGGTATCTATGTGTGCTATGCTCGAATATTACCTGTATGTAACATTGACTTCTGTTAGTCTTCAAGTATTCTGTAACAGAGGCGATATTATATAGATAGATTACATCTATACAAATAAACAAATTGGGGTGTCTGTTTGTGATATTAAAATAACCGCTTTTTACTGAATGCATATGGATGTATACATGATACATATACCAAAATAGCATTTTTTTACAATTTTAGTCTGTCTGTCTGTTTGTTCCGGCTAATCCTTGGAACGGTTGGACTGATTTTGACGGGACTTTCACGGTAGATAGCTGATGTGTCAGGGAGTAAATTAGGCTACTTTTTTTCGAAATTTTCCCACGCGGACGAAGTCGCGGGCTTAGCTAGTTGATATGTAAAAAACCTAAGATGCATAGTCCAGAACAAAACTGACACTCAAAAGTGTCGCTATTTTCATTTAAGTAGTTATAGATATGGCAAAAAAATATGTCTTTGCATATCCAACCTAAAGCGCAAGACTTATAGTTGTTTTTACAAAGCAAAGTAGAAAAAGAAAATAAAATTGACTGTGTCGCGACTGACGCGATTCTATTTGAAATGGGCGCACATTTTAAAATCGTGCGCTAATTCTTCGAGAACGTTTTTAAGACACTGATTGTGTATCTTGTGCTTTGTATATCAATGGTTAATGGTTAAAAATATGAAACTGGTTTCCCGAGATACAGGCCTAGCTTAGATCAGGAACCTCTGGTAATTCTCATAAATAAGCACGATTTGTAAATGTAGCTATTAAGCATCGACGCGTCCCAAGAACAAAATCGTATCTACAAAACCACCAAATTACAATATGTTTGTGTGTGGGAGTACATTGTAGATAAGATGATGTTCACTTGAGCATTTCCAAAAACATAAGACCAATAAATATAAAAAATATACTGTCTTGTAGCTTTATGCGTGTTTAATGCGAATTTTATTATAAAACCAATTTCGTCTGATCCCTCCATACGATATTGTTCTTGGGACGTGTCTGTTTGTGTGTGTGTGTGTGTGAAAATAAATATATTTTTTTTTTAAAAAAAAAGAAAAATGGTAGATTATTATAGTAAAATATTTAATAAACCACTGTTGGTGAGATAATATTTTAAATATAAGTAATATAAGTCATTAACGAACCCATTTATCTTGACATATCCGAAAGGATAAAATCCCAAATGAAAGATTAAAAAAAAAAAAACATTTATCTGCAGGGTCAAAGTATTATTACGAGATAACATTTTTTTATTATGACTGACCTGTGATTAAATTTCATCAAGATAGTAATCTGCATGTTTGTTATTTCATGATATAAAAAAAACAGAAAGAGTTCTGCATTGTCTCACCCGGGTCTGGTACCACCGCCTTACCTATTCCTGCCGCAATAGCGTCAGTGCTTGTCGCTGTCGTGTTCCGGTTTGGAGGGTAAGGTAGCCGGTAAACTTATGCACGTGGCATTAGACCTCGCCACAAGATAGCAACGCACCATTAACATCTTTGGTGTCTATAGGCGATGGTTGACTCTTTCCATCAGGAGACCCATCTGCTTGTTTGCTATCTTATGATATAAAAAAAAAAAAAATCCGTTCAACTGTGAGTCGGGCTAGAACACGAAGGGTTCTGTACCATCTTTAGTATATAACGTGTCATAGAAACAGCGCACTATGAAATACGTCAATTAGTATTTTTTAAATTTTTTTATATCATAAGATAGCAAACAAGCAGATGGGTCTCCTGATGGAAAGAGTCAACCATCGCCTATATACACCAGAGATGTTAATGGTGCGTCGCTATCTTGTGGCGAGGTCTAATGCCACATGCATAAGTTTACCGACTACCTCCAAACTAGAACACGACGGACAGTGGAGTCTTAGCAGTAGGGTCCCGTTTTACCTTTTGGAAACTTTGAAAAATAGTAGTAACTCGATCGCATTGGACTCAAACCTGCCCAAGCGTAGAAATTCGGAGGTAACATTACCATTAAGTTGTCATTAAACGATGCGATGTTTTGAACGATCAGGGTCGGGGTTTCCCAAACGACAGCAAATAGTTTAGATTTCAATATTTATTTATTTTATAACCAACCGGTTTCGTATCATCAGGGCTTTATATAAGAGAGACTCTTATTATTATAAATCGGAAAGTTTGGATGTTTGGATGGATGTTTGTTACTCAATCACGCAAAAACTACTGAACGGATTTAAATGAAATTTGGCATACGGGTAGATAATGACTTGGAATAGCACATAGCACATTTTTATCCCGGAAAAATTAGGTGATCCCGCGGGATTCGTCAAAAACTGTTATAATGCAGCGGGCTGCACGCTGCAGTTAGTATTATTATAAATCGGAAAGTTTGGATGTTTGGATGGATGTTTGTTACTGAATCACGCAAAAACTAAAACACGAATTTGATTGAAATTTTTCACATAGGTAGATGATAATCTGGAATAGTATATAGGCTACTTTTTATCCCAGAAAAATCTAGGTGATCCCGCGGGATTTGACAAAAGCTTTTATAATGTAGCAAGCTGTACGCTTTAGCTAGTACAGTCCGCGCGCGAGGAATTTTGCGGAATGTTAACGTGCAGTGAATTAGATGATATTACACAGAGCACCCCTAACCTAACTCAGTCCCCGATTCCTCGGAGCTCGCGCGCGGACTGTGGTCCCGGCCTCCTTTGTAGAATAGGCCAACTGCCGTTCTGCCAGGCAGGTCGTAAAAGGCGACCGATTGGCTATCGAGTCACTACCATCGTGGCTACTAGGTGGTAGAGTTCTGCATTGTCTCGCCCGGGTCTGGTACCACCGCCTTACCTATTCCTGCCGCAATAGCGTCAGTGCTTGTCGCTGTCGTGTTCCGGTTTGGAGGATAAGGTAGCCGGTAAACTTATGCATGTGGCATTAGACCTCGCCACAAGATAGCAACGCACCATTAACACCTTTGGTGTCTATAGACGATGGTTGACTCTTTCCATCGGGAGACCCATCTGCTTGTTTGCTATCTTATGATATAAAAAAAAATATATTATTACTAGTTGCAGCGTGCAGCCCGCTGCATAATAAAATTTTTTGTTGAATCCCGCGGGAATGTCTTATTTTTACGGATTAAAAAATAGCCAATATGTTAGTCCCGGTTACTATTTATCTGTGTGCCAAATTTCATCTAAATCTGTTCAATAGTTTTGATGTGATTGAGTAACAAACATCCGTCCATTTAAACATCCGAACTTTCGCATTTACATTATACTTGCTGCAATGAGCAGCCCACTGCATTGTAAAGTTTTTGGCGAATCCCGCGGGATCACCTATTTTTTCCGGGATAAAAGTAGCTATGTGCTATTCCAGACCATCGTTTACCTGTGAGCCAAATTTTATCCAAATACATTCAGTAGTTTTGATGTGATTGAGTAACAACATCCATCCATTCAAACATTCAAACTTTCGCACTTATAATTTAATATAGATAATATAATATTTATATAGATTTAAAGTTTTTAGTATTTTTTTAGTATTTAGTTATTGTCTTTGCGTGTGTACAGTAATGTTTAAATCTACATATATTAATATTATAACTGCGAAAATTTGGATTGTTGGATAGATGGATGGATGTTACTAAATCGCGCAAAAACTAATGAACGGATTTAAAAGAAATTTGTAATACAGGTAGATGATAACCTGGAATAGCACATACACTACTTTTTATCCCGGAAAAATGAAGTGATCCCGCGGGATTCGTAAAAGCAGCGGGCTGCACGCTACAGCTAGTAATATATATACTAAAAGCCCTGGTGATGCTATAATAGGTGAAGCCGGTTGTTAAGGCGAGGCATCGGGACAAACGGGAAAAAATCGGTTTACTGAATCCCATTTTTTGTATTGATTGTTACATATCAGTTTTACAAAAATTACACGATATACCTGACGATATTATCTAAGGAATGTGCTAACTTATTACATGATAGAATGTACTTTACTCGATCATATAAATTCCGAAAACAGGCTAAAAATATCTCTAAAACAAGTAATTTGTTAATAATATTTCTAATCTTCCACATGATTTTTGTATGGTGATATTTAATTTTAAATCCAAAAAAGAATGTACTTAATTTTGGTTTTCAGTTGAAGTTCTATATTTATTTATCCGAAAATTAACATGTTTACGCGGTTTCAGAACATACCGCGCCGCCCGTTTTCTATAGAATTGACGCGTGTTAAAATACCTCGCCTTAAAATAAATAAATATTAGTTGTAAAACAGTACAACAAAATAAATTATATCCCAATTTTAACATTATAAATAGGAGTTTGCCCAAGAATTTTCTCTCGGTGATCCGGGCCGATTTTGGAAGAATAGATCATCTGCCTTACTCCTAGGCATCTCGTAAAATAAGAGAGAAGATTATACGTGTCATTTACATCATGACTACTACTAAAATGGAGAGTTCTGCAACATTTCGCTCGAGTTTAATCACACCGCCTTAGGGGCATCAATAAAATACGTGAGGCAATTAGGTCGTTATTTAACCCTTCCTCTTGATGAGATATCGTGAGATTTTCATTATCCCCTCCCCCTTGATGAGATGTCGTGAGATTTTCATTATTCCTTCCCCCCTCTAATCTCACGTGGGATTTTCATTATCACTTCGCCCCTCTAATCTCACGTGAGATTTTGATTATCCCTTCCCCCCTCTAATTTCACATGAGATTTTCACTATCCCTTCCCCCCTCTAATCACAGGTGACATTTTGATTATGCCTTCTCCCCTCTAATTTCACATGAGATTTTCACTATCCCTTCCCCCTCTAATCTCACGTGAGATTTTTCAAAATGCGTATCTTTAGTGTTTGAAAAAAGTAATTATTTGCTTGCAAAATTTTACGTTCTTAAAACCAATTGAGATAAGTATTAGTATTGTAGGGAAAGAATCGAACACTTATGTAAATACGTCAAAAGGAACTATGAAAATTCCGGGTAAAATACGATATGACGATAAAAAAAATACATGAAGTCAATCCTTCTTCGTGAGATTTGGTGAGATTATGCCCCTTCCTTAAATCACTCACGTAATTTATGGACGCACTCTTACCGATTCCTGCCGTAAAGCATCAGTGCTTATTACTGTTGTGTTTCGGTTTAAGGATAAGGTAAACTCATGCATCTTTTGTTAAAATGTTTCTTAATAAAATATACTTAGTTAAATATGCAAATTTATGATTTTTGAGATACCTAAGAAGATATTCATTACGCAGACCGGAAAAATATATATAATTAAAATTGAATCTGCCTACAAGAGAACCGGCATGATATTACTTTACTTTAAAAAAAAGAATTCTACAAATAGATTTTAGCCGCTTTTTAAAGTGATGACATTTGTGACAATTCATTTTTTAAATTTATATTATGCCTAAGAATACACCTACTATGCCTAAAACATTTTTAATAAGTCTGAAATAGAAATCTAATGGAAGTTATAATAATATAAAAACTTATCAATATTATCTATTATTACCCTGAAAAACTACAGATTATTCAGGGTAATAATATATAATATCTTTTATTATTAAATTAGTCAATTAGCAACACAACAAAAAGACAATTAGCCAAATAGATGCAGAGGCTTTGAAGTGATGCGCGGGCCGCGGACAAAAGATGTGATAATTGATTTTTTATTTATATTTTGTCTAAGAATATACGCATACCTAATGCCTAAAATACTTTTAACAAATCTTAAGTAATAATTAATTAGAAGTTGTAATAAATAAACATAAGAACTTAATAATAAGGATATAATATTATTACCTTGAATAACTGCAGACTATTAATAATAAACACAATTCACAATTATAACGACCGCTCAAGACGCGGTCTGACCGCCTCTGTTCATATGAGTCGGTCGAGTCAAACAAACATTGTTTTTTTTGAGTATTTTCCTTATAATCAAGGTCCAACAAGTTGAGCGAGTATCCGACAAATGTCGTTATATATTATGAATATATTAGCTAAAGTTTCATGTCTATATATTTACTTGAAGTAAGAACTTTGTACCACTTTTTAGGACAATTCCGACGACTTTTTAGGTACGTAAGGTGTATGAAATTTTACACACACGTAAACTATAAGTTTACATGTACATATAACGAAGGACTGAAATCTAATATTTTTAATTAATAAGCATTAGAAATACATAATCAGTGTGTAAAGAAAATCCTGTCCGATCGTCAAAGGCTTTGGTAGCTTAATATATTATGTGTCATTATTATTTAATGGCTATTGATAGATAAATTTTGGAAATATTTGCTTGATAGGGCGCGTATTTGGTTCGTAACGAAAACTTCATGCTTTCAAGTTTTTTTCAGACCAATATCGTAATAATGTGACCAGATTATTCGAGGGATATCACAGTTTTTGCAAGAAGTCTTTGATTATTCGATTTACCGCAAATTCAAAATTTGATCAGCAAACGATTACGCGCGAGAATTTATAGTTTTTAAAATAATTCTTCTAAATAAATGAGTTCATATAACGCACTGAAAAAAATCAGTATATTGAGCATTACTTTAATTCACATATAATAAATATTTTAGGTTTCTATTGAAATATTTACTGGTGAAAAAAATATGTTAAAATGAACTAATTTTGTAATTTTTTAATATTAATTTTTTATATCTTACAACAATATTTTCGTCATTTTAGCCCTGTGTTGCACTTTACGACCATATATCCTGTTGGAAAAATGCATAAAATAAAATATTATGGCACATTACAATAATTGTATTCGTCCTGAAAGATAGCTCCGACGCCTAATTTTGTAAAACATTTTATGATAGCGCGGTATAGACTATAAACTATATTCTTAGCGCGTTACGTAATAGACTATATTAAAAGTTTATAACGTGTAGCAAAGATCGCGTGAGTCGGCCGAGATAGCGTGTGACTCATCACAACGTCTAAAATGAGCGCTAGCACGCTGTGACTGAGCGATGAGCATATAAAACTATAAACTATGTTATAACGTCTAGCGTGTACACTCTACAGTCTAGCACGTTAGATCGCGTTTTTCGTATGTTATAATATTATAACTATGGCCCAAGCTAACCGCTAGGTATATAGCGTGGCGTTATGTTATAGCGTCGAATGTGAATCTTAATAGCGTACGTTTTACGTTGAGTATGTAACAGACTTCATATATCCCTTAAGAGGTTTAGTGTAATAAAAGAAAATAATAAGAACCTATACTATTTTTTTTTTGTTAAAAATATGTCAGTGTTAGGTTTAATAAATAATATCATTGGAATTAAAGATGAAAATGAATAAAAAAATTAATTATCAATAAAATATAAGACCTAACATATAAACATATAAAACCTTAAAAAGGGGGAATGAATATGGGAAGAAAAAGTATTCGCTAAGGAGAAAAAATAATGACAGGATTTGAAAAGATTTTTTAAAAATTTGGGCATAGAAATGGAAGGGAAAACGGAGATTATAAATAGAACTGGAGATGAGGAAAAAGGGATTTTGCTTCTCGGATGAGGAAAGGGATTTTGTTTCGCGAGTGAGAAAAGGAATGTTGAATTTTTCACTTCAGAGATTTGTTGGAAAGTTCTTGACGTTATAAAAGATATTCTTCGTTTGATACAATAATTATTAAAAGGAAAATCAAAAATTAAAAGCTGAGAATAGATCAGTGATATTCCGGAGTGTAAATAATAATAGAAATACTCTTAATGTGAGAAAAGATAATTTGTAAAAATTTATTGATCAAAACCGTGAGTATGTAGAATAGAGATTTATTCAGGGATTACGTATGTATTTATGCAACTTCGTATTTGATATGATAGTCGTTGAGTTTATTTAAATCTAGCAGTATTGGTAGTAAGTAGATTTTATTAAAAGGTAAATCTTTTGAATGTGACTATACAATTTTAATAAACACATTACCGATAAATATGTGATTAGGTTTACAAGAATGAAATTGTGCAAAATGTTGTGTAAAAGTGGATCGATCCTTGACTGAGTGAAGAATGTTTGTTGTATGAAGAAAGGAAATTATTTATTTTAAGGAATAACCTGTTGAAAAGATGATTAATAACATGGATAATTTAGGAAGGAAACTAGGACTTGTAATTTTGGAAAAGGTTGTGTGATTCTATTATTAGGGAAGCCTATTTTGATTTTAGGAAAATAAAACCATAATTTATGCTGTTATTTAAATGTTCTTTTCTTTCCATAAAAATGTGAGCAATGGTTGTGGAGCGATTGCTGTCTCACAGTTTTGCAGCAGGGTTGCTAATCAAGACGCAGGATAAATCGGAATTCTAAACAACACAGGTGATGTAGTTCTTCCAATCTAAATTAAATTATTGTGAATGATCGGATGATAGTGTGTGTGATAAATAACTCATTTTGATTTTATTTTAGCAGAGTCGTACAAGCGACTAAGATTATTATGTTTGTATAACTATACAAGAATAAATAATGGTTTTACTTTATCAAATTTCAGTGCTTGACGGATAATAGTTTATTAATTAATTAGGAAATGGATTTATAGACTTAATTATGTGTATATAGATTTTCATCATCGGTATTTGAAGGAAACCTATTGCCTTTAGACACTATTATTATTACACCTATACCTTGCAAGTGAAGTGACTAAAATTCCTATATTTGTTTATTCTCATAGAAGTAAAGAAAAGGCTTTATGTTATCAAATTTCAGGACATGTTGGCAAGGCAGTTTATTAATTAACTATGAAGTAGGAATAAGTGATTTAATTACCTTATATTATACCTTTATCGTCGGCATTTTGAGGAATCCCGTTGTCTCTAGACACTTATTATTGCATCTATACCTTACAATTGGCTAATATTGCTATGTTTGTTTATTTTTCACAGGAGTAAGTAATGGCTTTGCATTATCAAATGCCAAAAGCATGTTGGCTAAATAGCTTATTAACTAACAAGGAATAGTTTTATGTGCTTTAATTGTTTATATTATACTTTTATCTTATGCAATTGAACTATCATTATTACATCTTTACCTTACAAGTGGCTAATATTGCTATGTTTGTTTATTTTTCATAGAAGTAAGAAATGGCTTTGCATTACCAAATTCAAAAGCATGTTGGCTAAATAGCTTATTAATTAGGAATAGATTTAAGTGCTTTAACTACTTTATACTATACTTTTCATCATCGTCATTTTGAAGGAATTCCATTGTTATTAGATACTAATGCTACTGCACCTGAATTAATATTATCAACTAGTTTCAATATACAACCCGCATCATTATAGAAGCGAATCCCGCTGGATCACTAGATTTTCCCGGGATAATAAATAGCCTATGTGCTAATCCAAGTCATCAACTATCTGTGTGTAAAATTTCATTCAAATCCGTTTCGTAAGTTTTGCGTGCGTTTTATCTTTTAAAATTTACTAACTGGTGATAGCTACCACATATCTTTATAGATGAAGTCCGTCTAAGGAAGTTCTTAGAATAATTTCCATAATACAGTTGATCCTGCTTGTTATTTAAACTTTAGGGATCGAGAGTTGACTCCTTTGCAGTCTTCGAGGCCGCGTGGAGGTGACTCCTTAGCTGTCGTCGGAGCTGAATGCAGATATTTTTAATTTTGAATTTGACAATGCCGGCTTTTGTCAAGTTTAAACGAGAGCAAAGTGTAAGTAATACCACGAAGTTATATCTGGAGGCTTTACTTCTAATACCTACTTGAAACCAAATTTTAAATACTGATGTCATCTGAGGTCTTACCGTCTCTTTCTAACACAGCTGTAAAAAAAGAGATGGCGAAATTTCATAGACTGAGATATAACGTAAATATTTATTTCAATTGATTAATACGAATGCTAGCTCCATCTATGCCTAATACTTCATTGGTGCTTGTCGCTGTCGTGTTCCGATTTGGAGGGTAAGGTAGCCGGTAAACTTATGCATGTGGCATTAGACCTCGCCACAAAATAGCAACGCACTATTAACATCTTTGGTGTCTATAGGCGATGGTTGACTCTTCCTATCAGGATACCCATCTGCTTAATGCTGGTAAAAAAATGTCACAACTTTGATATAATCAACCAATATAAATGTTTAGTACAGATACTCGTGTTTATATTTTTATTAAGTTATTTATTTTGTTCTCCAGATCATTTTTTTATATCATAAGATAGCAAACAAGTAGATAGGTCTCTTGATGAAAAGAAGCAACTTTTGACTATAGTCACTAAAGATGTTAATGGTTCGTTGCATTCTTGTGGCGAGGTCTAATGCCACATGCATAATATTACCGGCTATATTTCATGTAATTTCACGTAAAATGTGCCTGTATAAAACAATTGTACTATTGGAGTAATAATAATAATAATAAATAAATTCAAAATAAATATTACCCTCCAAACCGGAACACGACAGTGACAAGTACTAACACTATTGCGGCAGCAATAGGTAAGGCGGTGGTACCAGACCCGGGCGAGACAATGCAGAACTCTACCACCTAATAAAAGTAGTGATTCGCATAGTCAATGGATCGCCTCTTACGAAATGCCTGAAAGAACGGCAGATGGTCCATTCTTCAAATGAGCCCGGATTAACATCAACAGTCAACACCAATATTTAGTAATTCACGTAATTGAGTCAATGCGCTTAGGCCTCTCACACACATAAACACAATAGAACAGTGTTTCCCAAACATTGTTCTACCATGGCCCGGTAATTTTCACACTGTCGTTTTATGACCTACATACTTTTGGGCTTAAGCTGGCTACTAACTTAAGCTGGTTCCATTGGATAAAATAATATACATATATTAATAGTAAAAAGGTTTTATTACTACTAAATATTTTGTTTTCGTCTATTTAGTCACTAAATTTTAGTGCGAAGTATGGAGCTGCTGCTTATTTTGTACTAAATAATCCACGTTCACGGAAAATTACGAAAGTTTTATCCTAAGGTCTGATTCCATTTCAAGTCGGTTTCTATATTTATTTTTAAGGTAAACTAGTGATGAAAACCCATCTTTACATATTTTATAAGTTGTGAAAAAGAAATTGAAAGTGTTGTTGCTTGATAAGCTAATTTTGTTTATTCTTGACGACAAGAAAACGAAAAATCTATCGGTTGTCGATCGATAGCAGGTAATATTTTTAAAACAAGAGGGAATGTTGTGACCCGGGTCGAGACCCGGCAAATGGGAAACGCTGCAATAGAAGGTCGAGACTAGGGTTGTAATGGAACTCCGCCTCCGCCTTCGTTACTGCGAAACTTCCGCAAAGAATCGAACCTCTGCTTCCGCATCCGCCTCTGCCAAATTTATGCGGAGTTTTAATGGAGTTTTATTTACGCTAAGATACAACGCGCAAAGAGCGGGCCGATGGTGGTGGGGGCGTGAATGAATGACAGGAATCAACTTGTCGAATCATTTGGTACCACCTAGTTGTTTTGTGTTTAAGCCGTCATTGTTATAAGTGATTTAGTGTATGATTAATATGATGCACTTATTTGAAATAAATATTTTTGACTTAAATAAACCATAAATTTCTATTTTTTCTGCTTCAAATTTCACCTCCGCCTCCGTTAACCTCCGCATCCGCAAAGGCGAACCTCTTCTCCTCCGCATCCGCCTCCGCCTCCGCTAACAATGCCTCCGTTACAACCCTAGTCGAGACGTGCTACGACGTGACATAATATGTAAGAAAATGTGTGTCTTAAACCTTTTGATTCGATTGCTATTTAATTACGTGAATTAGGCCCCTGTTCCTGTCGCAATAGCGTCAGTGTTTGTTACTGTCGTGTTCCGGCTTGGAGGTTAAGGTAGTTAGTAAATTTATGCATGTGACATTACCACCCCGCTACACGGAACGGATAGCAATGCACCATTAACATATTTGATGTCTATAGGCGATGGTTGCTACGTCTCTTTCCATGAAGAGTTATTTGCATCATTGACTTTAAGACATCCATACATACTTATTTTCACGCCAGATCCTTTACGGGGTAGGCAGAAAGAACCGAATATCATACATCACGATCTTGCAGGCTTGTCTCGCTTCCTCCACATTCATCACTCTCTTCATACACACACGTCAGTTGCGAAGACTCTTGACACCACCTTCGGAAAGTACTCGATCAATCTGATCATGGTATGTCAGTCTTGGTCTTCCCCGGTACCTACATCCTTCCACATTCGCATTGTAGGTATATCTGTTTTGTTAACCTTTTATCTATCATTCTTTCTACATGTCTGAATCAACAGAGCATGCCCTTTCTCATCTTTACACCGACACTTTCTTTCAAGCCTAACCTCTCTCTCACTTCCACATTACGAACCCGGTCCGCGAATGTTAAACCACATATTTTTTTTAGCGATCTCATCATATTTTAAGACGTGCATATAACATATTTAGATAACATTCTAGTTTTACAGACCGAAAACTATGAAAACAGCCAATAGAAATTTATATCCGTCCAAAAATCTGAAGTAGTCTTAAACTAGGTACGCTTAAAAAAATGCTACTTTTAAATCATATATTTTTACACTTACGTTGGGATAAAGAAAGTCCAGGTTTGGTGATGGATGTGCATAACTCGCTGCAGCACACAAAAGCTATAAGAAAAGTAAACTTATATAAAACCCCTGCAGAAAATATAGGTACCCTACGTTGATCTGGTGTTATACCTTTGTAGGAGAATAGATCAATTTTTTTTTATATCATAAGATATCAAACAAGCAAATGGGTCTCCTGATGGAAAGACTCAACCATCGCCTATAGACACCAAAGATGTAAATAGTGCATTGTTATCCTTGTGGTTAGGTCTAAATTCCACATACATGATATGTCGACCGGCTTCTGTACCTTTCAAACCGTTATGATAATGACATGCACTAACGTTTTTGCGGTAGGAATTAGTAATGCGGTGGTATCAGACCTGGGGGAGACGTCATAGAACTCTGCCACAAAACAAATAGATACAAAAATCAATTTAGATACAGGAGTTCGAGCAATGCACACATAGACACCTCTCACTAGAGGTGTTTAACTCCGGAATTACTGAATCAAAGGTTCTGATTCTGGGGCGGATACGATAAGCTTATTTATTCTTTCAAATCCTTATCGTCTCAGCGGACTGAGCGTACTGCGATTAGAATGAGACAAAAAAAGTGAGACGCGACAAGCAGTAATCAACCCTTAAAAACTACCTAAATTACATAAGACTGTGAAATTGGTGGGAGCGAGAAAAATATATAGAGAAACTTCCATTTAAAGATACGATCATACCATATGATACTGTAATAAGAAAAAAGACAAAATGAGCTAAAAGAATAAATAAGGAGATTAATATTCGCGCCTGGAGCTGGAATCTATATACATATAATAAAATCGTAAAAATATCAAAACTGTACATTGAATATTTTTTAAAAAGAATATTTGGGGCGTGATCTACAATCGATATCGATAAGGCCCCGCGTACACTTTAAATAGTACAAATGCGTAGTAAAGTGAATAGTTTTCCCCGTGTTGGTCCCGGTCTCCTTTAAAGAATAAGCCAACTGCCGTTCTGCCAGACAGGTCGTAAGAGGCTAACGATTAGCTATGCGAGTCACTACCATTGTGGCTACTAGGTGGTAGAGTTCTGCATTGTCTCGCCCGAGTCTGGTACCACCGCCTTACCTATTCCTGCCGCAATAGCGTCAATACTCGTCACTGTCGTGTCCCGGTTTGGGTAAGGTAGTCGGTAAACTTATGCATCTGGCATTAGACTTCGCCACAAGATAGCAACTTACCATTAACATCTTTGGTGTCTATAAGCGAAGGTTGACACTTTCCATCAGGAGACCCATCTGCTTGTTTGCTGTCTTACGATATAAAAAAGACCCTGATTACTAATCACTCACACTAATTAAACACTCGCACTGGCACTAATCAAAGTGTAACCGGGGCCTGAGTTTGATTTCTGTATTTATTTATATTTTTACTCTAGTAGCTACGATACCATATACCTACGGCTCATATAGCTAATCATTCGCCTTTTACGATTTTCCTGACAAAATGGCAGATGGTGCCTACTCTTTAAAGGTGGTCCAGACCAACACGGGTTAATTTATTAGCATCTTATCCATGGGCGTACTGAGGGGTGGGCAGGGAGGGGCAGCTGACCCCCTGAAATTTGTTTTTTACTCTCTACTAACTATCTACTGTTGTAGTATTAGGGGAGTATGGTGGAGAAAAAAATCTACAGATAAAAAAAAGTAAAAAAAAAAATCTGTATTATGGAAACACTAAATCGCGTCAAATTAACGGTGGGTTAATTTCCAGCTAAAATTTAGAAAATATGCCGATTCAAGTAGCGTAAGGGAGTAGGAGGGTCACAAAGTTGCAAAGAAAACGTTGTTTAGACATTCTCGAGCGCGTTTGAATTTTCTTTTGTTATAAATGAAATGATGTAAGCATGACGAAAAAAATATAATCTGAAACATAAGCCGAAGTTATTGGAATTTTGTTTTTTTCTGTTCTAGTCACCCGCCTCTATACAATGTGTAAAGAAAACCCTGTCCGATCCGAAGAGGCACATAGGTTGGTTAAAGGCATTACTGAGAAAAATATTAAAATGACTATATTTCTAAAAATAAATAAGATATCGTTTTTTTAATATTCGTATTTTTGCTTATATTTCCCTAGAGTTAACAAATATTTTAAAAATGGCAACACCTTGTTGCGGTTTGTTTCATTGTTTCGCTTTGGCGGCTTTCGCACAAACACCACTCGAAGGCGTGCTATTTGTTTTTCGGCTTTTTACAAAGGAACTTTGAAACATGCCGCGTGTCCTTTGGTAGCATCCGACTAGCGCGGCATACTTTGATAATAGAATTTACTTATTTGTAGTGTTGTCATACTTAATATATGAAAATGCCATTTAAGATTTTTTTATTGGGAACACTAAATAATTAATATCCATAAAATAATTACACATATATAACCGTATTACGGTACCAAATAACATCTTTAATTATCCGACAGGGTTTTCTTTACACACTGTATAAAGGTCTTATTTTTGGTGGAGAGCGTCTAAAGTATGCGAGGTACCTCCCCTCTGTTAATATGACGCGCTCTTCCGACGCTCCTCTTGGGCTCCCCTACTATAGATAAAAACATCTATACATATAATAAAATCGTAGGAAAGTCAAAACTGTACATTGAATATTTTTTTAAAAGAATACCTGGGGCGTGATCGATATCGAATCCAAAAATATAGTTTTTAGAATTTTTGTCTGTTTCTTTCTCTGTTGAGCTGTTGTTGTATTTTATGTATGTCCGGGGTAAACTCAAAAAGTACTGCATGGATTTACTTCAAATTTTGCATGAATATTACTAATAGGTCGGGTCAACATATAGGCTACATATTATCACGCTATCACCTACAGGGGAGGAGCAGTGCGGAGTAAACGAAGTCCGCGCGGACGAAGTCGCAGGCAACAGCTAGTAATCTATACAAATAAATAAAATTGGAGTGCCTGTTTGTAATATTAAAATAACCGGTTTTAACTAAATGCATATGGATGTATACACGGTACACATACTAAAATAACAGTTTTTACGATTTTTGTCTGTCTGTCTGTCTGTCCGTCTGTTTGTCTGTTTGTTATGGCTAATCTATGGAATGGCTTGACCTATTTTGTTGAGACTTTCACTGGTAGATAGTTGATATAATAAGGAGTAACTTAGGCTATTTTTTTTGAAAAAAAATCCCACGCGGACGAAGTCGCAGGCACCGGCTGTTACGGTTGTCCCCCGCTGGCCCAGAACCTGGGTACGTCCATGATCTTATATATAAATTACGTGTCACGTTGTATGTCCGCGACGGATTTCAAAACTACTGTACCGATTTCAATGTTTTGTACATATCATTGAAATCGGTTCAGTTGTTTAGAATACTCTTTGGTTCGACTGAAACTTAAGAGATTGAGATAAGAAAGTTTTTATCTCAATTAACCTCCCCCTGAGTACCCCACCAAAATAATCAATGCAAATAAATTGTTAGGCAACATAACGTTAGCCGGGTCAGCTGGTACTTTATAAAATTTACTTACTAGAAGTAATTGGAACTTCGCCACCATCTTGAGTCGCTTGCAGCGAGCGTCTGTTATTTTGTAGAACATTTCTGTAATCTTAGAACTTGTTAGCTTTGCCCAATTAGCGTTAACAATCATTTCATTTTTGTGATGCCAATTAAAACTTGATCTAAGTAAAATGTCCCCCGTGTTGGTCCAGGCAACTGCCGTTCTGCCAGGCAGGTCGTAAAAGGCGACCGATTGGCTATGCGAGTAACTACCATCGTGGCTACTAGGTGGTAGAGTTCTGCATTGTTTCGACCGGGTCTGGTATCACCGCCTTGGCTATTTCTGCCGCAATAGCGACAGTATTAGTCACTGTCGTGTTCTGGTTTGGAGGGTAAGGTAGCCGGCAAATTTATGCATGTTGCATTAGACCTCGCCACAAGATAGCAACGCACCATTAACATCTTTGGTTTCTATAGACGATGGTTGACTCTCCATTAGGAGACCCATCCGCTTGTTTGCTAACTTATGATATAAAGAAAAAAACCTGTTACTACCATTGCCTTAATATGCAAGAATGGATGAGATGGCAGGAACAAACACGGTCCAGATATTACTTTCTAGACACACGATGTTGGTAACACGTATTAACCATTTCTCGTATTTTATGTAGTAAAGCAATTGATCTATTCTTCTAAACTTAATGGTAAAACACCTTACAATAGGATAAAGCTTAGGAGCTAACAATGCTATATACTTTCTAGAAAAATATATATAAAGTCAAGTTGACTCTGGATTGCACCACTCGTAACTTTATCAGCCCATGCTGAACATGCATAAATACAATCGAAATATTTTGCTTTATAAATTATCTTTAAAGTGTTATATATTAACTCTCATTTTTAGGTAAATATTGGATAAGCAATTTTGTTTACCTTTTTACCGATAAACTCAATATTAATAATGATTATATATTTTTTATAACATTTAATATATATATGGCATAGATTCTTCTCTCTTTATTGTGCTGTTATTTAATTTTATACTAGGAGACGATAGATGCAAACATTTTAATCTAAATTAATTAAATATTACGACGCGCAGTTTGAAATAATTTCTCAAACCCCAGTTTTATATCGATTACAAATTAAAACTAGTATAAGCCTACGACTGGATCTGTGCTCGTATGTTCGCATGTATTAATGTACTTGATCAATATGGGGTATAAATGTGGTGTGAAAAAATGAATAGCAAAAACCCGGTCTGATCGGTAAAAGGCGTATTATATTGATCGATGTCATTATGAAAAATAATGAAATTATTTTATTTATAAAAATAAAAATACTATCGTTTTTGAAGTGCTTTAGTTAAGTAATAATATTAAGTAATTTTCCCTTAAATTAAGCAAATATTTTGATAATTTGTTTATCAATATCTATAAAATGATTATAACTATATGTATTGTCATATTCAAATAGTATTAAGTTTCTGAACAATGCCTTTGACTGTTAGACGTGGTTTTTGTTACCTATTCTATAAATGTGATTGGGTTATAAAATAAAATAAAAAAAACTGCAGCAATATTATCTATATTTTATTTTATTAAAAATATATAAAATTATAGCAATTGATGAGTATTTATTTCTATAAAATAAGAAGTTCTCATAAAACACAATTAATTCTCTTTCGTTTTTTTTGCACAAAATGTCGTTATTTTTATTCAACTGCAAACATTACAATAAATTACATTGATATTTTACTTTGCTTAGTTTTGTTAATGCATTAGCTGACCTGCGAAGCTTCGCTCAGGGGTAAATTGTAATGTATTTATTATTTCCTTTTTACCATCTTAGGGAACGATTTTCTAAAAATCCTTTCTTACATCTTGTGTTTAATGTGATGCTGGAGCTGCCCTTGCGTGTATCGTCCCGAAGGTATATGCGCGCTGAGGTACACGCAGTCCGGAATGAATGCAATAATAGCCGGTTACATCTTCATTTATCGTGTCATTGCACAAAGCTTTCTGACGATAGACGCCTTGTGCGACCTTGAGAAACACATCTGTGATAAATTTCGGCCATCTTGGGTCATTTAGGCTGGGCATTGATATGTCACTCAGTGAATCAGGACTCACTTTTTCTTTTTACATTTGTGCAAATTTAGTAAATTATTAAATTAATCTGTTTCTCTATTTTTTATTTATATGAAACTAGGATATCTAGAAGTGATTCCAACCATACAAACAAATTAAAATTGCTGAATTTATATACTTTTGATTCAAAATATTTAGTCCATTTATTAACATCTTTGCTTGTTATTTTAAAATTATTATAAAATTAAGGGATATCGGGCGAAATAGCTTTTTTCTACAGAAAAAATTTAAATACATATATAATTAAAGATTAAAATCGTAAGAAAATTATATTTAAGGTTATATAAATAAGATAACCCTTGGGCATCAATTATTTTACCCTGTATCCCGTATCACAAACACATAATCTCTATAATATGAGAAAATGATTAATCTTTTTATTTTTGTAGTATAGAAGTATATAGGTAATTATACACGTCAATGGCAGTAAATGTTTTCAAGGAATATTGCCAGTTGAAAAAACAAAATATGACAAAAACTTTTATTTCTCTGGTCTCCAAATGCTAGGTACTTTATGTTATATGCATTTTGCTGTTATGGTACCCATTATAAATTATAAACCTATCTAATAAACAATTATACTTGAAATAGTCTGAGCTGGATCTCATGGTTGGCAAGACATGGTAAACAATACATTTAAGTGTCACAATTTGACAAGTGCCACAATTTGACAACTGTCAAAGTAGCAGCAGAAAGATGAAATTTAAATTGAAACAATACATTTAAATGTCACAATTTGACAACTGTCAAAAAGTAGCAGCAGAAAGATAAAATTTAAACAATACATTTAAGTGTCACAATTGACAACTGTCACAATTTGACAACTGTCAAAAAGTAGCAGCAGAAAGAGAAAATTTAAATTTAAACAATACATCAATACATTTAAGTTTCACAATTTGACAAATTAAATTAAATTTTATAAAATACAATTAGGTTTACAAATGTACTTAAAATTACAGTATTATAAAAGTGCTATCCACTTAACTGGTTAGTAGATGGTTATACTAGTGGTTTACAGTTGCAATATTTAAGAAACTTCTTAAAAAAATTGACAGCAGAATGACATTTAACAAAATGGCCGCGTTAGTTCTGATTTTGTCTACTGAACAGATTAGTCGGTGACACTATATTGTAAGCACATTAATTTTGTAAAAACAAATTTGTCTAAATTTGAAGAATTAAGAATCTTATTTAATTATTGCGAATATTAGTTTTATTTTATTGCAGTACTATTTTAATATTACATTAATTTTGACATAAAAAAAAGAAAGTATCTTCACGCCCATATCCCCGAAGGGGTAGGCAGAGATATAACAAGTGCACCCACGATTAGCCGAAGATACTTGGTCCCACAATAGTGGGATAGGGCACTTTCCAATCCCGGGCAACTTTGTGTTTCTCAGACAACTGAAAAAACACTTTTTTTTTATTGTGCCCGACCCGGGAATCGAACCAGGGACCTTATGTGGTCAACGCCAACGCTGGACCACTAGACCACAGAGGCACATATTATTCAAAATATTAAATTAATAGGATATGAACGTCTTAACGGTTGTATAAATTGCAGAATAAAAATGGCGGAACGTCGATATAATGTTTTATCTAAATTATGTACACAAATTGTTTTAGTCATTTAGTGTCCAATGTGTTTCTTCTTTAAACGTAATTGAGAAGATCTGTTGGTGACGTATTATAGAGGATAAACTTTTATAAAAAAAGCTCCATTCCTTTTTCGCAAAGTTATATCTTAATTATTTCACTTGATCTGAGTCATGAGTATAAAAATTGTCCTGAAGCTAAAATTGTTGTATGAACATTTGTAGAATATAAATCTTGATTTCTATCAAAACGTTTGTGAGGAATTAGTAAGTATACACTTTAGGGTCCAGTCCTTGGCCTATAACCTTGTCATCGATCCATTCTCTCAATCTTGCAACATCGACGTAGACTCCAGGAACTCCATTTTCGCCACAACCAATACCCCAAGCGACGATACCACTTTGCATGTATCGACCTGGCTCACCCTGAAATTAAGATATCACTCTGAATTACTGCATTAATAATTTCTAGATGCAATAAATGAATGAACTATTTAATATTTTATTTAATATACAACGTGTCTTTTACTTAATATGAAAGCCGAAACTAGTTTGTTCAGAATCAGCAGTAAAATCGATTGCAATAGTTTTTGAAGTGTGTTATATTTTATTACAAAAATCTATAAAATAATTGTTAATGTGGACACTCTAGTTTGTTAGTGAATTTTTGTTTATTTACCTAATTATTCCTTATTTGAATCACCTACATTTTTACCACTAATCCCTTCAGAGTGCTAAGTGTGAGTTTTTCTTTTCGCATTCGATCATGAGCGCGTTTGGAGTTTACTAGGAATTTGTATGTGATTTGTACAGCGCCACCTAGTGGTAAACGTGAGAAACCAGTTTACCACTAGGTGGCGCTGTACAAATCACATACAAATTCCTAGTAAACTCGAAACGCGCTCACGATCGAATGCGAAAAGAAAAACTCACACTTATCACTCAGTTCGTTAACGTGTAGGGTGACCTTACATTCAGGGCGTTACTAATACAACTAGGTTTATAGATAAATCAGAGAGTATTTGTTCTTTCCGTTTTATTTAATGTTTTCTTAGTTGTTCATATAAAAATACGGTTGGGGTATTGTGGCTTTTGTGTTAAGTACAAGACACCGAGTATATAGCGTGGCGTTATGATATAGCGCCGAATTCGAATCTAAATAGCGTATGCTGTACATTGAGTATACATAGCGTGCTATAATTTAACGCTATGCGTTAAATTGACCACCATTAATTGTATATGCAGCTTACCTCGATAGGACAGACTAGCGGTGATCCTCCATCACCTTTGCAGACGTCAATGCCCTGTTCGCCACCAGCACACATAAAACTGCTGTGCAGCTCGAAGAAATGTCCCAAGCGAGTCGAACGCAGCTGCTTCTGGCATTGCCGCTTTTCTACTACTGGTACTTCAACCTGATAACAAGAACAAACATAGGTATAAATTAGACAAATAAAACCAATAAATACAATAAATGACGAAAAACAAAAATGTGTGTTTTTGTTTTTCGTCATTGATAATGAAGTATAATCCTTCCAGAATAGATTAAGATATTTCAACATTTTCCCCGTGTTGGTCCCGGGCTTCTTTGAAGTATAGGCCAACTGCCGTTCTGCCAGGCAAGTCGTAAAAGGATGATTGGCTATACGAGTCACTACCATCGTGGCTACTAGGTGGTAGAGTTCTGTAACGACTTGCCCGGGTATTTGGTACCACCGCCTTATCTATTCCTGCCGCAATAGCGTCAGTGCTTGTCACCGTCGTGTTCTAGTTTGCATGGTAAGGTAGTCGGTAAACTTATGCATGTGGCATTAGACCTCGCCACAAGATAGCAACGCACCATTAACATCTTTGGTGTCTAAAGGCTATGGTTGACTCTTTCCATCAGAAGACCCATCTGCTTGTTTGCCATCTTATGATATAAAAAAAGAATGTGACAGCATACTATTTAGGATTGTCCTAAGTTAAGTTAATGTTAGTACAATTGGCCATCAGTCCAACAATGTGACACTAATAGTAGCGATTAGTCCCACAATGTGACACCTACTAATAGTAGCGATTAGTCCCACAATGTGACACCTACTAATAGTGGCGATTAGTCCCACAGTGTAATAGATGACAAGCATATCGCGAACGAACTTTTCCAATCCCGGGCAACATTGTTTTCGTCAGAAAACTGATAAAACACATTTTTGAATTGCCCGATCCGGGAATCAAACCCAGGACCTCTTTTTTAATTATTTTATATCAAGATAGCAAATAAGCAAATGGGTCAAATATGTCACCAAAAATGTTAATGGTGCGTTGCTATCTTGTGGCGAGGTTTAATGCTATATAAGTTTACCGGCTACTTTACCCTCCAAACCGGAACATGACAGTGACTAGCACTAACGCTATTGTGGCAGGAATAGGTAAGGCGGTGGTACCAGACCTGGTCGAGCTAATATAGAACTTTACCACCTAGTAGCCATGATGGTAGTGACGAGCATAGCCAATCGGTCGCCTTTTACGACTTGCCTGGCAGAACGGCAGCTGGCTTATTCTTCAAAGGAGTCCGGGACCAACACATCAAGTTATGGCTAGTAAGCCTACGGTGGCAAACGTAACATTATATTTTTATCTTATTATATTTATCTTATTTTATATTTTGGTTCGCTCTGAATCTTTTTACGTATTTATCATGGGGAGAGCTCCGACGACTTGTTCGGACTAATTCCTGCCGTTAAATTCCATCATCGGACATCGCGTCACAATTTGAAGTTCCATCCTCACCACCTCGATGTCTGGAAATCCACAACCGTGCGCTTTTGTCGACACTTTTTGCCTCGCACTACTCATTTGTAGAGTCAATTACCCTCGAGGGTGTTTCCGAACGGATACGACTTAGGGACCTTCAAGAAACGAGCTTATTCATTTTTAAAAGGCCGGCAACGCAGCTGCAAGACCCCCGATATTGCAGTTGTCCATGGGCGGTGGTGATCACTTACCATCAGGTGCACCACCTGCTCGTTTGCACCCTCCACTACAAAAAAAAATTACAACAGTAGAAAGTTAGTAGGGAGGTAAACAAATTCCAGCTGTCCCTCCCTGCCCTCCTCGGTACGCCCATGGTTACAGTCCTGACGCCATGAGTATTACTCAAGTATTACTTATATTCACGTCGAGTATTATGCGTAGAGATTGAGTATTACTCAAGTGTTGCTTACACTCGCGTAAAGTGAGGTAATGTTCGTTTCTCCTAAAGATGCTTCGGTTTCGAAGTGGAACGTGCGTTGAGTACGTAAATTGTGTGCTTTTATGCTTGGTGTCAGCGTGGGATGTGAGTGGAAAAGTGTGGTGGATGTGGATGGATAATTGTGCCGCCGTCTTCTTTTTTGTCCGGACCATCGGTGAGTTTTATCCATTTATCAAACTGACGTCTTTCTTTTTGGCACCATCGCAGAACATACGTAGAATAGTTCGCGGATAATAGAAAATCTAATTATTTTCATTTTTTTAATAATGGATTTCCGCAAAGTAACGTCTGAATCAATAAAGTTTAATTTTATTTTGTTTTTCCACTTCTGTAACCTAATCCCACACTTACTATGGGTTCGTCTTGCTTAACTGATTCGAGATCTAAATTAAAATGAGTAACAATTCTGACCTTTTTAAGAATCCCTTGGTATCTGCCTTCCTTCCCGAACTTGTCTTTTCCCCAGCCAGTGGCGATGCACCGAGAGCCCCCAGGAGTGACTTCCTGGGCAGGAGGGAGACAAGCGACTCCCACGTTGGGCGCCATATCCATAGGGGTCGCCAAGAATAACAGAGCGATGTCATAGAACAAGTTCTCTGGAAATTATAAATTATTGAAGTGAATTGTTTTTATATAGGGTTACTTTTAGAAGTTCGTCCAAATTTTGAGGCTGTTCTGAATCGATAATTTAGATAAAAAATTAAAAATTTTACGAGTTCTACGTACGCAACGAAAATTCCATTTTCGTTGCGTACGTAGAACTTTGATGTGTGATAAAAAAACAATTGACAAATGATTTCCGGCCAATTGTTTTTTTTAATTACTAAGAAGGTTGCAACGTTTTAAAAATATAATATTCGAAATTCAAATAGTTCCGATTAGCTAGAAGTGCAAAACTTTTAGTGTGCCCCATGTATAAGTACATGGAGCGCCATCTATGAATAATTTTTGTAACTAATATGACATCTATGTCATATTAGTTACAAAAATTATAGGATTTTTTTAAAGTAACCTAAGTTACTTCTTATTACATCAGCTATCTACCAGTGAAAGTCCCGTCAAAATTGGTCCAGCCGTTCCAGAAATTGGCCGGAACAAACAGACAGGCAGACAAAAATCGCAAAAAGTGTTATTTTGGTACATGTACCGTGTATAAATCCATATGCATTTAGTTAAAATCGGTTATATTAATATTACAAACAGACACTCCAATTTTATTTATTTGTATAGAGTATAGACAAAAATATTCCCCGTGGTGGTCCGGGCTCCTTTGAAGAATAGACCAACTGCCGTTCTGCCAGGCAGATCGTAAAAGGCGACCGATTGGCTATGCGAGTCACTACCATCGTGGCTACTAGGTGGCTGTTACGAGTTCTGCATTGTCTCGCCCGGGTCTGGTACCACCGCCTTACCTATTCCTGCCGCAATAGTGTCAGTGCTTGTCGTATTCCAGTTTGGAGGGTAAGGTAGCCGGTAAACTTTTGCATGTGGCATTAGACCTCGCCACAAGATAGCAACGCACCATTAACATATTTGGTGTCTATAGGCGATGGTTAACTCCTTCCATCAGGAGACCCATCTGCTTGTTTGCTATCTTATGTTATATAAAAAAACTTCGCTTGGGTTGGCTAGTTTTATTACTTTTATGAATCAAGCAGAGACATAAATAAAATCTTACTGTTATTGAAGTCCTTATGAACTTCCTTGGAGACGACATCCCGATCTTGGTAAGGATATATTTCCTTTTCGGTTTGAGAGTCCCATTCTCCACCTCTGACCTTGAAAGCCTTAGGTTGCACCACATAGTGAGCTGCTGTCAAGACCACCTTAGGATGGATGAGGGATCCTCCTCCTACATACACGTTGAGCTTCTGACCCTCAGGGTCGTTGTCGTTGACTGGTGCTATCCTAGGATCTATAACCAGATCCGCACTATTATTAGATTAGTATAGTTGTTTGATTAGATTAAAACGGATTGAAAACTTTCTCCCTATTGTTCCGGGCTGCTTTGAAAAATAGACCTACTGCCATTCTGTCAGGCAGGTCGTAAAAGGCGATCGGTTGGCTTTACGTGTCACTATTTAATGCTTTATTGTACACAATTAAAAGAGAAGTAATACATAGAAACTTATATAAAACAAACTATATAATATATATATATATATATATATATATATATATATATATATATATATATATATATATATATATATATATATATATATATATATATATATATATATATATATATATATATATCAATTGCTGTTCGTTAGTCTCGCTAAAACTCGAGAACGGCTGAACCGATTTGGCTAATTTTGGTTTTGAATTAATTGTTGAAGTCCAGGGAAGGTTTAAAAGATGAGAAAATATAGAAAAAAATAAGAGTAGTTAAAAAGGCAGAGCAACGTTTGCCGGGTCAGCTAGTCCCCAATAAAAGAGATTTCTTCCAGCTGACCCGAATGAGAGTAAACACAATTATCGAAATATTAAGGAGACCTACTAGGTGGTAGAGTTCAGCATTGTCTCGCCCGGGTCTGGTACCACCGCCTTACCTATTTCTGCCGCAATAGCGTCAGTGCTTGTCGCTGTCGTGTTCCGGTTTGGAGGGTAAGGTAGCCGGTAAACTTATGCATGTGGCATTAGACCTCGCCACAAGATAGCAACGCACCATTAACATCTCGGTGTCTATAGGCGATGGTTGACTCTTTCCATCAGGAGACCCATCTGCTTGTTTGCTATCTTATGATATAAAAAAAAAGTTATTTTGACGTGCGTCAATTCTATAGGAAATGGGCGGCGCGGTATGTTCTGAAACCGTTGGGAAACTAATATAGGACTTCAGCTGAAAACC